>JALAZF010000702.1:0-1200000 GCA_022829125.1 Lathyrus tuberosus
GTTGTTTGAATTTCAGGTCAAATGTGAACCTAAACTTCGAGTCAAATGTGAACCTGTTGTTTGAATTTCAGGTCAAATGTGAACCTAAACTTCGAGTCAAAATATGAACCTGTTGTTTGAATTTCAGGGTCAACTGTGAACCTAAACTTCGAGTCAAATGTGAACCCCATTGTTTGAATTTCAGGTCAAATGTGAACCTAAACTTCGAGTCAAATATGAACCCGTTGTTTGAATTTCAGGTCAAATGTGAACCTAAACTTCGAGTCAAATATGAACACCATTTTTTGAATTTCAGGTCAAAATTGAACCTAAACTTCGAGTCAAATATGAACCCGTTGTTTGAATTTCAGGTCAAATGTGAACCTAAACTTCGAGTCAAATATGAACCTGTTGTTTGAATTTCAAGGTCAAATGTGAACCTAAACTTCGAGTCAAATATGAAACCCGTTGTTTGAATTTCAGGTCAAATGTGAACCTAAACTTCGAGTCAAATATCAACCCGTTGTTTGAATTTCAGGTCAAATGTGAACCTAAACTTCGAGTCAAATATGAAACCCGTTGTTTGAACTCAGGTCAAATATGAACCTAAACTTCGAGTCAAATATGAACCCGTTGTTTGAATTTTAGGTCAAATGTGAACCTAAACTTCGAGTCAAATGTGAACCCGTTGTTTGAATTTCAGGTCAAATGTGAACATAAACTTCGAGTCAAATGTGAACCCGTATGTTTGAATTTAAGGTCAAATGTGAACATAAACTTCGAGTCAAATGTGAACCCGTTGTTTGAATTTCAGGTCAAAAGTGAACATAAACTTCGAGTCAAATGTGAACCCGTTGTTTGAAATTTCAGGTCAAAAGTGAACCCGTTGTTTGAATTTCAGGTCAAAAGTGAACCTAAACTTCGAGTCAAATGTGAACCCCGTTGTTTGAATCTCAGGTCAAATGTGAACCTAAACTTCGAGTCAAATGTGAACCCGTTGTTTGAATCTCAGGTCAAATGTGAACCTAACTTCGAGTCAAATGTGAACCCGTTGTTTGAATTTCAGGTCAAATGTGAACCTAAACTTCGAGTCAAATGTGAACCCGTTGTTTGAATTTCAGGTCAAATGTGACCCTAAACTTCGAGTCAAATGTGAACCCGTTGTTTGAATTCAAGTCAAATGTGAACCTAAACTTCGAGTCAAATGTGAACCCGTTGTTTGAATTTCAGGTCAAATGTGAACCTAAACTTCGAGTCAAATGTGAACCCGTTGTTTTGAATTTCAGGTCAAAAGTGAACATAAACTTCGAGTCAAATGTGAACCGATGTTTGAATTTCAGGTCAAATGTGAAACCTAAACTTCGAGTCAAATGTGAACCCGTTGTTTGAATTTCAGGTCAAATGTGAACCTAAACTTCGAGTCAAATGTGAACCCGTTGTTTGAATTTCAGGTCAAATATGAACCTAAACTTCGAGTCAAATGTGAACCTGTTGTTTGAATTTCAGGTCAAATGTGACCCTAAACTTCGAGTCAAATGTGAACCCGTTGTTTGAATTTCAGGTCAAATGTGAACCTAAACTTCGAGTCAAATATGAGCACGTTGTTTGAATTTCAGGTCAAATGTGAACCTAAACTTCGAGTCAAATGTGAACCCAATGTTTGAATTTCAGGTCAAATGTGAACCTAAACTTCGAGTCAAATATGAACCCGTTGTTTGAACTCAGGTCAAATATGAACCTAAAGTTCGAGTCAATATGAACCAGTTTCTTGAATTTCAGGTCAAATGTGAACCTAAAAATCGAGTCAAATATGAAACCCGTTGTTTGAATTTCAGGTCAAATGTGAACCTAAACTTCGTGTCAAATATGAACCTGTTGTTTGAATTTCAGGTCAAATGTGAACCTAAAGTTCGAGTCAAATGTGAACCCAATGTTTGAATTTTAGGTCAAAATGTGAACCTAAACTTCTAGTCAAATATGAACCCGTTGTTTGAACTCAGGTCAATTATGAACCTAAAGTTCGAGTCAAATATGAACCAGTTTCTTGATATTCAGGTCAAAATGTGAACCTAAACATCGAGTCAAATGTGAACCCGTTGTTTGAATTTCAGGTCAAATGTGAACCTAAACTTCGAGTCAAATATGAACCCGTTGTTTGAATTTCAGGTCAAATGTGAACCTAAACTTCGAGTCAAATGTGAACTCGTTGTTTGAATTTCAGGTCAAATGTGAACCACAAAGTTCGAGTCAAATATGAACCCGTTGTTTGAATTTTCAGGTCAAATGTGAACCTAAACTTCGAGTCAAATATGAACCCGTTGTTTGAACTCAAGTCAAATGTGAACCTAAACTTCGAGTCAA
This sequence comes from Lathyrus tuberosus, assembly GCA_022829125.1. NCBI lineage: Eukaryota > Viridiplantae > Streptophyta > Magnoliopsida > Fabales > Fabaceae > Lathyrus > Lathyrus tuberosus. The sequence continues at coordinate 2,341 of JALAZF010000702.1, forward strand.
ATATGAACCCGTTGTTTGAATTTCAGGTCAAATATGAACCCTAAACTTCGAGTCAAATATGAACCCGTGTGTTTGAATTTCAGGTCAAATGTGAACCTAAACTTCGAGTCAATATGAACCCGTTGTCTGAACTCAGGTCAAATGTGAACCTAAACTTCGAGTCAAAATATGAACCCGTTGTTTTGAACTCAGGTCAAATATGAACCTAAACTTCGAGTCAAATATGAACCCGTTGTTTTGAATTTCAGGTCAAATGTGAACCTAAAACATCGAGTCAAATGTGAACCCTTATTTGAATTTCAGATCAAATGTGAACCTAAACATCGAGGTCATAATATGAACCCGTTGTTTGAATTTCAGGTCAAATGTGAACCTAAACTTCGAGTCAAATTGTGAACCCGTTGTTTGAATTTCAGGTCAAATGTGAACCAGAACTTCAAGTCAAATATGAACCCGTTGTTTGAACTCAGGTCAAATATGAACCTAAACTTCGAGTCAAAATATGAACCCGTTGTTTGAATTTCAGGTCAAATGTGAACCTAAACTTCGAGTCAATTGTGAACCCGTTGTTTGAATTTCAGGTCAAATGTGAACCTAAACATCGAGTCAAATATGAACCCGTTGTTTGAATTTCAGGTCAAAATTGAACCTAAACTTCGAGTCAAATGTGAACCCATTGTTTGACTTTCAAGTCAAATGTGAACCTAAATTTCGAGTCAAATATGAACCCCGTTTGTTTGAATTTTAGGTCAAATGTGAACCTAAACATCGAGTCAAATGTGAACCCGTTGTTTGAATTTCAGGTCAAATGTGAAGCTAAACTTCGAGTCAAATATGAACCTTGTTGTTTGAATTTCAGGTCAAATGTGAACCTAAAGTTCGAGTCAAATGTGGACCCCAATGTTTGAATTTTCAGGTCAAAGTGTGAACCTAAACTTCGAGTCAAATATGAACCCGTTGTTTGAACTCAGGTCAAATATGAACCATAAAGTTCGAGTCAAATATGAACCAGTTTCTTGAATTTCAGGTCAAATGTGAACCTAAACATCAAGTCAAATGTGAACCCTTTGTTTGAAATTTCAGGTCAAATGTGAACCTAAACTTCTAGTCAAAATTTGAACCCGTTGTTTGAATTTCAGGTCAAATGTGAACCTAAACTTCGAGTCAAATATGAACCCGTTGTTTGAACTCAAGTCAAATGTGAACCTAAACTTCGAGGTCAAATATGAACCGTTGTTTGAATTTCAGTTCAAATGTGAACCTAAACTTCTAGTCAAATGTGAAACCAATTGTTTGAATTTCAGGTCAAATGTGAACCTAAGCTTCGAGTCAAATATGAACCCGTTGTTTGAATTTCAGGTCAAATGTGAACCTAAACTTCGAGTCAAATATGAATCCGTTTTTTTGAATTCAGGTCAAAATTGAACCTAAACTTCGAGTCAAATATGAACCCGTTGTTTGAATTTCAGGTCAAATGTGAACCTAAACTTCGAGTCAAATATGAACCTGTTGTTTGAATTTCAGGTCAAATGTGAACCTAATCTTCGAGTCAAATATGAACCCGTTGTTTGAATTTCCGGTCAAATGTGAACCTAAACTTCGAGTCAAATATCAACCCGTTGTTTGAATTTCAGGTCAAATGTGAACCTAAACTTCGAGTCAAATATGAACCCGTTGTTTGAACTCAGATCAAATATGAACCTAAACTTCGAGTCAAATATGAACCCGTTGTTTGAATTTCAGGTCACATGTGAACCTAAACTTCGAGTCAAATGTGAACCCGTTGTTTGAATTTCAGGTCAAATGTGAACCTAAACATCGAGTCAAATATGAACCCGTTGTTTGAATTTCAGGTAAAAATTGAACCTAAACTTCGAGTCAAATGTGAACCCATTGTTTGACTTTCAGGTCAAATGTGAACCTAAATTTCGAGTCAAATTTGAACCCGTTGTTTGAATTTCAGGTCAAATGTGAACCTAAACATCGAGTCAAATGTGAACCCGTTGTTTAAATTTCAGGTCAAATGTGAACCTAAACTTCGAGTCAAATATGAACCTGTTGTTTGAATTTCAGGTCAAATGTGAACCTAAAGTTCGAGTCAAATGTGAACCCAATGTTTGAATTTCAGGTCAAATGTGAACCTAAACTTCGAGTCAAATATGAACCTGTTGTTTGAACTCAGGTCAAATATGAACCTAAAGTTTGAGTCAAATATGAACCAGTTTCTTGAATTTCAGGTCAAATGTGAACCTAAACATCGAGTCAAATGTGAACCCGTTGTTTGAATTTCAGGTCAAATGTGAACCTAAACTTCGAGTCAAATATGAACCCGTTGTTTGAATTTCAGGTCAAATGTGAACCTAAACTTCGAGTCAAATGTGAACCCGTTGTTTGAATTTCAGGTCAAATGTGAACCTAAACTTCTAGTCAAATATGAACCTGTTGTTTGAATTTCAGGTCAAATGTGAACCTAAACTTCGAGTCAAATATGAACCCGTTGTTTGAACTCAAGTCAAATGTGAACCTAAACTTCGAGTCAAATATGAACCCGTTGTTTGAATTTCAGTTCAAATGTGAACCTAAACTTCTAGTCAAATGTGAACCCATTGTTTGAATTTCAGGTCAAATGTGAACCTAAGCTTCGAGTCAAATATGAACCCGTTGTTTGAATTTCAGGTCAAATGTGAACCTAAACTTCGAGTCAAATATGAACCCGTTTTTTGAATTTCAGGTCAAAATTGAACCTAAACTTCGAGTCAAATATGAACCCGTTGTTTGAATTTCAGGTCAAATGTGAACCTAAACTTCGAGTCAAATATGAACCTGTTGTTTGAATTTCAGGTCAAATGTGAACCTAATCTTCGAGTCAAATATGAACCCGTTGTTTGAATTTCCGGTTAAATGTGAACCTAAACTTCGAGTCAAATATCAACCCGTTGTTTGAATTTCAGGTCAAATGTGAACCTAAACTTCGAGTCAAATATGAACCCGTTGTTTGAACTCAGGTCAAATATGAACCTAAACTTCGAGTCAAATATGAACCCGTTGTTTGAATTTCAGGTCACATGTGAACCTAAACTTCGAGTCAAATGTGAACCCGTTGTTTGAATTTCAGGTCAAATGTGAACCTAAACATCGAGTCAAATATGAACCCGTTGTTTGAATTTCAGGTAAAAATTGAACCTAAACTTCGAGTCAAATGTGAACCCATTGTTTGACTTTCAGGTCAAATGTGAAACTAAATTTCGAGTCAAATTTGAACCTGTTGTTTGAATTTCAAGTCAAATGTGAACCTAAACATCGAGTCAAATGTGAACCCGTTGTTTGAATTTCAGGTCAAATGTGAACCTAAACTTCGAGTCAAATATGAACCTGTTGTTTGAATTTCAGGTCAAATGTGAACCTAAAGTTCGAGTCAAATGTGAACCCAATGTTTGAATTTCAGGTCAAATGTGAACCTAAACTTCGAGTCAAATATGAACCTGTTGTTTGAACTCAGGTCAAATATGAACCTAAAGTTTGAGTCAAATATGAACCAGTTTCTTGAATTTCAGGTCAAATGTGAACCTAAACATCGAGTCAAATGTGAACCCGTTGTTTGAATTTCAGGTCAAATGTGAACCTAAACTTCGAGTCAAATATGAACCCGTTGTTTGAATTTCAGGTCAAATGTGAACCTAAACTTCGAGTCAAATGTGAACCCGTTGTTTGAATTTCAGGTCAAATGTGAACCTAAACTTCTAGTCAAATATGAACCCGTTGTTTGAATTTCAGGTCAAATGTGAACCTAAACTTCGAGTCAAATATGAACCCGTTGTTTGAACTCAAGTCAAATGTGAACCTAAACTTCGAGTCAAATATGAACCCGTTGTTTGAATTTCAGGTCAAATGTGAACCTAAACTTCGAGTCAAATGTGAACCCATTGTTTGAATTTCAGGTCAAATGTGAACCTAAACTTCGAGTCAAATATGAACCCGTTGTTTGAATTTCAGGTCAAATGTGAACCTAAACTTCGAGTCAAATATGAACCCGTTTTTTGAATTTCAGGTCAAAATTGAACCTAAACTTCGAGTCAGATGTGAACCTGTTGTTTGAATTTCAGGTCAAATGTGAACCTAAACTTCGAGTCAAATATGAACCCGTTGTTTGAATTTCAGGTCAAATGTGAACCTAAACTTCGAGTCAAATATGAACCCGTTGTTTGAATTTCTGGTCAAATGTGAACCTAAACTTCGAGTCAAATATCAACCCGTTGTTTGAATTTCAGGTCAAATGTGAACCTAAACTTCGAGTCAAATATGAACCCGTTGTTTGAACTCAGGTCAAATATGAACCTAAACTTCGAGTCAAATATGAACCCGTTGTTTGAATTTTAGGTCAAATGTGAACCTAAACTTCGAGTCAAATGTGAACCCGTTGTTTGAATTTCAGGTCAAATGTGAACATAAACTTTGAGTCAAATGTGAACCCGTTGTTTGAATTTCAGGTCAAAAGTGAACATAAACTTCGAGTCAAATGTGAAGCCGTTGTTTGAATTTCAGGTCAAAAGTGAACCTAAACTTCGAGTCAAATGTGAACCCGTTGTTTGAATTTTAGGTCAAATGTGAACCTAAACTTCGAGTCAAATATGAACCCGTTGTTTGAATCTCAGGTCAAATGTGAACCTAAACTTCGAGTCAAATATGAACCCGTTGTTTGAATTTCAGGTCAAATGTGAACCTAAACTTCGAGTCAAATGTGAACCCGTTGTTTGAATTTCAGGTCAAATGTGAACCTAAACTTCGAGTCAAATGTGAACCCGTTGTTTGAATTTTAGGTCAAATGTGACCCTAAACTTCGAGTCAAATGTGAACCCGTTGTTTGTATTTCAGGTCAAATGTGAACCTAAACTTCGAGTCAAATGTGAACCCGTTATTTGTATTTCAGGTCAAATGTGAACCTAAACTTCGAGTCAAATATGAGCCCGTTGTTTGAATTTTAGGTCAAATGTGAACCTAAACTTCGAGTCAGATATGAGCTCGTTGTTTGAAACCCAGGTCAAACATGAACCTAAACTTCGAGTCAGATATGAACCCGTCGTTTGAACCCAGGTCACATATGAACCTAAAACTCGAGTCACATATGAACCCGTTGTTGAATCCAAGTCAAATATGAACCCAAAAGTCCAGTATTGACTGGAGTGTCTTAATATCGGTCATTATCAGTATCGTAAGTCCAGTGGTCACTGGCATGTTTGTTCATCCAACTATTATTTATTATCCCCAAGCCCAGTAGTTATTGGCGTTGTTTCAGAACTGATACTATGAGTCCAGTGTTCACTGGTTTGTTATTCCTGAATTCAGTCATTATTAACACCTTAATATTATCCCCAACTGAGGTTTGGTCATTATCGATACCCTTTGAAAGAAAGTCCTTGTGATCATAATCTTCTGGCGCACGCAGAGTTTGCGTTTGTTTTGGTCTTTTCTGGTTTTTCTTGAAGATCCCGTTTGAACTCTTCAGTATAAGAAATCCCCACAAAATCTTTTGGTGGATGATTATCCTTTTGTTTCAATCTGATCCCCAAAGGAAATCATGTATTCTTTCTGGTTTCGTGCCCAGTAAAAATGTGTCTTCATTACCCCAGTGTCGTCCGGTCACGCATGAACCTGTCGTTCGTCTCCCTGGATCTTTCCCAAGTGGAGAACACCTCTCTGGCTTCTATCTCCGGTGAGGATCTATAGGGTTTCCCCTTTTATTTCTCTATCCCCAATGTTGCCTCAGAGTCTCCCCATTGAGTCTCTTTTGTTGGTTAGCCTGTATCCCCAGTGAGTTTTACTTGTGGATACTAACCTTCATCCTTCCCTAGTGAAGCTCACCTGTGGTTGTTTGCTCTTTATCCTTTGATGTCTTGTTTGTCTGCATTTTTGCACTATCATGGCATCACATCATCATACTAGAAGTTCATGGCATGTCAGCATTTGCATGTTTGTTTCTTGTCCTTAGCATCTGCATTCCATCTAAGGGCAAAATTTTCGATTTGCTATATTTAAATACCTTTCACCTTGATGCCCCGAGGATTTCCATTCCTCGTGCCATCCGGTAAAGCTATTTAAATAGAGGCAACAGTTGTACCCCAAATTTTACCCTCAAATACTTTGATTTTCGTCATATCATGTTTAGGTCATCTGTCTTAGCATTTGCAGTCATATAGTCTGTCGAGCATAATCATCGCTATTTTTGTGTAATTTTGTCTAGTAATTTTAGGACTTTAAGTTTTAATCTAGAATTTTGTTTTTTAGTTATTAGATCAGTTTAAAACTAATCTTTTTTATTATCATCTCTATTTAGCATTATCTCTTTTTTTTATTGAATTTTTTTATTATCTCTATTTATTGTTATCTTTATTCTATTTCTATATTATTATTATTATTATTATTATTATTATTATTATTATTTTTATTATTATTATTATTATTATTATTATTATTATTATTATTGTTATAACTATTATGATTTTCATTAATTTCATTTTCATTATCATTATTAAAACAAAATAAAATAAAAAAAAATCAGAAAGCAAGTCATAGTCTTTTTTCCCAATTCCAGCCTGTTATTGCTAACAGTACGTTCAACCAGGACAACACAGCCTGTCACTAAAGCCACAAAATCCGTCCAAAATCATGCTTTACAGATGCTATTGGCGAAAACCTGCAAGACACAACAATATATCACTTCCTACAAACCAGCTACTGAAAAAAAGAAGCTTCGTCAATAAGTCTTGAAAGTTGAATTTAAAAAAGAAAAGAAAGCGGAAACGCAGGGGGACTTTGGTTCTCAACTCCAGCCCTCATTCAACTACAAAATCAACAACCTCCATAAACCACAAACGATCTTCCTCCTCTTCCGAAACCATTTTCCCCGTTATAGAACAATCAAATCGAACATATCTTTCAACAACCCAATATCCTTCGAAACTCCATATTCTTCTCATCCGCTTAACCTCATCCCCAAATCGCAACCTTTCATCAACACCACTCCCTCAATCTCGCCGGAACCTCACCACCATCTCCATGTTAAAGCTCATACCACCCTTTCTCTTCATCAACAACAAAACCATTTTCTGAACATCTCCTCAAGTCTCCTCGCCTCCACCCATTCCAAACTCAACAGCCACCATTCCCTCTGTTTCAAACAAGGCCATGAAAACTAAAACCAGATGCTATCATCATCACCGTTAAACAACTACCTTCTCCTTCCTCCATAACCTACTCTTTTTCAACCACTGAAACAACAGTAAACCACAACTCAATCACCTTCAACCCTGTTCCCAAAACCTCAATCTCTGATACATCCTCCACCCCTTCAAAACCCCATTGAGAACTCCTTTCAAAAGACAAATCCGCCGAGAACCTCCGATATGTTTCACCATCAACGCGCCTCAAACCTCAACACTCCTTAACCACATTCACCTACCTCCGCCACTACACATACAGCAACCCGACCAAAAAACTTCTTTCACCGCAAGGACCATCGCGGAAAGACGACATAGCATATTAGTGAGAAAATGAGAACCGCAGCGAGAAAGATAGAAACAGAAGAATCGCGAGAGGGAGAGATTGAGAGGTTTTTGAGTTTTTAAGCGAGAAAATGATATAGATGATTAATCGTGATTTTTTCGTTTTGGTTGGTCTTGCTGATGTTGTTATGGGAGAGAACGGCCAATGCTAGGTTTAGTCTTTCCCCTTTAAGCTTGGTCAAACCAGGTTTGGGCCCAAGGTGATCCGACCCGATTTTGTTTCACTTTTTTTAATTCTAAAACACTTTTCCTATTTTATTTAAGGTTTAGTATTTTGAAATTTTAGATTTATTAATTTCAACTTTAGGTTTAGTATTTTAATTTTTAAATTTAGTTATTTAACTTTTAAGATTAGTTTCTTTTATAATTTTTTTAATTAGTATTTTTAAGATTAATATTATAGGATAAATTTCTTTTTTTTTTTTTAAATTAGAGGTTCTAATTTTAGGCTATTATTTATTAACTTTAGATTAGTTATTAAATAAAAAAACTCTAAAAGTATTTTCTTTAATTGTTTTTTCTAATTAATCTTTTCATTTTTTTGATTCATGTTTAGATTTTAAATATTTAAGAGTTATTTTTATCATTTTTGATCTCATTACTCTTCTTGACTCTTAATTTTGCGAGCTTGTAACTTAGAGGTTTAGGTTATGTTGACTAGATCTCGTGATTTCAATTTCTTGATTAACTTTCTTTTTGTCATTTTCGACTTTACTTGGGCCAATGATATATAAAAATCTTGACTCGGTTGATTTATTCAAAATCACTAAAAGTCTTGATGAATATGAGGCCACCTTTTCTATTTTTGTTGGTCAATGAAAGTCTAATATTAGATTTATCGATTTCTCGATTAAATCTCGATTAAGACGAGACTAAATTTATTTTCATCTCAATTCCCTCCTCTTTTATTGGTCGATGAAAGTCAAATATCAAGATTATCGATTTACCAATTTAAATCTTGATTAAGACGAGATCAACCTTATTTTTATTTCATTTTCTTTATTTTGGGCCTATGACATCACCAACATCTTGATTTGTTGATTTATTCAAGTCACAAAAATCTTGATTTGTATGAGGCCCATTTTCTTTTTGCTGGTCAATGAAGGTTTAATCAAGAGATCTTTGATTTATCGATCTAAATCCTTATTTAGACGAGGCCGACTTTATTTCCATTTCGAGCCCACTTTTCTTTATTATTTGGGTCGATGATATCACAAAAATCATGACTTAGTCGATTTATTCAAATTATTAAAAGTCGTGATATATATGAGGTCACCTCTTTTATTTTATCGGTCAACGAAAGTCCAACCAAAAGATTATCGATTTCTCGATTAAATCTTGATTAAGACGAGACTGACTTTATTTTCATTCCATTCCGTATTTTCTTATATCTTCTTTTTCATTTTTTGATCGATGAAGTTCTTTGTTCACAAACGTTATTTGTCGAGGCGATCAACCTTCATTATTTCAAATCTGTAGTGAGTAATCCCGAGATTACTTTCTATACTTTGGGATCGTGATAGGTTACCTTTGATAAATTAACGAGAGTTTGTGATTTAAGACGAGGTCTTTACCTTTTCTTTTCGTGTGGCACGATTGTATCGGAGAATGGTCATCAATATCATTTCTCCATCGTGTCTTAACACAAAGATTGAATTGTGCTTCCTCCTATAGTGTGGTCTTCCTCATAGACCGTGCTACGACGGCTTAGCACTACATTGGACCCGATTCACCGATCCAATAAGTTAATCATCAATCACTGACTTTACTTTTCGTCAATATTATCTTGATTTTATTTTCTGTCAAATTTTATCCTGATTATTATTCTTGTACATATTATTCTTGTCATATTCATATTTGTTCATACATTCTTTAAAACACACTAATAAATATCGAAACCCTAAAAAACTCAACTGACCGGACTGTGGTTACTATTCTGAGTTTTGGACTGAGGACTTAGATTTAGGACTCTTTACCCTATGCTCTTGGAGTGGAGGTTTTGATCTTGGTTTGTCAATGGCTCACGAGCATGCACTCTATTTTGGGTTAGATCTTTCTATCTCTTGCTCATTTACATGGATGCATTTTTATCTCTTGATGTCTGCTTGTACATATATTTGCCTGACATTGTTTTAGCATTTTAGCATGTTAAGCATGATACTATGTATTTACTGTCATTCTTTGATTTATTATCACTTGACTTTGATATCTTGATTATTACCATGTTCATATCTTGTTCATTTTATCTTGATTATTATACTTGTTCATATTCATATTGTTCACTGTATATTCATACTTGACTCATTTGATCCTCCTTCCAAAGGAAAGTTTTTTCACTTTGACTCCTAAGTCACAATCCATTCCCATTTCACCTTGGCCTCCTAGAGCCATTTTCCCCCATAGTTTAGTAATAGGATAGAGTTATCGAGAACTCTATGTGATTCTCTATCACGAGAACTCACTTTCCTTTACTTAGACTTATAGAGTTATCGAAAACTCTATGTGATTCTCACTATCATGAGAACTCACTTACTCCACCCATGACGTAGACTTAGAGAGTTATCGTGATCTCTAAAATGAGCTCAGACTCATTTCCCCTCGGAACTTTGGCCATAGTCAATGTTTCCTTTTCTTTCACACCCTTAGTTAGAAGAACTACGGTTGCTCTGATTCTTTAAGAGGTCAGATACGTAGGCACAAGATGCGATGTCTTGCCGAGCAAACTTAGTGTATATACCCTTAGGTTTTCACCTCTAACATTTTCATCCTTATCATAAATGTTCATCACCATCCTTAAGCAGATATCCTTAGCAAGCGAACATAACTTAACGCAAACATTAACAAGAGGCTCATGTAGAGTACTACAGATACTTAGGGTGCTAATACCTTCCCTTAGTATAACCAACCCCCGAACCTTAGATCTCCCCCCTTTAGGTTTTTCTAACGATCTTGAACCTTTCCTTTGGATAAATCAAAGTCGGTTGTAAAAGAAATATGATGCAAGTTAATTAATAGCTTCTTATCCGATTTTCACCGCAACAGTAGGGAAGCTGTTCATATCATCACCACTCATCTGTAACACCTCCAACACAGAAATCACTTTGAACTTGCTTTCACGGCCTAGAGGTAAGCCTAAACTTGGTCATCTCTCAATCCATGCATATTTCCTCGCACAATACTTTTGCCAAATGTTCATAATCATGTATGGAATGTTTCCCCTCAATTAATTTCTTTGTTTGAATCGTGTATCAAAATTCTCAGCCTTCATACAGAATTTAGGGTTCTTGAGGATTTTTCGTGATTTCTTGTTTTATGCTTAATTTAAATGAAATTAATTATCATAGACATGATCGTGAGGTTGAAACGAGCAGATTGATATGTGGATTGCATGATATAATTAAGTATTCAGTGAGATTGGAGAGAAAATGCAAATCTGGGAAACTCAGAACACGCGCGTGTTCTTGCCCTTGTTCTTGGCGCCATTTTCCAACATTTGAATATTTGAATTTTTGTGATTTTATTTAATTGATTCAAAAATTAATTTCTCTCTGAGTTTTAATGATTTTGAGTTGATTCTTTTTTTAATAATTCACAAAAATGTTAAAATATTTTATTTTCCCAAATAAACCCAAAAATATTATTTATTTCATATAATTGATATTTTTGCAAAGAATTAATATTTTAATTGTTTTTGGTATTTTGAATATTTTTTCCATCTTGATTTTGCAAATTTTAATGGTTTCTAATCATTTTGTAGGGCAATACTTGATTTATGAAGCATTAATCCAAGATCACAATTTGTTTTCCACATTGTTCAACAATTTTGATCATTTTAATTGAATTTTTATTCAATTAAAATACAATTTGAAAACAAATTAGGGTTTTTGATTAATTCAACCCTCATAAATCATTTCAAACACTTTTTGGGCCTCTTGAGAGAATGTAAGACCCACACCCCCTTGTACAAAAACCTTTTGGGCCTCACTTATTGTATAAGTCCATCTGTACAAGTAAACGGCGCGACCGTCGTCCATTTAAAACATCTGGGCCTCTCCTCGAGCTATAAGACCCATTCAAAACTTTTGGGCCTCTATTAGAGTGTAAGACCCAACCCCTTTTGAAAACCAAATCATCTTGGGCCTCAGTCAATGTATAAGACCCACTGCATTTTCAAAATCCCGGTGCAATCGCCATTTTAAACGAAAAAATCATCTGGGCCTACCCTCGAGTAGTAAGACCCATTTCTTTTCTCTAAACCTTTTTGGGCCTCTTGAGAGAGTGTAAGACCCATCCCTTTGTAAAGAAAACAATTTTTTGGGCCACAGTCAATTGTATAAGTCCCTCTGTACAAATTCAACAGTGCGATCATTGATAAAACCTTGGGCCTCTCCTTGAGCTGTAAGCCCCAAATCTTTCTTTTTCAAAGCATTTTCTCCTTAGATTTTGAATATACTGTTGTTTTCAATCTTTCTTTGTTAAACAACTAACAAAACAGCATGGAAGCTCTACAACCAAGTAAGTGTTTATACGCTTTCATTTATCGCTTTCATATACATATAACTGTATTGTGGGGCTACTCACTGTAAGTCTCCTTTCATAAACTCATATCAACTGTGTAATAATAGTATAGATATTTAGAGTTTCCCGGGCAACTACGTCTAGAACTAAGAAAAGCCGTACCGATCGCTCTTAGAAATAGACAAGCTAGATCCCCAATAGGATCACCAGATACAGTATTCTCTTCGGATGTCCTCCTTAGGAATTGTCAAGAGACTCTACCTCCCCAGAGATGAATGTCTTCTCCGTGAATGGCATCTCTTGAGTTTCTTCTAGATTCTCAAACTTTCCTGGCTTGATCTATTCCTTGTGAATAGCCTGTCTTGAATTTCTCGGGGTTTGGGGACCCACAGGCTTCTTAAAAGCATCGGCCTCCTCTTGGGCATCGTACAAGGACCCACAGGCTTCTTAAAAGCAACCCCGCCTCCTCTTGGACTTAGTACAAGGACCCGTCGGCTTCTTAGAAGTATTCACATCCTCCACTTAGGCTTCATATAATGATTCTTCCTCCGGGAATGATAGCCTTCTCTTAGGCTTCATACAAGGACCTCTCGGCTTCTTAAAAGTTTCCAGCCTCCTCTTGGGCTTTGTACAAATTGTCCCAACGACCTCCTAGAGGTATAGGAACAGAAATTAGTCATCTTAATAGAACAGTCTTTCCAAGAGTCTACCACTGTTTCTCAAAGCATAGTACAAAAGATGAAACTCTAGACTTGGACAGTCTAATTTCCTTGAGTCTCAAAGACATTCTCAAGCACCCTTCACAAATAGGAAGGAACCCCGTAGACTCGGACAGTCTCAATACCCTTTGGATTTCCCATTTCCTCAAAGAAAAGGAAATATCCCTGATCCTCGAATCAAAATCCCTGAATACAGTGTTACTCATATAAGAACTGATTTTCTCTTTGAACCCATATACTAGTCACTCAACTGAAACAGTACCCTCTTTAGCCTCCATCTCGGGCTTTATACGAGATACAAAAAGACTCTCTTGTTGAGTCAAACATCTTTCGCCTCCATCTCGGGCTTCGTACGAGATACAAAAGGTTCTTATTGAATCAACACTTTAGCCTCCATCTCGGGCTTTATACGAGATACTGTCGTACCTCAAAAAATACGATCCTCGCGATGGACGCGGAAAAAACTGTTCGAAACAGAGTCGCCACCGAACTTTATTTATCCCAAATGAGGGAAAGGAAAATATCGAGAAAACCTTCGAAAGGATAAGAAAATGGTCATCGCAACCAAATTCGGGTTCGGGAGTCGGTTACGCAAAACGGAAGGTATTAACACCCTCTACGTCCGTTGTACTCAACGGGAACCTCTTGATTCGATTCGTGAGAAAGTTAGCTAGGTTTGTTTGTTATCTTTTAAGGTAAAAGATTTTAAGGGGAATAATGGGTGGTTTTTTTATTAGGGTGCTCGACAAGGATTAGAACCCTTGTGCCTACGTATTCCCTCGTGCAATGGGAATGTCAGAGCATTCGTAATTCGTGGGACTACGGTTGGTTGGTGTTTTTTTAAACGAACGAGTGTTTAATTCGCATTCTAACTGCTAAACATTGGCTTGTTTGCTCGCTAGGGGAGGATGAAGCACTAGTTTATATGCGCGGAAGAATGGACTAAACAATGTTCTTTATGAAAAGAGTTTTAATCGCACGGCGGCGAGGAGTTGGATTAATGTGTTGGTATTTTGATTGGGTGACGATTAATTTGAACTTAAGAAAGATTCCTCGGGCCCGAGTAATCGGGGAAAGCGAGTCGAAGAACTGGCTCTCTCTCTTTTTCACCCTTAATTATGAAAGAGTTTTAATATGGTTAGAGTGTGTTAAATATATGACAATTACTTGAACTTAAGAAAGTTTCCTCGGGTCCAAGTAATCGGGAAAGCTAGTCGAAGAACCGGCTCTCTCTCTTTTTCATCCAAGTGTTTAAGAAAAGAAGATTTGATTTTATTTATTGTAAAAAAGGGGTTGATATGTAATCGAGTTATGAGTTTTTTAAAGAAGACAATTGCTTGAACTTAAGAAAGATTCCTCGGGCCCAAACAACTGAGGAGAAGAATCGAAGATTCCATTCTACTCCCTTTTCTTCTTTTATGAATAGTATTTAAGTGTAGTTAGGATGTATTGATTTGATTTGAAAAATGCTCGATGCTGATCGAGGTTTGAATGTGCGTGCGAAATGGTTGAGGACTAATGGAAAGGAGGTCCTAATGGTTCAAGGTAAGGTCGATTGCGAGGCAAAAGCGCTCGACTTACTAGTTAAGTGAAGGGACTTGATATGTGGATCAAGTGAATGCTTGGGGATGAATTGTTATTTTTGAAAAAAATGCTTGACGTTGGATCAAGCTTATTTATTCTTTTGAAAAAGGTTGATTTTAATCTTATGGGAGAGGGGTGTAATTAATCAAGTGGGAATAATCGAGCCATGATTAAAGTGAGCAAATCACATACACGCATACAAACCAAAGTGAAATGTGCAACAATTATCGTTGTATAAAGCCCAAGAGGAGGCATTGTGAGGTCGATTGTGATCGTGAAAACGATCGACTTACAATGTATTAAAAGGGCTTGACATTAAGTCAAGATATTAGTTTGAAAAGATTTTTTTTGGTTTGGACAAGCATAATATGAATAGCATAAACATAATCAAGGTGTGAAATAAATCCACATGAGAAAAGTATAAATACCATACAAGGATCAAAAATCAAACAAAGTGGGGGATAAATAAAATCAAACATGTTAGTTAGTTAGTATCCTAAATTCCTAAGGTTAATCTAAGAAGGGAAATTCTAAACTAATTTGTTTTTTAGATTTTTTAGAATGAAAAGAAAACTCAAATAATTGATTAAATTAAACTAAAATATTTAATAAAATTAACTATCAAAGTTAATTAGTATTAAATAAAGTGGTTTAATAGAATTAATTAAAATTTGATTAATGAAAAAGAGATTTTTAAACTTTTAGAATTAGGGAAAATGATTTAACTTGATTAATTAAATTAAGATCAAATGTTTAATAAAACTAATTATTAAATTAATTAGTTTATATTAAATAAATGATTCTAATAAAATTAATGAAGATTAATTAATAAACAGATTTTATTATTTTTTTTTTTTAAAAGAAATTAGTTTAAAGTGCCTTGGATTTTTTTAATAAGTAAAAGAAAATATTATATAAAAAAAACTAAAAAAGAAAATAAAGGGAAATGGGCCAGAAAGTCAGCTGAAAGGGGGTGTGCTTAGTGAAAAATAACCCAGGCCCAGTCAGTAAAGTCACAGAAATCCCATGGGCTGGAGTCAGATGAGACTCTTCATGCGCCCACACTCTAGGGGACGTTGGATCCATAAATGCCTAAATCTACGCTCAAGATTAAAAGGGTCCATGATAAATTACAAGCCGCTAGGCGCACTAGATCAAGCTGGTGACCATGTGATGAGGATCAGATGGGTATGACGGTGACACGTGTCACCGTCTGGGTATGCCACTCAATGGAACCTGCAATGGGTAAGGATGACTTAGAGTGGAAAAAAAGTTCAGATCAGTTCATTTGCTCACATCATTCTCTCTTACTAACTATCTCTCGCAAAAACTAAACTTGCCGGAAACCTAAAATAAGGGTCGGAGAAGCGGCAGCGCGCGGCGGCCGCCACCTTCTTCTCCGGCGACGCCACCACCAAACCTCAAACAACCTACACGAACCCTAACTATTTCTCTCTCCTCTTTCTTTTTTTATAGGTTCTGAATGACCTGAGTGTTGATCTCATGACATGGTGGGGACACAGGTATTCTGTTCAATGACACTCAGCTAATTTTCATTGTTCGGCTGACTCTCTTGCCCCAAGTCTCCTAGATACGGCTGCCATATAGGCAAGCCACCCATTGGGCCATAATAGTCGTGGTCAAAGTTGTCTTTCGTCAGAGTGTCCTCCTCTAATGAGTTTGGCGGAGCACGACATCCTTTCGGATCACAATCTCCATATACCATTTCGACGTCTGACCTTGATATAAATCTCAGACTCTGTGCGGGATAGCAAAATGGCGTAGGTGTCTCCTCCTGAGACATATAACTGTCCTCGTTAAGATAGGACTTTCGTTCCTCATCCATATCGGGGGAATCCTCCTTGTTGATAGTATGGACAGTTTGAGGCACTGGGTGAAGGAAACGTCCACCGTGGAAGAAGTCCTGAATGGGATGAAGACTTTTATCGTAAGCAGTTGTATGGGTGCAGGTTGGAGAAAAACCAAGACCCTTCTTTGTTTTGCTATCAGTAGGAATGACAAGTTGTCCCCATCCTTTTGTATTGTTACTTTTGATCACTTCGAGAGCATCTCTGTATGAGGAAATCGAGGTTCCTTTCTCTGATTGATTCTCATTGCTCAACAACAATGCTTGGAACTAAGTTCCAACAACCTCCTCGGGTTCTTCACAAGTAGATGATGACAGGTTACTCACGATCAAGGCTTGTTCTCCACAGACCGTGATGAGTTGATCGTTCTTAACGAACTTTATTTTTTGGTGCAGCATCGAAGTGGCTGCCCCAGCCTGGTGTATCCAAGGTCTTCCTAATAAACAGCTGTATGCTGCCCGGACGTCCATGACCTGGAAGGTGATTAGGAAAGTGTGAGGACCGATAGTTGTGGGAAGGTCGACTTTGCCAATAACTGCTTTTCGAGATTCATCAAAGGCTTTGACGATGACCTCACTGCCCCTCATCGGGGTTTCTTTGAATGCTAGTCGCTTTAGAGTGGACTTCGGCATAACATTGATGGCCGATCCTGTGTCTACCAGTACGCTGGCTAGAGTATCGTCCTGGCAGCTAACTGTGATATTGAGAGCCATGTTGTGGCTTTTTCCCCCCTCTGGCAAATCCTCATCACTGAATCCTAAGTTGTTACAGGAAGTGATGTTAGAGATGATGCTATCGAATTGTTGTATTGTCACATCCTGTTCCACAAAGGCCTGCTCTAAGACTTTCTGTAGAGATCCAAAATGTTGTATTCACTCCTTTGGATGAGCTTCAGCATCTCATCATTGTTTTTCAAAAGGTCGAGATTACTGGATTGACCGACTAGTGGATCAGGAGCTTCTGTCTGAAGTTCCTTTTCTTTGTTAGGTTCTCCAACTCCTCGATTGAAGATTCGACCACTCCGTGTTACTCGAATGATGTCTACAATATTCACGACGGAGGGTAATGGAATTTCCTTTCCATTTTCAATTATCGTTGCACCGTATTTGTAAGGGATCGCCTTAGCTGATTCATACGGTAATGGTCCCGACAGATAGATAACTACAGGAGCCTTCTGATTTTTTTGACTGTCGTAATTAACTTCAATCAGTTCCTTGCTAAGAACTTTTGATTCGTCCAGTAGAGGAATGATGACACAAACATCCTTGTTTCTCTCAGGGTCAGAGATTACAACAACATCTCTGATTTGATCAGCGAAGTAGTCCGGCGTCCAGTTGATTGGTCCGGAACCCGGACATGGGCGAATCTCTCTACGATCCACCTGACCCTGAAGAGCTGCTCGCACAAGGTAGCATCCTTGGTTACTTTCTGAACAGACTCTACAACGTTCATAGTTGTGTGGTGGCACCTGGCCGCGGCCGCTTTGAATACGATGTAACCTCACTAGGTCAATTTCCGCAGATCGGACATCCTGACTTTGACACCGAGTAGGGTTTCCATTATGCATACTGATTTCTTGCGTGTCTTCATCCATATAGATTGGAAGCCAGCAGTGATTTAACAAGTGTTGTAAAGTTCTTTGAACGAGACCGCACCCTTGGTTACTCTCACAACATCCTTTACAGTTCTGATAATTATGCGAAATGAGAAAACCAAGTTGGACTTGCCTGGCATGTAATTCCACCAAGCTGGGATTCATCAGACGAATATCAAATATTTGAATCATGTTGATCTGATAGGGATTTTTATCATAATAATCCTGGATCCACCCAAGATCCATCTGACGCTGGAGGGCCTCTTGTACAAAAGAGCATCCCTGTTTGTTTACCGAGCAAGTCAGACAGGAATTGTAATCGTGTCGCGGCAGATTATGATATTGGCTTTGCCTTGATGCATTGCCACCAAGCTGACATTCATTGCACGGACTTCGTGGTTCTGAATGATGTTGGAATTCGCATAGGTCATGTTGACTCCACGAACTCGATGCTCTTGGATCCATCCGAGATCCAATTGTTCCTGTAGAGCAGATTGCACCACAGAACATCCTTGGTTGTTTTCATAGCAGATATCACACTGGTGATAGTTATGAGGTGGCACATGGCCATATTCGCTCTGTCTACAATGTATCTTGACCAAGTTGGTCCTTAACAAGAGTACATCATGAATTTGATAGATGTTGTTAGACTCTCCCTCTATCAAATTGACTGCAGCTTTCTCGTGTTGAGGCAGCGGGTTCGTGAGAACATTAGGATTCGTATGTTTGAAAGATAAGAGCTTGCTCCTAACAAGATTTTGTACGTCAGATTAGAAACTGAGACAGTTTTCTATGTTATGCCCTGGTCCTCCTTGATGGTAAGGACAAGTCTGATCCGCCTTGAACCAAAAAGGAGGATTTTCCGGTACTGTAAGAGGGGACTTAGTTTGAACGTGCCCCTTGACTAGTAATAACGGAAATAGCTCTGCATACAACACAGGTATAGGGTCGAACCCTGGTGGTCACGTTGCATGATTGTGGTTGTACGGAGGACGAGTCTGCTGAAGAGACTGTTGTGTCCTTTGCTGAAGTTGCTGTTGAATTGATTGGCTCTGTGCAACCTGAGGTTGATACGTAGAAATAGGCGTAGGGTTGATAGCAGGAGTCACAGCTACTACTAGTTGATATCGTTGCCTTTGCTTTCTGAGAGAAATATTCCCAATATCCTGCTCTTTTTTCTTAGGGAGAGCACTACCGTATCGTTTTGTACTACTTGATGATCCAGCGTCTTTAACCAAACGTCCTTCTCGGACGGCTTCCTCAAGACGAACTCCCATGCACACCATCTCGGCGAAGTCATTGGGCGCGCTGGCGACTATTCTGTCCTAGTAAAATGAGCTTAAGGTCTTTAAGAAGATCTTTGTCATCTATTTTTTCTCAAGACGTGGACAAATCTGGGCGGCAATTTCACGCCATCTCTAAGCGTACTCCTTAAAGGTTTCCTTGTCCTTTTGTGACAACGATCTGAGTTGATCTATGTCTAGTGCCATGTCCAAATTGTATTTATATTGTTGAACGAAAGCAGCACCAAGATCTCTAAATGTGCCGATCGTTGCGCAGTTTAAACCCATGTACCATTTCAAGGCGACACCGGTTAAACTATCCTGAAAGTAGTGAATCAGTAGCTCCTAGTTCTCTGTCTGAGCTGACATTCGCTGAGCGTACATCACTAGATGACTCTGAGTGCAAGAGTTACCCTTGTACTTTTCAAAGTCGGGCACTTGGAACTTGTGTGGAACTTTCACATTCGGGACCAAGCAGAGATCTGCGGCGTCCTTTCCAAATAGATCCTGACCGCGAAGGGCTTGCAGTTCTTTCTGCATTTCTAGGAACTGTTCCTGGAACCCATTCATTCTGTCGAACATGCTTTCGTTTCCACTAGAAGGTATCTGGGGAATCTGTCCTTCCGGGACAGTGTGTACCACGAGTGGTGGTATAGTCATTATGGCCGAGATTCTCGGTGCCTCCCAAAGTTTGTAACCTTAAGGAGTTGTTGTCATGCCCCTGGCATCTTCTCTTTCTCGAAGTTTGTAAACCTTTAGGCCCAGCGGCTCCTGCGGCGGTTCCCTGATCCTCATTGATCGGCGGAACATATCCTTCCCGGATATAGTTAAGTGGCATACCCCAGGGACGATCTTTCGGCATTTTGTACCTAGGATCAGACTTCTCCACTATGGGCGTCGATGTGATCTCTGAGATCACAGTCCTTTGTTGTTGCATCTGAGCTTCTGCTAGAGCTTGCATGTCATTATGAAGCTTTCTTAGATCCTCTTTCAGAGTGTCGATCTCTTCTCTCAACTCTCTATTCTCTTCCTCGAGATCATCCATCTTTTTTTGACGATTGGCCCGAGTATTGTACGAATGAGACAGTTTGACTCTAGAATCGAGACACAAACGTGAGATTTGTAGGTAAGAAGAATGAGTTTATAAGAATGATGAATGCAATGATTATTGATTATTTTTGTTTATTCAAAGTAAACTTCGACAATTAGATTGCAAATATCAAACAGTGGGGAAACCCCATTTTATTGAATTCAAAGGATTGCGGAAATAGAAGTACAGTAGATTACAAAGTGCTGAAAAAGGAAACCTAAACTAATGGATCCTGAGTCCTCTCTGAGGAGAGCTCAAGTGCTGGTTCGGGTGCTTTCCTTTTCTTTGACCGGGTCTCTTGGGCCATTGTCGGGTTGTCATTCCTTTGCCAAGTGAAAGGCGTGAGCAAACTCCATTGGTTATCCTGATTCTCTACAGCATGTTGTTCTAAAATCTCAATCAAAACATCATTTTCTTTTAACAATTGTTGTATTTTCCCGCACTCCACATTCAGAATACGATACTTATTCCTCCAAGACCTCTTCTCCTGTTGAACTTTGCTGAGAGTAACTTGAAGCTTTTCCGTCTCAGACATGAAATAAAGGGTAGAATCTCTCAATGGAAGAACTTCCTGACGAGGGTAAGGCATCCTCAGCTTGAGAGCTCTAGTTTGTACCCAATGGAGATAAGGCTCCATCGAGACACTGTCTGGTTTTCCTAGAGACTCTCGTCCTTTCCTATGAACGGGTTTCCAAGCGTGCACTATTTCCGTCTTTAGTGCCCTGTCATTTTCTCCTTCTTTGAAGAAAAGACCTTCCAGATGAGCATTCCGTGGGACGTGCCTCATCGGGTATCCGATTTGACGATGAACGAGAATTAGATGATAGTTGATTCCCCCCTTAGTTCCTATAAGGGGTACATTTGGGAAATTTCCACAACGGTCAATGATCCTGATCCCGTCTAGATTCGATTGTACCAATCGATGTCAGAGTTGGTAACAAACATGATTCTCTGCGACCAACGTAAAGTATTCTTTTGATCCCAAAATGCAGCAGACTTGGGCAAATGGGAAGTGAAGCATTTGTAAAGCAAGGGTACACAGCACGTGATCATTCCTCCGCTGTATAAATTCCTTAAGTGTATTGAATGATATGCATCTGCGAGTAAGGTCGGTACGGGGTTTTCGATAAGGAAAATTTTAATGGCGTTGATATCTAAAAAGTTATCGATGTTGGGAAACAAAAATAACCCGTAGGTGAGCAAAACAAAGATGCTCTCGAAAGCGGCCACGTTCCATATACTAGCGAAGTATAGGGCTTTCTTTGTCAAGAATTGGGCTGGCAAACCTTGGATGCCACCCTTAGTTGTCAGGTGAGTCCTGACTTCTGATTCGTCCAAACGGATTGCCCTTGCAATGGTTTGATCCTTTGGAATTTCTTCCAGTCCAGAAAAAGGTGCCTGATCAGTGATATGCAGATCAGTCAAGTGAAAGTACTCCTCCAACGTTGGTGCAAACTGATAATCCAGGAATGTGAAACAGTGATAGATCAGATCTTAGAACTGGATTAACGTAGACAGGATTCCTTCAATTACATGGACCCTTAACAGAGATAGCAGTCCTCCATACTAGGCTCTGAAAGCCTCGTGGTTTGTGATCATTCTTGCCAAACCTCTCAAATCCTCTAACTTTGGAACCTTGAAGGTGTACTTATGAGTTTTCCTTCTACAGAAATCCATTAGCGCAATCTCTTTTCTCTCTGATATTTGCAATAATTGTCTTAGTTTAATTTGAAGAAGAGATACTAGAAGAGAAGATTTTCTTTTATTTTAATGTTTTTTAAATGAATGCATGAATGCAGCACACAAAAACATAGAAAAAACATGGGGTCAAAGGGTCGGTGTCATGAAGTCAAGGCTCTACCCCGCGCCCCCAAAGGTTTATACTGGTATTTTTGTACCTGTCCGCAAAATCATTGACCCCTCTGGGATAACAACAGCTAGCGGATCGCCAGCGAGCTGATGTATCCTGGAGTGATCTCAGATGAAGGTAGTATCGTGTGACATCTATTTACGATAGCTTCCGCACTACAAAATGGCTTAAGTCTGCTAGAAACCTCAGCTTCTCAGATAACCCAGTCGACCACACTACGTTCAACAACCGAAGTCGTATAGGCAATGTATCTGCAAAAGGAGTCTCCACTGAGTTTGATGGTCGATCGGGGGCTCTTAAGTGGAATTCACTCCCAGTAAGATTACCCGTATTGCCATCACCTATCTTAGGTGTATAATCAATCTTTCCACATGCGGCGTCACACGCATTCCCATTAGCAGAAAAATAAACATAGATATCAATGAGGAAAAGCGGTATATATATTTGTCTTAATCATCCTTGACCTCTAGCCTTATGATCCTATACAGACAATGACATCCTAGTAGAGCTGTCATTTCTGTGAGATGAATGTGAACTCAAGGCTTGTGGCTAAGAGATGGGAACGTCTGATCAGTTCAGCTCCCCAGCAGAGTCGCCATTTTTCTGTAGCGCGAGTTTTATGTGTGGTTACGAAGCACTATCGCTTTTAGGTACTACAGCTCGATTCATTTTTTATCCTATTGAAGCTGATGAAGGAAAGGAAATAGATGTCTCTAATTAACCCTGCTTGCATACTGAGTTTAAACAGATGACTGTTGGTTTACAAATGCTACAAAGATTGGGGGTCTCTCTTAGGTTATTTTGTTAAGAACACAGTGTTTGGTCTATTGGTAGGATGTTAGGACTGATGCTTTTTGATTGATTGATGGAGATACTGGATTTTGGGTTTTGATTAGTATGCTTGCTAAGATTTTTCAATCTTATGCCTACGTATTCCCGTTTAAAGAAACAGGGAAATCAGAGCGATCGTAGTTCCTCCTATTCTATGGGAGGAAAAAGGTGTTTTGGTGTCTTGTTCAAAGCCCAAGATGTGAAGCTAAAGGTGGTTTATATCTTGTTCAAAGCCCAAGATGTGAAGCTGAAGGGTCTATTTGTATCTTGTTCGAAGCCCAAGATATGAAGCTAATGGGTTTTGACTTTAGAGAGAATTTGTCATCTCTAAAGGGGAGTTGTTGATGTTTGTATGCTGTGAGCAAGGCACAAATTGATGCTAAAAGGTTGATTGACTCAACTGGGGTTTCCCTTTTAGGTGTCTCGTACGAAGCTCGAGAGAGAGGCTGAAAGGGTTGACTCAACAAGAGAGTGCTAACAAGTAACCAACTCAACAAGAGAGTTCTTTTGTATCTCATACGAAGCCCGAAATGGAGGCTGAAAATGTTTGACTCAACAAGAGAGTCTTTTATACTCAACAAGAGAGTGTTTTTGGTATCTCGTACGAAGCCCGAGATGGAGGATAAAGGTTTGACTCAACAAGAGAGTCTTTTATACTCAACAAGAGAGTGATTTTGTATCTCGTACAAAGCCCGAGATGGAGGCTAAAAGGGAAGTGACTCAACAAGAGAGTCTTTTATACTCAATAAGAGAGTGTTTTGGTATCTCGTACGAAGCCCGAGATGGAGGCTAAAAGGTTTTCTTAACTCAACAAGAGAGTCTGAAAAGGTTAGCTCCGCTGGGGATGATCATTGTACAAAGCCCAAGAGGAGGCTATTGTGCTGGTGATTGTTTCAGTTTAGTGACAGGTCCAGTGTGTTGGGTAAAAGAGAAAATCAGTTCTTATAAAGAGACTGATTAAGAGGTAAGGCTGTACTTTGGCACGGATCGAAAGATTGGGTTTATTTCTTGTTCTTTAAGGAAATGGGAAATCTAAAGGGTATTGAGACTGTCCAGGTCTACGGGTGTTTTGAGAAATATATTCTCAGATAGCGAAGGCATGTTGTATGATGCCTGAGTGAAGGCTGGAACATTAAGGGATGGAGGTCTGGACTCTTTTGAAAGACTGCTCTATTAAGAAGACTAGTTTATGTTCCTATACCTTTAAGAGGACGTCGGGACAATTTGTACAAAGCCCAAGAGAAGGCAGGAAAACTTTTAAGAAGCCGAAGGGACAATTTGTACGAAGCCCAAGAGGAGGCTATCTTTGCTGAGGAAGAATCATTATACAAAGCCTAAGAGGAGGCTGTGAAAACTTCTAAGAAGCTGATGGGTCCTTATACAACGCCTAAGAGGAGGCGGGGATGCTTTTAAGAAGCCCGTGGGTCCTCAAACCCCGAGAAATTCAAGATAGGCTATTCACAGAGAATAGATTAAGCTAGGAAAGTTCGAGAATTTGGAAGAAACTCAAGAGATGCCATTCACGGAGAAAAGATCATCTCTGGGGAGTTAGAGTTTCTTTGAAAATTTCTAAGGGTGACAGTCTGAGAAAGGGTTCAAAGAGAATCTGCCTTTCACGTCTCCATATTGTTTAACCCCAAGAGGAGGGAAGACTGTGTCTGGTAATCCTATGGGGATCTAGTTTTGTCTATTTTTAAGAGTGATCAACAGGGCTTCACCTAGTGCTAGACGTAGTTGCCGGGGAAAACTTTAAATAACTATACCAGTATAACACAGTTGGTATATGACAAGTATAAAAGTTTGTGAATGAAGACTTACAGTGAGCAGCCCCACAATACAGTTATATATATGAAAGCGGATAAAGAAAGCTTGTAAACACTTACTCGGTTGTAGAGCTTCCATGCTGTTTGGTTAGTTGTTCAACAAAGAAAGCTTTGATAACAATATTATATTCAAAATCAAAGGAGAAAGTATTTTGTAAAGATTGTTGGGGCTTACAGCTCAAGAAGAGGCCCATGGTTTTATCAGTGTTTGCACTGTGGTTTTGAATTTGTACTGAGGGACTTATACAAGTGACTGAGGCCAAAAAAAGGTTTTCTGTACAAAGGGATGGGTCTTACACTCTCTCAAGAGGCCCAAAGGTTTGTTTTTATACAAATGGTGGGGCTTACAACTCAAAGAGAGGCCCAAGAAGTTTTTGTTAAAAAGGCGACAATCGCGCCGAACTTTTTTTGACGGTATCGGGACTTATATAATCCACTGAGGCCCAAATCAGTTTGGTTTCAAAAAGGACTGGGTCTTACACTTTACTAGAGGCCCAAAGGTGTTTAAAGAAGAAGAATGGGGCTTATAACACGAGGGTAGGCCCAAGGGTTTGATTTTTCAACTGGCGATCGCGCCGAGGTTTTCTTTTAACGCTGAGGGACTTATACCATATCTGAGGCCCCAAAAAGGTTTGGTTAAAAGGGGGGTTGGGTCTTACACTCTATTAGAGGCCCAAAGGGTTTGAAAAAGTTTAATGAGGGTTGAATTAATCAAAAATCCTAATTTGTTTCCAAAATGTATTTTAATTGAATAAAAATTCAATTAAAAATGATCAAAATTGTTAAACATATGGAAAAAAATTGTGATCTTGGATTAATGTTTCAAAAATCAAGTTTTGACCTACAAAATGATTAGAAGTCATTAAAATTTGAAAAATCAAGGAAGAGAAAATATTTTAAATGTCAAAAACAATTAAAATTTTAATTCTTTACAAAAATATCAATTATATGAAATAAATAATATTTTTGGGATTTTTTGGGAAAATAAAATATTTTAACATTTTTGTGAATTATTAAAAAAAGAATCAACTCAAAATCATTAAAACTCAGAGAAAAATTAATTTTTGAATCAATTAAATAAAATCACAAAATTCAAATATTTGAATTTTCAAAAAAGGGCGCCAAGACCACCCAAGAACACGCGCGTGTTCTGAGTTTTGCCCAGATTTGCATTTTCTCTCCAATCTCACTGAATACTTGATGGAATCATGCAAACCACATATCAATCTGCTCGTTTCAACCTCACGATCTTGTCTATGGTCTTTAATTTCATTTATTTTTAACATGGAATAAGAAATCAAGACAAAACCTCAAGAACCCTAAAATTTACATGAAGGCTAAGAATTTTGATACACGATTCAAACAAAGCAATTAATTGAGGGGAAACATTCTATGCATGATTATGAACATTTGGCAAAAGTATTGTGCGAGGAAATATGCATAGATTAAGAGATGACCAAGTTTAGGCTTACTTGGAGGTCGTGACAGCAAGAGCATTGTGGTTTTTGAGTTGGAGGTTTTACAGATGAGTTGTGATGATCTAAACAGCTTCCTTACACCCTATGGAGTGTGTTTGAATGCTTGGACTTGATTGGAAATGGCTGGATCACTTCATGGCATCTCAGCTGCAACTTGGTTAAAACCTTGAGCAATTGGCTGGTGATTCTGAGAAATCAGTGTTCCAGATGTTGTTTAAGTGTTTGGATCACTTCTATATGATGTTTATGAGGTGTGTGTGTGATTGGTTTGATTGGAATTGCTCTCAAACTAAAACCCGATAGTGACTTGCCTTGGAAGGCAATTTTGGAGTGAAAGAAGAGATTTTGAGGAAAGCATCTGTTTGATGGCTTTGGTGTACTCAAACTGATCACAATTGAGCTCTATTTATAGTAGAGCAAGTTTGTTTTGCAAGGAATAGTGAATGGCAACTGCTGCATAGGTTTGGCCATTGTTGAGCAATGAGAATCCAAGTCTCCTCTAGCCATTGACTAGAGGTTAGGGCACAGGCTGCTGGTCACCTTGGTCTTGGATAAGTCTTGACTAAATTCAGTTGGAAATGGCTCAGTCCATGCCACCTTGGTGTATGCATTGAATGCTCCAATCCAAAATTGGAGTCTTGTCCCTCTTTTAGGCCATTCTAGGTTTGGGATGCTATTTTTGGTTCCAAAGACTTGGGAGGCTTGGGATCAGAGTTGGTTCCTCCTTGGTCCCCCCTTGAGATGTTCAGAAGGATAGAGTTGCTTTCCCTTTGCAAACTTTGGGCAAATCGAGCAAAACTCCAAAATCAGCCTTGCTTTGGCAGTTTTCAGCAAGGCATGTTGCCATTGTCATATCTCATGCCTCAAGTTGAATTTGGTGGAGTTCTTGGCCATTTTGGAAAGCCCTTATATGATACAACAACTGTTTGATCATAATTGGTTTTGATACTTTTTGGATCCAAGTGAAAAATGCCCTACATTTGGAAAAAAGTGAAGGCAGATTCTGACTTAGTGAAAATTTCACTAAGTGTTGGAAAAAGGGGCATTTCATGTTTTCAGCCATTTTGATCATTCCATAACTCAAAATCCAGAATGAATTGGAATGATGTGTAGTTGAAGCTTTTGTATAGGGCCATGAGGGCTACAAATCCATCTTTGGATGGGGGAAAAATGGCTTTGTGGTTTAGGAGTTATGATCCTCCAAAGTTGGTACCCTTTCCACTTTGTTCCATAACTTAGAAAATTTTCTAAGTTTTTTATGGTTACCCCTTTTACAAGTTATCCTACTTTTCTTGATTTTTCATGATGAATGATGATTCCAATCACACATTAACATCATTTTAGGGTTAAAAAACTATAATTGTGAAAAATCTCAAATAGTCAAAGTTGACTTTTGTGCACAGTTGACTTTTTGTCAGATGAATTCCAAACTGTGCGATCCTCTATGAAATCAATCCCTTGACCTAAATCAAACTTGATGGGTTGATTTCATAGGTGTTATAGGGTTTATTGAATCACGTCCTAGGGTTTGGGAGCATGTCCTGGTCAAAAGTCAAAGCTATAGTTGACTTTTCCCGCGAAACCCTAACTGTGGTTCAGATGAAATTGAAACTTATTGCTCAAGCTTCTTGGATTAATCCATTGTTACAAATGGATCAATGTGGTTTATTAGAGACCCTCAAATCATATCTTGAGGTCTTGGCTCATGATTTGTCCCAGAAGTCAACTTAGGGGTGATTTAGGTCAAGAAAGCCTAATTCCTGATTTTTGATGAACGCATCCCCTGAGACTAAATTGACTTGATGATTGGGTCCATGATGTCCCATGGAGTATATTAGGTTATGCTTTGAAGTATTGGCTCATGCCCAAAGGAAAATTTCCATCGGGAGGCCCTGGTCGACCAAAACCCTAATTTGGTGACACGGTGATCTTGAGGCTTGACCCACCTAGAAGGGAGCATCCTTGTGCTTAATCCTTGAAGTGAGAGTCCTCTTGATCCATTGTGGATGTTTGAGAGGTTTAGACAAGTTGAAGATCATGTCATTCCTTGATTGATCATTTGTCTAAGAACTCTGAGAGGGCTTGAAACCCTGATTTTTGATTGTACTAAAGGCTCACCCATCTTTGGGGAGACTGGTGGGCTATGAAGGTTCTCCCATATTGTGATGATGATTTGCACAATGATGGGAAATCTTAGTAGTCAAAATTTGGGGTATGACAAAAATCAGCTGAGCATCATTGAACAAAATACTTGTGTCCCCACCATGTCATGGGATTAACACTCAGGTCATTCAGAAAATATCCAGCACGACGATGAATTTGACAAGTTTGCAGGACTAGAATTCATCAACTATGCTTTTCCTGAGGTCAACTTCATAGAAAGGGATGACTCCTCCAGTTCCAAAGAAGTGTGGGACACCTTAGGACAACCAAGTGGAAAATATGACTATATGGTCAAGTACACCGCTCCTGAAAGCTCTCGTATCAGACTCGAAGACATCCAGCCGACTGGATGGGGAGATCCACCTGAGAGCACAAATACTATGAAAAATACAACTGAGGAATCCTCCTACGACAACTCTGCCTAGGAGACAGATTCCAATGATCCTGCTCCACTAGAAATCGGCGTTATTTCTGAAGACAAATCAAGGAAGGTACCAGACTTTGTGATTCACCGAGGAGTTCATCGCCAATGGGTTGTTGTCGATATTCCGAAGATCATTCATAATTCTAAGTATTTGCCATATTTACTTTACCCTTTCGCACTGCCCAGGGGAAACGGCTGTTTTGATAGGGCTTACTTTATGTAATTATCCCTCTTCCCTTTGCCCAAAGCGACATTGTTTTGTTTTATAGGGCTGTAGTTTCAAGAATCGACTTGTTCATAAATAAAATAACGTCGTTCTGTAATCTCCGCATTAAATGTTGTTTTCTCTTTTTGCTTTTTCTTAGAAAATGGTAATCCTAAAAAACAACTCAACAATAAAAACAAGCAGTTTTTCAAAAAAGAAAATACACTGTACGCACTCTTGCATTTCTCTCTATCTCTTCTAAAACACGAATCATCACGTCATGCAGATTGCTTGTTCTAAACCCCATTAGACATACGTTCCAATGGCTTCTCCCGACTTTAAATTCCCGGTATTTGTGGCTGAAGAAGAAGAGGACGAAGAAATTCCAGAAGAGATCTCCCGATTACTCAGACAAGAGGAAAGGTCCATTAAACCGCACAAAGAGCCATTGGAAATGGTAAACTTGGGTTTGGAAAAAGAGATAAAAGAAGTCAAAATTGGGGCACGACTCAGTCCAACTGCCAAAGAAAGTTTGATAAAGCTTCTCAAAGAGTTCCCCGATGTATTCGCTTGGTCCTACCAGGACATGCCAGGGTTGGATACCAGCATCGTGGAACAACATCTACCTTTAAGATCGGAATGTCCGCCAGTGAAACATAGGTTGAGATTGACTCATCCGGACATGGCCATCAAAATCAAAGAGGAGGTACAAAAACAGATTGACGCGGGTTTCCTCGCCACGTCAGAATATCCTCAATGGTTAGCCAACATCGTACCCGTTCCGAAAAAGGACGGAAAGGTCAGAATATGTGTGGATTATAGAGATCTAAACAAGGCTTGTCCAAAGGATGACTTTCCTTTACCACACATTGACATGTTGGTTGACAGTACAACAAAGTTCAAGGTTTTCTCCTTCATGGATGGATTCTCGGGCTATAATCAGATTAAAATGGCGCCGAAAGACATGGAGAAAACTTCATTTATCACCCCATGGGGTAATTTTTGTTACAAGGTAATGTCGTTCGGCTTAAAGAACGCCGGGGCAACCTATCAAAGGGCCATGCCTACTCTCTTTCATGAAATGATACACAAGGAAATCGAGGTATATGTCGATGATATGATTGCTAAATCTAGAACAGAAGAGGAGCATGTGACCCACCTATCAAAACTATTCGAGCGGCTGAGAAAGTACAAACTCCGCTTGAATCCCAATAAGTGCACATTTGGTGTCCGTTTAGGGAAACTCTTAGGGTTCATCATCAGGTAGAAATGAATTGAGGTTGATCCTGACAAGGTCAAGGCCATTCAAGAAATGCCTTCTCCGAAAACTGAAAAACAAGTTAGATGATTCCTGGGACGTTTGAACTACATCTCCAGATTCATATTCCTCATGACCGCGACATGTGCGCCCATTTTGAAATTACTCAGGACTGTGTTTGGACAGAAGATTGCCAAACCGCCTTTGACAGTATCAAGGAATACCTGTTGAACCCACCGATTCTATCACCTCTAGTGGAAGGAAGACCACTTATCATTTACTTAATAGTCCTAGAGGACTCGATGGGTTGTGTACTTGGCCAACAAGATGAAACGAAAAGGAAAGAGTCTGCCATTTACTATTGAGTAAGAAGATCACCGACTACGAGACTCGGTACACTATGCTTAAGAAAACTTGCTGTGCTCTGGCTTGGGCAGCCAAACGTCTGCGCCAGTGTATGATTCCTCACACTACTTGGCTAATCTCCGAGATGGATCCAATCAAGTACGTCTTTGAAAAACCTGCTCTCACGGGAAGGATTGCCCGTTGGAAGATGTTGTTATCAGAATATGACATCGAGTACCACGCTCAAAAAGCCGTTAAAGGAAGTATTTTAGCCGATCATTTGGCTCATCAACCGATTGACGATCAAGAATCAGTCGGGTTTGACTTCCCGGACGAAGATGTCATGTATCTAAAAATGAAAGACTGCGATGAACCGCTACCCAGTGAAGGGCCAGAACCAGGTTCCCAGTGGGGACTTATCTTTGACGGAGCTGTCAATCATTACGGAAACGGAATTGGGGCAATCATCATAACACCTCAAGGTACCCATATTCCTTTCACCGCCAGACTTACGTTCAAGTGCACAAATAACGAGGCCGAATACGAAGCTTGTATTATGGGTCTCGAAGAAGCGATCGACTTAAGGATCAAAAACTTGGACGTATATGGCGACTAAACCCTGGTTATTAATCAGATCAAAGGAGATTGGAACACATTCCAATCAGGACTGATTCCTTACAAAGATTATGCAAGAAGGTTGCTACCCTTCTTCAACAGAATCGAGTTTCATCATATCCCTCGTGAAGAGAATCACACGGCTGATGCATTAGCCACTCTCTCTTCCATGATTAGTGTAGGTCAATGGAACGACCTACCTAAGATTGACATAATGCACCTTGAAAGGCCCGCTTACATCTTCACGATCGAAGCAGTCATAGAAGACAAACCTTGGTATCTCGATATCAAATGCTTCCTTCAGAAACAAGAGTACCCGCCTGGGGCACTAAGAAAAGACAGAAAAAACCCTCAGAAGACTGTCTGGGAGCTTATTCCTGAACGGTGATACACTCTATAAGAGAAATTTTGACATGGTCTTGCTCCGATGCAGAGACATACCAGAAGCAAACATGCTGATAAAAGAAATTCATGAAGGGTCCTTTGGCACTCATGCCAACGGACACGCAATGGCGAGAAAAATTCTGAGAGCAGGGTACTATTGGCTGAAAATGGAATTTGATTGCTACAAGTACATGAGGAAGTGTCTCAAGTGTCAGATATACTCCGACAAGATCCATGTACTGCCAACACATCTCAAAGTTCTTTCTTCCCCATGGCCTTTTTCCATATGGGGAATCAACATGATCGGTGTGATTGAGCCCAAACCTTCAAACGGACATCGGTTCATCCTGGTAGCCATTGATTACTTCACCAAGTGGGTCGAAGTAGCATCGTACGCTAATGTAACCCGGTAAGTGGTAGTCCGATTTATCAAAAATAATCTCATCTGCCGTTATGGTGTTCCAAGCCAGATCATTACAGACAATGGATCCAACTTGAATAATAAGATGATGAAAGAGTTGTGTGCTGAGTTCAAGATCGAACACCATAACTTATCTCCCTACCGACCTAAGATGAATGGAGCGGTAGAAGCGGCTAACAAGAACATCAAGAAGATTGTTCAAAAGATGGTCGTAACCTATAAACACTGGCATGAGATGCAACCCTTTACTGTTCACGATTATCGCACATCTGTCCGCACTTCAACAGAGGCAACCCCTTTCTCTCTGGTATATGGCATAGAAGCAGTTCTCCCCATCGAAGTTGAAATCCCATCAATCTGGGTATTGATGGAAGCTAAGCTTACAGAAGCTGATTGGTGTCAAAGTCGACACGACGAACTGAATCTCATCGAAGAAAAACGAATAACGGCACTATGCCATGGTCAGTTGTATCATTAAAGAATGAAGAGGGCGTTTGACAAAAAGTTCCGACCTCACGTCTTCAGGATAGGAGACCTTGTGCTAAAAAAGGTACAATCATTTCTCACTGATTCACGGGGCAAGTGGACTCCGAATTATGACGGCCCCTATGTGGTCAAGAAAGCTTTCTCAGGCGGCACCTTGAGACTTGCAACCATGGACGAAGATGAATTTGTCTACCCCACGAATGTTGACGTAGTCAAGAAATACTTCGTCTAAACTAAAAAAAAAATGTCTCGGTGGATTTAAAACCCGAAAGGGCGGTCCGGGCAAAAATTAGAGATAAAATAAAAAAAATCATCCCGGTGGATTGGAAACATCACAGTACAATCCAGCCAAAAATTAGGGATAATGGCAAGTAACTGCGTCCAACACTGGGGCAAATTCCCAATGGTAGTTACATCATACATCAAAAAGCTCGATCAAGGTCATCTTCGACAAAAGTTCAGGATGCCCGAATTCAAAGTTGGTAGAAGGACAGTGGTTGTTATGTTTCAATGTAGCCCTTTTCCCATAAAATTACCATTTTCTAAACTTTGTAAATACTCTATGGAATCACGCCTTTGGCTGATTTTCATCCTATCAATAAAATTTGAGCCCTTGTGCTTTTGTTTGCAATTCTTATTTGTTTTAGCTTTACAGAAC
Source organism: Lathyrus tuberosus (assembly GCA_022829125.1). Classification (NCBI taxonomy): domain Eukaryota; kingdom Viridiplantae; phylum Streptophyta; class Magnoliopsida; order Fabales; family Fabaceae; genus Lathyrus; species Lathyrus tuberosus. Next base: position 35,517 of record JALAZF010000702.1, read on the forward strand.
GACATTTTAACATGACCAACTATTCTTGAAATAAAAAAAAAAGGAATTTACTTGTCAAACTTTTCTGCTTTTAAAATAAAGATGGCAATTTCTTTTGACTGTTGAACATCAAAAGAACATCGATCGCTTCTCTCGAAGTATTCGAGTTTCAAAGTGCAGAATCAAGGTACTCCTTCTAAACCAGTACGCCTGAATGAAGGATCAGCTGTGTCAGGTGCGAATGTTATGTCTGACACCCCCAAGCAGAGTTCTTACCTCCTAAGCCCAACCAACGTAGCTCCCAACAGGGACTATCCCTCCTAAGCAAGGCAGAATTGCTATTTTCTGATCCAGCGATACTTTTCATCTTCCACTGTGGCCGAGTATCCAGTCGTGTTCATCTACTAGTTTGTATGTCGTGTCAGTTTTGTCAGCATAAACATAGATATATCATGCATTATTGATTTACATTCGCATTCATATTGCATCACTATCACACCAGTCGATCTTGTCCCCTAGTGATAAAAGTCCCCTCAATCGAGTTGTCAGCCCTTTCCTCGTCAGGAAGTGAACCATCTAAACAATCTCACCTCCAGTTTATTTATGGATACAAGTTGGTCCCTTGACCACTTTGATAACTTGAACCTTTGAAAGACAAGAAGACCGTCGATGAACATCACTCTTTGCCATTGAAGATGATATTTTTGCTTTCCCGGATTAAGGAAAATCCCTAAAGGAAGCCTCTTAAGCAGAGATTCAGCAATACAACAGTTTTTCTCCAAAAAATCTGCTAACGAAAAGGTCATCAGCACCTCAAAATTGGATCACACCATATGGCATTTCTCCGAGAAGATCTCGAGAAAAGTATGATGTAATACCCCAAGTGAAAATTGCCTCTCAAGAGACTTGTTTTCCCCAGATAGAGTCGACAAATGACGTCTCAAATAGAGAAGTTTGTACACCTCTACAACTCAGACGATTGGGTTCCCCAGCATGTCTGAAATCAAAATTTTTCTATCAAATGGCATCTCCCCAGGAAAATTCGGCGAGAAGTTTGAGGAAAATCGCTACACAAAGCGTCCCTTGTCAAGAAAGTTTATTTCAGAAACTGAGACCAGTTCCTTGGTTGGAAACCAGGATCGAGGGGAAGTTTATATCAGAAACTTAGACCAGTTCCTTGGTAGGAAACCAGGATCGAGGGGAAGTTTATTTCAGAAACTTAGACCAGTTCCTTGGTAGGAAACCAGGATCGAAGGGAAGTTTATATCAGAAACTTAGACCAGTTCCTTGGTAGGAAATCAGGATCGAGGAGACGTTTATTTCAGAAACTTAGACCAGTTCCTTGGTAGGAAACCAGGATCGAGGGGAAGTTTATTTCAAAAACTTAGACTAGTTCCTTGGTAGGAAACCAGGATCGAGGGGAAGTTTATATCAGAAACTTAGACCAGTTCCTTGGTAAGAAACCAAGATCGAGGGGAAGTTTATGAAAGAAACTTAGACCAGTTCCTTGGTAAGAAGCCAAGATCGAGGGGAAGTTTTTAACTTTTCTAAGCATCATTGCTTAGCAAAAGAAGAAGGATGTGTAAGCTACCATTCATAACCGCCATCAAAATTTCGGGTTTTCCGATATTTAATCCTCTTGCACCCAGAATGCCCGAATATCTTCGCTATTCACACCTTCGGGTCCAAGAAGATTAAATAGGGGCATCTGTCATACCCCAAATTTTGACCACTAAGATTTTCCATCATTGTGTAAATCATCACCACAACATGGGTAAACCATCATGCCTCATTAGTCTCCCCAAAGATGGGTGAGCATCCACTACAATCAAAATTAGGGTTTCAGGCCCTTTCAGAACTCTCAGACAAAGGATCAATCAAGGAATGACATGATCTTCAACTTGTCTGGCCTCTCAAATATCCCCAATGGATCAAGAGGATTCCCACCTCAAGGATTAAGCATAAGGCTGCAACATTCTGAGTGGATTAAGCCCCAAGATCGTCAGTGTCACCAAATTAGGGTTTTGGTCGACCAGGGCCTTCAGATGGAAATTTTCCTCTGGGCATGAGACAATGCTTCGAAGCATAACCTAAGATGCTCCAAGGGACATAATGAACCCAATCATAAAGTCAATTTTACCTCAGGGGAGGCATTCATAAAAAAATCAGGAATTAGGGTTACTTGACCTAACTCACCCCTAAGTTGACTTTTGGGACAAGACATGAGCCAAGACCTCAAGACATGATTTGAGGGTCTCTAATAAACCATATTGATCCATTTGAAACAATGTATTAATCCAAGAAGCTTGATAAAAAAGTTTCAATTTCATCAGAACCACAATTAGGGTTTCGCGGGAAAAGTCAACTGTGCCTTTGACTTTTGACCTAAGCATGCTCCCAAACCATGGGACATGATTCAATACACCCTATAACACCTATGAAATCAATCCATCAAGTTTGATTTAGGTCAAGGACTTGATTTCATAGAGGATCGAACAGTTTGGAGTTCATTTGACGAAAACTCAACTGTGCACAAAAGTCAACTTTGACTTTTTGAGATTTTTCACAATTATGGTTCTTTGACCCTAAAATGATGTTAATGTGTGATTGAAATCATCATTCATCAAGAAAAATCAACAAAATTGGGATAACTTGTAAAATGGGTAACCATAAAAACTTAGAAATTTTTCTATGTTATGGAACAAAGTGGCTAGGGTACCAACTTTGGAGAATCATAACTCCTAAACCACAAGGCCATTTTTCCTCATTCAAAGTTGGATTTGTAGCTCTCATGGCCCTCTACAAAAGATTCAAACACAACTCATTCCAATTTCTCATGGACTTTAAATTATGGAATGATCAAAATCACAAAAAGTGAAAATGTCACTTTTTTCCAACACTTAGTGAAATTTTCACTTAGTCAGAATCTGCCTTCACTTTTTTCCAAATGTAGGGGCATTTTTCACTTGGATCCAAAAGGTATCAAAACCAACTATGATCAAACAGTTGTTGTATCATATGAGGGCTTCCCAAAATGGCCAAGAACTCCATCAAATTCCACTTGAGTCATGAGACATGACAATGACAATATGCCTTGCAGAAAACTGTCAAAGCAAGGAAGATTTGTGCATTTTGCTCGATTTGCCCAATTTTTACAAATAACCAACAAGTCTATCCATCTGAACACCTCAAGGGGAGACCAAGGAGGGACAAACACTGATCCATAAGCATCCAAAGTCTTTGGAACCAAAAGTAGCATGCCAAACCTAGAAATACCTAAAAGAGGGACAAGACTCCAATTTTGGTTTAGAGCATTTAATGGATACACCAAGGAGGCATGGACTGAGCCATTTCTAACTGAATTCAGTCAAGACATATCCAAGTCCAAGGGAATGAGTAGCCTGTGCCCTAACCTCTAGTCAATGGCTAGAGGAGACTTGGATTCCAAAATGCAACCATTGGCCAAACCTATGTTGCAGTTGCCATTCACTATTGCAGCTAAAACAAACTTGTTGCACTATAAATAGACATCATTTGTGATCAGTTTGAGTACACCAAAGCCATCAACAGATGCTTTCCTCAAAATCACCTTCTCACTTCCAAAATTGCCTTCCAAAGCAAGTCACCATCGGGTTTTGAGTTTGAGAGCAATTCCAATCAAACCAATCACACACACACCTCATAAACATCATATAGACGTGATCCAAACACTCACAAGTGACCTGTAACACCAAAATCTCAAAGTCACCTCTCAAAACCTCAAAATTAGACTTTTGTGCATTTTTCAAGCCATGTCTTGATTCAGTCACTTTCCAAACCAGATAAGACCTCAAACACACTCCAAATATCATCCTTGAACTGTCCCAAATGGTTCTACACATCTGGAACATCATTTGAGAGAGTTGATATTTTGGTCACTTTTGCCCCTTTGGAAGAAAGAGCTCAAACTTGTTCCTGAGGTTTCCAGCTGATTCCAACCATCCTAAAAGCTTCTAAGAGATCATTTGAGGGTGTCCAAAGCATCAAATCATTTCTGGAACAAAGCACTTGGCAGATTGCACAAAAGCTCCAAAAAAAGGTAAGCATCACAACTTGAATTCTTTGAATCATGCTTTCCTTTGATGTCCACTAAGCATGCATCTCTTCTACATGTTATATGTGTTGTGTTTGCTCCAATTTATCATGTAATTCATACCTGTACCAAGAGATAGCACAGAAAATGAAAATCATGGCCTATTTCAAAACCACTATCGAGTTTTTCAATAGGAGCATGATCTGAAAAAAAAAAACGCCACCACCATTGGATTTCTTGGGAAATTCTAGGCAGGATATACCTAAATTTTGTCCCAATCCATGGAGAAATGAGAAAGTTATGGCCTTCACGTTTTTAACCAAAACCTTGCCTTGGGCCAGGCCAAAAACAAGGCAAGCCTTGTATATTTGTGGTTGTGTTTCAATCAACGGATGTATCACCACCCTAGTGGTAAGGTGCGCGCCCTGTACACAAGAGGTCTGGGGTTCGAATCCCCCTCTCCCCAGATCCTCTTTTTTACCATTTTTTTCATGTTTTTCCGTATTTTACTATTTTTCATATTATTTTTAATGATTTGAAAAATTAATAACTCTCTCAATTTTAATTATTTTTTATTGGTTCTTTTTGCAAAAAAAACACAAAAATGTTGAAATAATTTATTCCACAAAAAAAATCAAATTTATGTTATTTATTTAATATAATTAGTATTTTTGTGAATAAATTCATTTTTAATTATTTTTAAACATTTAAAAGTGAATATTTACCTTGAAAATCAAAACCAAATGAGTTTTAATCCATCTTGTGATTAAAACCTCATTTTTCAAACCTTAAAAAAAATCGCAAGTGGTTTATTCAAACTTATTTGGTATTTTTATCATTTTATTGATTTTCTTTAAATATTTACTTTTAAAGGAAAACAAATTTAGGGTTTCTTTGATTTTCACCCTCACAAATCTTTTTCAAACCTTTGGGCCTCTAGTTGAGTGTAAGACCCAACCCTTTTTTAAAACCAAAATGATTTGGGCATCAGTGTGTTGTATAATTCCCGATCTCATCAAAAAGTTCAGCGCGATAGTCGCCTTTTTAACAAAAACTTTTTGGGCCTCTCATTGAGCTGTAAGCCCCACCACTTGTACAAAAATAAACCTTTGGGCCTCTAGTAGTGTGTAAGACCCAACCCTTTTTGAAAACCCTTTTGGGCCTCAATGCATTGTATAAGACCCAGTACGTTAAAGAAACCTCGGCGCGATCACCGGTTCAAAAAATCAAAATCATCTGGGCCTACCCCCGTGTTATAAGCCCCATTTATTTTCTTTAAAAACCTTTCGGCCTCTTGAGAGAGTGTAAGACCCATCCCTTTGTACAGAAAACCTTTTTAGCCTCAGTCACTTGTATAAGTCCCTGTACAATTTCAAAACAACAGTGCAATCACTAATAAAACCTTGGGCCTCTCCTTGAGCTGTAAGCCCCAACAATCTTTTCAAAGCACTGTCTCCTTTGATTGAGAATATAATATTGTTATCAAAGCTTTCTTTGTTGAACAACTAACAAAACAACTTGGAAACTCTACAATCGAGTAAGTGTTTACCCGCTTTCTTTATCCGCTTTCATATATATAACTGTATTGTGGGGCTGCTCACTGTAAGTCTTCTTTCACATCCTTTTATATACTTGTCAAATATCAACTGCGTCATACTAGTATAGTTATTTAGAGTTTTCCCCGGCAACTACGTCTAGGACTAGGTAAAGCCCTGCTGGTCACTCTCAAATACAGTCAAAACTAGATCCCCATAGGATTACCAGATACAGTCTTCCCTCCTCTTGGGGTTAAATAATATGGAGACGTGAAAGGCAGCATTTGTAACACCCCCAATCTATACCCCCAGGCAATTAAAATGATAACAATTAATTAGAGTATAATTAAAACATTCACGGCATAGACGGAGGCGTCACATCAAAATGAAGAAAATACATTAACCTGCTCATATAGATATGCAACAATCAGGTAGCACATAACAGAGGAACTTAGTTCCTAACACCCACAATTCAGATACAGAATAAAAGCGGAAAATGTGAAACTGAAATCTCATATATATATAACATAAAAAGTTTGTCTGTCATATACAGAGTCATACATGTACAATCCAAAAAGAACGTATATACATATACACATAAATCACAAACGATCTCCCCGACTACCCGGTGCTACATATCAGAGCCGACTGACAAAAGAATGAAGACATAAGCTTCACAAAAAGACCTTCAGCATCTACTCTGCAATGCCGCACAGAGCATTCAAAACAGCAGAAGGGTGAGAAACACAATTATAATACAATTGCATACAATAATATAATAACACAAAAATACACATGTAAAACATTCTCACCACAATTTACACCATAATTCAAACACAAAACAACACTATGCATATCTCATACATCCATCACCAAGGCATATCAATCATGCTCAATGCATTTATCACCAACATATATATATCAACTCATCCATTCCATTCACAATTCCACACATAATCAATCCATTCATGATTTATGCAAATGCACAGAGACTGACACAACGACTCTATACAATGCAATGCGGTACCGTTCCATCCATCATCTCATCATTAGTTCACTCAGGAACTATTGGAATCATCGCTTGTTACTTAGTGTAACTCCCCGTCGGGCACATGATGACTCCCCGTCGCTCACACCTCTTTGTATAAGGCACACGATCCGATCGCTTTAGGTCCACTTTGTATAAGGCATACGATCGTCTATAACGTCGCTTTAGGTCCTCTTTGTATAAGGCATACGATCGTCTATAACGTCGCTTTAGGTCCTCTTTATATAAGGCACACAATCGTTATAGCAGATTCCCTCAGGAATCGTTTCGTCGCTCACACCCACTAGGGCACACGACATCACAAGAATGCATATCATGATGCTTGGCATACAATGACTCATGACAATCAAATGCACACATATATGCAACCATGTGAACCACTCCAACATCCATAATCATGCATATTCAATCAAACACAACACATTGCATTTACTTGCCCTTAGGCCACAAACCATCATCACAACATTTAATCACATGCATTCACATCATATAACGTCACACCAGTCATACGATATATATATCACAAGCATATTGCATGATAACACATCAAATACACACAGTTACGACGGTAAAAGTCGAAAAAACGACACATTTCCAAATTCCCAACATAATTAAATCGGCCACAAATCTCAAAACCCATTTAATAAGAAATAACATCTCAACAGCTATCTAACGGTACCAAGAATGCCTTAATCCGAGTTACGGATCAAAAGTTACGGCATCAGACGAAAAATCAGAAACAATTATGCACCCTCTCTGGTCATACGCGTATTACCTTGGGCCATACGCGTACTACCCAGCTCGCTCGCCCATCCATGCGTGTATTGCCCAAAGTGCTACGCGTATGAGCAGAGACCAAATTCTCCCCAAAAATTCCACTTAAAACTCCATACGCGTAATGCCTCACACGTTACGCGTAATGCCTTGCCAAGTACGTGTACCATTACGCAAAATCATCTCCAAATCTCATCTAAACACCAGCAAATTACCAATTGAATGCACAACAACATCTATCTAACATGTTTCAGCAATTAGGAACATTAAATCATGATTTCAGACACAAATTGTATCAAATTCTAACAATCTCAACATATTAATAGTTTTAGTTCTACATTCAAATTCAACCAAATATCAAACAAATACATACAGACATAATCATACACAAGTATAGGATAATCGAGTTTCGCACCCTTACCCGATTAATCGTGTTTTCAGAAGTCGGTTGATTTGATTCCTTACTCTCCAAGTTTTCCCTCTTTTCTTCTTTTCTTTCCCTTTTCCTTCTTCACTTTTTCTTTCTCTCTATTTTTATCTCAAATTTCTATTTTATGAAAAACATAATATCTAACCAAGCCAAAAAGACCAAAATACCCCTACACTCAAATATCTCGCAAACGCTCCCAAAACGCGATAAGCATAATAACAATGAAAAATAATATATTTCCAAATAAAAGTCAAGAATAAAATAATATAATAATAAAAATAATTAAATCGACTCGATTAAATAAATCTGACAAAAAAACTTGGGGCGTTACAGCATTCTCGGTGTACCCTTTCTCAGACTGTCACCCTTAGACATTGTCAAAGAAACTCTACTTCCCAGATTTGATCTATTCTCCGTGAATAGCATCTCTTGAATTTCTTCCAAATTCTCGGACTTTCATGGCTTGATCTATTCTCGGTGAATGGCATGTCCTGAACTTCTTGGGGTTTGGAGACCTACGGGCTTCTTAAAAGCATCCCCGCCTCCTCTTGGGCGTTGTACAAGGATCCTTCGGCTTCTTAAATGCTCTCAAGCCTTCTCTTGGGCTTAGTACAAGGACCCAGAGACCTCTACAAGTATAGGAACAGAACCTAGTCATCAATTTGGTAGAGCTGTCTTTCTGAGTCAAGTGTCAGACCAGTTAATGGGTTGACCTTCATCCCTAACATACCAGCCTTCTCTTGGGCATCATACAAAGATCATTCGCTTATCTGAGAATCGATTTCTCAAAACACCCATAGACTTGGACAGTCTCAATACCCTTTGGATTTCCCATTTCCTTAAAGAACAGGAAATAACCTTGATCCTCTGATTAGTACCAGAGCACAGCCTTACCTTTAATAGTTCCATTCATAAGAACTGATTTTCTCTTTTTTCCAACATATTGGATCTGTCACTAAACTGAAACAGTCACCAACAAAGTTAGCCTCCTCTTGGGCTTTGTACAATGACTCACCCAAAACTCTCTCGTTGAGTATAAAAGACTCTCTTGCTGAGTCAAACACTTTTAGCCTCCATCTCGGGCTTCGTACGAGATAGAAAATCACTCTCTTGTTGAGTATAAAAGACTCTCTTGTTGAGTGAAACACCTTTAGCCTCCGTCTTGGGCTTCATACAATTCACATATAAACCACTCTCTTGTTAAGTGTAAAAGAATCTCTTGTTGAGTGAATTCCCTTTCAGCCTCTATCTCGGGCTTCGTACGAGACAGCAAAGCACTCTCTTTTTGAGTATAAAAGACCCTCTTGTTGGGTCACAAACCTTTTAGCCTCTATCTCGGGCTTCGTACGAGACATATAAAAACACCCTCTTGTTGGGTCACTAGCCTCCTCTTAGGCTTTGTATAAAGAAAACCCCGGTTGAGTCAATCAACCTTTTAGCATCAAAGTGGTGCCTTGCTCACAACATACAAACATCAACAACTCCTCCTTAGAGATGACAAATTCTCTCTCATCCAACCCTTTAGCTTCACATCTTGGGCTTTGAACAAGATACAAACCACCTTTAGCTTCACGTCTTGGGCTTTGAACAAGACAACAAAACACCTTTTTCCTCCTGTAGAATAGGAGGAACTACGATCGCTCTGATTTCCCTGTTTCGTCAAATGGGAATACGTAGGCATAAGATTGAAAAAATCTTAGCGGGCATAAAAACCCAAAATCCCGTATCTCTACCAAATCAACCCAAAAGCACCAAGTCCTAACATCTTACCAAAAACCCTCACCAATAGTCCATGCACTCTATTTTAATAAAATAACCTAAGAGAGCCCCACAATCTTAATAGCATCTGTAAACCAACAGTCATCTGTTTAAACTCAGTATGCAAGCAGGGTTAATTGGAGACATCTATTTCCATTCCTTAATAGGCTTCAATAGGATAAAAATGAATCGAACTGTAGTACCCCAAAGCGATAGTGCTTCGCAACCACGCAAATATTCGCGCTACACACATCTACTTACATGAAGCATAATGACCTCTAATTGCATTTCATACCTCATGGAACATAACTTTGTTTTGCGCTTTCTAATTGAACATTGTTCGCTTAGTTGCCAAACCTTTGTATCTTTCATCTTCTTCTAACTCTTCTAGGACATGTATAGGGCCTATTAGAGGTCATTAGGTACTGACCTTGACCTATCTAACATGTGTATGATTCATTTGAGTTTCACTTTAACTTGCTTCAAAAGCCACTAATACTTGAGAATACAATTGGACTTGCTTTGTGCATACTTTGTCTCCATCCTCTAACATGTGATAACTTGAGTTGTGTATGATGATTATAGGACATGTTTAGGCATTATAATATGACATAAATATTGAATTTACTCCATTTCATGCTCATCTCATCTTCATGTACGCATCAACTATCAACATGTGCTAGTTTCATTATAAGTGGCATGTACTCGAATAGTTTGTTATAATATTTTGAGAATTCCCAAATGTGAATGCCATGAGTTCATTTATGCACTCTTATACATGTAAATGACTTGACTCACTTCTGACTTTGATGTATACACATGCTTCATCCATTTCCATAACTCTTAAGCACTCATTTCATCTAGTTTGTGCATAACTTGAATTTGTATGATGTTTTAGGACATAGTTTGATATAGTTTGACTTATTTTCACATTTTAACATAAATAGGAGTTACTTAGACATAGCTTCTGACTTGTATAAGATACTTAACTATTAGGACTTATTTTACTTTGTTTACTCATGTATGTTACCTTAAACTCTAGCGCACACTAACTAGTCTTAGTTTAAGAGTTGTATGCTTAACTTTTCTAATTAATTGTTAATCAATGCCTATGAATTACATTCTTTTAACCAAGGTTGCTTAGGTTGGCTCATGAGGTAAGGTACATGAGTACATGATTACTCAACTCTTCTTTCATCTTTTTCTATTTTGCTTTCTCTTATTCTTTCATTAGTGGATTGTGTGATATAATGCTTGTTTGAATAACTCTTTCACACCCCTTTGGAATATTAGCTTAACCTTAATTTTTGATTAAGGTAAGGTAAGATGAGCATTAGGTAATGCAATCCCTACTTGTCCATCTAGGTAGAAGTTCTTTCCTTTCTCCTCTTAACCCAACCCCTAGGACATAGAAAAGCATGCTAACATTAGGACTACAATTAGTTTCCCCTTATATTTTACTTTGCAACTTTGAGTCTTTCTCTCCTCATCTCAAAACAAAATCAAAACATCTAATAAATACTCTATGTTGAGTGTGCCATGAGCCTTAAGTACGTGGGAAATGGAAAGTGGGGGATCTTCCTTCAATTTCCTAGAGTGTTTAGCATGCGTCCTGTCATGGGTCGATTTGCGACGCATTCGATCTTATGTCATAGAATTTAGCACGATATGTGTTACAAACAATAAATCAAAACACTTTCTCATAAAAGACATAAACAAACAACCTTCTTCCTTCGGGATTCTCTTCTCATCTCACTCAAAGTAAACGCGTAAGACTCCTACAATGAGCGGCAACACCTAAACTGCTAGAACGTGAACGTTGACGTATTCCGCTAAAAAACACAAACAAGGTAGAGGTCACCCTTAGTGAGGGGAACTACGTCGCTCTAATTCTTCATTGGTTAATGGAGATACGTAGGCAGGAGATTGTGCGAGATCTCTGCGAGCACAACCTTATTTATCAACCCTTTTGTCTCCGTTTAGCAACCAGATCCTGTTATGTCGAACTACGACTGCTCTGAATTCCTCCTTCGCATTAGATTGAGGATACGTAGGCACGATATGGCGATGTCTTGGAGAGCAAACTTCCCCCCACAAATCCCATAGTCCTCCGAACTACGTTGACTATGACTTTCCCGTACCCGAGGGAATACGTAGGCCTAGGACGGCGATGTCCTATCGACTCACTTCTTTTCTTTTTCCCCCATTTCTCCGTTTCCCATTCTTTTCCTTTCCGTTTAGCAGTTGAGCTTCAGATAACCTACACTCGTTGATCGGTAACAATAAGCGTGGATCCCATCGAGTACGATGGACGCGAGGGGGTGCTAATACCTTCCTCTCACGTAACCGAATCCTAAACCCAGGCTATGCTTGTGAAGACCATGTCTTTCCCTTTGTTGAGGTTTTCTTCAATCGTTTCCTTTCCCTGCGTTGGGATAAATATCGTTCGGTGGCGACTCTTCTGTTCATTTTCGCCGGTTGATTTTCGCAGATGCGACAGCTGGCGACTCTGCTGGGGATGCTGGTTCCCTAAGCGAGTCAATCCTAGCGTTAGTTTGTTTTTGATTTTAGGGTGTTTATCTGTACGCTTTACTTGCTTTATTTATGGCATTGTTGCATGTTTACTGTTTTATTACGTTTACTTACTTTTCATTTCATTGTTGCCATATATTCTGTGTTGGACTGTGCTGGATTTTCTATTTGGTGGGCAGGGTGATCTGAGGGATAAGCCCATTACACAGGCTTGAGTACACACATAGGACTAGAGTGGAAAGTAGTGTGGCCTACGTAGCGTCTTGGTACATTTGGTTTACACGAAACCCACACCCAGACGAGGTTTTCTTGGGAGATGTTCTGATTTATGCGTCTTGTGCATTTTGGGGTGTTAACCTAGAAAGATGTCGACTCTGGTGACCATTTCCCAAGGACTCAGTTGAGGTACTCCTCCCGAGGGGCGATAATGGCAGACTAGAAATGGCAAACCCATTACGTTTCTTAATTCGAGGACCCGAAGCTGGGAACTTGCCATAGGATGACCTTTTTTGAGGGGGAATCAGTGGAGGCACTACTTGATTGGCAATAATATTGTACCCAGATGGATGAATGTATTATTGCTTATCGACCTCAGTGCCTGAAACTGGGGATCCTTTGTTTTTAGTACCCACATGTGAGAATGGGCGGGCGTTTACAGGTTTGCAGGTAACCGTAACCTTCAACCTACCTGGTATTCTGGTCTTCTTATCAATGTGGACTTATCAACCTGGTATTATGGTATTATGATTATTCGGATATTATGGTATTTTGATTATTCTGGTACTTTGACCATCTCGGTATTCTGATTATTCCGGTATTCGGATTATGCCGACATTGTGACGTTATAGTATTCTGATTATTCAGATTTTTTGGTTTTCTGGTTTTCTTATCTGAACAGACCTTTAAACTCAGTCCATCAGCAACACAGTTGCTAGTCAGAATTTGTGGAAGCTTTGATCCCATGCCTATGCATTCATTTCATCATTCAGACATACATGTTCTTTTATTTCCAAGGATCTTAGCTTTGGGTCTCGTAATTGAGCTATCTATCTTTGCCTTGTGGTGTCCCCGTGAAAACACTTGAATCAGAGCAGATATATAACTCGGAAATGGTTGAACATGGCATATGCATGCATTCATACACATCATTTTTGCATAACAGGTATTTATCTATGGATTTCCTAACCTTATTTGATTTTAAGGTAGAATTGCTGATTCATACATCCAACGTTACTCTACCCGTCAAAATCAAGTACGAGCTATGGAACAATTACAAGCTGAATGGATAAAATGCGGAATCGTATGAACCAGTTTATGGACCTAATACAAGGGGTAGCCCAAGGTCAACAAGAATTGAGAGCCATGGTCCCGAGACCTGAAGGAGAGATTCCTCACGCTGACAATCAAGTCGATCCTCCGGCTGGAGGTGATATTCCTGTAGGAGGAGTTAATGTTGGCATTCCCATCGGGGGGTTAATGGTGGCATTCCTGTGGGTCAGGCTGCCGGGGGAGCTATCCCTATTTCGGTTCATGTTCCTCATATGGAGGATAATAACTATGACCAGTTCTCTTTGATGAACGTTGATATGGGCTGTAACAATGATGGAGGAGACCGAAGGTATGAGCTTCTTACGGAGAAAGTCAGAGCTATAGAATGCCAGAACACTTTGGGCATTTACGTGGCGGATATGGGATTGGTTCAGGGAGTGAGGATCCCTCCTAAGTTCAAGGCTCCGTCTTTTGATAAGTACAATGGCAATTCATGCCCTAAAACCCACTTGCAAGCCTACTTCAGGAAAATTACTGCTTATACTACTGATGAAAAGCTATGGATGTATTTTTTCAAGACAGTTTGTCTAGTGCGTCTCTTAAATGGTACATGAAGTTGGAAAGAGCCAGTGTGAGAAATTGGAAATATATGGGTGTAGCATTTCTGAATCAATATCAATACAATATTGATATGGCTCCTAACCGCACTCAGCTGCAAAGTATGACACAAAAAAGTAAGGAATGTTTCAAGGAATACGCCCAACGATGGCGTGAATTGGTTGCACGAGTACAACCACCGTTGCTGGAAAGAGAAATGCCTGACATGTTCATGGGAACACTACAAGGCTTAGAACGATTGGCAAGGAGTACTTCATCTGGTTTTTTGGATATTGTTGTCGGTGGGTATAGGATAGAGAATTTGCTTAAGCTGGGTAAGATTAAAGACAGTATTGGGTCGACTTCTGGTGGGAAGAAACCTTTTTCTGGCATCAGTAGAAAGCGTGAAGCGGAGAATAATGCTACGTCTTCTCAAAAGAGTAGAAACAGAGGATATCAGGCCCCATATCATCAGGCGGCTGCTGTAACAATTTCGGCTGCGCCACAACAACAAAATGGTGCTCCTCGTCGGTATCCTGCAAAACCAAAAATGTCAGACAAGCATTTTGACACTCTGCCTATGCCTTACTCTCAGCTATTACAACATCTGCTTCAGTTACAGTTAGTTCAGAAGAGAATGTTGGCTCCTCTAACTGGCACTCCTCCACCCGAATATGATGCCAATGCCCACTGCGATTTCCATTCTGGAGCACTGGGGCACCACATCGAAAAATGCAAAGCATTCAAGCACAAAGTCCAAGACCTGCTTGATTCAAAAGCCATCAACTTTTCCAACGATGGCTCAAACGTAATCCAGAATCCTATGCCTAATCATGGTGGGGCATAAGGGCGTTCAACGAAAGATCGCAAAGCTCCAACACAAGGTGCAGAATTGGGTCAATACTGGGGTTATTACTTTCATGAAAGAATGGTTGCTCACCAATTGAAGCTTTCCAAGTGAATCACTCATGCTGCAAATAAGTTCAAACGGAGTCAGACCTCCTCGACAATGGCATTTTCTTAGCTTCTTTACTGTATATTCAGTTGTAATTTTCATTGTTTGTTAATACTTTGTATACATGTAAAACTTGTTTGTTTTGAATGATGACCTTAATGCAATGGATATGCTTTTCTTGAAGTAATTCATTCTTATTCATTCATATGATATTTCTGTACATTGCAATACCATTTTACATGCTTAAACTCTTTGAGAGAGGATGACGATTTGAAAACGCAAACTTTATGGTCGTATGCTTTTGGGAACCGAACCTTGCTGATGATGTACAAGCATTGTTTCAACTCCCCAAACACCGGAGATATAAGGGAGATAGACCCTTGTTACCCCGTTGAGCCTAGAAGTAGGAGTTTTCTTCGAGAAAAAAAACCCTAATACTTCACCCAGGGGAATGGTAGTTGTCAGATGATTTGACCAAGCGTTTAAATTTCAAAAGGATTGCGCATCTAAGGATCCATTACCTTTTTTCTCATCAGGAGGCCAAGGATCACGAAACCACAATGGTTATCCCTCACCGCAAGGAGTGAAGCAGTCACAATCCTTTCAACGAAGTCAAGACAAGCCAGTGTCACACGATTTGTTCGAAAAAAAAGATAAGAAAAGGGGGAAAATGCAAAAGAAAGCCCGCTAAGTCGAAAGTTTGAAAACAAATGACTTAGGCAAAAGTTAGGGCATCCCGCTAGACATCAAAATCGAAAAGGATTCAAAAGAATCAGTCCAGACAAAATCAGGGAAACAAATGAAAAAAAGCAAAAAGAAAAACTGAAAAGGATTACAAAAGAAAAATCCTCGAGCAAGAACGAATCGTGTGACTACAGGCACCGAAGACGAAAGGAGCGACAACCACCTTGAAAGCAGTGTAGGCTCCTTAACCACCGATGATGACATGCAATAACCTTTTGGAAGGTGGGCGCTTGTGTCAAATGAACTGAACGTAGGACTGAAGGACATCAAGGAGAACGGGTGGGTACAAACAAAATTTTGAGCCATAAATCCTTCTTTCTAAAACCGTGAACTATGCCACGTTACAACCCTCAAAAGTCCTAATTGAGGCAAGGTTATTCCAAAGGCGTACTTCTGATAAGGCAGCAATCCTGACTCCCTTGAGTGGGGCTAAAATGTTTTTGTTGGTATTGCATGTGCATAATGTCATTTATTCAAATTAGTGTCGCATATTAATTAGTGATTCGTTCGCGAAGTTTGGCGATATCTTTTCAATGGAAACTTCAAGGTTAACATGTATGTTGTATTAGAATTATCATTCTCAGAATAAACATTTTCTGCTTGCATACGTTGTACTTGACGCTAATGAAGCTTACATAATGAGCATCAGTCGAGAAGTCTAACTTTGCCAAGAAGAAATTCCTGGACAACCATGTTGATGAGCATGTAGCCAAAAGACTCCGTCAGGTATCGGTTTTCTCAACAAGTTGTGGTCAGTTCAGCCAATCCGGGGCAATCACGTCGAGGAATCTCTCCAAGTCCTCCCATCTGGGGCAGTCACGTCGAGATTATGTAAATCTCTCGAAGATCAATCAGTCAGGGCCAAAATCACTGCAAGACTCGTATCGAGGTAGGCCACCTCAAAAGCACCTTTTCTAGATTCAGCATACTGGGGCAAAACATTTCAAGTCATTGCGAATCCTCTCATAGAAAATTCCTTCATAGTTTGACCAATCTGGCTAGTTACGTCGAGATCCGATGAATCTATCCAAGAGTTTAAAGACCCTGGGGCATTTTGAATGCCGGGTTTTCTGTAAAATCCTCTTGAGACTATTTCTCCCAGTAGACCATGTGGTTTGAGAACAAGTGGAGAGTCCGCTTATGATATTTGGCATGCAGTTGATCAGCAGAAGCGTGAAGCGCCAAAGTAGTTCCCAATATGGGGTTTCTCTTCCTCAGTAAGGCGCCAGAGGGGCATTATGAAGAGTATGATTATCCTCCCCGGGGAGAGCCCATAGGTTTGGTTCCCTCAACCGGAGTTGGATTTGTTTTTTCTCCAGCGAGAGTTCAAGTCCCCAGACAAGGTAAGGATGATTTCTTGTTCTCCAAGTAGGTAGGCATACCCAGTAGAGTCTTCCTCTCTAACACTGAAGATCTAGCATCCTCGGTAGAGCATTGGGAATTTCTTCCTCCTTAGCAAGAGCGCAGAGAATTGTTTCTTGGGTCAGAACGGTTTGTTGCTCCCCAACTAGTATTTAGAAGTTGACCGTCTCAGACAGGATAATGTCGCATCTCCAGCTGGAGATTCGTTTGATGTCTCTCCTTGATAGAGATCTGTGTTCCCCACAGAGTCTCGGTGCCTCCTTTCCTCATTAGGTCAGGAAGTATAATCTCGCCAGTAGCAGTGTGCTCTTATCCCCAGCAGATTAAGGAAAGTCGTTTCCCCAGGCTCAGGTTAAGTTCAATAGTATTCCCGAGCAGGTTTGGTATTATTGAATGCGATCCCCAAGCAGAGTTTGGTGTTCATCCTCTCAATAGCTTGACCAGTGGTGGCTGACGTCCCCAGGCAGATTCCAAGTCCAATGGTTATTGGCACTTTTCCATATCAGATCTTTGTGTTCCATCTTTAGCAGTTGTCATTAGTGATTCTCGGTGTAAGGGAAGCCATCTTGGGTTATCTTCAACAAGGGTTACGTGTAATCCCCAACAGAGGATTCTCTTTGCATCTTGCATATAGTAATCATCATTACATTGCATCCTCAAAACGCGTAGCATTTCCACTTTAATATGGAGCATTATGCCATTGAAAAATTCAAACATGTGCATTCGAAGCATAAGCCCAGTTTGACATTATCTTTACCAGATGTTTCACAGCAGAGAATGGCATTTCAGGAAATTCAATCTTACTTTATCCCCGGTGAAGTTGCTGATGAACTCGCCCATCATGCTTGTACTCCCCTAAAGGGTTGTTTGGTTAAACTTCTCTTTGCCCCAGCGGAGTCATCTTCTCGGCTCTTCAGGTCGTAGGTCTATTGATTCTACTTCCTGTATCTTCTTTGTCCCAACTCTTGGTTGGAAGTTGCTGTTGTATCCCAACTATTGGTTGGTACCTTTTGTTATCCCAACTATTGGTTGGTACCCCTTATTACATCCCAACTATTGGTTGGTCCCCTTGGTTTGAATCCCAACTATTGGTTGGTACCCTTTGTTATCCCAACTATTGGTTGGTACCTTTTGTTATCCCAACTATTGGTTGGTACCTCTTATTTCATCCCAACTATTGGTTGGTCCCCTTCGAATCCCAATTATTGGTTGGTATAATTTTGTTGTGGAGCTCGCCTTTGGTCGGTGTTCTTGTTTATCCTAACTCTTGGTTAGTATCTTCTATCCCAACTATTGGTTGGTACCCTTTGTTGAGTTCGCCTTTGGTCGGTGTCCTCGTTCATCCTAACTATTGGTTAGTATCTTATATCCTAACTATTGGTTGGTATCCTCCTTCGTGAGCACGCCTTTAGACGGTGTTCTCGTTCATCCTAACTTTTGGTTAGTATCGTCTATCTCAACTATTGGTTGGTATCCTTTGTTGAGTTCGCCTTTGGTCGGCGTCCTCGTGATCCTAATTCTTGGTTAGTATTCTTAATCCCAACTATAGATTGGTACCTTTCATTGCAAGTTTGCTTTCGATTATTCTTTCTTTCCCAACTTTTTGGGTATCCCTCATCCCAACTCTTGGTTGGTAATCCTCGCTTTTATCCCAACTTTTGGTTGGTATCTTTCATTGTGAGTACGCCTTTGGTCAGCGTCCTCGTTATCCTGACTTTTGGTTAGCTGTCTTCTTTTCCAACTCTTCGTTGGTAATCTTAGTTTGGTGTCTCTCATCCTAACTCTTGGTTAGTATTCTTTATTTCATCCTAACTTTTGGTTAATATCCTCCATTTTCATCCTAACTCTTGGTTAGTATCATCTATCTCTTGGTTAGTATCTCCTCTCCCGACTCTTGGTTGGAACCTTTCGTTGTGGGTTCGGCTTCGGTCGGCATTCTCGTTATCCTAACTCTTGGTTAGTATCTCGCATCCTAAGTGTTGATTGGCATCCTCGTCATCCTAACTATTGGTTAGTTTTGAGCTTTCCCTTGGTCGATGTTCCATATACCCGTTATCCTAACTCTTGGTTAGTACCCGTTACCCTAATCTCTCGGTGAGTATCTTTTATCCTAATTTTTGGTTAGTGTCCTTCGTTGTGAGTTCACCTTCAGTCGACGTCTTGGCTATCCTAACTCTTGGTTAGTACCTTTCATCCCGACTCTTGGTTGCATCTTTCGTTATGGGTTCACTCTCGGTCGGCGTTCCGGTTGTCCTAATTCTTGATTAATGTTCCTTCATCCTAAATTTTGGTTAGTAGCCTTCATTCATCCTAACTTTTGGTTAGTATTCTTCACCCCATACTAACTTTTGGTTATTACCTTATTATCCTAACTCTTGGTTAGTATCAGTTACCCATTCTCTTAGTCAGTTTCCTCCATCCCAACTCTTGGTTGGTAATCTCTCGGTCAGTATCTTGTATCTTAATATCTTGGTTAGTTACCTCTATCTCGACTCTTAGTTGGTGTATTCTCTCTTCACCAGGTATTGGTGGACAATCTCCGGTTTTATCTCAACTTTTGGTTGATACCATTTGTGAGTTTGCCTTCGGTCGGCAACCTTGTTATACTGGTTATTGATTAGTATCCCATATCCCAACTATTGGTTGGTACTTTGTCTTTTACCCTGGATTGTGGTAGATATCACATCTCTTATTCTAACTCTTGGTTGGTGTTTCTTATCAAGAAATCACTCTACGCCAGTGTCCTTTTCATCCCAACTTTTGGTTGGCATTATTCATTGATTCGTCTGTCACCTTGTGCTATCTCAACTTTTGGTTGGTATTTGTTATCTTCGAGCCCACCTTTGTCAGACAAACATTTTCTTTTATATATCCCCACAGAGTGTGAATTTCCGGGTTCATTTTCGTATTCAATCTCCGTGTGCCTCAAATTTCTGAAAGTCGTTGATATCGACCCTTCAGGTCCAAGTCGATTGAATAGGGGCAGCTGTAGCACCCCAAAATTTGCCCTCCTATTTATACCCAATAAGTGGCTTATACTTCACACTTCATTTGCATTTAGGTCATAAACATTGCATGCATCATTGAGTTCCTCAAGGCATGGTATCAAGGGTGTCACCATCATTATATTGCGAAAGGCAAAGAGATTGAAATATGTCACATGACCAAGCCACAAAGGTCTCTCACACCTCAAAGACATTTCACATAGTCCACCATGTCATCCAGAGATTAAAATTGGCAAGTGAACTGAAGAGAGTCAAGCTCCTAACTATTGATCCTCAATTAGGGTTTTAACCATCTGAGCTGGAGACACCCCATAAGCAAGGAGCTTGGGCCTTTAACATCATCTCATCACATGAATCATCTTGGTTTGAGGCAATCTACATCATGGTCAGAGGAATTTGAGTTTTGAGGATGAATTATTTTCTCTTGACTTTTCAGGACCAAATTAGGGTTTTGCATAAAAGTCAGTTTATTTCTGATTTTTGGGCAAGACCTGATTCTATGGTATTCCATATATTCTCTAGTGTCTAGGATTGGAATACGAGCCATCAATTGCATTCATAAGGGTTTCAATCGGAGGATTAACTAAAAATCAAGGAAATTGGGGAAAAAGTCAATTAGTCAGGGAGAAAGTCAACTCTTGACTTTTTAAGATAAAAATCATGTTCCTCATGTCAAACATGGCCAATGGGTGAAATTTAATCAAGAAATGTCAAGAGAATCATGGAAAAATCAAGAAGGGTGAAAATTACTATTTTGGGAAACTAGGGTTTTTAGAGACTTTCCATTTTGGGAAAGTTGTCACCCTTTTTCAGCCAAGTTCAATCTCAGTTTTCATCATGTTGCAAGAATATTTTGAAAAATCCTTTCAAATTAAAGTTGTAAAGTGTTTCTCAAGCTTTCCAAACATATGTGATTCATCTCCATTGGATTATTATTGAAGGAGTTATGGTGTGTTGAAGATAGGATGTTCAAGTTATTTACCATGGCAAATAACTTAGAAAATTTTCCGGTTATTGGCAGCTCGTGTATGATCATATTCTACCTAATTTTTCACCATGACCAAAGCCCTTAATCCATTTGATTTCAACATGAAAAGTGTGGTTTTAAATATGCCCTACAAAATGAGTACAAGAACTATAGTATTTGGATAGTTATTCATAGAGATCTATCTCCCTAAAAACAAAAAAAAATCACCTTTAGGGAAATGTGTGCATGAGTTCATGCAAGAGCTCTTTCATGGCAGCCCTATGACATCATGTTCTACCCCACTTATCTCCATATAAATGACCTCATTTCAACTTGATTCCAACATCAAAATGGTTCTATCAAAGTTCCTCTTTCCCATGATATCAAGAGTTTACAAAATGAGCTAATAACCATCAAGATGTGGCATTTCAAAGTCACTTCCATGAAAATGCCATGCAATTATTCAAAGCTATTGAATTTCACTCCAAATCCAAAATGAACCTTGCTGCAGCATGCCACGCATGTCATATACTAACATGTCCTCTTAGTTACTCAAAATGGCCATGCATTTCCCTTACAAACTATGCACATCCCATAACCTCACTTACTATGCATGAAAGAGAGAACCAAAACTTAGCATACAAGTTGTGGTTCTGACTATACCAGCTCATGTTCACATTAATATCATCAACATGCCATCATCATCATGCCAATTTTAACAATCATTACACACTCACTAACTCTCAGAAAAAACTCGTGTTTACCATAGTCTCACTCCCACTCTTCAATTTCACTAACCAAACTTGTAATTACATTGTTAACCCTGATTAACATCAAAACCACACTCCAACCTCACATATATAAGCCTCTAACTAACCATAACAGATTCAGTTACACCACAATTCCAAAAAATCAATTCTCACTCCAAAAATCTCAAGCTTCGAAACTCATTGATCTTGAGCATTTTCTCCACTTTTTCTTCAAAAATTACATCAATCCTCAATACTCTTGCTTCTGTTTGCACTATATTGGAGCTGGAATAGCCATTGAAGCAGTTACGGATTTCACCTTCATCTTCATCAAACATCCATTGCAGCAAGGTTCAAGATCACCTGAGCATTTATTTTGCTCACAAAGGCTGATTAGAAGAATTGCAAGAAGTTTTCTGGTGTTTCTTGAGGCTCAGAGCGTAACTCTGGCCTGGTAACAATCTCAAACTTTGAGCATCATATTAGGTGTTGTATGTGGCTAAGATCATGTAATATAGGCTGCATATTGAGCCCTCCCACCTGAGGCACTGCTGGTAGATCAATTTAGGCCAAAATGTGAGTGTTGTGATTTGTGTGCTTGATTTATTTCTCTTTGGATCGCATACTGGAGGCATTATATGAGAAAAATAGCATCAGATTCGTACTCAGCGTGCAATTTCGAGTTAAACCATGTCATTATCTTGAATTTTTGGAAGCAATTATCTCTGCTCGTGGTGGCGATGTGCCGGAGAAGAAGACCAGAGCTTAGCTCCGACGTCTGGTGTACAAACCCTAGTATTTCCCGGTGGTCTCCATCTTATAATCTGGGCCATACATATATGTTGATCCAAGGGCCATGAGCGTGACAGCACATTAAAACGCCACCCTCCTCATCACGTGATCCATCTTTCGCCTTTTATATTTTTCCTTTTTTATTTTTCTGAAGTAATTGGGGGTGTTTTGTGTTGAATTTGCATGTCTCCATGCCTATTACTATGCACTTCGTTTGCCAGCCACATGATTGTATTACATCTTGATCATAATACATTGACTTGATCATGTGGCTCACGTTGAGTCAAAATTATTGAATGATACCTATGCTATGAACCATCAGGCTTCACGCGCGTTGGGCTTAATACAAGTGTTTTTCGCACCCCCAGTTTTGAGCCTAAGTGCATTTCTAACTGGATTTTTGCTATTCACGCACCCCTGACTTTATTTCTTACTTTATTTTCTCTTTTCTAATTGATTCAAATCCATTTGTTAAAAATAGTAAAAAATACCTAAAAATTCCTAATTAATTCATGAGACTCTATGGATGTGTCAACAAAATATTTCACATTTTTTATTTTCAATTTTGATATATTTTGATATTTTTTTATAATTTTCTTTATAAACTTGTTCACTAGTTCATACCATTTGTTGCATGCTTCATAAAATATTTTCTTCAACTTGCTTAAAGATGAATTTTTGCACACAAACTGAGACTTAAGTTTAAAACATGTTAAGAGACTATAAATAATTTTTTGGGATTTTTTAGGTCACTTTTGAATGGGTTTTGATGCCATTTTTGTGCTTGCTTGTTCATTGACTATAGTGAATTGTTTAAGCAATGTTTGAGCTTGATAAAAGAGGAGTTTTGATCCCATCTTTCCAGTGATGTTTAGCTAGTGACTCCCCACTAACTTGCTTGGTTTCCTTTAATAATTAAAAGCCCTTGGTCATGTCCTTTTGGATTGAGTAAATGCATCTTTGTTTGTGTGATTGCTAGAGACTATGCGTTAGGGTTTTGTGATTGTTTCTATGCCATTCAATGTGAGAACTTGTTGAAAAAATTGAATACTTGTATTGGGACAATTATAGGTCCTTGGAACCCAAATTATAGGTCATTAATTGTTCAACTTTGAATGACTTGTGTATGCTTGCTTGAACATGAACTTGTCCTCTTGATTTGCCCTTCCTTGTGGTTCTTTTGATGATATTCCTTCACTAATTCTTTTAGAGCTTAGAAACTAAATGAGATATGACATGTTTACTGACCTTGAACACCATTGATCATCCCCACTTGTCTTCTAATCTCATCTTACTCTTTTAAAGTTACATGACTTGTAAATGTTGCATTAATGCATAAACATGTGTCTACTTGTGTGTTTGTGTAGTATGACTTAACATGATGCTCCTAACTTCCATTTCACCACATCACACATGACCTATAATGTACACCTCTACTTACATGAAGCATAATGACCTCTAATTGCATTTCATACCTCATGGAACATAACTTTGTTTTACACTTTCTAATTGAACATTGTCCGCTTAGTTGCCTAACCTTTGTATGTTCCATCTTCTTATAACTCTTATAGGACTTGTATAGGGCCTATTAGAGGTCATTAGGTACTGACCTTGACCTATCTAACATGTGTATGATTCATTTGAGTTTCACTTTCACTTGCTTCAAAAGCCACTAATACTTGAGAATACAATTGGACTTGCTTTGTGCATACTTTGTCTCCATCCTCTAACATGTGATAACTTGAGTTGTGTATGATGATTATAGGACATGTTTAGGCATTATAATATGATATACATACCGAATTGACTCCATTTCATGCTCATCTGATCTTCATATGCGCATCATCTTTCAACATGTGCTAGTTTCATTATAAGTGGCATGTACTCGAATAGTTTGTTCTAATCTTTTGAGAATGCCCAAATGTGAATGTCATGAGTTAATTTATGCACTCTTATACATCTAAATGACTTGATTCATTTTTGACTTTGATGTATACACATGCTTCATCCATTTCCATAACTCTTAAGCACTCATTTCATCTAGTTTGTGCATAACTTGCATTTGTATGATGTTTTAGGACATAGTTTGATATAGTTTGACTTCTTTTAACATGTTAACATAAATAGGAGTTACTTAGACATAGCTACTGACTTGTATAAAATACTTAACTATTAGGACTCATTTTACTTTGTTTACTCATGTATGTTACCTTAAACACTAGTGCACACTAACTAGTCTTAGTTTAAGAGTTGTATGCTTAACTTTTCTAATTAATTATTAATCAATGCCTATGATTTACTTTCTTTTAACCAAGGTTGGTTAGGTTGGCTCATGAGGTAAGGTACTTGAGTACATGATTACTCAACTCTTCTTTCATCTTTTTTTATTTTTCTTTCTCTTATTCTTTCATTAGTGGATTGTGTGATATAATGCTTGTTTGAATAACTCTTTCACACGCCTTTGGGACCTTAGCTTAACCTTAATTTTTGATTAAGGTAAGGTAAGATGAGCGTTAGGTAATTCAATCCCTACTTATCCATCTAGGTAGAAGTTCCTTCCTTTCTCCTCTTAACCCAACCCCTAGGACCAACAAAAGCATGCTAACGTTAGGACTACAATTAGTTTCCCCTTAGATTTTACTTTACAACTTTGAGTCTTTCTCTCCTCATCTCAAAACAAAATCGAAACATCTAATAAATACTATATGTTGAGTGCGCCATGAGCCTTAAGTACGTGGGAAATGGAAAGTGGGGGATCTTCCTTCACTTTCCTAGAGTGTTTAGCATGCGTCCCGTCTTGGATTTATTTGCGACGCATTCGATCCTATGTCATAGACTTTAGCACGATATATGTTACAAACAATAAATCAAAACACTTTCTCATAAAAGACATAAAAAAACAACCGTCTTCCTTCGGGATTCTCTTCTCATCTCACTCACTCTCATCGTAAAGGATGCATCCTTTCCATTCTACCACAAACAGGTAAACACGTAAGAGTCCCACAACGAGCGCCAACACCTAAACTGCTAGAACGTGAACGTTGACGTATTCCGCTAAAAAAACACAAACAAGGCAGAGGTCACCCTTAGTGAGAGGAACTACATCGCTCTGATTCTTCATTGGTTAACGGAGATACGTAGGCAGGAGATCGTGCGATATCTCAGCGAACACAGCCTTATTTATCAACCCTTTTGTCTCCGTTTAGCACCAGACCCTGTTAGGTCGAACTACGATTGCTTTAACTTCCTCCTTCGCATTAGATTGAGGATACGTAGGCACGAGACAACGATGTCTTGGTGAGCAAACTTCCCCCCACAAATCTCGTAGTCCTCCGAACTACGTTGACTCTGACTTTCCCGTACCCGAGGGAATACGTAGGCCTAGGACGACGATGTCCTATCGAGTCACTTCTTTTCTTTTTCCCCCGTTTCTCTGTTTCCCGTTATTTTCCTTTCCGTTTAGCAGTTGAGCTTCAGATAACCTACACCCTTTAATCCGTAACAACAAGCGTGGATCCTATCGAGTACGATGGAAGCGAGGGGGTGTTAATACCTTCCTCTCGCGTAACCGACTCCTGAACCCAGGCTATGGTTCGACGACTATGTATTTTCCTTTGTTGAGGTTTTCTTCGATCGTTTCTTTTCCCTGCGTTGGGATAAATAACATTCGGTGGCGATTCTTCTGTTCTTTTTTGCCAGTTGATTTTCGCAGATGCGACACAAATCCTCATGGATTTTGAGTTATGGATTAATCAAAATCAGAAAAAATGAAAATGGACATTTTCATTCCAACACTTAGTGAAATTTTCAAGTCAGAATCTGTTTCACTTTTTCCAAACTTTGAGGCCATTTTTCACTTTGATCTAAGTTAAACCAAGACCAATCTTGAACATCAAAGTTAAAGCATGTCATGAGAGCTTTCTAACAAGTACCAGCTCATCTCCAAATTCAATTCGAGTAGGGAGTTACTACCCTTGGAACATGGCATCAAAGACTAGTTTCTTCCCAAGACAGATTATAGGTCATTTGCTTTCCTCAAAACCACTCTCAAAAAACCAGATTTTCCTTTAATTTCAAGTCACTATCGAATTTTGAAATAGGAAGAAATTCAAACTAAGCAAATCATGCCAACACCTCATATACACCATATATGAGTGATCCATGCCCTTGAAACACATCTGGAACATCAGAATCACAAAATCACCCTCCATTTACTCAAGCTTTTGGTCTGTTTGTAGTTGAGGTGCCATAACAAGTTCTGAGCTGATTCAATCTATTCCAAGCCTTCAAACACATTACTTGAGCTCCATTGAAGCTGTCCAGGTCATTACACAACATCTGCAACACCTCCAACATAGAAATCGATCACCAACTGCAAGAGGTAAGCCTGAAGCCTTCAAACTCCATATTACATGCATCATAAATGAATTTTTGAGTTACCATCTTGTTTCTGCATGTATATAGAGTGATAACCCTCAATTAATTTCTATGTATGAATCGAGTGTGGAATTTCATAGTGTTCATGCTTAAACTAGGGTTCTTGAGTTCATCCTCTGATTTCTCACTCCATACTTAATATAAATGCAATTAATCTATATGGTTGTGATTCTGGTTCAAAAACGAGTGAGATTGGTGTTTGAATCATGCAAAACCATTGAGTAATCAGAGAGGAAAGTGAGAAAATGCAAATTTGGGGAAAACAGGGCACGCGGGCAAGAACGAGTGTTCTTGGCGCCCTTTTTCAAATTTTCAAATTTTTTATATTTTATTTAAGGGTTAATAGTCATTTACCCCCCCCCCCCCCCCTGCAATATTGGCGAGTTTTGATTTACCCCCCGTTAAAAAAAATAATTTTGGATTACCCCCCTGAAATTTTGGGGTACCCCCCTAAGCGTGTAAAAACCAGGGGGGTAAATAATTTTTTTTTTTTACAGGGGGTAATTTTTCTATCTGGGGGACAAAAGACTAGGAATTTTAAAATTTCAGGGGGGTAATCCAAAATTATTTTTTTAAAGGGGGGTAAATCAAAAGTCGCCTATATTGCAGGGGGTAAATGACTATTAACCCTTTATTTAATTGATTTCAAAAATTAATTTCTCTCTCATTTTTTATTGGTTCTTTTTTTAAAAAGTCACAAAAATGTTAAATTATTTTATTTTACAAAAAAAAAATCCAATTTATATTATATATTGAATATAGTTAGAATTTTTGTAATTAATTTCATTTTATCTGTTTTTAAACATTTTTAAATGAAATTCTCACTTTGAACTTTTCATTTGAATTTTCATCTTTTATGTGATTAAACATGATTTTTCAAACATTTATCCAAGATCACAACTTATTTTTTCACACATGTTTGATAATTTTGATCATTTAAAATGTTTTTTTATTCAAATTAAAATACATTTTTTTTATCAAATTAGGGTTTTGATTATTTTCACCCTCACAAACATCTTAAAAACATATTTGGGCCTCGAATAGAGTGTAAGACTCATCCCTTGTCACACACAAACCATTTTCGTGCCTCCGTCATTGTATAAGTCCCGACACGATTTTTAAAATGATGGTGCGGTCACTGTCTTTCAATGGGCCTCTCCCTGAGTTATAAGTCTCACTCTCTCTTCTAAAAAACACTTTTGGGCCTCTTGATACAGTGTAAGTCCCATCCCTTTGTAAATAAACTTTTATTTGGGCCTCAATCGTTGTATAAGTCCTGATACAATCTTGGTGATCGCCGTTTTCAAAACGAAAAAACATCTGGGCTCCCTTTGGCTATAAGTCCCATTTTTCTGCTTTTTCAAACACCTTTAGGGCCTCTAATAGAGTGTAAGACCCAACCCACTTTGTACATAAATAATTTTGGGCCTCAGTCATTGTATAAGTCCCGATACAATTTTCAAAACGACGGTGCGATCATTGTCTTTCACTGGGCATCTCTCTAAGCTGTAAGCCCCATCTCTTGTACAAAAATAAACTCTTGGGCCTCTAATAGAGTGTAAGACCCATGTCTTTTGTAAATACAATAAACTTGGGTCTCAGTCATTGTATAAGTCCCTCTGTGGTTTTCAAAACTACGACGCGATCGTCGCCTTTTCAAAGAATTCATCTGGGTTTCTCCTTAAGTATAAGCCCCAAACTTCCTTTTAAAACAACTTTCCTTTTGATTTAGATTCAAGCTTATAGTTGTATCAAAACTTTCTTCAATTTCTTGAATAACTAACCCTACAGTTGTGTTTATAATGCTGGAAGCTTGTACACCTGTAAGTTCTACCATTCTCTTTTACATACTTGCTTATATATTTCATCTATATCTATATATATATATATACTTGTATACCTGCTTAGAGTTTTCCCCAGAAATTAGGTCTAGGATTAGATCAAGCCAGTGGTCACTCTTTCAACACACTCAAAACTAGTTCCCCATAGGAAATTCCAAATACAATCTTGCCTCCTCTTGGGTTTATACAATATGGAACAGAGAAAGGCATTATTCCCGGTGAAACTTTTCTCAAGACTATCACTACTAGAAATTTGTAGAAGAAATTCAATTCCCCAAAGAGGATTAATTCTCAGTGAAACCTCTTTTGAATTTCTTCAAACCCTAGAACTGTTCTCCAAAGAAAGGATTATTCTCGGTGAAACCTTTCTTGAACTTTACTTAGGTTTGGACCCACAGGCTTCTTAAAAGTATCCCCAGCCTCCTCTTGGGCTTTGTACAAGGACCCTCAGGCTTCTTAGAAGTTCTCTGCCTCCTCTTGGGCTTTATACAAGGACCCCAAAAACCTCCTACAGGTATAGGACATAACCTAGTCATCTTTTGCTAGTTCAATCCTCCAGAGAGTCAAAATCTCAAAACATCAGACCAGTTTAGGGTTGATTCTCATCCCTTAAAACATCAGCCTCCTCTTGGGCATCATACAAAGATAAACCTTTTCATACTAGTAGACTTGGAAAGTCTCATCCCCCCTTGAATTTCACAGAAACCCTCAAGTTTCCTAAAGGCACGGGAAAAACCCTGATCAATCTCCAACAGAGTTAAACCCTCCAAAGGTTTTAAAACTAAATCTTCAAACTGTCAATCTAAATTCCCCCAGCTAGGGTCAAATCACCACCAATGAACCCTAAATCAAAACCTCAAGGCATCTGATATTTCAACTCTTCTGCAATCCTCAGCAAGAGTTGATTCCCCAATTCGGACCTATCTCTGGATCTCAATAATCCTTAGTAGAAGCTAGCCTCCTCTTAGGCTTCATATAAGGAATTCCCCAATCAGCCTCGTCTTAGGCTTTGTATAATGATTTTCCCTCAGCAGTTTTAGCCTTAATCTTGGGCTTTGTACAAGACAGACAAAATATTTTCCAACTGAGTCAATAACTTTTAGCCTCAAGCTTGGGCTTTGTACAAGACAGATAAAACCTCCCCAGTGGAGTCAATTCCTTTTTTTAGCCTCAATCTTGGGCTTTGTACAAGACAGAATAAATATTCCCCAAAAGAGTCAATCTTTTTTTAGCCTCAATCTTGGGATTTGTACAAGAAAAAAATAAAACTCCCTAGTAGGGTCAACCTTTTAGCTTCAACCTTGGGCTTTGATCAAGGCACACAAAAATCAACATCCCCTCAGAGGAAATCAAAATCTCTCTGTAAAAGGAAATTTCTTTGTACAATCACACATCAAAACAGACAATCAAAAATCCCTAATCCTAGATAACTGCTATAAGTGGCACACTTGTTCATTCAAAAATCCAAGATGTAGTCCATCTCTTATCCTGGTAAAATCCCTTCTTTCATCTAATTTCTGTAAGTGGCAAGCCTCTGGATTATTTACATCCAAGCCAATGTCCCTCTCTTAGCATGGAAGGCTCTTGAGGAAAAATGGCATTGCTCTATACTAATTTAATGTTTTCTCCTTCAGGATAAATCCCTTATAAAGGAAATTATGGCATTGCTGAACTCCATATATTCCAGTTAAAGTAATTCTCCTTTATAATCAGTTACCCAACAACTGTGATAAACATATGAGATATATCCCTTTAGAGATGACAAATTATCACTTAGTCAAACCTTTAGCTTCAATCTTGGGCTTTGAACAAGACACAAATAACCTCTAGCTTCAATCTTGGGCTTTAAACAAGACACCAAACATCTTTCCTCTCATAGAATAGGAGGAACTACGATTGCTCTAATTTCCCTGTTATCATTATGGGAATACATAGGCATAAGATTGCGAAATCTTAGCGAGTACACATATAAAAAATCTTAGGTCCAGTACCTGACTAAAAACATCGAAAAACCCGAAAATCAACGAAACTCTTTCAACATTCCCACAGGAGAAACTTTCCCAACCCATAACAGATAAACACCAGTAAGTAGATGATAGAAAAAATGCCAAACAATCTATGGATAACCATATATACGCTGGGTAATTGACAACTCCCCATTGTATAATCTGATCCCGGACCCCCCAATCTCTTAGCATTTGTTAAAGAAAACATTTGCGTGCAAGGTTAGTTTTAGATAGCTTCCCTTTCCTTTCCAGCTTCATAGGATAAATAAGAAATCAGAAAGTAGCACCCAATTCCAACCATTGCGGTAAGGTGGTCGCGTCACCGACAAAAATCCCACGCTATAGAAAAATGGCGACTCTGCTGGGGAGTCCTAGGATTAGAGTTCCTAAGAGGTCTAGGTTGTTTAACATTTTCTATACTTTATATATATATATATATATATATATATATATATATATATATATACTGTCAATACTGGTTGATACCCGTGTTTATTTTTCTGTCAAATGGGAATGTGATTGATACGCATGTGGAAAGTTTGAGAGAACATTAAGATAGGGGTGACATATCTTGAAAACACTTATAGGGAGTGAATCCCGAAAAAGGTATCTTGGAAGTCCACCGAATTAGTCGAGGTACCCGTATGGAAGTATTGATGTTGAACGACCAATTATCGGAAAGCATTGTCTTTCCTAGTGTGTTACCCATGACCCTGGGGATTTAGTAGACTTTAACCATATGACCATTTGGTAGTGCGGTGATTATCGGGAATAGTTGATACGCGATACTACACTCAAATGAGATTCATCCTAGGATATTACAGCTCGCTCGAGTGAATCAACCTGCTGTTGATATCCCTATGAGGGGTCAATGATTTTGGGAACCTTAGAACCTGCTCTACAGGTTCAAAAATTGACTAAAATAATACAACCTTTGGGGATGGGTAGAGCCATGACTCCATGCTCGTGATGTTGAACCCTTGAACCCATGTTTTCAAATTTTTTTGTGTGCTGCATTCATGCATTCATCTAAAAAACTCTTTTCAATCAAGAAAAAATATCTTTTTTTTCAAAGTAAACAAAAACAATAATTGCAAATATCAGAGGTTGCGTTATGGATTTCGGTAGAAGAAAGTGTCATACCCCAAATTTTGACCACCAAGATTGACCATCATCGTGAGGATCATTGCCACAACATGGATGTGCCATCATGCCTCATCAATCTCCTCAAGGATTGTTGAGCTTTCACTACAACCAAGAATTAGGGTTTTAAGCCCCCTCAGAGCACTTAGACAAAGGATCAATGAAGAAATGATATGATCTTCAACTTGTCTAACCTCTCAAACATCCATAAGGGATCAAGAGGACTCCCACATCAAGAATCAAGCACAAATTTTCCACATTCCAAGTGATGTGAGCCTCGAAACACCCAATGTCGCCAAATTAGGGTTTTGGACGACTAGGACCTCTAGAGTGAGATTTTCACAAGGGAATGAGCCGAGACTTTAACATGTGACTCAATATGCTCAAAATAACCCTAAAAATCCAATTACAAAGCTAAATTGCCCACATAGGATGCATTCCCCAAAAGTTGGAAATTAGGGTTTTCACGCGCCGAACCGCTGTGGAGCCAAAAGTTAAAACATGACTTTTTTTTTTGCAAAAATGGTCCTTATGACTCACATTTTCATAAAATATGACTTATAATGTCATTTGAACAAGAATTGCTCAAGAAACCAAGGTAACTTGTAAAAGGGGTAATCTTGAAAAATTGAAAAATTTTCTAAGTTACTAAGTTTGGATGGTTTTGGTGCCAACTTCCAAAGACCACAACTTTTGATCTAGGCAGCCATTTTGGGTGATCCAAATCCTGATTTGTAGGTCTTCTTACACTCTACAAAAGCTTCAACTACAACAAACTCCAATTCTTCATGGCTTTTAAATTATGGAGTCATCAAAATGACAAAAACGAAGAAAATGACACATTTTCAATACTTAGTGAAAATCTGCCTAAATTATCAGCTTTGGACACCAATGTTCATGAGGATTTTTCAATGGGATCCAAATAGTTTCAAGACAAACTATGATCATACTTGAATAGTACCATATGAGGGCTCTTTAAAAAGTACAAGAGCCTCTCATAACTCAACTTGAGCAAGAAGATATGATCCATTGAAAATGGCATTTTCACTTATTTTTGCAAGGCAGATTTGTGCATTATTGCTCGAATTGATCAATTTGTGCAATAACAAGCATGGTTATCCATCTGAACACCTCAAGGGGGAACAACCAAGGGACAAACACTGGTCCACCAGGCTCACAAGTCCATGGATCTATGTTTAGGCATAACACTCCTAAAATTCAAGATGCTTCAAATGGTCAATTTTGTTTTCAAGAATTTAACTGATGCATAGAGGTGGCATTCATTAAGACAATGTTATCCAAGTTTAGTCAAGCCTTATCCCTGCCACATAAGACTCATAGTCTATGCTCTAACCTCAAGTCAATGGCTAGAGGAGACTTGAGATTCCATTGGATCAACATTTACCACAGGCCTGCTGCAGTTGCCATTCACTATTGCAGCCAAAACAAACTTGCTCTACTACGAATAAAGCTCATTTTTTATCAGTTTGAGTACACCAAAGCACCCAAACTGATGCCTTACTCAAAATCTCTCTTTCACTCCAATTTTGCCTTCTAACTCAAGTTACTATCGGGTTTTGAGATTGAGAGTGATTCCAACCAAACCAATCACGCATACACACACCTCATAAACATCATATGTAGGTGATCTAAACACTAACACAACATCTGGAACATCAAATTCATCAAATCACTAGCCAATTGCTCAAGTTCTTGACAGAGCTGCAGTTGAGGTACCACAACCAGTTCCAGCTCATTTTAATTCACTCTAAGCATTAAAACACACTCCTTGGCACCTAAGGAAGCTCTCCGGATCATTGGAACACAACTGTAACACCTCCAAACTAGAATTTGATCACCAGCTGCAAGAGCTAAACCTTAAACTCTCAAACTCAATGAACCATGCATCATAAACATATTTTCAAGTTACCATTGTGTTTCTGAATGTTTGTAGATCATTTACACTCAATCAATTGATGTTTATAGTTCGTGTATAGGATTTCATTAAGCTCTTGCAAATTTTAGGGTTCATCTGGTTTTACCATGTGATCTTTTGATTCACTTAATTTAAACAAAATTGAATATTGCCATTGTGTTCCTTATTTAAAAACGCACGATTTTCATATTTGGATCGTGTGAAATGGTTGAGAAACAAGGGAGATAGGATACATTTTGCAAATTGGATGAAGCTTGGAGGAAGAAGATGGCCATGGCGCCATTTGTTCAGAAATCCAACTAGTTTTGCTATATATTATTCAGTTGCCACAATATAACTGAATTGACATTGTGCTCTAGTAGAAATACTAGTATTTGTGTGTGTGTGAGCGAGCAAGAGGTCTGGGGTTCGAATCCCCCTCGCCCTAGACCTTTTGATTTTATTTTTTAACCATTTTCAAAGGTTGAATTCACATATTATTTATTGATTCCATCCTCTTTCAGCCCACGCACATGGCTCAGATGGTAGAATTTTAAGCTTTCCAACCCAAGGGCATGAGTTCAAGCCTTGGGGGGGACCATTTCTAATTTTTTACCACTTGTTTTCTTGTCATTTTTTACCATCTTTTTAATAACTTTGAAAATTAATTTCTCATCCATTTTTTTATCATTTTTTATTGGCTCTTTTTACAAAAAGTCACAAAAATGTTAAAATATTTTATTCTACAAAAATATCACACAAAAATATTATTTATTTATATATTTAATATTTTCATAAAGAACTTATTTTATTTGTTTTTAAACATTTGAAAATATTTCTTTTCTCTTGATCTTTTCAAAACCAAATGAGTTTTAAATCATCTTGTGATTAAAACATCATTTTTCAAACCTTAACCAAAAATCACAAATGGTTTATTTAAACTTATTTGGTGTTTTTATCATTTTTTAATTAATTTTCTTTGAAAATTAACTTTTAGAAATGAAATTAGGGTTTCTTCGATTTTGATCTTTATCAAAAATTTCAAAATACACTTTGGGCCTCTAATAGAGTGTAAGACCCAACCCTTTTTTTGTACATAAACCTCTTTGGGCCTCAGTCGTTGTATAAGTCCCGATAAAATCTCGGGGTAATCGCGAATTTTAACAATTTTCAAATGGGCCTCTCCTTGAGTTGTAAGCCTCGTTTCTTGTATAAAATTAACTTTGGGCCTCTAATAGAGTGTAAGACCCAACCCTTTTGTACATAAATAATTATGGGCCTCAGTCATTGTATAAGTCCCACTGCGTTTCTAAAACCACGACACGATCGTCGCCTTTTAAACAATTCTTTGGGCCTCTCCTTAAGTGTAAGCTCCAATCTTTTCAAAACAACTTTCCCTTTTGATTTAGGTTCAAACTCATAGTTGTTATCAAAACTTTCTTTAATTTCGTGAACAACTAACTATACAGCTGTTACAATTGAAGCTTGCTCACCTGTAAGTTTTAAACAACTTTCTTTTACATACTTGCACATATATACAAATATTTGTTTGTACTGAAAGCTTGCTCACCTGTAAGTCCTCCTACCCTCTTTTACATACTTGTATATATTTCATCTGTATATAAATGCTTGTATATATCTGCTTAGAGTTTTCCCCAGCAATTAGGTCTAGGATTAGATAAAGCCAGTGGTAACTCTTTCAACAGTGTCAAAACTAGTTCCACATAGGAATTCCATATACAGTCTTGCCTCCTCTTGGGCTTATATAATATGGAACAAAGAGAAAGGCACTATTCTCGGTGAAGCTTTTCTCATACTGTCACTATTAGAAAATTGTCAAAGAAATTCACTTCCCCAGAGAGGACTAATTCTCGGTGAAACCTCTCTTGAATTTCTTCAAACCCTAGAACTGTTCACTAAAGAAAAGATTATTCCCAATGAAACTTTTCTTGAACTTTTCTTAAGTTTGGACCCACATGCTTCCTGAAAGCATCTCGCCTCCTCTTGGGCTTTGTACAAGGACCCTCAGGCTTCTTAGAAGTTCTCATGCCTTCTCTTGGGCTTAGTACAAGGACCCCAAAGACCTCTTAAAGGTATAGGACATAACTTAGTCATCCTTTGTTAGAGCAGTCTTTCCAAAGAGTCAAAAACTCAGACCAATTTAGGATTGATTCTCATCCCTTAAAAGCATCAGCCTCCTCTTGGGCATCATACAAAGATAAACCTTTCATACTAGTAGATTTGAATAGTCTAATCTCCTCTTGGATCTCAAAGACATTCTAAAGCTCCCTACAAACGCAAGAAAAACCCTGGTCATTTGATCAATCTCCAACAGAGTTAAAACCCCATAGGTTTTGAAACTCAATCTTTCATCCTAAATTTCCCCAGATAGGGTCAGCTAATTATCAATACTAGTCTATCAGAACCTCAAGGCATCTGATACCTCAACTCTTCTGTAATCCTCTGCAAGAGTTGATTCCCCACATTGGACCTGCCTCTGGATCCCAATAATCCTCAGCAGAAGTTAGCCTCCTCTTAGGCTTTGTATAAGAAATTCCTTAGTCAGCTTCCTCTTAGGCTTTGTATAATGATTCTTTCTTCTTCCTCATCACCTTTTCAGCACTCTCTTGTTGAGTCAATCTTCTTTCTTAAACACTCTCTTGTTGAGTCAACCCTTTTCAACCTCCTCTTAGGCTTTGTATAACGATTTTCCCTCA
Source organism: Lathyrus tuberosus (assembly GCA_022829125.1). Taxonomy (NCBI): domain Eukaryota; kingdom Viridiplantae; phylum Streptophyta; class Magnoliopsida; order Fabales; family Fabaceae; genus Lathyrus; species Lathyrus tuberosus. The sequence continues at coordinate 72,144 of JALAZF010000702.1, forward strand.
GTAGAGTTAACCTCAAAAATACTCTCTTGTTGAGTCAACCTTTTCAGCCTCAATCTTGGGCTTTGTACAAGACACCTGAAATATCCTCAGCTGAGTCAATCATCTTTTTTAGCCTCAATCTTGGGCTTTGTACAAGACATATATAAACTTTCTCCAGCAAAGTCAAATCTTTTTTACTTTCTCTTAAGCTCTGTATGAATATCTCTCCAACGGAGTCAATTCCTCCCAGCCTTCTTTTAGGTTTTGTGAATTAACCTTCCAAAGCAGAGTCAATCTCCTTTTAGCCTCAATCTTGGGCTTTGCACAAGACACATACGGAACCTCCCTAGTGGAGTCAATTCACTTTTAGCCTCAATCTTGGGCTTTCTACAAGACACCACAAATATATCCCTAGTGGAGTCAATGAGTCTTTTTTGCCTCAATCTTGGGCTTTGTACAAGATAGATAAAAACCTTCCCCAAAAGTCAATGACCAGCCTCCTCTTAGGCTTTGTATAAGGATATCCCCAAAAGAGTCAGCTTCTCTTTCCAGCCTCCTCTTAGGCTTTGTATAATGACCTCTCCAGTGGAGTCAATCAATCTCTTAGCTTCAACCTTGGGCTTTGATCAAGGCACACAAAAATCAACATCCCCTCAGAGGAAATAAAAATCTCTCTATAAGAAGACATTTCTCTGTACATCACACATCAAAACAAAATCAAAACAAACCTTAATCCCAGATAAGTGTTATAAGTGGCACACTTGTTGATTCAAATATCCAAGATGTAGTCCATCTCTTATCCTGGTAAATCCTTCTCTTTCATCTAAACAGCTATAAGTGGCAAGCCTCTGGATTAAAAACATCCATGCCACTGTCCCTCTCTTAGCATGAAAGATTCCTAAGGAAAAATGGCATTACTCTATACTGAGTTAAAGTTTTCTCCTTCAGGACAAATCCCTAATAAAGGTAATTATGCCATTGTTGGATTCTCATATCCCAGTTAAAGTAATTCTCCTTTATAATCAGTCATCCAACAGTTGTGATAAACAGACGAGATTGTCTCCCTTTAGAGATGACAAATTCTCTCTCCGTCAAACCTTTTAGCTTCAATCTTAGGCTTTGAACAAGGCAAAAATACAACCTTTTAGCTTCAATCTCGGGCTTTGAACAAGACATCAAACATCTTTTCCTCCCATAGAATAGGAGGAACTACGATTGCTCTGATTTCCCTGTATTCTTTAATGGGAATACGTAGGCATAAGATTGTGAAATCTTAGCGAGCATACTAATCAAAAACTTTAAGTCCAGTACCTTCATACCAATAAAAAACTTTAGGTCCAGTACCTTCATACCAATCAAAAACTTTAGGTCCAGTACCTTCATACCAATCAAAAACTTTAGGTCCAGTACCTTACCCTCGGAAAAAACCTGAAACCAACCAAAACTCTCTCTCTCAAACACTCCCAAAGGAGAAACATTTCCAATCAATAGAAAAACACCAGTAAGTAAGAAAATTAAATAGAAAACAATATAATTGCTAATAACCTATGGATAACTATATATAGGCTGGGTAATTGACAACTCCCCATTGTATAACCTGACCCCAGACCCCCCAATCTCTTAAGCATTTGTTAAGGAAAACATTTGCGTACAAGGTTAGTTTGAGAAAACTTCCCTTTCCTTTCCAGCTTCATAGGATAAATAAGAAATCAGAAAGTAGCACCCAATCCCCACCATTGCGGTGATGAGAAACCAAATGGCGATAAGGTGGTCGCGTCACCGACAAAAATCGTACGCTACAGAAAGACGCACAAGTACACCTTCAAGGCACCAAAACTAGAGGACTTAAGGAAGTTGGCAAGGATGATTACCAACCCTAAGCCATTCAGAGCTAAGCACGGAGGACTGTTGTCTCTGTTAAGGGTTAACGTAGTTAAAGGAATCTTGTCTACACTGATACAGTTCTATGATCCAGTTTATAACTTCTTCACTTTCCCGGATTACCAATTGGCACCAACACTGGAAGAGTACTCTCATCTGATTGATTTACCTATACTGATCGAGCCCCATTTTCTGGACTGGAAGAAATTCCAAAGGAGCAAACCATTGCAAGAGCAATCTCTTTGGACGAGTCAGAAGTTAAGACTCACATAACCACTAAAGGAGGAATCCAAGGTTTACCAGCTAAATTCCTGATGGAGAAAGCTCTATACTTTGCCAGTATAGGAAACATAACTGCTTTTGAGGATTTCTTTGTCCTGTTCATATATGGGTTATTCCTTTTTCCCAACATAGATAACTTCGTCGATATCAATGCTGTTAAGATATTTCTGATTGGGAACCCCATACCAACCTTGCTCGCAGATGCTTATCATTATGTACACTTAAGGAATTTGTACAGCGGAGGAATGATTAAATGATGTGTACCGTTACTCTACAAATGGTTCATTTCCCATTTGCCAAAGTCTACTGCTTTTTGAGATCACAAGAGTACTCTACGTTGGTCACAAAGAATTATGTCGCTTACCAACTCTGATATAGATTGGTACAATAGGATTTATAAGGGAATAGAGATCATAGACCGGTGTGGAAATTTCCCTAATGTACCCCTCATTGGAACGAAAGGAGGAATCAACTACCATCCAATTTTAGCTCGCCGTCAACTCGGATACCCGATGAAGAATATTCCACATAACGTTCATCTGGAAGGTTTTTTCTTCAAGGAAGGGGAAAATGACAGGGCACTAAAGAAGGAAATAGTGCATGCCTGGCAACACATTCACAAGAAAGGACGAGAGTCTCTAGGAAGACCAAATAGTACCTCCATGGAACCTTATCTCCACTGGGTGCAAGCTAGAGCCCTCAAGCTGAGGATGCCTTACCCTCGCCAAGAAGTTTTTCCATTAAAATAATCTGTCCTTTATTTCATGTCTGATGCGGAAAAACTCCAGGTCGCTCTCAATAAAGTTCAACGTGAAAAGAGCTATGGGAAAAACAAATACTGAATCCTCAATTTGGAGTGTACCAAGATTTAGGAAGTGTTAAAGGAGAAGGATGCTCTGATTGAGATATTAGAACAACATTCTATAGAAAGTCAGCAAGACCGAAGAAATTTGCTCACTCCTTTCACTTGGCAAAGGACTGACGACCCGACAATGGCTGAAGAGCCCCGGTCAAAGAAAAGGAAAATACAAGAACCAGCATCCAAGCTCTCTTCAGCGAGGACTCAGGATCCATGAGCTTAGACATTTCCTTACAACACTTTGTAAAATACTGTACTTTTCCTTGTAAAATACTGCAATCTTTCGAATTCAATAAAAGGGGTCCCCACCATTGTATGATATTTGCAATCCATTTGTTGAAGTTTTTTTTTTTATTAAAACAAAAACTAAAAAATATGTCATTGCATATCATTCATCATTCTCACATAACGCATTTTTCTTATCTTTGAGTCCCACGTATGTGTCACAATTCTAGAGTTAAACTGTATCACTCATACAATACTCGGGCTAATCGACAAAAGAAATGGACGATCTCGTGGAAGAGAACACAGAGCTGAGAGAAGAAATCGATGCTCTGAAGGAAAGTTTGGAAAAACTTCACAGTGACATGCAATCCTTGGTAGCAGCTCAGGAGCAGCGGCATCAAAAAACTGTAATCTAAGATATCACATCTACGCCCATAATGGAGACACACGAGAATCTCCCTCGCTACAACATGCCTAAAGGTATCCCCTGGGGCATGCCTCTCAACTTTGTACCTGAAGGATACATCCCGTCTGTCACTGAAGACCCAGAAGCCGTAGCAGGAACCACTAGACATGAAGATTACAAACTTCGGGAAAGTGAAGATGCAAGGTTTACGATAGAAACTCCTGAAGGTTACAAACTTCAGGGCACTGAAGCACCAAGAGTCACCGCTGTAATGTCTTTACCACAACCAGTGGTACACTCTGTCCAGGAAAGACAGATTCCACAAGCAATTTCTGGTGGAAACAATGACATGTACGAAAGAATGAATAAGTTCCAAGAACAATTCTTGGAAATGCAGAAGGTACTGCATGCCATTCACGGTCAAAACTAATTCGAAAAAGACGCCGGAGACCTCTGTCTGGTCTCTAATGTAAAGATACCGTACAAATTCAAAGTGCCAGACTTTGAAAAATACAAAAGGAACTCTTGCCCTCAAAGTCATTTGGTGATGTACTCTTAAAAAATGTCTACTCAGACAGAAAATCAACAGCTACTGATCCATTACTTCCAAGACAGTTTAACTGGTGCCGCACTCAAATGGTCCATGGGTTTAAACCTCACCAAAATCAGTACTTTCAGAGATCTCGGTGCAGCTTTCATTTAGCATTATAAATACAATTTGGACATGGCACCGGATAGGGATTAGTTCAGAGCAATGTCACAAAAGGACAAAGAAACTTTTAAAGAATATGCTCAGAGATGGCACGAAATTGCCGCCCAGATCTGTCCTCCTCTTGAGGAAAAGGAAATGATAAAGATCTTTTTGAAAACCTTAAGCTCGTTCTATTACGACCGAATGGTCGCCAGTGCGTGTAGCGCGATTTTTTGCGTGGTTGTGAAGCACTATCGCTTTGGGGTACTACAGTTCGATTCATTTGTTATCCTATTGAAGTTGATTAAGGAAGGGAAATAGATGTCTCCAATTAACCCTGCTTGCATACTGAGTTTAAACAGATGACTGTTGGTTTGCAGATGCCATTAAGATTGTGGGTCTCTCTTAGGTTATTTTGTTAAAAAAAGCACAGTGTTTGGACTATTGGTGAGGTTTTACGGTAAGATGTTTGGACTTGGTGCTTTTGGGTGGATATATGAGATTTTGGGTTTTTGATTAGTATGCTCGCTAAGATTTTTTCAATCTTATGCCTACGTATTCCCGTTTAACGAAACAGGGAAATTAGAGCGATCGTAGTTCCTCCTATTCTATGGGAGGAAAAAGGTGTTTTGGTGTCTTGTTCAAAGCCCAAGACGTGAAGCTAAAGGTGGTTTGTATCTTGTTCAAAGCCCAAGATGTGAAGCTAAAAGATTTAGGATTAGAGAGAATTTGTCATCTCTAAAGAGGAGTTATTGATGTTTGTATACTGTGAGCAAGGCATGACTTTGATGCTAAAAGGTTGATTGACTCAACCGGGGTTTTCTTTATACAATGCCTAAGAGGATGCTATTGACCCAACAAGAGGATGCTTTTTGTTTGTTGTCTCGTACAAAGCCCGAGATTGAGGCTAAAAAGAGATTGACTCAACAAGAGAGTCTTTTATACTTAACAAGAGAGTGTTTTGTATGTGCCTTGTACGAAGCCCAAGACGGAGTCTAAAAGTGTGTGACCCAACATGAGAGTCTTTTATACTCAACAAGAGAGTGTTTTTCTATCTCGTACGAAGCCCGAGATGGAGGCTAAAAGTGTTTGACTTAACAAGAGAGTCTTTATACTCAACAAGAGAGTGTTTTTCTATCTCGTACGAAGCCCGAGATGGAGGCTAAAAGTGTTTGACTCAACAAGAGAGTCTTTTATACTCAACAAGAGAGTCTGAAAAGGTTAGCTCCGCTAGGGGAGATTCATTTGTACAAAGCCCAAGAGGAGTCTACCTTATCGCTGTGGATTCTGAAGATCCTGAAGCGGGTTCAAGTATGGGGAACTCTCATGAGAGAGACCGGGTTTCTGCCTATGTTTGAAGGAACTTGAGAATGTCTTTGAGACTCAAGGGTCTTAAACTGTCCAAGTCTAGAGTTTTATCTTTTGTACAATGCCCAAGAGGAGGAGCGGGTCATTAAAGGATGAGTATCAACCCTACAACGGCCGGAGTTTTGACGCTAGAAAGACTGCTCTAGCAAAGGATGACTAAGTGTTGTCTTATACCTTTAAGAGGTCGTAAGGGTCCTTATATCAAGCCCAAGAGAAGGCATGAGAACTTTTAAGAAGCCAAAGGGCCCTTGTACAACGCCCAAGAGGAGGCGGGGATGCTATTAGGAAGCCTGTGGGTCCCCAAACCAAGAGAAATTCAAGACATGTTATTCACAAAGAATAGATCAAGCCAGGAAAATTCTTGAATTTGGAAGAAACTCAAGAGATGATATTCACAGAGAATAGATCAACTCTGGGGAGTAGAGTTTCTTTGACAATTTCTAAGAGTGACAGTCTGAGAAAGGGTTCATCGAGAATGCTGCCTTTCATGTTTCCATATTGTTTAACCCCAAGAGGAGGGAAGATTGTATCTGGTAATCCTATGGGGGATCTAGTTTTGTTTGTATTTAAGAGTGACCAACAGGCATTACTTAGTTCTAGACGTAGTTGTCGGGGAAAACTCTAAATAACTATACTAGTATTACACAATGGATATATAACAAGTATATAAAAGGATGTGAAAGAAGACTTACAGTGAAACATCCCCACAATACAGTTATATACATATGAAAGCGGTAAATGAATGCGGGTAAACACTTACTCAGTTGTAGAGCTTCCATGCTATTTTGTTAGTTGTTCAACAAAGAAAGCTTTGATAACAATATTATATTTCAAATCAAAGGAGAAAGTGCTTTGAAAAGATTCTTGGGGCTTACATCTCAAGGAGAGGCCCAAGGTTTTATCAGTGATTGCACTATTGTTTTGAAATTGTATAGGGACTTATACAAGTGACTTTGGCCCAAAAAGGTTTTCTGTACAGAGGGATGGGTCTTACACTCTCTCAAGAGGCCCAAAGGTGTTTAAAGAAAAGGAATGGGGCTTATAACACGAGGGTAGACCCAGATGATTTGATTTTTGAACTGGCGATCGCGCCGATATTTTCCTTTTAACGCGGAGGGACTTATACTATATCCGAGGCCCAAAAAGTTTTGGTTAAAAGAAGGTTGGGTCTTACACTTTATTAGAGGCCCAAAGTGTTTTTTTAGAAAAAGAAATGGGTCTTATAGCTCAAGGAGAGGCCCAAGGTTTTTTGTTAAAAATGCGACGATTGCGCCGAACTTTCTGATGGTGCCGGGACATATACAATACACTGAGGCAAAATTATTTTGGTTTTCAAAAAGGGTTGGGTCTTACACTCTACTAGAGGCCCAAAGGGTTTGAAAAAGATTAGTGAGGGTGAAAATCAAAGAAACTCTAATTTTGTTTTCCTTTAAAAGTAAATATTTAAAGAAAAATAATAAAAATACCAAATAAGTTTGAATAAACCACTTGTGATTTTTGTTTAAGGTTTGAAAAATGAGGTTTTAATCACAAGATGAATTAAAACTCATTTGGTTTTGATTTTCAAGATAAATATTCACTTTTAAATGTTTAAAAACAATTAAAAATGAATTTATCACAAATATAACCAATTATATTAAATAAATAATATAAATTTGATTTTTTTGTGGAAAAGTGGTAAAAAAGAGGATCTGGGGCGAGAAGGATTCAAACCCCAGACCTCTTGTGTACAGGGCGCGCGCCTTACCACTGGGGTGGTGATACATCCGTTGATTGAAACACAACCACAAATATACAAGGCTTGACTTATTTTTGGGTTGGCCCAAGGCAACGCAAGGCAAGATTTTGGTTTGAAACGTGAAGGCCATAACTTTCTCATTTCTCCATGGATGGAGACAAAATTTATATGCATCTGGCCTAGAATTTCACAAGGAATCCAATGGTGGTGGTGGTTTTCCCAAAAAACAAATCCTCCTCAAAACCCGATAGTGGTTTTGAAATAGGCCATGTTTTGCATTTTCTGTCCTACCTCTTGGTAGAGGTGTGAATTACATGATAAATTGGTGCAAACACAATGCATATAACATGTATAAGAGATGCATGATCAGTGGACTTCAAAGCAAGGCATATTTAAGAGAGTTCAAGTTGTGATGCTTACCTCTCTTTGGAGCTTTTGGGCTATCTACCAAGTGTTTTTGTTCCCAAAATGTTTTGATGCTTTGGACTCCCTCAAATGATCCCTTAGAAGCTTTTAGAGTGGTTGGAACCAGCTGGAAACCTCAGGAATGGAAATTTGCCCTTTCTTGCAAAAGGGGAAAAATGGCCAAAACAGAAACTCCCTCAAATGATGTTCCAAAAGTGTGGAACCATTTGGGACAGTTCAAGGATGATATTAGGAGTGTGTTTGAAGTTTTATCTGGTTTGGAAAGTGACTGAATCTAGACATGGCTTGAAAAATTCAAAAGGCCATATTTTGAGGTTTTGAGAGGGGACTATGAGATTTTGGTGTTACAGGTCACTTGTGAGAGTTTGGACAGCTTAGATATGACATATTGGATGTGTTTGGATCATGAGATGTGATGGAAATGCTCTCTAACTAAAAAACTCAGAGTTACCTTACTAAAGAAGGTATTTTTGCCTAGAGAAAGTGATTTTGAGGAAAGCATCTGTTTGATGGCTTTGGTGTACTCAAACTGATCACAAATGAGCTCTATTTATAGTGGAGCAAGTTTGTTTTTACAAGCAATAGTGAATGGCAACTGCTGCAGAGGTTTGGCCAATGTTGATCAATGGGAATCCAAGTCTCCTCTAGCCATTGACTAGAGGTTAGGGCACAGGCTGCTGGTTCCCTTGGTCTGGGATAAGTCATGACTGAATTCTGTTGGAAATGGCTCAGTCTATGCCACCTTGGTGCATCCATTGAATGCTCCAAAACAAATTGGAGTCTTGTCCCCTCTTTAGGGATTTCTAGGTTTGGCATGCTATTTTTAGTTCCAAGGACTTGGGAGGCTTATGGATCAGGGTTTGTCCCTCCTTGGTCCCTCACTGAGGTGTTCAGATGGATAAGCATGTTGCCCTTTTCAAAATTTGAGCAAATCGAGCAAAACTCCCAAATCTGCCTTGTTATGACAGTTGCAGCAAGGCATATTGCCACTGCCATAACTTGCCCAAATTGTGTTTGGTGATGTTCTTGGTCATTTTGGGAAGCCCTTATATAATACAACTTATGTGTGATCATAGTTTATTTTGATACATTTTGGATCCAAGTGAAAAATGCCCCTACATTTGGAAAAAAGTGAAGGCAGATTCTGACTTAGTGACATTTTCATTTTTTATGATTTTGGCCATTCCATAACTTGAAATCCATGGGGAGTTGGAATGAGGTGTAGTTGACACTTTTAAAGTATGCCATGAGAGCTAAAAATCCATCTTTGGATTAGCCCAAATGGTTTCCTGGATCTCAAGTTATGATCCTTGGAAGTTGGTACCCTAGCCACTTTATTCCATAACTTTGAAAATTTCTAAGTTTTTTATGGTTACCCCTTTTACAAGTTATCCCACTTTTCTTGATTTTTCTTGAAGAATGATGACTCCAATCACACATTAACATCATTTTAGGGTCAAAGAACCATATTTGTGAAAAATCTCAAAAAGTCAAAGTTGACTTTTGTGCACAGTTGACTTTTTGTCAGATGAACTCCAAACTGTGGGATCCTCTATGAAATCAAGTCCTTGACCTAAATCAAACTTGATGGATTGATTTCATAGGTGTTATAGGGTGTATTGAATCATGTCCCAAGGTTTGGGAGCATGCCTGGATCAAAAGTAAAATGCACAGTTGACTTTTTCCTCAAAACCCTAATTGTGGTTCTGATAATTTTGAAACTTGTTGATCAAGCTTCTTGGACCAATCCATCATTACAATCGGATCAGTGTGGTGTATTAGAGACCCTCAAACCATGACTTGAGGTCTTGGCTCGTGATTTGTCCCAAAAGTCAACTTAGGGGTGAACTAGGTCAAGAAACCCTAATTCCTGATTTTTGATGAATGCATCCCCTGAGGTTATATTGACTTGATGAAGCATTGGCTCAGGCCTAGAGGAAAATTTCCATCTGGAGGCCTTGGTCGACCAAACTCTAATTTGGTGACACTGGCAATCTTGAGGCTTGATCCACCTGGAATGCTGTAACATTGTGCTTGATTCTTGCTATGGGAGACCTCTTGACCCATTGTGGATGTTTGAGAGGTTAGACAAGTTGAAAATCATGTCAATTCTTTGATTAATCTTTTGTCTAAGAGATCTAAGAGGGCTTGAAATCCTAAGTTTGAATGTAGTGAATGCTCACCCAACTTTGGGGAGACTAATGAGGCATGATGGTTTACCCATATTGTGATGATGATTTGCATAATGATGGGAAATCTTCGTGGTCAAAATTTGGGGTATGACAGTGCGCCCAGTGACTTCATTGAAATGGTGAACATGGGAGTACGCCTTGAAGAAGCAGTCCGAGAAAGACGATTGGTCAAAGATGCAGAGCCATCTAGCAGTACTAAGAGATACGGTAGTGCTTTCCAAAAGAAGAAAAAGCAAGATATCAGTAATATCTCTCTAGGAAAGCAAGGCGAAGGTATCAACTAGTAACGGCGATAACTCCCGCGATTAACCCAACGCCAGCTCCGACTTATCAACCTCAGGTTGCCCAGAGCCAACCAAGTCAACAACAGTATCAGCAAAGGGCGCAACAACCTCTTCAGCAAGCTAGTCCATAGTACAATAACAACAATCATACGACCCGACCATCAGGGTTTGACCCTATACCAATGTTGTACGCATAACTATTTCCACTTCTACTGGCCAAGGGGCACGTCCATACCAGGACTCCTCCTACAGTACCAAAAAATCCGCATTTTTGGTTCAAAGCAGATCAAACTTGCCCTTACCATCAAGGAGGATCGGGGCACAACATTGAGAAATGTCTCAGCTTCAAGTGTGATGTACAGAAGCTTGTCAGGAACGAGATCTTATCTTTCAAATATACTAATCCTAATGTTCAGACGAACTCGTTGCCGCAACATGAGAAGACTGCAGAGAATTAAATAGAGAAAAAATCTAGCCCCAGTTATCAAATTCACGATGTACTCCTATTAGGAACCAATCTGGTGAGGATGCATTGCAGATAGAGTGGTTACGGTCATGTACCATCTCAAAATTATCACCAGTGTGATATCTGCTCAAAGAACGATCAGAGGTGTTCCATAGTGTAAACAGCATTACAAGAATAAATGGATCTTAGCACGATTCAGGATCACAGGATCCGTGAAGTCAACATGGCCCATGCACATCCCAACATTGTTCAGAACCACAAAATTCTTGCGATGAATGTCAATTTGGTGGCGATGCACTCAAGGCAGAGTCAATATTATAATCTGCCACGACACGATTACATCACATGTCCAGTCTGCTCTACAAACAATCGGGGATGCTCTTTTGTACAAAAGCCCTTCCAACGTCAGATGGATCTCGAATGGATTCAAGACTTCCATGAGAGAAGTGACCATCAAGTCAACATGGTTCATATCTTTGACATACGCCTGATGAATACCAGTATGGTAGAATTACATGCTAAGCAAGTTAGACTCGACTTTCTGGCTTCACACGATTATCAAGACTATGAAGAGTGTCGTGAAGATGACCAGGGGTGTGTGCTTGTACAAAGGACACTTCAACATCTGTTGGACCACTGGTGGCTTCCAATCTACTTGGATGAAGCTACACAACAGATTAGCATGACTGACGGGTGTAGCGAGCGATTTTTGTCGGTGACGCGACCACCTTATCGCTGAAGTTGGGTTTTCCTCCTTGAGGAGAAAGAGGGTGCTACTTTCTTATTTCTTATTTATCCCATGAAGCTGGAAGGGAAAGGGAAGGTATCTAAAACTAACCTTGCACACGAATGTTTAACTGAACAAACTCTTAAAGTGATTGAGGGGTTCGGGGTCAGGTTATACAATGGGGAGTTGTCAATTACCCATCATATATGTGGTTATCCACAGGATATTAGCTTTAGGTTTGGCTTTGTTCTTGATGATGTTTATCTGTTAATGGGTTGGGAAAGTTTCTTGGGAAATATGACAGGAAGAGTGAGTTTTCGCAAACTTATGCCTACGTATTCTCGTTTAATGAAACAGGGAAATCAGAGCAATCGTAGTTCCTCCTATTCTAAGGGAGGAAAAAGATGTTTTGGTGTCTCGTTGAAATCCCAAGACTGAGGCTAAATGGAGTATTTGTGTCTTATTCAAAGCCCAAGATTGAAGCTAACAGGGATTTGTATCTTGTTCAAAGCCCAAGATATGAAGCTAAAGGGTTTTGGCTGAGAGAGAATTTGTCATCTCTAAAGAGGAATTGTTGATGTTTGTGTGCTTTAATGAAAGCACAAGTTTGATGCTAAAAGGTTGATTGACTCAGCTAGGGATTTCTTTATACGAAGCCTAAGAGGAGGCTAGATAAGACCGACTCAACAAGAGAGTGCATATGTCTTATACCAGGCCCAAGATTGAGGTAAAAAAGGAGACTGACTCTTTGGGGATATCATTATATAAAAGCCTAAGAGGAGGCTAACAGCTTGACTTTTTCCGGGGAAAATGTTCTTTCTGTCTTGTACAAAGCCCAAGATTGAGGGTAAAAGGGATTTTTGACTACATTGGGGAGGTTTATATGTGTCTTGTACAAAGCCCAAGATGGAGGCTGAAATGAGTTTGTCTCAACAAGAGAGTACTTTTATATGCCTTGTACAAAGCCCAAGACGGAGGCTAAAGGAGTTGACTTAACAAGAGAGTCTTGCAAAGGTGATTGACCTAACAAGAGAGTCATTTATACTTAACAAGAGAGTGATTTATTGTCTCGTACGAAGCCCGAGATTGAGGTTAAAAGGAGATTTGACCCAACAAGAGAGTCTTGAAAAGTGATGGACTCAACCAGAGAGTCTGAGAAAATGATTGACTCAACAAGAGAGTCTGGAAAGTGATTGACTCAACAAGAGAGTCTAAAAAGTGATTGACTCAACAAGAGAGTCTAAAAAGGTTAGCTCCGCTGGGGGAGGATCATTGTACAAATCCCAAGAGGAGGCTGGCTGTGTTGAGGAAAGATCATTATACAAACCCTAAGAGCAGGCTATCTTACTGCTGAGGATTAGATCCGTAGGCAGGCCCAAGGGTGGGGATCTCTCATGAGAGAGACTGAGATTTCTGCTGGAGATTTATCCAGGGTGATCGGTGTTTATTCCTATGTTTGAAAGGAACTTGAGAATGTCTTTGAGACTCAAAGGGGGTTTAGATTATCCAAGTCTACTGGTGTTGAAGAGTTTTATCTTTTGTAGGATGCCCAAAAGAGGGCAAGGGCTTTAAGGGATGAGAATCAACCCTATAGTGGCTTGAGGTTTGACACTGGAGAGACTGCTCTAGCAAAGGAAGACTTAGTTTTGTCTTATACCTTTAAGAGGTCATTAGGGTCCTTGTATTAAGCCCAAGAGAAGGCATGAGAACTTCTAAGATGCCGAAGGGTCCTTGTACAAAGTCCAAGAGGGGGCGGGGATGCTTTTAGGAAGCCTGTGGGTCCCTAAACCAAGAGAAGTTCAAGAAATGCAATTCACAGAGAAGAGATCATTCCAGGAAAGTTCGAGGGTTTGGAAGAAAGTCAAGAGATGTTATTCACGGAGAATAGATCAACTCTGGGGAGTAGAATTTCTTTGACAATTTCTAGGGGTGACAGTCTGAGAAAAGGTTCACCGAGAATACTACCTTTCTCTTTGTTCCATATTGATTAACCCTAAGAGAAGGGAAGACTGTATCTGGAAATCTTATGGGGATCTAATTTTGACTGTATTTAAGGGTGACCAACAGGGCTTTACCAAGTTCTAGGCGTAGTTGCTGGGGAAAACTCTAAATAACTATACTAGTATATATACAGTTAATATATGACGAGTATTTAAAAGGATATAAAAGAAGACTAACCATGCGCAGCTTCCCACAATACAGTTATGTATATGAAAGCATATAAAAGAAAGCGGATAAATAGTTACCCGTTGTAGAGCTTCCATGTTGTTTTGTTATTTTTTCAACAAAGAAATTAAAGAAAGTTTTTATAGCGACTATACATTTGGATTCAAAATCAAAGGAGAAAGTATTTTGAACAAAGATCGAGGCTTACAGCTCAGGGAGAGGCCCAAATTTTAATAGTGATGGCACTGTTGTTTTGTATCGGGAATTATACAACGACTGAGTCCCAAAAAGTTTTGGTCATAAGGGGATTGGGTCTTACACTCTATTAGAGTCCAAAAATGAATAAAGATGGGTCTTTTAGCTCAAGGAGAAGCCCAATTGATTTTGTTAAAAAGGAGACGATCTCGCCGAACGTTTGAAAATATACAGAGGGACTTAAACAATGTGTGAGGCCCAAAAGGTATTATTTACAAAGGGGTTGGGTCTTACACTCTATTAGAGGCCCAACGAGATTTTTAAGAAAAGGAATGGGACTTATAGCTCTAGGAGAGGCCCAGATGGTTATTTGTTTTAAAAATGGCGATCGTACCGAGGTTTGAAAACACAGTGGGTCTCATACGATGACCGAGGCCCAAATTATTTTGGTTTTCAAAAGGGGTTGGGTCTTACACGCTATTAGAGGCCTAAAGAGTTTTAAAAAGATTTGTTTAGGGTGATTAAGATAAAAACCCTAAATTAATTTCAAATTGCATTTTAATTAAATAAAATTTTTAATAAAATGATCAAAATTATCAAACATGTGTGAAAAATAAGTTGTGTTCTTGGATTAATGTTTGAAAAATCATGTTTTTATCCACAAAATGATTGGAAACCATTTAAGTTTGGAAAATCAAGGAGGAAAAAATATTTTAAATGTTAAAAAACAAATAAAAATTAATTCTTTGCAAAAATATCAAATATATGAAATAAATAATATTTTTGGGAAATTATTGTAAAATAAAATATTTTAACATTTTTGTGAATTATTAAAAAAAATCAACTCAAAATCATTAAAAACCATAGAGAAATTAATTTTTGAATCAATTAAATGAAATCACAAAAATTCAAATATTTAAAAATTCAAAAAAAGGGCGACAAGAACACCAAGTTCTTGCCCGCGCCCTCTGTTTCTTCAGATTTGCGTTTTCCCCTCAATCTCTCTGAATACTTGATGAAATCACACAATCCACGTCAATTTACTCGTTTTCACCTCACGATCATGTATATGGTCTTTAATTTCATTTATTTTAAGCATGGAATAAGAAATCAAGACAAAATCTCAAGAACCCTAAATTATGCATGAAGGCTGAAAAATTCTATACACGGTTCATTCAAAGCAATTAATTGAGGGGAAACATTCTATGCATGATTATGAACATTTGGCAAAAGTATTGTGCGAGGGAATATGCATAGATTAAGAGATGACCAAGTTTAGGCTTACTTGAGGGTCGTGGCAGCAAGAGTAATTTGATTTTTGAGTTGGAGGTGTTACAGATGAGTTGTGATGATCTGAACAGCTTCCCTACACCATATGGAATGTGTTTGAATGCTTGGAGTGATTGGAAATGGACTGGAACAGGTTATGGCACCTCAACTGCAACTTGGTTGAAAACTTGAGCAATTGGCTGGTGATTTTGTGAAATTGGTGTTCCAGATGTTGTTTAAGTGTTTGATCAGTTCATATATGATGTTTATGAGGTGTGTGAATCATTGGTTTGAGTTGCATTGGCTCCCAACTCAAAACCCGATAGTGACTTGCTTTAGAAGGCAATTTTTGAAGTGAGAAGGTGATTTTAAGGAAAGAATCAGTTTGGGTACTTTGGTGTACTTAAACTGAGCACAAATGAGCTCTATTTATAGTAGAGCAAGTTTGATTTGCAAGCAATAGTGAATAGTGGCTGCAGCAGGCCTTTGCCCAATTGGATCACTTTGGAATCTCAAGTCTCCTCTAGCCATTGACTAGAGGTTAGAGCACATGCCTATGGTTCTTTGATTCAAGGATAAGGCATGACTGAAGTGTTCATTTGTGCTCTAATACATGCCACCTCTAAGCATCCATTGAATGCTCCAAAACAAAGTTGGAGTCTTGAAGCATCTTTAGATTTTAGGGGTGCCAAACCTATATGTTGTTCCAAAGACTTGGGAGGCTTATGGATCAGTGTTTGTTCCTCCTTGGTCTCCCCCTGAGGTGTGCAGATGGATAAACTTGTTTGTCATTTGTACAAGTTGATCAAATCAAGCCATAATGAACAATCTGCCTTGCAGAGACAATTTGCAGCAAGGCATGTTGCAGTTGTCATAATTCCTAGCTCAGATGAATTTTGATGGAGTTCTTGGACATTTTGGAAAGCTCTTATATGATACAACATATGTGTGATCATAGTTTGTCTTGAAACTTTTTGGATCCAAGTGAAAATTTCCCCTACATTTTGAAAAAAAGCAAGACAGATTCTGACTTAGTGAAAATTTCACTAAGTGTTGGAAAAAGTGGCATTTTCATTTTTTTGTCATTTTGGTCACTCCATAACTAAAAACCCATGAGGAATTGGAATGAGTTATAGTTTACACTTTTAAAGTATGCCATGAGAGCTAAAAATCCATCTTTGGATAATTCAAAATGGTTGCTTGGATCTCAAGTTATGATCCTTTGAAGTTGGTACCCTAGCCACTTTGTTCCATAACTTCGAAAAATTCTAAGTTTTTATGGTTACCCTGTTTACAAGTTATCTCACTTTCTTTTTCATTTTTCTTGATGAATGATGATTCAAATCATACATTAACATTGTGTTAGGGTTGAAGAACCATAATTTTAAAAATCTCAAAAAGTCAAACTTGACTTTTGTGCACAGTTGACTTTTTATCAGATGAATTCCAAATTGTGTGATCCTTTATGAAATCAAGTTCTTGACCTAAATCAAACTTGATGGATATGTTCCATAGGTGTTATAGGGTGTATTAAATCATGTCCCAAGGTTTGGGAGCATGTCTTGGTCAAAAGTCAAAGGTACAATTGACTTTTTCTTTAAAACCCTAATGGTGGTCCTGAGGAAATTGAAACTTGTGGATCAAGCTTTTTGGATCAATCCATTGTTGCAAATGGATCAATGTAGTTTATTAGAGACCCTCAAATCATGTCTTGAGGTCTTGGCTCATGTTTTGTCCCAAAAGTCAACTTAGGGGTGAATTAGGTCAAGAAACCCTAATTCATGATTTTTGATAAATGCATCCCCTGAGGTTAATTTGACTTGATGATTGGGTCCATGAGGTCCCTGGGAGTATCTTGGGTTATGCTTTGAAGCATTGGCTCATGCTCAGAGGAAAATTTCCATCTGGAGGCCTCAGTCGACCAAAACCCTAATTTGGTGACACTAACGATCTTAAGGCTTAATCCACTTGGAATGTTGTAACTTTGTGCTTGATTCTTGATGTGGAAGTCCTCTTGATCCTTTATGGGTGTTGGAGAGTTTAGACAAGTTGAAGATCATGTCAATTCTTGATTGAATCTTTGTCTAAATGCTCTGAGAGGGTTTGAAACCCTAATTCCGATTGTAGGGAATGCTCAATCATCTCTGAGGAGATTGATGAGGCATGGTGGTTCATCCATATTGTGGTAATCATTTGTACAATAATGGGAAATCTTAGTGGTCAAAATTTGGGGTATGACAGATGCCCCTATTTAATCTTCTTGGACCCGAAGGTGTGAATGGCGAAGGTATTCGGGCATTCACGGTGCAAGAGGATTAAATATCAGAATACCCGAAATTTTGATAGTGGTTATGAATGGTAGTTTGCTCATCCATCTTCTTTTGCTAAGAAATGATGCTTAGAAAAGGGTAAAACTTCCCCTCGATCTTGGTCTACATCCACAGAACTGGTCTAAGTTTCTGATATAAACTTCCCCTCGATCCTGGTTTCCTACCAATGAACTAGTCTAAGTTTCTGATGTAAACTTCCCCTCGATCCTGGTTTCCTACCAAGGAACTGGTCTTAGTTTCTTTTGTCAATAAACTTTCTTGACAAGGGACTCTATTTGTAGCGGTTTCCATCAAACTTCTCACCGGATTTTCCTGGGGAGATGCCATTTGATGGGAAAAAGTTTTGATGTCAGACTTGTTCGGGAACCCATTCGTCTTAGTCGTAGAGGTGTACAAACCTCTCTATTGGAGACACCATTTTTTGACTCTACTGGGGAAAACGAGTCTCTTGAGAGATTGCTTCCTGCTTGGGGATACGACATCATACTTTTCTTCGAGATCTTCTAGGAGAAATGCCATACAATGTACCCTAATTTTGAGGTGCTGATGACTTCAGTGACATTGATTTTCTGGAGAGAAGAACCACTGTGTTGCTGAGAGTCTTTAGTTGCGAGGCTCTCTCTGGGATTTTCCTTAATCTAGGAAAGCAAAGATGTCTTCTTCAATTGAGAAGAGTGACATTTGTTGAAAGTTATCTTGTATTTCAGAGGTTCAAGTTATCAAAGTGGTCAAGGGCCAACTTCAATCCAGAAATAAACTAGAGGAGGGAGATTGTTTGGATGAGGTGTTTCCTGATGAGGAAATAACTAACAACTTGATTGAGAGAACTTCTATCACTAGGGGACAAGACCGATTAGAGTGATAGTGATGCAATATGAATACAAATGTAAATCAATAATTCATGATGTATGTATGTATATGCTGACAAAATTGACGCGATATACAGACTAGCGGATGAACACTACGGGATACTCGGCCACTGCAGGGGACAAATAAGTATCATTTGTTCAAGATAACTATTCTGCCTTGCTTAGGAGAAAGTAGTTCCCACGGGGAAAAATGTTGGTCGGACTTAGGAGGTAAGAACTCTACCGGGGGTGTCAGATGAAACACGGTCTCTGACATAGTTGATCCTTCATTCAGGTGTACTGGTCTAGAAGGAGTACTTTGATTCTGCACTTTGAAGCTCAACTACTTTTGGAGAAGTGATCGATGTTCTTTCGATGTTCAACAGTCAAAAGAATTGTCATCTTTATTTTAAAAGCAGACAAAAAATTGACAAGTAAATTCATTTTTGTTTTATTTCAAGAATTGTTAATCACATTAAAACGTCATTCTATAAAGCTAAAACAAATAAGATATGAAAATAAAAGCACAATGGCTCAAATTTTATTGATAGGATGAAAATCAGCCAAACGCGTGATTCCATAGAGTATTTACAAAGTTTAGAAAAATGGTAATTTAACGGAAGAGGGCTACATTGAAACATAACGACCACTATCCTTCTACCAACTTTGAATTCTGGACATCCTGAGCTTCTGTCGAACATGACCTTAACTTTAATCCCTAATTTTTGCCTGGATTGTACTTTGAGATTTCCAATCCATCGGGATGATTTTTTATTATGTCTCTAATTTTTGGCTGGACCACCCTTTCGGGTTTTCAATCCACCGAGACGTTGTTTCTCTATTTTTTATTTAGGCGAAGTATTTCTTGACTACGTCAACATTCGTGGGATATGTAGCGAGCGATTTTGGATGCGGTTCTTAAGCGCTGGTCGCTCTCTGCGGTTGAGCTTAAAACTACAGGTCGATTCAGTTTTTATCCTATTGTGAGCTGATGAAGGAAGGGAAATAGATGTCTCCAATTAACCCTGCTTTGCATATTGAGTTTAAACAGCGGTCTGTTAGGTTACGAATGCTATCAATGTGGGGGGGGGGGCCTTTGTACTGGTTATTTGTATTTTCGCCAATACTATTTTCTTTCTTTTTACCTTGACAGAAGGTTTCTGGCGGGGAACAAGGATTATGATGTTAGGACTGATGCTTTTTGATGTGAGAGTATGGGATTTTGGGTTTTTGTTTAGTGTGCTCGCTAAGATTTTTCTTTCAATCTTATGCCTACGTATTCCCGTTTATCCAAAACAGGGAAATCAGAGCGTTCGTAGTTCCTCCTATTCTATGGGAGGAAATGATTGTTTTTGGTGTCTTGTTCAAAGCCCAAGACGTGAAGCGAAAAGTGTTTTGTATCTTGTTCAAAGCCCAAGATGTGAAGCTGAAAGGTCTCAACTTTAGAGAGAATTTGTCATCTCTAAAGAGAGAGTTGTATGTCACAACTGTTTATAAAGGAGAATTACTTTAACCGGGATACGCGGATCCTAGCAATACCATAATTTCCTTTATAGGGGGTTTTAACCTGAAGGGGAAGACTTTAACTCAGTGTAGAGCAATGCTATCTTTCCTTAGGAATTTCTCATGCTAAAAGAGGGACAGTGGCATGGATGTAGATGATCCAGAGGCTTGCCGCTTACAGCGATTAGATGAAGAGAGTTGTTTGATGTTTGTTTACTATGAACGAGGCACAGTTTTGATGCTAAAAGGTTAATTGGATTAACCAGTGATTTTCTTATACAAAGCCTAAGAGGAGGCTGATATGTGTCTCGTACAAAGCCCGAGAGAGAGGCTAAAAGGTTTTGACTCGACGACGGAGTCTTTTGGTATCTCGTATAAAGCCCGAGATGGAGGCTATCGTTTATTTGGCTCAATAAGAACCTTTTTGTATCTCGTATAAAGCCTGAGATGGAGGCTAACGTCACTGAAGAAGGATCATTATACGAAGCCTAAGAGGAGGCTATGGTGACTGTTTTAGTTAAGTGACAGGTCCAGTATACTGATTTTGAAAGAGAAAATCAGTTTTTATATGAGCAACACTGTACTCAGGGATTTGATTCAAGGATCTGGGTTATTCATGTTCTTTAAGGAAGCGGGAAATCCAAAGGATATTGAGACTATCTGAGTCTGCGGGTTTCCTCCCTATTTTTGAAGGGGTCACTTGAGAATGTCTTTGAGACTCAAGGAGATTAGACTGTCCATGTCTAGAGTTTCATCTTTTGTACTATGCTTTGAGAAACAGTAGTAGACTCTACGAAAGGACTGTTCTATAAAGATGACTAAGTTCTGTTCCTATACCTCTAGGAGGTCGTCGGGACAATTTGTACGAAGCCCAAGAGGAGGCTGGAAACTTTTAAGAAGCCGACGGGTCCTTGTACTAAGCCCAAGAGGAGGCTATCATTCCCGGAGGAAGAGATCATTATACGAAGCCTAAGAGGAGGCTGTGAATACTTCTAAGAAGCCATAGGTCCTTGTACTAAGCCCAAGAGGAGGCGGGGTTGCTTTTAGGAAGCCTGTGGGTCCTTGTACGATGCCCAAGAGGAGGCCGATGCTTTTAAGAAGCCCGTGGGTCCCCAAACCCCGCGAAATTCAAGGCAATGCTATTCACCGAGAATAGATCAAAGTCAGGAAAGTTCGAGAATTTGGAAGAAACTCAAAGATGCCATTCACGGAGAATACATTCATCTCTGGGAGTAGAGTTTCTTGATAGTTCCTAATGAGGACAGCCGAAGAGAAGACTGTATCTGGTGATCCTATTGGGGATCTAGTTGTCTATTTCTATGAATAAATGAAACGACGTCACCTAGTTCTAGACGTAGTTGCTGGGGAAACTCGAAATATCTATACTATTATTACACAGTTGATATGAGTTTATGAAAGAAGTCTTACAGTGAAACAGCCCCACAATACAGTTATATGTATATGAAAGCGGTAAATGAAAGCGTATAAACACTTACTCGGTTGTAGAGCTTCCATACTGTTTGGTTAGTTGTTCAACAAAGAAAGATTGAAAACAATAGTATATTCAAACTCAAAGGAGAAAGTTCTTTGAAAAAAAAAGATTTGGGGCTTACAGCTCAAGGAGAGGCCCAGGGTTTTATCAGTGAGTGCACTGTTGAATTGGTACAGAGGGACTTATACAAGTGACTGAGGCCCAAAATGTTTTCTGTACAAAGGGATGGGTCTTACACTCTCTCAAGAGGCCCAAAAAGTTTAAAGAAAAAGAGTGGGGCTTATAACACGAGGGTAGGCCCAAATGATTTTTCCGTTTGAAATGGCGATCGCGCCGAGATTTTCTTTTAACGCAAAGGGACTTATACAATAAGTGAGGCCCAAAATGGTTTGGTTAAAAGGGGATTGGGTCTTACACTTTATTAGAGGCCCAAAAAGTTTTTGAATGGGTCTTATAGCTCAAGGAGAGGCCCAATTGATTCTTTGAATAGGCGACGATCGCGCCGTTTGTTTTTTACGGTATCGGGACTTATACAATACACTGAGGCCCAAAATGTTTTGGTCAAGAAAGGATTGGGTCTTACACTCTAATAGAGGCCCAAAAAGTTTTGAAAATGATTTATGAGGGTTAAATTAATCCAAAAACCCTAATTTGTTTTCAAAAATGTATTTAATTGGATAAAAATTCAATTAAAATGATCAAAATTGTTTAACATGTGAAAAACAAATTGTGATTTTGGATTAATGCTTCAAAATTTAAGTATTGACCTACAAAATAATTAGAAAGCATTAAAAATTGCAAAATCAATGTAGAAAAAATATTTAATATGTCAAAAACAATTAAAATATTAATTCTTTGCAAAAATATCAATTATATGAAATAAATAATATTTTTGGGATTTTTTGATAAAATAAAATATTTTAACATTTTTGTGAATTATTAAAAAAAGAATCAACTCAAAATCATTAAAACTCAGAGAGAAATTAATTTTTGAATCAATTAAACAAAATCACAAAATTCAAATATTTGAATTTGTGAAAAAGGCGCCAAGAACACAAGCAAGAACACGCGCGTTTTTCTGGGTTTGGCTGATTTGCGTTTTCCATCCAATCTCACTGAATACATAATTATATCATGCAATCCACATATCATTATGCTCGTCTCAACCTTACGATCATGTCTATAACACTTAATTTCATTTAAATTAAACATAAAACATGAAATCACGAAGAAACCTCAAGAACCCTAATTTCTGCATGAAGGATAGGATTTTTGATACATGATTCAAATAATGCAATTAATTGAGGGGAAACATTCCATGCATGATTATGAACATATGGCCAAATTATTGTGCGAGGAAATATGCATAGATTGAGAGATGACCAAGTATATGCTTACCTCTAAGCTGTGACAACAAGTGAAATGTGATTTTTGATTTGGAGGTGTTACAGATGAGTGGTGATGATCTAAACAACTTCCCTACACCCTATGGAGTGTGTTTGAATGGTTGAACTTGATTGAAATTGGCTGGATCAATTTGTGGTACCTCAGCTGCAACTTGATTGAAAATTTGAGCAACCAGCTGGTGATTTTGTGAAATTGGTGTTTCAGAAGTGATCTAAGTGTTTGATCAGCTCATATGTGATGTATGTGAGGTGTGTGAGTGATTGGTTTGATTGGAATTGCTCTCAAACTCAAAACCCGGTAGTGACTTGCCTTAGAAGGCAAAATTGGAGTGAAAGAAGAGATTTTGAGGAAAGCATCTGTTTGATGGCTTTGGTGTACTCAAATTGATCACAATTAAGCTCTATTTATAGTAGAGCAAGTTTGTTTTGCAAGGAATAGTGAATGGCAGCTGGTAAGTAGGTTTGGCCAATGTTGGCAAATGAAAATCCAAGTCTCCTCTAGCCATTGACTAGAGGTTAGGGCACAGAGCTTTGGTTCCCTTGGTCTTGGATAAGTCTTGACTGATTTCAGATGAGAATGGCTCAGTCCATGCCACCTTGATGCTTCCATTGAATGCTTCAATCCAAATTTGGAGTCTTGTCCCTATTTTGGCCATTCTAGGTTCAACATGCTATTTCTTGTTCCATGGACTTTGGAGGCTTTGCTCAGTGATTGTCCCCTTTAGATTCAATCCTCAGATGTGTCCAAGTGGATAGGAGCATTTGAATTTGGCTGATTTTGGCAAATCGAGCCAAAATGCAAAATCTGCCTTGCCTTTGACAGATTTCAGCAAGGCAACTTGACAATGTCATATCTCATGGTGTAAGTTGAATTTGGAAATGTTCTTGGCCATTTTGGAAAGCCCTTACATGATACAACAACTGTTTGAACAAGTTTGGTTTTTATCTCTTTTGATTCCAAGTGAAAAATCCCTCTACATTTGGCAAAAAGTGAAGCAAAATCTGACTTAGTGAAATTTTCACTAAGTGTTGGAACAAAGTGTGATTTCTTGATTTTGATCACTCCATAACTCAAAATCCTTAATGAATTGGACTTAGGTCTAGTTGAAGTTTTTGTAGAGGGTAATGAGGGCTACAAATCCATCTTTGGATGAGAAAAAATGGCCATGTGGTTTAGGAGTTATGATCCTCCAAAGTTAGTGTATTAGTGGTACTTTTTCCATAACTTAGAAAAATTTCTAAGTTTTATGGTTACCCCTTTTACAAGTTATCCAACATTCTTTGATTTTTCTTGATGAATGATGATTCAAATCATACATTAACATCATTTTAGGGTAAAAAATCCATTTTGGTGAAAAATCTCAAAAAGTCAAAGTTGACTTTTGTGCACAGTTGACTTTTTATCAGATGAATTCCAAATTGTGCAATTCTTCAGGAAATCATGTCCTTGACCTAAATCAAACTTGATGGACATGTTCCATGGGTGTCATAGGGTATATTGGGGCATGTCCTAGGGTTTGGGAGCATGTCCTGGTCAAAAGTCAAAGTTACAGTTGACTTTCCTCGCGAAACCCTAATTGTGGTGCAGATGAAAATGAGACTTGTTGCTCAAGCTTCTTGGATTAATCCATTATTCCAAATGGATCAATATAGTTCATTAGAGACCCTCAAATCATGTCTTGAGGTCTTGGCTCTTGATTTGTCCCAAAAGTCAACTTAGGGGTGAATTAGGTCAAGAAACCCTAATTCCTGATTTTTGATGTATGCATCCCCTGAGGTCAAATTGACTTGATGCTTGGGTCCATGAGGTTCCATGGAGTACATTAGGTTGTGTTTTGGATCTTTGGCTTATGCCCAGATGAAATTTCCCATCTAGAGGCCCTGGTCGACCAAAACCCTAATTTAGTGATATCAGCGGTCTTGAGACTTGATCCACCTAGAAGGGAGCAACCTTGTGCTTAATCCTTAAAGTGGGAGTCCTTTTTGATCCATTGTGGATGTTTGAGAGGTTAGACAAGTTGAAGATCATGTCATTCCTTGATTGATCCTTTGTCTAAGGCTCTGAGAGGGCTTAAAACCCGAATTTTGATTGTAGTGAATGCTCAACAATCCTTAAGGCATTTGGTGAGGCATGATGGTTCATCCACATTGTGATGATGATTTGTACAATGATGGGAAATCTTAGTGGTCAAAATTTGGGGTATGACAGATGCCCCTATTTAATCTTCTTGGACCCGAAGGTGTGAATGACGAAGGTATTCGGGCATTCGGGGTGCAAAAGGATTAAATATCGGAATACCCGAAATTTTAATGGCTATGAATGGCAGCTTGCACATTCATCCTCTTTTACTAAGCAATGATGCTTAGAAAAGGTAAACTTCCCCTCGATCCTGGTCTTCAGCCACAGAACTGGTCTTAGTTTCCGATTTAAACTTCCCCTCGATCCTGGTTTCCTACCAAGGAACTGGTCTTAGTTTCTGATTTTAACTTCCCCTCGATCCTGGTTTCCTACCAAGGAACTGGTCTCAGTTTCTGAAATAAACCTCCCCTCGTTCTTGGTTTCCTACCAAAGAACTGGTCTTAGTTTCTTTTGTCAATAAACTTTACTGACCAGGGACGCTATTCGTAGCGGCTTTCCTTCAAAATTCTCGCCGAATTTTCCTGCGGAGATGCCATTTGAGTGGAAAAAGTTTTGATGTCAGACTTGCTGGGGAACCCAGTCGTCCGAGTTGTAGAGGTGCACAAACTTCTCTGTTGGAGACGCCATTTGTCGATTCTACTGGGGGAAAACGAGTATCTTGAGAGACTGTTTCCACTTGGGGATCTTACATCATACTTTTCTCGGGATCTTCCCAGAGAAATGCCATATGATGGGGTCCAATTTTGAGGTGCCGATGACCTTTTCATCAGCGGATTTTCGGAGAAATACTGATGCACTGTCGAACCCTTGCTTAAGAGGCTTTCTCTGGGGATTTTCTTTAATCCGGGAAAGCAAGGATATCATCTTCAATGGGGAAGAGTGACATCTGTTGAAGGTTCTCTGGCCTTTCAGAGGTTCAAGTTATCAAAGTGGTCTAGTGCCGACTCTGATCTAGAGATAAACGGGAGAGAGATTTCTTAGATGATTCACTTCCCAACGAGGAAAGGTCCGACAACTCGATTGAGAGGACTTTTATCACTAGGGGATAAGACCGACTAGAGTGATAGCGATGCAATATGAAATGTAAATGCAAATCAATAATGCATGATGTATATATGTATATGCTGACAAAACTGACGCGACACACAAACTAAAAGATGAACATGACTGGATACTCGGCCATCGCGGGGCGTATAGAGATATCACTGGTTCAAGATAGCAATTCCAGCTTACTTAGGAGAGATAACCCTGCGGGGAATACCGTTGATCGGGCTTAGGAGGTAAGAACTCTGCCGTGGATGTCAGAAGAAACAAGGTCTCTGACACAGTTGATCCCTTTATTCAGGCGTACTGGTTTAGAAGGAGTACTTTGAATCTGTACTTTGAGGTTCGAACACCTTTGGAGACGCGATTGATGTTCTTTCGATGTTTAACAATCAAAAGAAATTGCCATCTTTATTTTAAAAGCAGAAAAAGTTTTAACAAGTAAAATTCATTTTTGTTTTATTTCAAGAATCGTTAATCATGTTAACAACGTCGTTCTGTAAAGCTAAAACAAGCAAGAATTACAAACAAAAGCACAAGGCTCAAATTTTATTGATAAGATGGAGATCAGCCAAACGCGTGATTCCATTGGGTATTTACAAAGTTTTAAAAATGGTAATTTACAGGGAAAAGGGCTACGTTGAAACATAACGACCACTATCCTTCTACCAACTTTGAATTCAGGGCATCCTGAGCTTCTGTCGAAGATGACCTTGACTGGAGTTTTCTTTCGATGATGTAACTACTGCTGCTGAGGGACTTGCCTCTGTTGAACATAGTTACTTGCCATTATCCCTAATTTTTGCCTGGATTGTACTATGATGTTTCCAATCCACCGGGATGATTTTTTTTATTTTGTCTCTGACTTTTACCTGGATCGCCCTTTCGGGTTTTCAATCCACCGAGACGTTTTTTTTTAGGTGAAGTATTTCTTGACTACATCAACATTCGTGGGATAGGCAAATTCCTCTCCGTCCATGGTTGCGAGTCTCAGGGCACCGCCTGAGAAAGCTTTCTTGACCACATAGGGGCCGTCGTAATTCGGAGTCCATTTGCCTCAAGAATCAGTGAGAAAAGATTGTATCTTTTTGAGTACGAGGTCTCCTTTCCTGAAGACGCGAGGTCGGACCTTTTTGTCGAACGCCCTCTTCATTCTCTGTTGATACAACTGACCGTGGCATAGTGCCATTATTCTCTTTTCTTCGATCAGGTTTAATTCGTCGTGTCGGCTTTGACACCATTCAACTTCGGTGAGCTTAGCTTCCATCAATACCCTGATTGATGGGATCTCTACTTCTATGGGGAGAACTGCCTCCATGCTATATACTAGAGAGAAAGGGGTTGCCCTTGTTGAAGTACGGACAGATGTGCGATAACCATGAAGAGCAAAGGGTAGCATCGCGTGCCAGTGTTTGTGGGTTACAACCATCTTTTGAACGATCTTCTTGATGTTCTTGTTAGCCGCTTCTACCGCTCCATTCATCTTGGGTCGGTAGGGAGATGAGTTATGGTGTTCGATCTTGAACTCAGCGCACAACTCCTTCATCATCTTATTGTTCAAGTTAGATCCATTGTCAGTAATGATCTCGCTTGGAACACCATAACGGCAGATGATATTGTTTTTAATAAATCGGACCACCACTTGTCGGGTTACATTGGCGAATGACGCCACTTCGACCCACTTGGTGAAGTAGTCAATGGCTACAAGGATGAACCGATGTCCGTTTAAAGCCTTGGGCTCAATCAAGCCAATCATGTCGATTCCCTATATGGAAAAAGGCCATGGGGAAGAAAGAACTTTGAGATGTGATGGCGGTACATGAATTTTGTCGGAGTATATCTGACACTTGTGACACCTCCTCATGTACTTGTAGCAGTCAGATTCCATGGTCGACCAGTAGTACCCTGCTCTGAGAATTTTTCTCGCCATTGTGTGTTCGTTGGCATGAGTGCCAAAGGATCCTTCATGAATTTCTTTCATAAGTATGTCTGCTTCTGGTCTGTCTACGCATCGGAGCAAGACCATTGTGTGTCACCGCTCAGGAAGAAGTTTCCAGCCAATCTTCTGAGGGTTTTCCTGTCTTTTCTGAGTGCCCCAGATGGATACTCTTGTTTCTGAAGGAAGTATTTGATATCGTGATACCAAGGTTTATCGTCTATGACTGCTTCGATCGTGAAGATGTAAGCGGGCCGTTCAAGGCGCATTATGTCGATCTTAGGTATGTCATTCCATTGACCTACACTAATCATGGAAGAGATAGTGGCTAAAGCGTCAGCCATGTGATTCTCATCACGAGGGATGTGATGAAACTCAATTCTGTTGAAGAAAGGTAACAACCTTCTTGCATAGTCTTTGTAAGGAATCAGTCCTGATTGCTATGTGTTCCAATCTCCTTTTATCTGATTGATAACAAAAGCTGAGTCACCATATACGTCCAAGTTTTTGATCCTTAAATCAATCGCTTCCTCGAGACCCATGATACAAGCTTCGTATTCGGCCTCATTGTTCGTACATTTGAACGTAAGTCTAGCAGTGAAAGGGATGTGGGTGCCCTGAGGGGTAACAATGATTGCCCCAATTCCACTTCCATAATGATTAACTACTCCGTTAAAGATAAGTCCCCATTGGGAACCTGGTTCTGGCCCTTCACTAGGTAGTGGTTCATCGCAGTCTTTCATTTTTAAATACATGACATCTTCGTCTGGGAAGTCAAACCCGATTGATTCTTGATCGTCAATCGGTTGATGAGCCAAATGATCGGCTAAAATACTTCCCTTAACGGCTTTCTGAGCGTGGTACTCTATGTCATATTCTGATAACAGCATCTGCCAACGGGCAATTCTTCCCGTAAGTGCAGGTTTTTCAAATACGTACTTGATTGGATCCATTTCAGAGACCAACCAAGTAGTATGACGAATCATGTATTGACGAAGACGACTGGCTGCCCAAGCCAAAGCCAACAAGTTTTCTCAAGCATCGTGTACCGAGTCTCGCAGTCGGTGAATTTCTTACTCAAATAGTAGATGGCAGACTCTTTTCTTTTAGTTTCGTCTTGTTGGCCAAGTACACATCCCATTGAGTCCTCTAGGACTGTGAGGTAAATGATTAGTGGTCTTCCTTCCACTAGAGGTGATAGAATCAGAGGATTCAACAGATATTTCTTAATACTGTCGAAGGCAGTTTGGCAATCTTCTGACCAAACGCAATCCTGGTTCTTTTTCAGTAATTTGAAAATCGGCGCACATGTGGCGGTCATAAGGAATATGAATCTGGAGATGTAGTTTAAACGTCCCAAGAATTCTCTGACTTGTTTTTTAGTTTTCGGAGAAGGCATTTCTTGAATGGCCTTGACCTTGTCAGGATCAACCTCAATTCCTTTCTGGCTGACGATGAACCCTAGTAGTTTCCCTGAACGGACACCGAAGGTGCACTTGTTGGGATTCAAGTGAAGCTTGAATTTTCTCAAACGTTCGAACAATTTTGATAGATGTTCAATGTGCTCACTCTCTGTTTTTGATTTTGCAATCATATCATCGACATATACCTCGATTTCTTTATGTATCATGTCATGAAACAGAGTAGTCATGGCCCTTTGATAGGTTACCCCGGCGTTCTTCAAACCGAACGGCATTACCTTGTAACAAAAGGTACCCCATGGGGTAATGAACGAAGTTTTCTCCATGTCTTTCGGCGCCATTTTGATCTGGTTGTAGCCCGAGAATCCATCCATGAAGGAGAATACTTTGAACTTTGCTGTGCTGTCAACCAACATGTCAATGTGTGGTAAAGGAAAATCGTCCTTTGGACTTGCCTTGTTTAGATCTCGGTAGTCGACACACATTCTGACCTTTCCGTCCTTTTTGGTAACGGGTACGATGTTGGCTAACCATTGAGGATATTCAGCTGTAGCGAGGAAACCCGCGTCAATCTGCTTTTGTACCTCCTCTTTGATTTTGATAGCCATGTCCGGGTGAGTGCGTCTCAACCTTTGCTTTACTGGCGGACATTCCGATCTTAACGGTAAGTGATGTTCCACGATGCTGGTATCCAACCCTGGCATATCCTGATAAGACCAAGCGAATACATCGGGAAATTCTCTGAGAAGCTTTATCAAACTCTCTCTGGCAGTTGGACTGAGCAGTGCCCCAATCCGGATTTCTTTTTTCTCTTGCTCTGAACCCAAGTTTACCGTTTCCAACGGTTCTTTGTGAGGTTCAATGGACCTTTCCTCTTGTTTGAGTAGTCGAGAGATCTCTTCTGGAATTTTGTCGTCATTTTCTTCTTCAGCCTCGAATACCGGGAACTCAAAGTTGGGAGAAGGCATCAGATCGTATGTTTCAACTGGGTTTAAAATAAGCAATCTGCATGACGTGATGATTCGTGTTTAGAAGAGGTAGAGAAAAATGCAATTGTGTGCAGTGTTTTATTTTACTGCTTGTTTTTTATAGTTTTGTTTTTTAGGATTACCATTTTCTTTGAAAAAGCAAAAAGAGAAAACAGCAATTAATACAGAAATTACAGAACGACGTTATTTTATTAATGAACAAGTCAAATCTTGAAACTACATCCCTATAAAACAAAACTCTGTCGCTTTGGGCTAAGCGAAGAGGGAAATTTATAGAAAGCGAGCCCTATCAAAACATCCGTTTCACCTGGGCAGGGTGAAAGGTTAAAAGACGGCAATTACTTTGACTGGTGAACGACCTTCGGAACCTCGACAGCAACCCATTGGCGGCGAACTCCTCGGTGAATCACAAAGTCTGGCACCTTCCTTGATTTGTCTTCAGAAATGACGCTGATTTCTGGTGGAGCGGGATCATTGGAATCTGTCTCCCAGGCAGAATTGTCGTAGGAGAATTCCTCTGTTGCATTTTGCATAGCATTTGTGCTCTCAGGTACACCTCCCCATCCAGTTGCCTGGATATCCTCGAGCCTGATACGAGAGCTTTCGGGAGCGGTGTACTTGACCATATAGTCGAATTTTCCACTTGGTTCTCCCTGAGTGTCCCAAACTTCTTTGGAACTGGAGGAGTCATCTCTCCCAATGACGTTGACCTCGGGAAAAGCATAGTTGATGAACTCAAGTCCTGCAAATGTTGTGAATTCATCTTCATGTTGAGTAGTTTCTGAATGACCTGAGTGTTAATCCCATGGCATGGTGGGGACACAGGTATTCCGTTCAATGACAGTCAGCTGATTTTCATTGTTCAGCTGGCTTTCTTGCCCCAAGTTTCCTGGGTAAGGTTGCCACATTGGCAAACCATCCATTGGGCCATAGTAGGTGTAGTCAAAATTATCTTTCATCGGAGTGTCTTCCTCTAATGAATTTGGCGGAGCACGGCATCCTTCCGGATCACAATCCCCGTAGATCATTTCGACATCTGATCTTGGTATAAATCTCGGACTTTCTGTAGGAAAGCAAAAAGGCATAGGCACCTCTTCCTGAGACATATAACAGTCCTTGTTAAATTAGGACTTCCATTCTTCATCTGTGTCAGAGGGATCTTCCTCATTGATAGCATGAACTGTCTGAGACACTGGGTGAAGGAAACCTCCACTGTGGAAGAAGCTCTGAATGGGATTAAGACTTTCATTGCTGGCAGCTGTCCGGGTACAGGTTGTAGAAAAACCAAGACCTTTCTTTGTTTTATTGTCAATGGGAATGACAAGCTGCCCCCATCCTGTCATATCGGTACTCTCGACGGCTTTAATAGCATCTTTGTATGAGGAAATCGAGGTTCCTCCTCTGAACTGATTATTCTCGCTTACCGACAGTGCTTGGAACTGAGTTCCAATAACCTCCTCGGGTTCTATTCCAGTAGATGATGATAAGTTACTCACAAGCAATGCTTGTTCCCCATAAACCGTGACAAGTTGATCGTTCTTGATGAATTTTAGCTTTTGGTGGAGGGTCGAAGTGACCGCTCCAGCCTGGTGTATCCAAGGTCTTCCTAATAAACAACTGTATGTTGCCCAGATGTCCATGACCTGGAAAGTGACTTGGAAAGTGTGAGGACCAATAGTTATGGGAAGATCAACTTCGTCGATAACTGTTTTTCTGGATTCGTCGAATGCTTTGACGACGACCTCACTAACCCTCATCGAAGGTCCTTTAAATGATAATTGAATCAAAGTGGACTTCGGTATAACATTCAGGGCTGACCCTGTGTCTACCAGTACGCTGGCTAAAGCATCGTCCTGGCAGTTAACTGTGATATTGAGCGCCATGTTATGACGACGACCCTCTTCAGGTAATTCTTCATCACTAAATCCCAAATTTTTGCAGGAAGTGATGTTGGAGACAATGCTATCGAACTATCTGATTGTTACATCCTGTTCCACAAAGGCTTGCTCCAAGACTTTCTGTAGAGCCTCCTTGTGGGCTTCTGAACTGAGTAACAGTGATAACACCGAGATCTTTGAAGGAGTTTGTAATAGCTGATCAACAATGTTATATTCACTCCTTTGGATGAGCTTCAGCATCTCATCATTATTTTTCGAAAGGTCGGGATTACTGGATTGACCGACTGGGGGATCGGGAGCTTCTGTCTGAAGTTCCTTTTCCTTGTTAAGTTCCCCAACCCCTCGGTTGAAGATTCTACCACTCCGTGTTACTCGACTGATGTCTGCAATGTTCACAACGGAGGGTAATGGAATTTCCTTTCCATTTTCAATTATTGTTGCACCGTATTTGTAAGGGATCGCCTTAGCTGATTCATACGGTAGCGGTCCTGGTAGATAGATGACTACAGGAGCCTTCTGATTTTTCTGACCATCATAAGTAATCTCGATTCGTTCCCGGTTGGGAACTTTAGATTCGTCAAGTAGAGGAATAATGGCGAAAACATCTCTGGTCTTGTGATGACCAGAGATCGTGACAACATCCTCAACTTGCTCGGCAAGGTAGTTCGGCGACCAGTTGATGGGTCCAGAACCCGAATAGGGACAAATTTCTCGACGATCGACCTGACCCTGAAGAGCTGCTCTCACAAGGTAACACCCTTGGTTACTTTCTGAACAGACGCTACAACTGTCATAGTTGTGTGGTGGCACCTGGCCACGCCCACTTTGAATACAATGTAACCTCACTAGATTAGCTTCCACTGATCGGACATCCTGACTCTGACGCCGAGTGGGGTTTCTATTACTGATACTAATCTGCTGAGTGTCTTCATCCATATAGATTGGCATCCACCAGTGATTTAACAAGTGCTGAAGTGCCTCCTGGACAAGGGTACAACCTCGATCATTTTTGCAACCCGCTTTACAGCTTTGATAGTCATGTGATATTAAGAATCCGAGTCAGACCTGCTAAGCATGTAACTCTACCAGGTTGGTATTCATCACGCGAATATCAAAGATCTGAACCATGTTGATCTGATAAGGGTTCCTATCATGGTAGTCTTGGATCCACCCAAGATCCATCTGACGCTGGAGGGCCTCTTGTATGAAAGAGCATCCTTGTTTGTTTACCGAACAAATCAGACAAGAACTGTAATCGTGCCGCGGCAGATTATGATACTGGCTTTGCCTTGAGGGCATCGCCACCAAGTTGACATTCATTGTACGGATGTCGTGGTTCTGAATGATGTTAGAATTCGTGTAGACCATGTTAACTCCACGAACTCGGTGCTCCTGGATCCATCCGAGATCCATTTGTTCCTGTAGAGCTGCTTGCACTACCGAACATCCTTGATTATCTTTAGAGCAGATATCACACTGATGATAATTAAGAGGTGGCACATGGCCATATCCACTCTGTCTACAATGCATCTTAACCAGATTGGTTTTCAACAAGAGTACATCGTAAATTTGATAGACATTGTTAGTCGCTCCTTCTATCAAATTGACTGCAGCCTTCTCGTGTTGAGGTAGCGGATTCGTGAGAACATTAGGATTTGTATCCTTGAAGGATAAGACCCCGCTCCTAACAAGTTTTTGCACGTCGGACTTGAAATTGAGACAAGTCTCTATGTTATACCCTGAACCTCCTTGATGATAAGGGCATGTTTGATCCACCTTAAACCAAAAAGGCAGATTTTCCGGTACTGTAAGAGGAGATTTAGTCTGAATGTGCCCCTTAGCCAGTAGTAATGGAAACAGTTCTGCGTACGTTACGGGTATAGGATCAAATCCTGGTGGCCGTGTTGTACGGTTGTTGTTGTATGGAGGACGAGCCTGCTGAGGAGGCTGTTGTGTCCTTTGTTGATCAGGCTGGCTCTGCGCAACCTGAGGTTGATATGTAGGAATAGACGTAGGGTTGATAGCAGGAGTCACAGCTGCTACCGGTTGATAACGTCGTCTTTGGTTTCTGAGAGAGATATTCCCAATATACTGCTCTTTTTTTCTTAGGGAGGGCACTACTGTATTTTTAAGTGCCGCTCGTCGATCCAGTGTCTTTTACCAAACGTCCTTCTCGGACGGCTTCCTCAAGACGTACACCCATGCCGACCATTTCGGTGAAATCACTGGGCGCACTGGCAACCATTCGGTCATAGTAAAATGAGCTTAAGGTCTTTAAGAAGATCTTTGTCATCTCTTTTTCCTCAAGAGGTGGACAAATTTGAGCGGCAATTTCACGCCACCTTTGAGCATACTCCTTAAAGGTTTCCTTGTCCTTTTACGACATTGGTCTGAGTTGATCTCTGTCGGGTGCCATGTCCAAATTGTATTTGTATTGTTGGACGAAGGCAGTACCAAGCTCTCTGAAAGTGCTGATCGTGGCACGGTTTAAACCCATGTACCATTTGAGTACGACACCGGTTAAACTATCCTGAAAGTAGTGAATCAGTAGGTCCTGATTCTCCGTCTGGGCTGACATCCGCCGAGCGTACATCACCAGATGGCTTTGAGGGCAAGAGTTACCCTTATATTTTTCAAAGTTGGGCACTTGGAACTTGTGCGGGACTTTCACATTTGGGACTAAACAGAGATCTGCGGCGTCCTATCCAAATAAATCCTGACCGCGAATGGCCTGCAGTTCCTTCTGCATTTCCAAGAACTGTTCCTGGAATTCATCCATTCTGTCAAACATAGTTTCCTTCTTACCAGAAGGTGTTGGTGGAATCTGTCCTTCCGAGACAGTGTGCACCACAGGGGGTGGTACCGTGACTACGGCAGTGAGTCTTGGCGTTTCCCGAAGTTTCTAACCTTAGGAGTCTTCAACATGCCCCTGGCATCTTCGCTTTCCCGAAGTTTGTAACCTTCAGGCCCAACGGCTTCTGTTGTGATTCCCTGATCCTCAGTGATTGGCGGAACATATCCTTCCTAGATATAGTTGACAGGCATGCCCCAAGGACGACCTTTTAGTATCTGATACCTAGGATCATACCTCTCCACTACGGGCATTGAGGTGATCTCTGAGATCACAGTTCTTTGTAGCTGAGCTTCTGCCATGGCTTGCATGTCGTTACGAAGCTTTCTCATATCCTCTCTCAGAGCGTCGATCTCTTCTTTCAACTCTCTGTTTTCTCCCTCAAGATCATCCATCTTTTTCTGACTATTGGCCCGAGTATTATACGAATGAGACCGTTAGACTCTAGAATCGAGACACAAACGTGAGATTCGTAGGTAAGAAGAATACGCGATGTGAGAATGATGAATGCAATGATTATATTAATTGTTTTTTTGGTTTAATCAAAATAAACTTCGACAATTAGATTGCAAATATCAAACGGTGGGGAAACCCCTTTTTATTGAAATTCAAAAGATTACAGAAGTGGAAATACAGTAGATTACAAAGTGCAGAAACAGAAACCTAAACTAATGGGTCCTGAGTCCTCTCTGAAGAGAAATCAGGTGCTGATTCTGGAATCTTCCTTTTCTTTGACCGGGGCTCTTGGGCCGTTGTCGGGTTGTCATTCCTTTGCCAAGTGAAAGGAGCGAGCAAATTCCTTTGGTCATCTTGATTATCTACAGCATGCTGCTCCAAAATTTCAATCAGAGTATCTTTTTCTTTCAGTAATTGCTGTATTTTGATGCACTCTACGTCGAGAGTGCGGGACTTGTTCTTCCAAGACCTTCTCTCCTTTTGAATTTTTTTGAGAGTAACCTGAAGCTTTTCATTTTCCGTCATGAAATACATGACAGATTCCCTCGGCGGAAGAATTCCGTAACGAGGATAAGGCATCTTTAGCTTGAGAGCTCTATTTTGTACCCAATGGAGATAAGGCTCCACCGAGACACAGTCCGGTTTTCCCAGAGACTTGTCCTTTCTTATGAACGTGTTTCCAAGCGTGCATTATTTCCATCTTTAGTGCTCTGTCATTTTCTCCTTCTTTGAAGAAAAGACCTTCCAGATGAACACCCAGTGGGATGTGTCTCATCGGGTATCCAAATTGACGGCGAACCA
Organism: Lathyrus tuberosus; assembly: GCA_022829125.1. Taxonomy (NCBI): domain Eukaryota; kingdom Viridiplantae; phylum Streptophyta; class Magnoliopsida; order Fabales; family Fabaceae; genus Lathyrus; species Lathyrus tuberosus. The sequence continues at coordinate 108,413 of JALAZF010000702.1, forward strand.
ATACCGGATGGTAGTTGATTCCTCCTTTAGTTCCTATAAGGGGTACGTTGGGGAAGTTTCCACAATGGTCAATGATCCTGATTCCCTCATAAATCCTATTACACCAATCTATATCAGAGTTGGTAAGAGACATGATCTTCTGCGACCAACGTAAGGCACTCTTGCAATCCCAAAAAGCAGCAGACTTGGGCAAGTGAGAGATAAACCATTTGTAAAGCAAAGGTACACAGCATGTGATCTCCCCTCCGCTGTACAAATTTCCCAGGTGTACAGAATGATACGCATCTGCGAGCAAAGTCGGCACAGGATTTCCAATGAGAAAAACCTTAATGGAGTTAATATCGACGGAGTTATTGATGTTAGGAAACAAAAATAACCCGTAGGTGAGCAAGACAAAGATGCTTTCAAAAGCAGTCACGTTTCCTATACTGGCGAAGTACAGGGCTTTCTTTGTCAAGAAATGGGCTGGCAAACCTTGGATGCCACCCTTAGCGGTCATGTGAGCCCTGACCTCAGACTCGTCCAAATGAATTGCTCTTGCAATAGTCTGATTCTTTGGAATTTCTTCCAGTCCAGAAAATGGAGCTCGATCCGTAATGTCTAGATCGATCAGGTGAGAATACTCCTCCAGCGTTGGTGCAAGCTGGTAATCCGGGAATGTGAAACAGTGATAAACCAGATCATAAAACTGAATGAGCACATCCATGATTCCCTCAATCACATGGACTCTTAATAGTGGTAGCAAACCTCTGTGCTTGGCTCTGAAAGCCTCTGGGTTAGTGATCATCCTCGCTAACCTTCTCAAATCCTCTAGTTTTGGAACCTTGAAGGTATACTGGTGAGTTCTCCTTCTACCAAAATCCATTAGTGTAATCCTTTTCTCTGATATTTGCAATCACAGTCTTAGTTTATTTTGAAAGAACAGAGAGACTAGAAGAGAAGATTTTTTGAATGTTTTAATGTTTTTTAAATGAATGCATGAATGCAGCACACAAAAACATAGAAAAAACATGGGGTCAAAAGGTCGTTGTCATGAAGTTAAGGCTCTACCCATCCCCAAAGGTTTATACTAGGGTGATTTTTGTACCTGTACTCATTATCATTAGCTCCTCCCAGGAAAGAAAAACAACAAGCGGATCGCCAGCGAGTTGTAGAGCAATCTTAGAGTAAGTGCCATTCACCGAGAATAGATCACCAGCCTCAAATGAGGGTAGTATCGCGTAACAACTATTTCCGATAGTTTCCACACTACGAAAGGCTTTGGCTCCTCAGACTTAACAACCGGCCCATTGTCTAGGTGAGAAAATGGGTTGCGTTGGTTAGCCTCCACTGAGGTTGATGGTCGACCCCGTCGCCATCACTTATCTTAGGTGTATACTCATTCTATCCACATACGGCATCACCCGCATTCCCATTAGCAGAAAAATAAACATGTATAGCAATTAGGAAAAGCAGTATATATATTTGTCCTAATCATCCTAGACCTATGAAGCTAAGAATCCTAAGTTCCTGACAGAGAGTGGGTTCCCCGGCGGAAGCCCCAATCTGTGGTATCACACAAGAGGTGAAAAGGAAAAAGGAACACAGAGATTGGCCCCACGGTGGGCACCATTTTTCTGTAGTGAGTGATTTTGGATGAGGTTCTTAAGTGCTGGTCGCTCTCTGCGGTTGAGCTTAAAACTACAGGTGGATTCATTTTTTATCCTATTGTGAGCTGATGAAGGAAGGGAAATAGATGTCTCCAATTAACCCTGCTTTGCATACTAAGTTTAAACAGCGGTCTGTTAGGTTACTAATGCTATCAATGCGGGGGGGCCTTTGTACTGGTTATTTGTATTTTCTCCAATACCGTTTTCTTTCTTTTTACCTTGATAGAAGGTTTCTGGCGGGGAACAAGGATTAGGATGTTAGGACTGATGCTTTTTGATGTGAGAGTATGGGATTTTGGGTTTTTGTTTAGTGTGCTCGCTAAGATTTTTCTTTCAATCTTATGCCTACATATTCCCATTTATCCAAAATAGGGAAATCAGAGCGTTCGTAGTTCCTCCTATTCTATGGGAGGAAATGATTGTTTTTGGTGTCTTGTTCAAAGCCCAAGACGTGAAGCGAAAAGTGTTTTGTATCTTGTTCAAAGCCCAAGATGTGAAGCTGAAAGGTCTCAACTTTAGAGAGAATTTGTCATCTCTAAAGAGAGAGTTGTATGTCACAACTGTTTATAAAGGAGAATTACTTTAACCGGGATACGCGGATCCTAGCAATGCCATAATTTCCTTTATAGGGGGTTTTAACTTGATGGGGAAGACTTTAAATCAGTGTAGAGCAATGTTATCTTTCCTTAGGAATTTATCATGCTAAAAGAGGGACAGTGGCATGGATGTAGATGATCCAGAGGCTTGCCGCTTACAGCGATTAGATGAAGGGAGTTGTTTGATGTTTGTTTACTGTGAACGAGGCACAGTTTTGATGCTAAAAGGTTAATTGGATTAACCAATGATTTTCTTATACAAAGCCTAAGAGGAGGCTGATATGTGTCTCGTACAAAGCCCGAGAGAGAGGCTAAAAGGTTTTGACTCGACGACGGAGTCTTTTGGTATCTCGTATAAAGCCCGAGATGGAGGCTATCGTTTATTTGGCTCAATAAGAACCTTTTTGTATCTCGTATAAAGCCCGAGATGGGGGCTAACGTCACTGGAGAAGGATCATTATACGAAGCCTAAGAGGAGGCTATGGTGACTGTTTCAGTTAAGTTACAGGTCCAGTATACTGATTTTGAAACAGAAAATCAGTTCTTATATGAGCAACACTGTACTCAGGGATTTGATTCAAGGATCTGGGTTATTCTTGTTCTTTAAGGAAGCGGGAAATCCAAAGGATATTGAGACTATCTGAGTCTGCGGGTTTCCTCCCTATTTTTGAAGGGGTCACTTGAGAATGTCTTTGAGACTCAAGGAGATTAGACTGTCCATGTCTAGAGTTTCATCTTTTGTACTATGCTTTGAGAAATAGTAGTAGACTCTACGAAAGGACTGTTCTATGAAGATGACTAAGTTCTGTTCCTATACCTCTAGGAGGTCGTCGGGACAATTTGTACGAAGCCCAAGAGGAGGCTGGAAACTTTTAAGAAGCCGACGGGTCCTTGTACTAAGCCCAAGAGGAGGCTATCATTCCCGGAGGAAGAGATCATTATACGAAGCCTAAGAGGAGGCTGTGAATACTTCTAAGAAGCCATAGGTCCTTGTACTAAGCCCAAGAGGAGGCGGGGTTGCTTTTAGGAAGCCTGTGGGTCCTTGTACGATGCCCAAGAGGAGGCCGATGCTTTTAAGAAGCCCGTGGGTCCCCAAACCCCGAGAAATTCAAGGCAATGCTATTCACGGAGAATAGATCAAAGTCAGGAAAGTTCGAGAATTTGGAAGAAACTCAAAGATGCCATTCACGGAGAATACATTCATCTCTGGGAGTAGAGTTTCTTGATAGTTCCTAATGAGGACAGCCGAAGAGAAGACTGTATTTGGTGATCCTATTGGGGATCTAGTTGTCTATTTCTATGAATAAATGAAACGACGTCACCTAGTTCTAGACGTAGTTGCCGGGGAAACTCGAAATATCTATACTATTATTACACAGTTGATATGAGTTTATGAAAGAAGACTTACAGTGAAACAGCCCCACAATACAGTTATATGTATATGAAAGCGGTAAATGAAAGCGTATAAACACTTACTCGGTTGTAGAGCTTCCATGCTGTTTGGTTAGTTGTTCAACAAAGAAAGATTGAAAACAACAGTATATTCAAAATCAAAGGAGAAAGTGCTTTGAAAAAAAAAGATTTGGGGCTTACAGCTCAAGGAGAGGCCCAGGGTTTTATCAGTGAGTGCACTGTTGAATTGGTACAGAGGGACTTATAGAAGTGACTGAGGCCCAAAATGTTTTCTGTACAAAGGGATGGGTCTTACACTCTCTCAAGAGGCCCAAAAAGTTTAAAGAAAAAGAGTGGAGCTTATAACACGAGGGTAGGCCCTGATGATTTTTCCGTTTGAAATGGCGATCGCGCCGAGATTTTCTTTTAACGCAAAGGGACTTATACAATAAGTGAGGCCCAAAATGGTTTGGTTAAAAGGGGGTTGGGTCTTACACTCTATTAGAGGCCCAAAAAGTTTTTGAATGGGTCTTATAGCTCAAGGAGAGGCCCAATTGATTCTTTGAATAGGCGACGATCGCGCCGTTTGTTTTTTACGGTATCGGGACTTATACAATACACTGAGGCCCAAAATGTTTTGGTCAAGAAAGGATTGGGTCTTACACTCTATTAGAGGCCCAAAAAGTTTTGAAAATGATTTATGAGGGTTGAATTAATCCAAAAACCCTAATTTGTTTTCAAAAATGTATTTAATTGGATAAAAATTCAATTAAAATGATCAAAATTGTTTAACATGTAAAAAACAAATTGTGATTTTGGATTAATGCTTCAAAAATTAAGTATTGACCTACAAAATAATTAGAAAGCATTAAAAGTTGCAAAATCAATGTAGAAAAAATATTTAATATGTCAAAAACAATTAAAATATTAATTCTTTGCAAAAATATCAATTATATGAAATAAATAATATTTTTGGGATTTTTTAATAAAATAAAATATTTTAACATTTTTGTGAATTATTAAAAAAAGAATCAACTCAAAATCATTAAAACTCAGAGAGAAATTAATTTTTGAATCAATTAAACAAAATCACAAAATTCAAATATTTGAATTTGTGAAAAAGGCGCCAAGAACACAAGCAAGAACACGCGCGTTTTTCTGGGTTTGGCTGATTTGCGTTTTCCATCCAATCTCACTGAATACGTAATTATATCATGCAATCCACATATCATTATGCTCGTCTCAACCTCACGATCATGTCTATAACACTTAATTTCATTTAAATTAAACATAAAACATGAAATCACGAAGAAACCTCAAGAACCCTAATTTCTGCATGAAGGCTAGGATTTTTGATACACGATTCAAACAATGCAATTAATTGAGGGGAAACATTCCATGCATGATTATGAACATATGGCCAAATTATTGTGCGAGGAAATATGCATAGATTGAGAGATGACCAAGTATATGCTTACCTCTAAGCCGTGACAGCAAGTGCAATGTGATTTTTGATTTGGAGGTGTTACAGATGAGTGGTGATGATCTGAACAGCTTCCCTACACCCTATGGAGTGTGTTTGAATGTTTGGACTTGATTGAAATTGGCTGGATCAATTTGTGGTACCTCAGCTGCAACTTGATTGAATATTTGAGCAACCAGCTGGTGATTTTGTGAAATTGGTGTTTCAGAAGTGATCTAAGTGTTTGATCAGCTCATATGTGATGTATGTGAGGTGTGTGAGTGATTGGTTTGATTGGAATTGCTCTCAAACTCAAAACCCGATAGTGACTTGCCTTAGAAGGCAAAATTGGAGTGAAAGAAGAGATTTTGAGGAAAGCATCTGTTTGATGGCTTTGGTGTACTCAAACTGATCACAATTGAGCTCTATTTATAGTAGAGCAAGTTTGTTTTGCAAGGAATAGTGAATGGCAGCTGTTAAGCAGGTTTGGCCAATGTTGGCAAATGAAAATCCAAGTCTCCTCTAGCCATTGACTAGAGGTTAGGGCACAGAGCTTTGGTTCCCTTGGTCTTGGATAAGTCTTGACTGATCTCAGATGAGAATGGCTCAGTCCATGCCACCTTGATGCTTCCATTCAATGCTTCAATCCAAATTTGGAGTCTTGTCCCTATTTTGGCCATTCTAGGTTCAACATGCTATTTCTTGTTCCATGGACTTTGGAGGCTTGGCTCAGTGATTGTCCCCTTTAGATTCAATCCTCAGATGTGTCCAAGTGGATAGAAGCATTTGAATTTGGCTGATTTTGGCAAATTGAGCCAAAATGCAAAATCTGCCTTGCCTTTGACAGATTTCAGCAAGGCAACTTGACAATGTCATATCTCATGGTGTAAGTTGAATTTGGCAATGTTCTTGGCCATTTTGGAAAGCCCTTACATGATACAACAACTGTTTGAACAAGTTTGGTTTTGATCTCTTTTGATTCCAAGTGAAAAATCCCTCTACATTTGGCAAAAAGTGAAGCAAAATCTGACTTAGTGAAATTTTCACTAAGTGTTGGAACAAAGTGTGATTTCTTGATTTTGATCACTCCATAACTCAAAATCCTTAATGAATTGGACTTAGGTCTAGTTGAAGTTTTTGTAGAGGGTAATGAGGGCTACAAATCCATCTTTGGATGAGAAAAAATGGCCATGTGGTTTAGGAGTTATGATCCTCCAAAGTTAGTGTATTAGTGGTGCTTTTTCCATAACTTAGAAAAATTTCTAAGTTTTATGGTTACCCCTTTTACAAGTTATCCAACATTCTTTGATTTTTCTTGATGAATGATGATTCAAATCATACATTAACATCATTTTAGGGTTAAAAATCCATTTTGGTGAAAAATCTCAAAAAGTCAAAGTTGACTTTTGTGCACAGTTGACTTTTTATCAGATGAATTCCAAATTGTGCAATTCTTCAGGAAATCATGTCCTTGACCTAAATCAAACTTGATGGACATGTTCCATGGGTGTCATAGGGTATATTGGGGCATGTCCTAGGGTTTGGGAGCATGTCCTGGTCAAAAGTCAAAGTTACAGCTGACTTTCCTCGCGAAACCCTAATTGTGGTGCAGATGAAAATGAGACTTGTTGCTCAAGCTTCTTGGATTAATCCATTGTTCCAAATGGATCAATATAGTTCATTAGAGACCCTCAAATCATGTCTTGAGGTCTTGGCTCTTGATTTGTCCCAAAAATCAACTTAGGGGTGAATTAGGTCAAGAAACCCTAATTCCTGATTTTTGATGTATGCATCCCCTGAGGTCAAATTGACTTGATGCTTGGGTCCATGAGGTTCCATGGAGTACATTAGGTTGTGTTTTGGATCTTTGGCTTATGCCCAGATGAAATTTCCCATCTAGAGGCCCTGGTCGACCAAAACCCTAATTTGGTGATACCGGTCATCTTGAGACTTGATCCACCTAGAAGGGAGCAACCTTGTGCTTAATCCTTGAAGTGGGAGTCCTTTTTGATCCATTGTGGATGTTTGAGAGGTTAGACAAGTTGAAGATCATGTCATTCCTTGATTGATCCTTTGTCTAAGGCTCTGAGAGGGCTTAAAACCCTAATTTTGATTATAGTGAATGCTCAACAATCCTTAAGGCATTTGGTGAGGCATGATGGTTCATCCACATTGTGATGATGATTTGCACAATGATGGGAAATCTTTGTGGTCAAAATTTGGGGTATGACAGGATAGGTAAACTATTCTCCATCCATGGTTGCGAGTCTCAAGGCGCCGCCTGGGAAAGCTTTCTTGACAAAATATGGGCGTCATAATTCATAGTCCACTTGCCCCGAGAGTCAGGGAGAAAAGATTGTATCTTTTTTAGCACAAGGTCTCCTTTCCTAAAGATGCGAGGTCGGACCTTTTTGTCAAACGCCTTCTTCATCCTTTGTTGATACAACTGACCATGGCATAGAGCCATTATTCGTTTCTCTTCGATCAGATTTAGTTCGTCGTGTCGATTTTGACACCATTCAGCTTCTGTTAGCTTAGCTTCCATCAATACCCGGATTGATGGGATCTCTACTTCTATGGGGAGAACTGCCTCCATGCCATATACTAGAGAGAAAGGGGTTGCCCGTGTTGAAGTGTGGACAGATGTACGATAACCATGAAGAGCAAAGGGTAACATCTCGTGCCAGTCTTTGTAGGTTACAACCATCTTTTGAAAAATCTTCTTGATGTTCTTGTTAGCCGCTTCTACCGCTCCGTTCATCTTAGGTCGGTAGGGAGATGAGTTATGGTGTTCGATCTTGAACTCAGCGTACAACTCTTTCATCATCTTATTATTCAATTTAGATCAATTGTTAGTAATGATCTGGCTCGGAAAACCATAACGGCAGATGCGATTGTTTTTGATAAAGCAGACCACGACTTGTCGGGTTACATTGGCGTATGACGCTGCTTCGACATACTTGGTGAAGTAATCAATGGCTACCAGGATGAACCGATGTCCGTTTGAAGCTTTGGGCTCGATTATGCCAATCATGTCGATTCCCCATATGGAAAAAGGCCATGGGGAAGAGAGAACTTTGAGATGTGTTGGCGGTACATGAATTTTATCAGAGTATATCTGATTCGTGTGACACTTCCTCATGTACTTGTAGCAATCAGATTCCTTGGTCAACTAGTAGTACCCTTCTCTCAGAATTTTTCTCGCCATTGTGTGTCCATTGGCATGAGTGCCAAAGGATCCTTCGTGAAATTCTTTTATCAGCATGTTTGCTTCTGGCTTGTCTACGCATCGGAGCAAGACCATGTAAAAATTTCTCTTATAGAGTGTATCACCGCTCAGGAAGAACCTACCTGCGAGCCTTCTGAGGGTCTTTCTGTCTTTCCTTAGTGCCCTAGGTGGGTACTCTTGTTTCTGAAGGAAGCATTTGATATCGTGATACCAAGGTTTGTCGTCTATGACTGCTTCAATTGTGAAGATGTAAGCGGGCCTTTCAAGGTGCATTATGTCGATCTTAGGTACGTCATTCCATTGACCTACACTAATCATGGAAGAGAGAGTGGCTAGTGCATCAGCCATGTGATTCTCTTCACGGGGGATATGATGAAACTCGATTCTGTTGAAGAAGGGTAACAACCTTCTCGCATAGTCTTTGTAAGGAATTAGTCCTAATTGGTATATGCTCCAATTGCCTTTGAAGTGATTGATAACCAGGGCTGAGTCGCCATATATATCCAAGTTCTTGATCCTTAAGTCGATCACTTCTTCGATACCCATGATACAAGCTTCGTATTCGGCCTCATTATTTGTAAACTTGAATGTCAGTCGGGCGATGAAAGGAATGTGGGTACCCTGAGGTGTTATGATGATTGCCCCAATTCCTTTCCCATAATGATTAATAGCTCCGTCAAAGATTAGTCCCCATTGGGAACCTGGTTCTGGCCCCTCACTGGGTAGTCGTTCCTCGCAATCTTTCATTTTTAAATACATGACATCTTCATCTGGGAAGTCAAACCTGACTGATTCATGATCGTCAATCGGTTGATGAACCAAATGATCAGCTAAAACACTTCCCTTAACGGCTTTTTGAGCATGTTATTCTATGTCATATTCTGACAACAACATATGCCAACGGGCAATTCTTCTCGTGAGAGCGGGCTTTACAAAGACATACTTGATTGGATCTATTTCAGCGATTAACCAATTAGTGTGACGAATCATGTACTGGCGAAGACGTTTGGCTGCCCAAGCCAGAGCATAACAAGTTTTCTCAAGCATCGTGTACCGAGTCTTGCAGTTGGTGAATTTCTTGCTTAAATAGTAAATGGCAGACTCTTTCCGTTTTGTTTCATCTTGTTGACCAAGCACACAACCCATCAAGTCTTCCAAGACTGTTAAGTAGATGATAAGTGGTATTCCTTCCACTGGAGGTGATAGAATCGGTGGGTTCAACAGGTATTCCTTAATACTATCGAAGGCAGTTTGGCAGTCTTCTGTCCAAATGCAGTCCTGATTCTTTTTGAGTAATTTGAAAATCGGCGCACATGTCGCGGTCATAAGGAACATAAATCTAGAAATGTAGTTCAAACGTCCCAAGAATTGCCTGACTTGTTTTTTAGTCTTTGGTGAAGGCATTTCTTGAATGGCCTTGACCTTGTCAGGATCAACCTCAAATCCCTTCTAGCTGACGATGAACCCTAAAAGTTTCCCTGAACGCACACCGAACGTGCACTTGTTGGGATTTAAGTGGAGTTTGTACTTTCTCAACCGCTCGAATAGCTTTTCCAGGTGGGTCACATGCTCCTCTTCTGTTTTAGATTTGGCAATCATATCATCGACATATACTTCGATTTCTATGTGTATCATGTCATGAAACAGAGTAGTCATGGCCCTTTGATAGGTTGCCCCGGCGTTCTTCAAACCGAACGACATTAACTTGTAACAAAATTACCCCCATGGGGTAATGAATGAAGTTTTCTCCATTTCTTTCGGCGCCATTTTTTCTGATTATAGCCCGAGAATCCATCCATGAAGGAGAATACTTTTAACTTTTCAGTACTGTCTTCTAGCATGTCTATGTTCAGTAAGGGAAAGTCATCCTTTGGACTGAATTTGTTTAGATCTCTGTAGTCCACACACATTCTGACATTTCCGTCCTTTTTCGGAACTAGTACTATGTTGGCTAGCCATTGAGGATATTCTGACATAGCGAGGAAACCTGCGTCAATCTATTTTTGTACTTCCTCTTTGATTTTGATGGCCATGTCTGGGTGAGTTCTTCTCAACCTCTATTTTATGGTAGACATTCTGATCATAACGGTAGATGATGTTCCACGATGCTGGTATCCAACCCTGGCATATCCTGATAGGACCAAGCGAATACATCGGGAAACTCTTTGAGAAGCTTTGCCAAACTTTCTTTGACAGTTGGACTGGGCAGTGCCCCAATCTTGAATTCCTTTCTCTCTTCCTCTGAACCCAAGTTGACCGTTTCCAATGGCTCTTTGTGAGGTTTGATGGACCTTTCCTCTTATCTGAGTAATTGGGAGATCTCTTCTGGAATTTCGTCGTCATCTTCTTCTTCAGCCTCAAATACCGGGAATTCAAAGTTGGGAGATGGCATTGGATCGTATGTTTCAGTGGGGTTTAAAACAAGTAATCTGCATGACGTGATGATTGTTTTTAGAAGAGATAGAGAGAATGCAAGAGTGTGTGCAGTGTATTTTCTTTGGAAAACTGCTTGTTTTTATTATTAAATTTTTTTTAGGATTACCATTTTCTGAAAAAGCGAAAAGAAAAAATAGCAATAAATGCGGAAATTACAGAAAAACGTTATTTTATTTATGATCTTGTCGATTCTTGAAACTACAACCCTATAAAACAAAACTCAGTTGCTTTGGGCGAAGCGAAGAGAGACATTTACAGAAAGTGAGCCCTATCAAAACATCCGTTTCACCTGGACAGGGTGAAAGGTTAAAGTAAAGACGGTAATTACTTAAACTTATGGACGACTTTCGGGACATCGACAACGACCCATTGGCGGCGAACTCCTCGGTGAATCACAAAGTATAGTACCTTCCCCGATTTGTCCTCAGAAATGATGCTGATTTTTGGCGTATCAGGATCGTTGGAGTCTTCCTCCCATGCAGAGTTATCGTAGACGAACTCTTTTATTGTATCTTGCACAGTGTTTTCACTCTCCGGAGGGTCTCCCCATCCAGTTTGTTGGATGTCTTCGAGCCTGATACGAGAGCTTTCAGGAGTGGTGTACTTGACCAAGGAGTCGTACTTGTCACTCGACTATCCTAAGGTGTTCCATACATCCGTGGAACTGGAGGAGTCATCCTTCTCGATGACGTTGACCTCGGGAAAAGCATAGTTGATGAACTCTTGTCCTGCAATCTTTGCAGATTCATCATTGTGCTGGATATTGTCTCTATGCCCTAAGTAATGATCCCATGATTTGGTGGGGACGGATGTATTCTTTTCAATGATGCTCAGCTGATATGCATCGTTTGGCTGACTCTTTTGCCCTAAATCTTCTAGGTATGGCTGCCAGATAGGCAAGTCATCCTTTGGGTCAAAATAGTCATAGTCAAAGTTGTCTTTCATCAGAGTGTCCTCCTCTAATGAGTTGGGTGGAGCACGACATCCTTCTGGATCACAATCTCCGTACATCATCTTGACGTCTGATCTTGGTATATATCTCGGACTTTGCGAGGGATAGTAAAATGGAGTACGCGTTTCTTCCTGAGACATATAACCATCCTCGTTGAGATAGGACTTACACTCTTCATCTGTATCGGAGGGATCACCCTCGTTGATGGCATGCACTTCTTGAGGAACTGGGTTAAGGAAACCTCCACTATGGAAGAAATCCTAAATGGGATGAAAACTTTCATCGTTAGTAGCAGCCTGGGTACATGTCGAAGAGAAACCAAGACCTTTCTTTGTCTTGTTAGCAGTAGGAATGACAAGTTGTCCCCATCCTTTTGCGTTGTTACTTTTGGTTACTTTGATAGCATCTTTGTACGAGGAAATCGAGGTTCCTTTTTCTGATTGATTCTCATTGCTCACCGACAGTGCTTGGAACTGAGTTCCAACAACCTCCTCTAGTTCTTCATAAGTATTCGTTGATAGGTTACTCACGATCAATGCTCGTTCTCCGCAGACTGTGACTAGTTGGTCATTCTTGACGAACTTCAGTTTCTGGTGCAGTGTTAAAGTGACTTCCCCAGCCTCGTGTATCCAAGGTCTTCCTAATAAACAGCTGTATGCTGCCCGGACATCCATGACCTGGAAAGTGACTTGGAAAGTGTGAGGACCGATAGTTATGGGAAGATCGATTTCGCAATTAACTGCTTTCTGGGATCCGTCAAATGCTTTAACGATGACCTCACTGCCCCTCATCGGGGATCCTTTGAATGATAGTCGCATTAATGTGGACTTCGGCATGACATTCAGAGTCGATCATGTATCGAACAGTACGCTGGCTAAAGCATCGTCCTGGCAGTTGACTGTGATATTGAGCGCCATGTTGTAAATTTTTCCTTCTTCTGGCAACTCCTCGTCACTAAACCCCAAGTTGTTGCAGGAAGTGATGTTGGAAACGATGCTATCGAATTGTCTTATTATTACATCTTGTTCCACAAAGGCTTGCTCTAAGGCTTTCTGCAGAGGTTCCCTGTGAGCCTCGGAACTGAGTAAAAGAGATAATACAAAGATTTTTGAAGGAGTCTGTAATAGCTGATCAACAATGTTGTATTAATTCTTCTAGATGAGCTTCAACATCTCATCGTTGTTCTTTGAATGGTCGGGACCACTGGACTGACCGACTGGTTGATTTGGAACTTCTGTTTGAAGTTCCTTTTCTCTAGTAGGTTCTCTAACTCCTCGGTTGAAGATTTGACTGCTCCGTGTTACTCGACTGATGTCTGCAATATTCACGACGAAGGGTAATGGAGTTTCCTTTCCATTCTCAACTGTTGTTGCACCGTATTTGTAAGGGATAGCCTTATCGGATTTGTACGGCATTGGTCCCGGCGGATAGATAACTACGGGAGCCTTTTGATTATTCTGACCATCATAGCTGGCCTCAATTGGTTAAAGATTGAGAACCTTTCCACCATCAAGAGGGACTCTTGATTCACAGAGTAAAGGGATTATGGCACACACATCTTTGGTCCTCTTATGATCAGAGATTATGATAACATCTTTAATTTGATCAGCGAAATAGTCCGGCATCAAGTTGATTGACCCAGAACTTGGACACGGTCGAATCTCTTTGTGGTCCAACTGACTTTGAAGGGCTGCTCGCACGAGGTAACATCCTTGATTATTCTCTGAGCAAACTCTACAGCGCTCATAGTTGTGTGGTGGAAACTAGCCATGTCCGCTCTGTATGCAATGTAACCTCACTAGATCTATTTCCATTGATCGAACATCCTGACTTTAATGCCTAGCAGAGTTCCCGTTAATCATACGGACTTGTTGTGTGTCTTCATCTAGATAGATCGGAAGCCACCAGTGGTTTAACAAGTGTTGCAAAGTTCTTTGAACGAGAGCACATCCTTGGTCGCTCTCATGACATCCCTTACAGTTCTAATAATTATGCGAAGTCAGAAAACCGAGCTGGACCTGCTTAGCATGTAACTCCACCAAGCTGGTATTCATCAAGCGAATATCAAAGATTTGAATCATATTCACTTGATACTGATTTCTATCGCGGTAATCCTAAATCATCCAAGATCCATCTGACACTGGAGGGCCTCTTGTACAAAAGAGCATCCCTGATTGTTTACCGAGAAAATCAGACAGGAATCGTAATCGTGTCGTGGCAGATTATGATGTTGGCTTTGCCTTGAGTGCATTGCCACCAAGTTGACTTTCATTGCACAGATGTCGTGGTTTTGAATGATGTTGGAATTCGTATAAGTCATGTTGACCCCACAAATTCGGTGATCTTAGATCCAACCGAGATCCAACTGTTCCTGTAGAGCTGATTGCACCACAGAATATCCATGATTGTCTTTAGAACATATATCACACTGGTGATAATTATGAAGTGGTACATGCCCATATCTGCTCTGTTTGCGATGCATCTTGACCAGATTAGCCCTTAATAAGAATACATCATGAATTAGATAGCTATGGTTAGACTCTCCCACTATCAAATTTACCGCAAATTTCTCATGTTGAGGCAGCGAGTTCGTCTGAACATTTGGATTTGTATCCTTGAAGGATAAGACCCCGCTCCTAACAACCTTTTACACATCAGATTTGAATATGAGACAGTTTTCTATGTTATGCCCTGGTCCTCCTTGATGGTAAGGGCAAGTCTGATCCGCTTTAAACCAAAAAGGCGGATTTTCCGGTGCTGTAAGAGGAGACCTGGTTTGGACGTGCCCCTTAACCAGTAGTAATGGAAACAGTTCTGCGTACAACATTGGTATAGGGTCAAACCCTGGTGGTCGCGTTGTACGGTTGTTGTTGTACTGAGGATGAGTCTGCTAAAGAGTCTGTTGTGTCCTTTGTTGATATTGTTGTTGATTCGGTTGGCTCTAAGCCACCTGAGGTTGATACATTGGAACAGGTGCAGGGTTGATAGCAGGAGTTATAGCTGCTACTGGTTGGTACCGTCGCCTTTCCTTTCCAAGAGAGATATTGCCAATATCTTGCTCTTTTTTCTTAGGGAAAGCGCTACCGTATCTTTTGGCACTACTTGATGGTTACGTCTTTAACTAAACGTCCTTCTCGGACTGCTTCCTCAAGATGAACTCCCATGCCCACCATTTCAGTGAAGTCACTGGGTGCACTGGTAACCATTCTGTCGTAGTAAAATGAGCTCAAGGTTTTTAAGAAGATCTTTGACATCTCTTTTTCCTCAAGAGGTGGACAAATCTGGGCAGCAATTTCACGCCATCTCTGAGCATATTCCTTGAAGGTTACGTTATCCTTCTGCGACATGGCTCTTAGTTGATCTCTGTCCGGTGTCGTGTCTAAGTTATACTTATATTGTTGAACTAAGGCAGCGCCAAGATCTCTGAAAGTGATGACCTTGGTGCGGTTTAATCCCATGTACCATTTGAGTGTGGCACCGGTTAAACTATCCTGGAAGTAATGGATCAATAGTTGGTGGTTCTTTGTCTGAGACTTTGAGGGCAAGAGTTACCCTTGTATTTTTCAAATTCGGGCACCTTGAATTTGAGCGGAACTTTCACATTGGGGACCAAACAAAGGTCTACGACGTCCTTTCCAAATAGATCATGACCGCGAATGGCTTGCAGTTCCTTCTGCATCTCCAAGAACAGTTCCTGGAACTTATTCATTCTGTCAAACATATTATCTTTTCCACCAGACGGTATCTGGGAAATCTGTCCTTCCGGGATAGTGTGTACCACGGGTGGTGGTATAGTCATTACGGCAAGGACTCTTGGTGCCTCCCGAAGTTTGGAACCTTCAGGAGTTGTTGTCATGCCCTTGGCATCTTCGCTTTCCCGAAGCTTATAACCTTCAGGCACAGCGGCTCCTGCTACAGTGTCCGGATCTTCCGTAATCGGCGAAATATATCCTTCTGGGATATAGTTAAGTGGCATGCCCCAGGGACGATCCTTTGGCATGTTATACCGAGGATCATACTTTTCCACTATGGGCGTACATGTGATCTCTGAGATCACAATCCTTTGTTTTTGCATCTGAGCTGCTGCCAGAGTTTGCATATCGTTGTGAAGTTTCCTCAAATTCTCTTTCAGAGCGTCGAGTTCTTCTCTCAACTCTCTGTTCTCTTCCTCGAGATTATGCATTTTCTTTTGTTGACTGGCCCGAGTATTGTACGAATGAGACAGTTTGACTTTAGAATCAAGACATAAACTTGAGATTCATAGGAAAGAAGAATGCGTTATGTGAGAATGATGAATGATATGCAATGATTTATATTAATGATTTTTTGTTATTTAATCAAAAGAAACGTGGACAATTGGATTGAAAATATCGAACAGTGGGGAAACCCCGTTTTACTGAATTCAAATATTGCAAAAGTGGAAATACAGTAATTTACAAAGTGCTGTAAAAGGAAATGTCTAAGCTAATGGATCCTGAGTCCTCTCTGAGGAGAGCTTAGGTGCTGGTTCAGGTACTTTCCTTTTCTTCGACCGGGGCTCTTAAGCCGTTGTTGGGTTGTCATTCCATTGCCAAGTGAAAGGAGCGAGCAAATTCCTTTGGTCTTCTTGGTTTTCTATAGCATGTTGCTCTAAAATCTCAATCAGAGCATCTTTATCTTTTAACAGTTGCTGTATTTTGTTACACTCCACATTGAGAATACGATATTTGTTCTTCCAAGACTTCTTCTCCTGTTAAACTTTGTTGAGAGTAACTTGAAGTTTTTTCATATCAGACATAAAGTAAAGGACATGGTCCCTTAACGGAAGAACTTCCTGACGAGGGTAAGGCATCCTCAGCTTGAGAGCTCTAGTTTGCACCCAGTGGAGATAAGGCTCCACCGAGATGCAGTCTGGTTTCCCTAGAGACTCTCTCCCTTTCCTGTGAACATGTTTCTAGGCATGCATTATTTCTGTCTTTAGTGCCCTGTCTTTTTCTCCCTCCTTGAAGAAAAGACCCTCCAGATGAGCATTACGTGGGACATGCCTCATCGGGTATCCAAATTGACGTCGAACTAAGATCAGATGATAGTTGATTCCTCCTTTAATTCCTATGAGGGGTACATTAGGGAAGTTCCCACAACAGTCAATGATTATGATCTCGTCATAGATTCTATTGTACCAATCGATGTCAGAGTTGGTAAGAGACATGATCCTATACGACCAACATAAAGTATTCTTAGGACCCCAAAATGCGGCAGACTTGGGTAAGTGGGAAATGAACCATTTGTATAGCAGGGGTACACAGCAGGTGATCATTCCTCTACTGTACAAATTCCTTTAATGTACAGAATGATAAGAATCTGCGAGTAAGGTCGGTACAGGGTTTCCAATAAAAAATATATTAATGGCATTGATATCTACGAAGTTATCGATGTTGGGAAACAAAAATAACCCGTAGGTGAGCAAAACAAAGATGCTCTCGAAAGTGGCCATGTTCCCTATACTAGCAAAGTACAGGGCTTTCTTTACCAAAAACTAGGATGGTAAACCTTGGATTCCACACTTAGTGGTCATGTGAGTCCTGACTTTGACTCGTCCAAATAAATTGCTCTTGCAATGGTTTGATCCTTTGGAATTTCTTCTAGTCCAGAAAAGGGAGCTTGGTCAGTAATGGGTAAATCAGTCAGGTGAGAGTACTCCTCCAGTGTTGGTGCTAGCTGATAATCCGAGAATGTGAAACAGTGATAAACCAGATCGTAGAACTAAAAGAGTATGGACAGGATTCCTTCAATTACATGGACCCTTAATAGAGACAGCAGTCCTCCATACTTAGCTCTAAAAGCATCAAGGTTGGTGATCATCCTCGCCAATCCTCTCAAATCCTCTAGTTTTGGAACCTTGAAGGTATACTTGTGAGTCTTCCTTCTACCAAAATCCATAATGCAATCTTTTTCTCTGAAATTTGCAATCATTGTCTCTGTTTAATTTGAAAAAGAGAGACCAGAAGAGAAATTTTTCTTTGTTTTAAGTTTTTTAATAAAAAGAATGCATGAATGGAGCACAGAAAACATAGAAAAAACATGGGGTAAAAGGTTCGGTGTCATATAGTCAAGGCTCTACCCATCCCCAAATTTTTATACTGGTGATTTTTTGTACCTGTCCTCAAAATCACTGACCCCTCTTGGGATAACAACAGCAGCATGGAATCACCCGAGTGAGCTGCAGTATCTTAGAGTAATCTCAAATGAGGGTAGTATCGCGTGACAACTATTTCCGATAGCTTCTGCACTACAAAATAGTAACAAGGTTTCAGTCTACTAAAATCCTCAGCTTCTCAGATAACCCAATCGAACAATCTGCTTTCAACAACCGAAGTCGTATAGGCATTGAATCCGCAAAGGGTATCTCCCCTGATTCGATGGTCGACCGGGACCTCTTATTTGGGAGTCACTCCCTGTAAGATTACCCGTCAAGTGCCATCACTTATCTTAGGTGTATACTCAATCTTTCCAGATGCGGCATCACACGCATTCCCATTTGTAGAAAAATAAACACGGATATCAATAAGGAAAAGCAGTATACATATATATATATATGTATATTCGTTCCTAAAGCTAACATCCTAGACCTCTTAGGAGCTATAATAATCCTAGTCCCAAATAATAAAATGTTTCCCAAGCAGAGTCGCCATTTTACTGTAGCGAGCGATTTTTGTCGGTGACGCGACCACCTTATCGCTGAAGTTGGTTTTTCCTCCTTGAGGAGAAAGGGGTTGCTACTTTCTGATTTCTTATTTATCCCATGAAGCTGGAAGGGAAAGGGAAGGTATCTAAAACTAACCTTGCACGCAAATGTTTAATTGAACAAATGCTTAAAGAGATTGGGGGGTTCGGGTCAGGTTATACAATGGGGAGTTGTCAATTACCCATCCTATATGTGGTTATCCACAGGATATTAGCTTTAGGTTTTTCTTTGTACTTGATGGTGTTTATCTGTTAATGGGTTGGGAAAGTTTCTTGGGAAAAATGAGAGGGAGAGTGAGTTTTTGTTGATGTTTTTGGGAAGGTGATGGACCTAAGTTTTAATTGATGTATGAAGGTATTGGACCTAGAGTTTTTGATTAGTATGCTCGCTAAGATTTCGCAATCTTATGCCTATGTATTCCCGTTTAATGAAACAGGGAAATCAGAGAAATCGTAATTCCTCCTATTCTAAGGGAGGAAAAATATGTTTTGGTGTCTTGTTCAAAGCCCAAGACAGAGGCTAAACGGAGTATTGTGTCTTGTTCAAAGCCCAAGATTGAAGCTAAAAGGGATTTGTATCTTGTTCAAAGCCCAAGATATGAAGCTAAAAGGTTTTGGCTGAGAGAGAATTTGTCATCTCTAGAGAGGAACTGTTGATGTTTGTGTGCTTTGATCAAAGCACAAGTTTGATGCTAAAAGGTTAATTGATTTGCTAGGGATTTCTTTATACGAAGCCTAAGAGGAGGCTAGATAAGACCGACTCAACAAGAGAGTGCATATGTCTTGTACCAGGCCCAAGATTGAGGCAAAAAAAGGAGACTGGCTCTTTGGGGATATTATTATATAAAAGCCTAAGAGGAGGCTAACAGTTTGACTTTTCCGAGGAAAATGTTGTTTCTGTCTTGTACAAAGCCCAAGATTGAGGCTAAAAGGGATTTCTGACTCAGTTGGGGAGGTTTATATGTGTCTTGTACAAAGCCCAAGATGGAGGCTAAAATGAGTTTGTCTCAACAAGAGAGTGGTTTTATATGCCTTGTACAAAGCCCAAGACGGAGGCTAAAGGAGTTGACTCAACAAGAGAATCTTGCAAAGGTGACTGACCGAACAAGAGAGTCTTTTATACTCAACAAGAGAGTGATTTGTTGTCTCCTACGAAGCCCAAGATTGAGGCTAAAAGGAGATTTGACCCAACAAGAGAGTCTTGAAAAGTGATGGACTCAACAAGAGAGTCTGAAAAAATGATCGACTCAACAAGAGAGTCTAGAATGTGATTGACTCAACAAGAGAGTCTGAAAAGTGATTGACTCAACAAGAGAGTCTGAAAAGGTTAGCTCCATTGGGGGAGGATCTTGTACAAAACCTAGGGGGAGGCTGACTATGTTGAGGAAAGATCATTATACAAAGCCTAAGAGGAGGCTATCTTACTGCTGAGGATCAGATCCGTATGCAGGCCCAAGGGTGGGGAACTCTCATGAGAGAGACTGGGTTTCTGCTGGAGATTTATCCAGGGTGATCAGGGTTTTTTCCTATGTATGAAAGGAACTTGAGAATGTATTTCAGACTCAAAGGGGGTTTAGATTGTCCAAGTCTACTGGTGTTGAAGAGTTTTATCTTTTGTAGGATGCCCAAAAGAGGGCAAAGGCCTTAAGGGATGAGAATCAACCCTAAAGTGGCTTGAGGTTTGACACTGGAAAGAGTGCTCTAGCAAAGGATGACTAAGGTCTGTCTTACACCTTTAATAGGTCGTTAGGGTCCTTGTATTAAGGCCAAGAGAAGCCATGAGAACTTCTAAGAAGCCGAAGGGTCCTTGTACAAAGCCCAAGAGGAGGCGGTGATGCTTTTAGGAAGCCTGTGGGTCCCCAAACCAAGAGAAGTTCAAGAAATGCAATTCACAGAGAAGAGATCATTCCAAGAAAGTTTAAGGGTTTGGAAGAAACACAAGAGATGCTATTCGCGGAGAATAGATCAACTCTGGGGAGTAGAATTTCTTTGACAATTTCTAGGGGTGACAGTCTGAGAAAAGGTTCACCGAGAATACTGCCTTTCTCTGTGTTCCATATTGATTAACCCCAAGAGAATGGAAGATTGTATCTGGAAATCCTATGGGGATCAAGTTTTGACTGTATTAAAGAGTGACCAACAAGGCTTTACCTAGTTCTAGGCATAGTTGCCGAGGAAAACTCAAAATAACTATACTAGTATATATACAATTGATATATGACAAGTATTTAAAAGTATATGAAAGAAGACTAACCATGAGCAGCTTCCCACAATACAGTTATGTATATGAAAGCATATAAAAGAAAGCGGATAAACACTTACCCTTTGTAGAGCTTCCATACTGTTTTGTTAGTTGTTCAACAAAGAAATTAAAGAAAGTTTTGATAACAACTATACATTTGGATTCAAAATCAATGTAGAAAGTATTTTTAACAAAGATCAGTGCTTACAGCTCAGGGAGAGGCCCAAATTTTAAAAGTGATGGCACTGTTGTTTTGTATCGGGACTTATACAACGACTGAGGCCTAAAAAGTTTTGGTCAAAAGGGGGTTGGGTCTTACACACTATTAGAGGGCCAAAATGAATAAAGATGGGTCTTATAGCTCATGGAGAAGCCCATTTGATTTTGTTAAAAAGGCGACGATCTCGCCGAACGTTTGAAAATATACAGAGGGACTTATACAATGTGTGAGGCCCAAAAGGTATTATTTACAAAGGGGTTGGTTCTTACACTCTATTAGAGGCCCAAAGAGACTTTTAAGAAAAGGAATGGGACTTATAGCTCGAGGAGAGGCCCAAATGATTATTTGTTTGAATAATGGCAATCACGCCGAGGTTTGAAAACACAGTGGGTCTTATACGATGACCGAGGCCCAAATTATTTTGGTTTTCAAAAGGGGTTGGGTCTTACACTCTATTAGAGGCCCAAAGAGTTTTAAAAAGATTTGTTTAGGGTGATTAAGATCAAAACCCTAAATTAATTTTAAAATGCATTTTAATTAAATAAAATTTTGATTAAAATGATCAAAATTATCAAACATGTGTGAAAAACAAGTTGTGATCTTGGATTAATGTTTGAAAAATCATGTTTTATCCACAAAATTATTGGAAACCATTTAAGTTTGGAAAATCAAGGAGGAACAAATATTTTAAATGTTAAAAAACAAATAAAAATTAATTCTTTGCAAAAATATCAAATATACAAAATAAATAATATTTTGGGGAAATTATTGTAAAATAAAATATTTTATCATTTTTGTGAATTATTAAAAAAAATCAACTCAAAATCATTAAAAACCAGAGAGAAATTAATTTTTGAATCAATTAAATAAAATCACAAAAATTCAAATATTTAAAAATTAAAAAAAAAAGGGCGCCAAGAACACCAAGTTCTTGCCCGCGCCCTCTGTTTCTTCAGATTTGCGTTTTCCCCTCAATTTCTCTGAATACTTGATGAAATCACACAACCCACATATCAATTTACTCGTTTTCACCTCACGATCATGTCTATGGTCTTTACTTTCATTTATTTTAAGCATGGAATAAGAAATCAAGATAAAACCTCAAGAACCCTAAATTCTGCATGAAGGCTGAGAAATTCTATACACGATTCATTCAAAGCAATTAATTGAGGGGAAACATTTTATGCATGATTATGAGCATTTGGCAAAAGTATTGTGCGAGGAAATATGCATAGATTAAGAGATGACCAAGTTTAGGCTTACTTGAGGGTCGTGGCAGCAAGAGCAATTTGATTTTTGAGTTGGAGGTGTTACAGATGAGTTGTGATGATCTGAATAACTTCCCTGCACCATATGGAATGTGTTTGAATGCTTGGAGTGATTGGAAATGGACTGGAACAGGTTATGAGACCTCAACTGCAATTTGGTTGAAAACTTGAGCAATTGGCTGGTGATTTTGTATAATTGGGGTTCCAGATGTTGTTTAAGTGTTTGATCAGCTCATATATGATGTTTATGAGGTGTGTGAATCATTGGTTTGAGTTGCATTGGCTCCCAACTAAAAACCCGATAGTGACTTGCTTTAGAAGGCAATTTTGGAAGTGAGAAGGTGATTTAGAGGAAAGCATCAGTTTGGGTGCTTTGGTGTACTTAAATTGAGCACAAATGTGCTTTATTTATAGTAGAGCAAGTTTGTTTTGAAAGCAATAGTGAATGGTGGCTGCAGCAGGCCTTCGGCCAATTGGATCAATTTGGAATCTCAAGTCTCCTCTAGCCATTGACTAGAGGTTAGAGCACAGGACTATGGTTCTTTGATTCAAGGATAAGGCTTCACTGAAGTGTTCATTTGTGCTCTGATACATGCCACCTCTAAGCATCCATTGAATGCTCTAAAACAAAATTGGAGTCTTGAAGCATCTTTAGCTTTTAGGGGTGCCAAACCTATATGTAGTTCCAAAGACTTGGGAGGCTTATGGATCAATGTTTGTTCCTCCTTGGTCTCCCCCTGAGGTATGCAGATAGATAAACTTGTTTGTCATTTGCACAAGTTGATCAAATCGAGCCATAATGCACAATCTGCCTTGCCAAGACAGCTTGCAGCAAGGCATGATGCAGCTGTCATAATTCCTAGCTCAGATGGATTTTGATGGAGTTCTTGGACATTTTGGAAAGCTCTCATATGATACAACATATGTGTGATCATAGTTTGTCTTGAAACTTTTTGGATCCAAGTGAAAATGCCCATACATTTTGAGAAAAAGCAAGATAGATTCGGACTTAGTGAAAATTTCACTGAGTGTTGGAAAAAGTGGCATTTTCATATTTTTGTCATTTTGGTCACTCCATAACAAAAAATCGATGAGGAATTGGAATGAGGTGTAGTTAACACTTTTAAAGTATGCCATGAGAGCTACAAATCCATCTTTAGATCATTCAAAATGGTTGCTTGGATCTCAAGTTATGATCCTTGGAAGTTGGTACCCTAGCCACTTTGTTCCATAACTTAGAAAAATTCTAAGTTTTTATGGTTACCCCTTTTACAAGTTATCTCACTTTCTTTGATTTTTCTGGATGAATGATGATTCAAATCATACATTAACATTTTTTTAAGGTTAAAGAACCATAATTATGAAAAATCTCAAAAAGTCAAACTTGACTTTTGTGCACAGTTGACTTTTTATCAGATGAATTCCAAATTGTTCGATCCTTTATGAAATCAAGTCATTGACCTAAATAAAACTTGATGGATATGTTCCATAGGTTTTATAGGGTGTATTGAATCATGTCGCAAGGTTTGGGAGCATGTCTTGGCCAAAAGTCAAAGGTACAGTTGGCTTTTTCTTCAAAACCCTAATGGTGGTCCTGAAGAAATTGAAACTTGTGGATCAAGCTTCTTGGATCAATCCATTGTTGCAAATGGATCAATGTGGTTTATTAGAGACCCTCAAATCATGTCTTGAGATCTTGGATCATGTTTTGTCCCAAAAGTCAACTTAGGGGTGAATTAGGTCAAGAAACCCTAATTCATGATTTTTGATAAATGCATCCCCTGAGGTTAAATTGACTTGATTATTGGGTCCATGAGGTCCCTTGGAGTATCTTGGGTTATGCTTTGAAGAATTGGCTCATGCCAAGAGAAAAGTTTCCATCTGGAGGCATTGGAGAACCTTCCAAAGAAAAGGAACCTCAAACAGAAGTTCTAAATCAACAAGTCGGTCAATCCAGTAATTCAGAACTTGTAAAAAACAACGATGAGATGCTGAAGCTCATCCAGAAAAGCGAGTACAACATTATGGACCAATTGTTGTAACTCTGTCTTGAATCTCTATACTATCTCTCCTGCTTAGTTCAGAGGCTCACAGGGAAGCTCTGCAGAAAGTCTTAGAGCAATCTTTCCTGGAACAAGATGTGATGGTAGGACAATTTGACAGCATCATCTCCAACATCACTTCCTGCAACAACTTGGGATTCAGTGATGAAGAACTGCCGAAAGAAGGCAAGAATCATAATATGGCACTTAGCATTACAGTCAACTGCCAAGATGATGCTTTAGCCAGCGTTCTGGTGGACACAGGATCATCTTTGAGTGTTATGCCTGTAGCGAGCGATTTTGGACGCGGTTCTTAAGCGCTGGTCGCTCTCTGCGATTGAGTTTTAACTACAGGTCGATTCATTTTTTATCCTATTATGAGCTGAATACGGAAGGGAAATAGATGTCTCCAATTAACCCTGCTTGCATACTGAATTTAAACAGCGGTCTGTTAGGTTACGAATGCGATCAATGTGGTGGGGCCTTTGTATTGGTTATTTATATTTTCGCCAATACTGATTTCTCTCTGGGATTTTGTTAGGATACTGCTTCAGATTACGATATACGGGAGTATGGGATTTCGGGTTTTTTGTTGATTGCGCTCGCTAAGATTTTTTTCTTTCAATCTTATGCCTACGTATTCCCGTTTACCAAAACTGGGAAATCAGAGCGTTCGTAGTTCCTCCTATTCTATGGGAGGAAATGGGTGTTTTTGGTGTCTTGTTCAAAGCCCAAGACGTGAAGCAAAAGGTGGTTTGTATCTTGTTCAAAGCCCAAGATGTGAAGCTGAAAGTGTTGACCTTAGACAGAATTTGTCATCTCTAATGGGGTCTGTTTGTCACAACTGTTGGGTGACTGACAGTAAAGGAGGATTACTTTAACCAGGATACGCGGATCCTAGTAATGCCATAATTTCCTTTATAGGGGTTTTAACCTGAAGGAGAAGACTTTAACTCAGTTTAGAGCAATGCCATCTTTCCTTAGGAATTTCTCATGCTAAAAGAGGGACAGTGGCATGGATGTAGATGATCCAGAGGCTTGCCGCTTACAGCGATTAGATGAAGGGGAAGGAGTTGTTGATGTTTGTGTACTGTGAACAAGGCACAACTTTGATGCTAAAAGGTTGATTGGATCAACCAGTGGTTTTCTTATACAAAGCATAAGAGGAGGCTATTAGGTGTCTCGTATAAAGCCCGAGAGAGAGGCTAAAAGGTTTTGATTCAACGAGGGAATCTTTTGGTATCTCGTATAAAGCCCGAGATGAAGGCTATTTGACTCAACAAGAGAGTTTTTGTATCTCGTACAAAGCCCGAGATGGAGGCTAAAAGGTTGATTGACCCAACGAGGGAGTCTCTTACGTGTCTCGTACAAAGCCCGAGAGAGAGACTAAACGTTGTTTGACTCCGCTGGGGAGAATCATTGTACAAAGCCCAAGAGAGAGGCTATGGTGATTGTTTCAGTTGAGTGACAGGTCCAGTATGCTGATTTAAAGAGAAAATCAGTTCTTATATGAGCAACACTGTACTCAAGGATTTGATTCAAGGATCCGGGTTATTCTTGTTCTCTAAGGAAGTGGGAAATCCAAAGGGTATTGAGACTGTCCGAGTCTGCGGGTTTTCTTCCTATTTTTGAAGGGGTGCTTGAGAATGTCTTTGAGACTCAAGGGGATTAGACTGTCCAAGTCTAGAGTTTTATCTTTTGTACTATGCTTTGAGAAACAGTAGTAGACTCTTTGAAAGGACTGTTCTATGCAGATGATTAAGTTCTGTTCCTATACCTCTAGGAGGTCGTCGGGACAATTTGTACGAAGCCCAAGAGGAGGCTGGAAACTTTTAAGAAGTCGAGAGGTCCTTGTACTAAGCCGAAGAGGAGGCTATCATTCCCGGAGGAAGAGATCATTACACGAAGCCTAAAAGGAGGCTGTGAGTACTTTTAAGAAGCCGAGAGGTCCTTGTACTAAGCCCAAGAGGAGGCGGGGTTGCTTTTAGGAAGCCTGTGGGTCCTTGTACGATGCCCAAGAGGAGGCCGATGCTTTTAAGAAGCCCGTGGGTCCCCAAACCCCGAGAAGTTCAAGACAGGTTATTCACAAGGAATAGATCAAGCCAGGAAAGTTCGAGAATTTGGAAGAAACTCAAAGATGCCATTCACGGAGAATACATTCATCTCTGGGAGTAGAGTTTCTTGACAATTCCTAATGAGGACAGCCAAATAGAAGTCTGTATCTGGTGGTCCTATTGGGGATCTAGTTGTCTATTTCTACGAATAATCGAAACGGCGTTTCCTAGTTCTAGAAGTAGTTGCCGGGGAAACTCTAAATATCTATACTATTATTACACAGTTGATATTAGTTTATGAAAGAAGACTTACAGCGACACAGCCCCACAATACAGTTATATGTATATGAAAGCGGTAAATGAAAGCAATAACCACTTACTCGGTTGTAGAGCTTCCATGTTGTTTGGTTAGTTGTTCAACAAAGAAAGATTGAACACAACAATATATTTCAAAATCAAAGGAGAAAGTGCTTTGAAAAAGAAAGATTTGGGGCTTACAGCTCAAGGAAAGGCCCATGGTTTTATCAGTGAGCGCACTGTTGTTTTGTACAGGGGGACTTATACAAGTGACTGAGGCCCAAAAAGGTTTTATGTACAAAGGGATGGGTCTTACACTCTCTCAAGAGGCCCAAAAAGTTTTAAAGAAAAAGAGTGGGGCTTATAACACGAGGGTAGGCCCAGATGATTTTTTTCGTTTGAAATGACGATCACGCCGAGGTTTTCTTTTAACGCAGAGGGACTTATACAATAAGTGAAGCCCAAAATTGTTTTGGTTAAAAAGGGGTTTGGGTCTTACACTCTATTAGAGGCCAAAAAGAGTTTTGAATGGGTCTTATAGCTCGAGGAGAGGCCCAAGGTTATTTTTAAACTGGCGACGATTGCGTCGTTTATTTGAAAATGTACAAAGGGACTTATACAACGTATGAGGCCCAAAAAGTTTTTTGTACAAGGGGGTTGGGTCTTACACTTTAATAGAGGCCCAAAAGAGTTTGATGAGGGTGAAAATCAAAGAAACCCTAGTTTTAATCTTTAAATAGTAAATATTTAAAGAAAATCAATGAAAAATACCAAATAGATTTGAATAAACCACTTGTGATTTTTGTTTAAGGTTTGAAAAATGAGGTATAAATCACAAGAGATATTCAAACTCCTTTGGTCTTGATTTTTCAAGATGGATGTTCATTTTAAAATGTTTAAAAACAAATAAAAATGAATTTATTCACAAAAATACTAGTTATATTAAATACATAATATAAATCTAATTTTTTGTGGAATAAAATATTTCAACATTTTTATGATTTTTTGCAAAAAGAATCAGTAAAAAATAATTAAAATTGAGTGAGTTATTAATTTTTCAAATCATTAACAAAATAATATGAAAAATAGGAAAATAGGAAAAAGTGATAAAAAAAAGGTCTGGGGCGAGGGGGATTCGAACCCCAGACCTTTCGCTTGCCAATACATACAAACTAGCTGATCAACCACTGGGGCGCAATGCCAATTCATTAATAACATGGCAAGTGAAAAATATATATCAAACTAGTTGGATTTTCTGAAAATGGCGCCATGGCCATCTTCTTCCTCTAGCTCGTGCATGAAGCCTTCCATCTCTCTCGTTTCTCAACCATTTGACATGATTCAAACACCAAACTCATGCGTTTTTTCACAAGGAAGAAGATGGCAATACCCAATTTCATTCATTTTCAGTGTATAGCAAATTATATCATTGTGGTCGTATGAACCCTAATTTTGCAAAAGCAATCGAGTAGGCATGATTATGAGTGCTATGATCAAATTTTTTGAGGGAAAACAATCAACATATGATGGCAAGCAATTGGCAAAAATATCATGCGAGGAAATATGCATGGATCATGGAGTTGGAATTTTGAGGCTTACCTTGATGCAAGCTGAAATGGAACTCTGCACAAACCTTGTTCCAGTTGTGAACTAATGATCCCTACAGCTTCAATGGATGTTATGGAGTGTGTTGCAAGCTTTGGAACACTTTGAAACTCTTTGGATCATGCTGGAGACCTCTACCTGCATAATTGAGGCATAATGGCTTGGTTGAAGGGTGATTTTGAGCCTGAGGTGTTACAGTTAGTGTTTAAGTGTTTGGACACCTCAAATACATCATATGTGATGTGTTTGAGCAATTGGAATTGATTGCTTAAGGCTGCAACTCAAAACCCGATAGTGGTTACCCAAAAACCAAGAAACTTGAGGTTTAAGGAAGAATGAGAGAAAGCAGTGTTGTAACTGGCTTTGGTGTGAGTTGAATGATCCATTGGAACCTATATTTATAGGTGATCAACTTTTGTCTTGGAGGAATAGTGAATGGCTGCTGGATCAGATCACATTTGCATGGATTGGCTTGGAGGATTTCTTCTCAAACAAGGCAAACTAGCCATTCCCAAGATCAGGGCTATACCTTGACCAAAATCACATTCTTCAAATGTTTTTATTGTTGTTTAATCAGAGAACTTGACTGAGTAGAGTGGTTTTGTTGAAAATGCACTATTCCACATTAATGCCCCTTTGAATTCAAGGCAAAATGTGCCAAAGTGGATGAATTTCAAGTTGGAAGATTCCTTGGCTTTTTGACTCAACCCTATCAGTTGGATCAATTGGTTCATGATCAGATTGAAGGCATGTGGCATAGTGATCACTCCTTTTGACTCAAAAATCATGGATGGCACAAAACCCCCAAACTGATTTTTCATGGCAGCCTTGACATGGTGTGTTGTGGCAGCCATAATTCTTGGCACAAGTGGATTGGTTTCTTGCTATTGAGTTGCTTGGATTCTTGGCAACATTTGCAACAACATTGATGTTTATCTTTGGAACTGATTCAGCTTGTAACTGTGTGAAAAAACCTCACAAGTTTTGGTGTTTCCAACAAAATCTGTCTTGGACAGAATTTTTTCTAAGTGTTGGAAAAGTGGTACTTTCATGTTTTCAGCCATTTTGGCTCACTCATAGCTCAAAATCCACAATGAATTGGAGTTAGGTCTAGTTGAAGTTTTTGTAGAGGGAAATGAGATCTACAAATCAAGCCTTGGATGGGAGAAAATGGCTTTGTGGTTTAGGAGTTATGACCCTCTAAAGTTGATACCCTAGCCACTTTATTTTTAACTTAGAAAATTTTCTAAGTTTTTATGGTTACCCCTTTTACAAGTTACCCAAATTTTCTTGATTTTTCTTGATGAATGATGATTCAAATCATACATTAACATCATTTTAGGGTTAAAAATCCATTTTTGTGAAAAATCTCAAAAAGTCAAAGTTGACTTTTGTGCACAGTTGACTTTTTATCAGATGAATTCCAAACTGTGCAATTCTTCAGGAAATCATGTCATTTACCTAAATCAAACTTGATGGACATGTTCCATGGGTGTCATAGTGTATATTGATGCATGTAATAGGGCTTGGGAGCATGTCATGGTCAAAAGTCAAAGTTACAGTTGACTTTTTCCTTAAAACCCTAACGGTGGTGCAGATGAAATTGAGGCTTGTTGCTCAAGCTTCTTGGATCAATCCATTGTTTCAAATGGATCAATGTAGTGTATTAGAGACCCTCAAATCCTCCTTTGAGGTCTTGGCTCATGATTTGCCCTAAAAGTTAACTTAGGGGTGATTTAAGTCAAGAAACCCTAATTCCTGATTTTTGATGAATGCATCCCCTGAGACAAAATTGACTTGATGATTGGGTCCATGAGGTTCCATGGAGTATATTAGGTTATGTTTTGGATCCTTGGCTCATGTTCAGAGTAAAATTTCCCTTTGGAGGCCCTGAACGACCAAAACCCTAATTTGGTGATGCTGGCGATCTTGAGGCTTGATCCACCTAGAAGGGAGCAGCTTTGTGCTTAATCCTTGGAGTGGGAGTCCTCTTGATCCTTTGTAGTTACTTGAGAGGCTAGACAAGTTGAAGATCATGTCATTCCTTGATTGATCCTTTGTCTAAGGCTCTGAGAGGGCTTGAAACCCTAATTTTGATAGTAGTGAATGCTCAACAATTCTTTGAGGAGATTGATGAGGCACAAAGGTACATCCATATTGTGGTGATGATTTTCACAATGATGGGAAATCTTAGTGGTCAAAATTTGGGGTATGACAGATGCCCCTATTTAATCTTCTTGGACACGAAGGTGTGAATGACGAAGGTATTCGGGCATTCGGGGTGCAAGAGGATTAAATATCGGAATACCCGAAATTTTGATGGTGGTTATGAATGGTAGCTCACACATTCATCTTTTTTTGCTAAAAACTGATGCTTAGAAAAGGTAAACTTCCCCTCGATCCTGGTCTTCAGCCGAGGAGCTGGTCTCAGTTTCCTTTTGGGATAAACCTCCCCTCGATCCTGGTTTCCTACCAAGGAACTGGTCTTAGTTTCTCTTGTTAACTTCCCCTCGATCCTGGTTTCCTACCAAAGAACTGGTCTTAGTTTCTGATTTAAACTTCCCCTCGATCCTGATTTCCTACCAAGGAACTGGTCTTAGTTTCTGATTTAAACTTCCCCTCGATCCTGGTTTCCTACCGAGGAACTGGTCTAAGTTTCTTTTGTCAATAAACTTTATTGACAAGGGACACTATCCGTAGCGGTTTTCCTCAAACTTCTCACCGAATTTTCCTAGGGAGATGCCATTTGACGAAAAAAATTTGATGTCAGAGTTGCTGGGAAACCCAGTCGTCCGAGTTGTAGAATTGCACAAACTTCTCCGTTGGAGACGCCATTTGTTTCTACTGGGGAAAGCGAGTCTCTTGAGAGGCTGCTTCTGCGTGGGATCTTACATCATACTTTTCTCGGGATCTTGCCGGAGAAATGCCATATGATGGGGTCCAATTTTGAGGTGCCGAGGACCTTTTCATCAGCGATCTTTTCAGAGCAAAACTGGCATGCTGCCGAATCTCTGATTACTTGGCTTTCTCTGTGGATTTTCCTTAATCTGGGAAAGCAAGGATATCATCTTCAATGGTGAAGAGTGATGCTAACTGAAAGTTCCTCTGGTTTTTCAGAGGTTCAAGTTATCAAAATGGTCAAGGGCCAACTTCAATCCAGAAATAAATTGGGGGCGAGGTAGTTAAAACGCAACGTTTCCTGACGAGGCAAGAACTGACAACTCGATTGGGAGAACTTCTATCACTAGGGGACAAGACCGACTAGAGCGATAGTGATGCAATATGAAATGTGAATGCAAATCAATAATTCATGATGTATGTATGTATATGCTGACAAAACTGACGCGACACACAAACTAAAAGATGAACATGACTGGATACTCGGCCATCGCGGGGCGTGTTGAAATATCGCGGGTTCAAGATAGCAATTTCACCTTGCTTAGGAGAGATAGTCCCTATTGGGAGCTACCGTTGGTCGGGCTTAGGAGATAAGAACTCGGCCGAAGAGGTCAGATGGAATAGTCGCATCCGACATTGTTAATCCTTCATTCAGGCGCAATGGCGTAGAAGGAGTACTTTGATTCTGTACTTTGAAGTTCGCTTACTTCTGGAGAAGCGGTTGATGCTCTTTTGATGTTCAATAGTCAAAAGAAATTGTCGTCTTTATTTTAAAAGCAGAAAAAGTTTTAACAAGTAAATTCATTTTTGTTTTATTTCAAGAATCGTTAATCATGTTAACAACGTCGTTCTGTAAAGCTAAAACAAATAAGAACTACAAACAAAAGCACAAAGGCTCAAATTTTATTGATAGGATGGAAATCAGCCAAACCTGTGATTCCAAAGAGTATTTACATAGTTAGAAAATGGTAATTTACAGGGAAAAGGGCTACGTTGAAACATAACGACCACTATCCTTCTACCAACTTTGAATTCGGGGCATCCTGAGCTTCTGTCGAAGATGACCTTGACTGGTGTTTTCTGACAGGTGATGTAACTGCTGCTGAGGGACCTGCCTCTGTTGAACATAGTTACTAGCCATTATCCCTAATTTTTGCCTGGATTGTACTGTGATGTTTCCAATCCACCGGGATGATTTTTTTTATTTTGTCTCTAACTTTTGCCTGGACCGCCCTTTCGGGTTTTCAATCCACCGAGACGTTTTTTTTTTTAGTTTTTAGTTTAGGCGAAGTATTTCTTGACTACATCAACATTCGTGGGGTAGGCAAATTCCTCTCCGTCCATGGTTGCAAGTCTCAAAGCGCCGCCTGAGAAAGCTTTTGTGACCACATACGGGCCGTCATAATTCGGAGTCCACTTGCCCCGGGATTCAGTGAGAAATGATTGTATCTTCTTGAGCACGAGGTCTCCTTTCCTGAAGACACGAGGTCGGACCTTTTTGTAGAATGCCTTCTTGATTCTCTGTTGATACAGCTGACCATGGCATAGTGCCGTGATTCGTTTCTCTTCGATTAGGTTTAAGTCGTCGTGTCGGCTTTGACACCATTCAGCTTCAGTGAGCTTAGCTTCCATCAATACTCGGATTGACGGGATCTCTACTTCTATGGGGAGCACTGCTTCCATGCCATATACTAGGGAGAAAGGGGTAGCCCCTGTTGAAGTGCGGACAGATGTGCGATAACCGTGAAGAGTAAAGGGTAGCATCTCGTGCTAGTCTTTGTAGGTTACAACCATCTTTTGAATGATCTTCTTGATGTTCTTATTGGCCGCTTCTACCGCTCCGTTCATCTTTGGTCGGTAGGGAGATGAGTTATGGTGTTCGATCTTGATCTCTGCACACAACTCTTTCATCATCTTATTGTTCAAGTTAGATCCATTATCAGTAATGATCTCGCTTGGAACACCATAACGGCAGATGATATTGTTTTTGATAAATTGGATCACCACTTGTCTGGTTACATTGTCGAATGACGATGCTTCGACCCACTTGGTGAAGTAATCAATGGCTACTAGGATGAACCGATGTCCGTTTGAAGCCTTGGGCTCAATCATGCCAATCATGTCGATTCCCCATATCGAGAATGGCCATGGGGAAGAGAGAACTTTGAGATGTGATGGCGGTACATGAATTTTGTCGGAGTATATCTGACACTTGTGACACCTTCTCATGTACTTGTAGCAGTAGGATTCCATTGTCAACCAATAGTACCCTGCTCTTTGGATTTTTCTCGCCATTGTGTGTCCTTTGGCATGAGTGCCAAAGGATCCTTCATGAATTTCTTTCATAAGCATGTCTGCTTCTGGTCTGTCTACGCATCGGAGCAAGACCATGTCAAAATTTCTCTTATAGAGAGTGTCACCGCTCAGGAAGAAGTTTCCAGCCAATCTTCTGAGGGTTTTTCTATCTTTCCTGGATGCTCCAGGTGGATACTCTCGTTTCTAAAGGAAGCATTTGATATCGTAATACCAAGGTTTGTCGTCTATGACTGCTTCAATCATGAAGATGTAAGCGGGCCGTTCAAGGCACATTATGTCGACCCTAGGTATGCCATTCCATTGACCTACACTAATCAGGGAAGAGAGGGTGGCTAAAGCGTCAGCCATGTGATTCTCATCACGAGGGATGTGATGAAACTCGACTCTGTTGAAGAAAGGTAGCAACCTTCTTGCGTAGTCTTTGTAAGGAATCAATCCTGATTGGTATGTGTTCCAATCTCCTTTTATCTGATTAATAACCAGGGCTGAGTCGCCATATACGTCCAAGTTTTTGATCCTTAAATTAATTGCTTCTTCGAGACCCATGATACATGCTCCGTATTCAGCCTCGTTGTTCGTACATTTGAACGTAAGTCGAGCTGTGAAAGGAATGTGGGTACCCTGAGGGGTAACAATTATTGCCCCAATTCCATTTCCATAATGATTAACTGCTCCGTCAAAGATAAGTCCCCATTGGGAACCTGGTTCTGGCCCTTCACTGGGTAGCGGTTCATCGCAATCTTTCATTTTTAAATACATGACATCTTTGTCTGGGAAGTCGAACCCGATTGATTCTTGATCGTCAATCGGTTGATGAGCCAAATGATCGGCTAAAATACTTCCTTTAACGGCTTTTTAAGCATGGTACTCTATGTCATATTCTGATAACAACATCTGCCAACGGGCAATCCTTCCCGTAAGAGCAGGTTTTTCGAAGACATACTTGATTGGATCCATTTCTAAGATTAACCAAGTAGTATGACAAATCAAGTATTGGCGAATACGTTTGGCTGCCCAAGCCAAAACGCAACAAGTTTTCTCAAGCATCGTGTACCGAGTTTCGCAGTCGGTGAATTTCTTGCTCAAATAATAAATGGCAGACTCTTTCCTTTTTGTTTCGTCTTGTTGGCAAAGTACACATCCCATTGAGTCTTCCAAGACTGTGAGGTAAATGATCAGTGGTCTTCCTTCCACTAAAGGTGATAGAATCGGAGGATTCAACAGATATTCCTTAATACTGTCGAAGGCGGTTTGGCAATCTTCTGACCAAACACAATCCTGGTTCTTTTTGAGTATCTTGAAAATCGGCGCACATGTGGCGGTCATGAGGAATATTAATCTGGAGATGTAGTTCAAACGTCCCAGGAATCCCCTGACTTGTTTTTCGGTTTTCGGAGAATGCATTTCTTGAATGGCCTTGACCTTGTCAGGATCAACCTCAATCCCTTTCTGGCTGACGATGAACCCTAGTAATTTCCTTGAACGGACACCGAAGGTGCACTTGTTGGGATTCAAGCAGAGTTTGTACTTTTACAAACGCTCGAATAGTTTTGACAGGTGGGTCACATGCTCCTCTTCTGTCTTAGATTTTGCAATCATGTCATTGACATATACCTCTATCTCTTTATGTATCATGTCATGAAAAAGAGTAGTCATGGCCCTTTGATAGGTTGCCCTGGCGTTCTTCAAACCGAACGACATCACCTTGTAACAAAAGGTACCCCATGGGGTGATGAACGAAGTTTTCTCCATGTCTTTCGGCGCCATTTTGATCTGGTTATAGCCCGAGAATCTATCCATGAAGGAGAAAATTTTGAACTTTGCTATGCTGTCTAACAGCATGTTAATGTGTGGTAAAGGAAAGTTGTCCTTTGGACTTGCCTTGTTTAGATCCCTGTAATCAACACACATTCTGACCTTTCCGTCCTTTTGGGGAACGGGTACGATGTTGGCTAACCATTGAGGATATTCAGACGTAGCAAGGAATCCTGCGTCGATCTGTTTCTGTACCTCCTCTTTGATTTTGATGGCCATGTCCGGGTGAGTCCGTCTCAACCTCTACTTTACTGGCAGACATTCCGATCTTAACGGTAAGTGATGTTCCACGACGCTGGTATCCAACCCTGGCATATCCTGATAGGACCAAGCGAATACATCGGGGAATTCTTTGAGAAGCTTTATCAAACTCTCTTTGGCAGTTGGACTGAGCAGTGCCCCAATCCTAATTTCTTTTCTCTCTTTTTTTGAACCCAAGTTTACCATTTCCAACGGTTCTTTGTGAGGTTCAATGGACCTTTCCTCTTATTTGAGTAATCGGGAGATCTCTTCTAGAATTTGGTCGTCATTTTCTTCTTCAGCCTCGAATACCGGGAACTCAAAGTTGGGAGAAAGCATCGGATTGTATGTTTCAATGGGGTTTAAAACAAGCAATCTGCATGACATGATGATTCGTGTTTAGAAGAGATAGAGAAAATGCAAGTGTGTGCAATGTTTTATTTTACTGCTTGTTTTTATTTTTAATTGTTTTTTAGGATTACCATTTTCTGAAAAAGCAAAAAGAGAAAACAACAATTAATGCGGAAATTACAGAATGACGTTATTTTATTAATGAACAAGTCGATCCTTGAAACTACAGCCCTATAAAACAAAACTCTGTCACTTCGGGCAAAGCGAAGAGGGAAATTTACAGAAAGCGAGCCCTATCAAAACATCCGTTTCACCTGGGCAGGGTGAAAGATTAAAGATGGCAATTACTTTGACTAACGAACGACCTTCGGAACCTCGACGGCAACCCATTGGCGGCGAACTCCTCGGTGAATCACAAAGTCTGGCACCTTCCTTGATTTGTCTTCAGAAATGACGCTGATTTCTGGTGGAGCAGGATCATTGGAATCTGTCTCCCAGGCAGAGTTGTCGTAGGAGAATTCCTCTGTTGTATTATGCAGAGTAGTTGCGCTCTCAGCTGTATCTCCCCATCCAGTAGGTTGGATGTCTTCGAGCCTGATACGAGAGCTTTCGGAAGCAGTGTACTTGACCACAAAGTCGTATTTTCCACTTGGTTCTCCCAAGGTGTCCCAAACTTCTTTGGAACTGGAGGAGTCATTTCTCTCGATGACGCTGACCTCGGGAAAAGCATAGTTGATGAATTCAAGTCCTGCAAGCATTGCGAATTCATCTCCATGTTGAGTAGTTTCTGAATGACCTGAGTGTTGATCCCATGACATGGTGGGGACACAGGTATTCTGTTCAATGATGCTCAGCTGAGTTTCATTAATCGGCTGACTTTCTGGCCCCAAGTCTCCTGGGTAAGGTTGCGACATTGGCAGGCCATCCATCGGGCCATAGTAATTGTGGTCAAAGTTGTCTTTCATCAGAGTGTCCTCCTCTAATGAATTTGGCGGAGCACGACATCCTTTCAGATCACAATCTCCATATATCATTTCGACGTCTGACCTTGGTATAAATCTCAGACTCTGTGTGGGATAGCAAAATGGTATAGGCACCTCTTCCTGAGACATATAACAGTCCTCATTAAGGTAGGACTTCCATTCTTCATTTGTGTCAGAGGGATCTTCCTCAATGATAGCATGGACTGCTTGAGGGACTGGGTGAAGAAAACCTCCACTGTGGAAGAAGTTTTGAATGGGATGAAGACTTCCATCGCTGGCAGCTGTCTGGGTACAGGTTGCAGAAAAACCAAGACCCTTCTTTGTTTTATTGTCAATAGGAATGACAAGCTGTCCCCATCCGATTGTATCGGTACTCTCGACCGCTTTGATAGCATCTTTGTATGAGGAAATCGAGGTTCCTCCTTGGGATTGATTATCCTTGCCCACCGACAGCGCCTGGAACTGCGTCCCAATAACCTTACCG
Source organism: Lathyrus tuberosus (assembly GCA_022829125.1). NCBI lineage: Eukaryota > Viridiplantae > Streptophyta > Magnoliopsida > Fabales > Fabaceae > Lathyrus > Lathyrus tuberosus. Next base: position 145,667 of record JALAZF010000702.1, read on the forward strand.
GGTTCTACACAAGAAGACGACGATAAGTTACTCACGAGCAAGGCCTGTTCTCCACAGACTGTGATAAATTGATCATTCTGAACGAACTTTAGCTTTTGGTGGAGGGTCAAAGTGACCGCTCCAACCTGATGTATCCAAGGTCTTCCTAATAAACAACTGTATGTTGCATGGATGTCCATGACCTGGAAAGTGACTTGGAAAGTGTGAGGACCGATAGTTATGGGAAGATCAACTTCGCCGATAACCGCTTTTCTGGATCCATCGAATGCTTTGACGACAAACTCGCTCATTCTCATCGGAGGGCCCTGAAATGATAATTGCATCAAATTGGACTTTGGCATAACATTCAGGGATGACCCCGTGTCTACGAGTACGCTGGCTAAAGCATCGTCCTGGCAGTTAACTATAATGTTGAGCGCCATGTTATGACGGCGACCCTCTTCGGGTTATTCCTCATCACTAAATCCTAAATTATTGCAGGAAGTGATGTTAGAGACAATGCTATCGAACTGTCTGATTGTTACATCCTGTTCCACAAAGGCTTGCTCCAAGACTTTCTGTACAGCCTCCCTGTGGGCTTCTGAACTGAGCAACAGTGATAATACCGAGATCTTTGAAGGAGTTTGTAACAGTTGATCGACAATGTCGTATTCACTCCTTTGGATGAGCTTCAGCATCTCATCATCATTTTTCGAAAGGTCGAGATTACTGGATTGACCGAATGATTGATCAGGAGCTTCCGTCTAAAGTTCCTTTTCCTTGTTAGGTTCTCCAACTCCTCGGTTGAAGATTCTACCACTCCGTGTTACACGAGTGATGTCTGTAATATTCACAACCGAGGGTAATGGAATTTCCTTTCCATTTTCAATGGTTGTTGCACCTTATTTGTAAGGGATAGCCTTAGTTGATTCATACGGTAGTGGTCCCGGCAGATAAATGACTACAGGAGCCTTCTGATTTTTCTGACCATCGTAAGTAATCTTGATCCGTTCCCAGTTGGGAACTTAAGATTCGTCAAGTAGAGGGATAATGGCAAAAACATCCATGGTTTGATTGGCAAGGTAATTCGGCGTCCAGTTGATGGGTCCGGAACCCGGATATGGACGAATTTCTCCACGATCCACCTGACCTTGAAGAGCTACTCTCACAAGGTAACACCCTTGGTTACTTTCCGAACATACGCTACAACGGTCATAATTGTGTGGTGGCACCTGGCCACACCCACTTTGAATACAATGTAACCTCACTAGGTTAGCTTCCACGAATCGGACATCCTGACTCTGACGCCGAGTAGGATTCCTGTTACTGATACTAATTTGCTGAGTATCTTCATCCATATAAATTGGCGTCCACCAGTGATTTAACAAGTGCTGAAGTGCCTCCTAGACAAGGGTACAACCTTGATCGTTTTCGTAACCCGCTTTACAGCCGTGATAATTATGTGACACTAGGAATCCGAGTCGGACCTGTTCAGCATGTAACTCTACCAGCTTAGTATTCACCACGTGAATATCGAAGATCTAAACCATGTTGATCTGATAAGGGTTCCTATCATGGTAGTCTTGGATCCATCCAAGATCCATCTGACGCTAGAAGGCCTCTTGTATGAAAGAGCATCCTTGTTTGTTTATCTAGCAAGTCAGACAGGAACTGTAATCGTACCGCGGCAGATTATGATACTGGCTTTGCCTTGAGTGCATCGCCACCAAGTTGATATCCATTGCACGGATGTCGTGGTTCTGAATGATGTTGGAATTCGTGTAAACCATGTTAACTCCACAAACTCGGTGCTCTTGGATCCATTCGAGATCCATCTGTTCCTGTAGAGCTGCTTGCACCACAGAACATCCCTGGTTGTCTTTAGAGCAGATATCACACTGATGATAGTTATGAGGTGGTACATGGCCATATCCACTCTGTCTACAATGCATCTTGACCAGATTGGTTTTCAACAAGAGTACATTGTGAATTTGATAGACGTCGTTAGTCTCTCCTTCTATCAAATTGACTGCAGCTTTCTCGTGTTGAGGCAGTGGGTTCGTAAGAACATAAGGATTTGTATCCTTGAAGGATAAAACCCCGCTCCTAACAAGTTTTTGCACGTCGGACTTGAAATTGAGACAAGTCTCTATGTTATGCCATGGACCTCCTTGGTGGTAAGGGCAAGTTTGATCCACCTTAAACCAAAAAGGCGGATTTTCCGGTACTGTAAGAGGGGACTTAGTCTGAATGTGCCCCTTGGCTAGTAGTAATGGAAACAGCTCTGCGTACGATACGGGTATAGGATCAAATCCTAGTGGCCCCGTTGTACGGTTGTTGTTATATGGAGGATGAGCCTGCTGAAGAGGCTGTTGTGTCCTTTGCTGATCAGGTTGGCTCTGCGCAACCTGAGGTTGATACGTAGGAATGGGCGCAGTGTTGATAGCAGGAGTCACAGCTGCTACCTGCTGATAACGTCGCCTTTGCTTTTCGAGAGAGATATTCCTAATATCTTGATCTTCTTTCTTAGGGAGAGCACTACCGTATTTTTTAGTACCGCTCGTCGATCCAGTGTCTTTTACCAAACGTCCTTCTCGGATGGCTTCCTCAAGACGTATGCCCATGCCCACCATTTCGGTGAAATGACTGGGTGCACTAGCAACCATTCAGTCATAGTAAAATGAGCTTAAGGTCTTTAAGAAGATCTTTGTCATCTCTTTTTCCTCAAGAGGTGGACAAATTTGAGCGGCAATTTCATGCCACCTTTGAGCATACTCCTTAAAGGTTTCCTTGTCCTTTTGCGACATTGATCTGAGTTAATCTCTGTCGGGATCCATGTCCAAATTGTATTTGTATTGTTGGACGAAGGCAGTACCAAGATTTCTGAATGTGCTAATCGTAGCACGGTTTAAACCCATGTACCATTTTAATGCGGCACCGGTTAAACTATCCTAAAGTAGTGAATCAGCAGGTCCTGATTCTCCGTCTAAGCTGATATTCGCCGAGTGAACATCACCAGATGGCTCTGAGGGCAAGAGTTACCCTTGTACTTTTCAAAGTCGGGCACTTGGAACTTGTGCGGAACTTTCACATTGGGGACCAAGCAGAGATCTGCACCGTCCTTTCCAAATAAATCCTGACCACGAATGGCTTGCAGCTCCTTCTGCATTTCCAGGAACTGCTCCTGGAATTCATCCATTCTATCGAACATAGTTTCCTTTTTACCAGAAGGTATTGGTGGAATTTGTCCTTCCGGGACAGTGTGCACCACAGGGGGTGGTACCGTGACTACGACAGCGAATCTTGGCATTTCCTGAAGTTTGTAACCTTCATTAGTTTTCAGTATGCCCCTGGCATCTTCGCTTTCCCGAAGTTTGTAACCTTCAGGCCCAGCGGCTTCTGTTGTGATTCCCTGATCTTCAGTGATCAGCGGAACATATCCTTCCGGGATATAGTTAACAGGCATGCCCTAAGGACGATCTTTCGGCATTTAATACCTAGGATCATACTTCTCCATGATTGGCGTTGAGGTGATCTCTGAGATCACAGTCCTTTGTAGCTGAGCTTCTGCCATGGCTTGCATGTCCTTCCGAAGCTTTCTCATATCCTCTCTCAGAGCGTCGATCTCTTCCTTCAACTCTCTGTTTTCTTCCTCAAGATCATCCATCTTTTTCTGACGATTGGCCCGAGTATTATACGAATGAGACAGTTTGACTCTAAAACCGAGACACAAATGTGAGATTCGTAGGAAAGAAGAATACGCGGCGTGAGAATGATGAATGCAATGATTATATTAATTGTTTTTTTGGTTTAATCAAAATAAACTTCGACAATTAGATTGCAAATATCAAACAGTGGGGAAACCCCTTTTTATTGAATTCAAAGGATTACAGAAATGGAAATACAGTAGATTACAAGATGCAGAAACAGAAACCTAAGCTAATGGGTCCCGAGTCCTCTCTGAAGAGAAATCGGGTGCTGACTCTGGTATTTTCCTTTTCTTTGACTAGGGCTCTTGGGCCGTTGTCGGGTTGTCATTCCTTTTCCAGGTGAAAGGAGCGAGCAAATTCCTTTGGTCATCTTGATTCTCTACAGCATGTTGCTCCAAAATTTCAATCAGAGCATCTTTTTCTTTTAGTAATTGTTGTATTTTGATGCACTCTACGTTGAGGGTGCGGTACTTGTTCTTCCAAGACCTTCTCTCCTTTTGAACTTCGTTGAGAGTAACCTGAAGCTTTTCAGTTCCCATCATGAAGTACATGACAGATTCCCTCGGCGGAAGAATTTCGTAACGAGGATAAGGCATCTTCAGCTTGAGAGCTCTAGTTTGTACCCAATGGAGATAAGGCTCCACCGAGACACAATCCGGTTTTCCTAGAGACTCTTATCCTTTCTTATGGACGTGTTTCCAAGCGTGCACTATTTCCATCTTAAGTGCTCTATCGTTTTCTCCTTCCTTGAAGAAAAGACCTTCCAGATGAACACCTCGTGGGACGTGTCTCATCGGGTATCCAAATTGACGGTGAACCAACACTGGGTGATAGTTGATTCCTCCTTTAGTTCCTATGAGGGGTACGTTGGGGAAGTTTCCACAACGATCAATGATTCTGATTCAATCATAGATCCTATTACACCAATCTATGTCAGAGTTGGTAAGAGACATGATCTTCTGCGACCAACGTAAGGCACTCTTGCAATCCCAAAAAGCAGCAGACTAGGGCAAGTGGGAGATAAACCATTTGTAAAGCAAAGGTACACAGCATGTGATCTCCCCTCCACTGTACAAATTTCCCAAGTGTACAGAATGATACGCATCTGCGAGCAAAGTCGGCACAGGGTTTCCAATGAGAAAAACCTTAATGGAGTTGATATCGACAAAGTTATTGATGTTGGGAAACAAAAATAACCCGTAGGTGAGCAAGACAAAGATGCTTTCAAAAGCAGTCACGTTTCCTATACTGGAAAAATACAGGGCTTTCTTTGTCAAGAACTGGGCTGGCAAACCTTGGATGTCACCCTTAGTGGTTAGGTGAGTCCTGACCTCAGACTCATCCAAATTAATTGCTCTTGCAATGGTCTAATTCATTGGAATTTCTTCCAGTCCAGAAAATGGAGCTTGATCAGTAATGTGTAGATCAATCAGATGAGAATACTCCCCCAGCGTTGGTGCGAGCTGGTAATCCGGGAATGTGAAACAGTGATAAACCGGATCGTAAAACTTAATGAGCGCATCCATGATTCCCTCAATCACATGGACTCTTAATAGTGGTAGCAAACCTCCGTGCTTGGCTCTGAAAGCCTCAGGGTTAGTGATCATCCTTGCTAACCTTCTCAAATCCTCTAGCTTTGGAACCTTGAAGGTATACTTATGGGTTCTCCTTCTACCGAAATCCATTAATGCAATCCTTTTCTCTGATATTTGCAATCACAGTCTTAGTTTAATTTGAAAAACAGAGAGACTGGAAGAGAAATTTTTTTGAATGTTTTAATGTTTTTTTAAATGAATGCATGAATGCAGCACACAAAAACATAGAAAAAACATGGGGTCAAAGGGTCGTTGTCATGAAGTCCAGGCTCTACCCATCCCCAAAGGTTTATACTAGGGTGATTTTTGTACCTGTACTCATTATCATCAGCTCCTCCCAGGAAAGCAAAACAACAAGCGGATCGCCAGCGAGTTGTAGAGCAATCTTAGAGTAAGTGCCATTCACCGAGAATAGATCACCAGCCTCAAATGAGGGTAGTATCGTGTAACAACTATTTCCGATAGTTTCTGCACTGCAAAAGGGTTTGGCTCCTCAGCTTCTCAGACATCACAATCGACCCATTGTCTAGGTGAGAGAATGGGTTGCATTAGTCAACCTCCACTGAGGTTGATGGTCGACCTCGTCGCCATCACTTATCTTAAGTGTATACTCAATCTTTCCACATGCGGCATCACACGCATTCCCATTAGCAGAAAAATAAACACGTATAGCAATTAGGAAAAGCAGTATATATATTTGTCCTAATCATCCTAGACCTTTAAAGCTATGAATCCTAAGTTCCTGGCAGAAAATGGGTTCCCCGGCGGAAGCCCCAATCTGTGGTATTCACACAAGTGAAGAGAAAAAAGGTTAGAGTCACCCCACGGTGGGCGCCATTTTTCTGTAGCGAGCAATTTTGGACGCAGTTCTTAAGCGCTGGTCGCTCTCTGCGGTTGAGTTTTAACTATAGGTCGATTCATTTTTTATCCTATTGTGAGCTGAATAAGGAAGGGAAATAGATGTCTCCAATTAACCCTGCTTGCATACTAAATTTAAACAGCGGTCTGTTAGGTTACGGATGCGATCAATGTGGTGGGACCTTTGTATCGGTTATTTGTATTTTCGCCAATACTTATTTCTCTCTGGGATTTTGTTAGGATACTACTTCAGATTACGATATATGGGAGTATGGGATTTCGGGTTTTTTGTTGATTGCGCTCGCTAAGATTTTTTTCTTTCAATCTTATGCCTACGTATTCCCGTTTACCGAAACAGGGAAATCAGAGCGTTCGTAGTTCCTCCTATTCTATGGGAGGAAATGGGTGTTTTTGGTGTCTTGTTCAAAGCCCAAGACGTGAAGCGAAAGGTGGTTTGTATCTTGTTCAAAGCCCAAGATGTGAAGCTGAAAGTGTTGACCTTAGAGAGAATTTGTCATCTCTAAAGGGGTCTGTTTGTCACAACTGTTGGGTGACTGACAGTAAAGGAGGATTACTTTAACCGGGATACGCGGATCTTAGTAATGCCATAATTTCCTTTATAGGGGTTTTAACCTGAAGGAGAAGACTTTAACTCAGTTTAGAGCAATGTCATCTTTCCTTAGGAATTTCTCATGCTAAAAGAGGGACAGTGGCATGGATGTAGATGATCCAGAGGCTTGCCGCTTACAGCGATTAGATGAAGGGGAAGGAGTTGTTGATGTTTGTGTACTGTGAACGAGGAACAACTTTGATGCTAAAAGGTTGATTGGATCAACCAGTGGTTTTCTTATACAAAGCCTAAGAGGAGGCTATTAGGTGTCTCGTACAAAGCCCGAGAGAGAGGCTAAAAGGTTTTGATTCAACGAGGGAATCTTTTGGTATCTCGTATAAAGCCCGAGATGGAGGCTATTTAACTCAACAAGAGAGTTTTTGTATCTCGTACAAAGCCCGAGATGGAGGCTAAAAGGTTGATTGACCCAACGAGGGAGTCTCTTACGTGTCTCGTACAAAGCCCGAGAGAGAGGCTAAACGTTATTTGACTCCGCTGGGAAGAATCATTGTACAAAGCCCAAGAGAGAGGCTATGGTGACTGTTTCAGTTGAGTGACAGGTCCAGTATGCTGATTTAAAGAGAAAATCAGTTCTTATATGAGCAACACTGTACTCAAGGATTTGATTCAAGGATCCGGGTTATTCCTGTTCTCTAAGGAAGTGGGAAATCCGAAGGGTATTGAGACTGTCCGAGTCTGCGGGTTTTCTTCCTATTTTTGAAAGGGTGCTTGAGAATGTCTTTGAGACTCAAGGGGATTAGACTGTCCAAGTCTAGAGTTTTATCTTTTGTACTATGCTTTGAGAAACAGTAGTAGACTCTTTGAAAGGATTGTTCTATGCAGATGATTAAGTTCTATTCCTATACCTCTAAGAGGTCGTCAGGACAATTTGTACGAAGCCCAAGAGGAGGCTGGAAACTTTTAAGAAGCCGAGAGGTCCTTGTACTAAGCCCAAGAGGAGGCTATCATTCCTGGAGGAAGAGATCATTATACGAAGCCTAAGAGGAGGCTGTGAATACTTTTAAGAAGCCGAGAGGTCCTTGTACTAAGCCCAAGAGGAGGCGAGGTTGCTTTTAGGGAGCCTGTGGGTCCTTGTACGATGCCCAAGAGGAGGCCGATGCTTTTAAGAAGCCCGTGGGTCCCCAAACCCCGAGAAGTTCAAGACAGGCTATTCACAAGGAATAGATCAAGCCAGGAAAGTTCCAGAATTTGGAAGAAACTCAAAGATGCCATTCACGGAGAATACATTCATCTCTGGGAGTAGAGTTTCTTGACAATACCTAATGAGGACAGCCAAAGAGAAGACTGTATCTGGTGGTCCTATTAGGGATCTAGTTGTCTATTTCTACGAATAATCGAAACAACGTTTCCTAGTTCTAGACGTAGTTGCCGGGGAAACTCTAAATATCTATACTATTATTACACAGTTGATATGAGTTTATGAAAGAAGACTTATAGCGAAACAGCCCCACAATACAGTTATATGTATATGAAAGCGGTAAATGAAAGCAATAACCACTTACTTTGTTGTAGAGCTTCCATGTTGTTTGGTTAGTTGTTCAACAAAGAAAGATTGAACACAACAGTATATTTCAAAATCAAAGGAGATAGTGCTTTGAAAAAGAAAGATTTGGGGCTTACAACTCAAGGAGAGGCCCATGGTTTTATTAGTGAACGCACTGTTGTTTTGTATAGAGGGACTTATACAAGTGACTGAGGCCCAAGAAGGTGGTCTTACACTCTCTCAAGAAGCCCAAAAAGTTTTATAGAAAAAGAGTGGGGCTTATAACACGTGGGTAGGCCCAGATGATTTTTTTCGTTTGAAATGGCGATTGCGCCGAGGTTTTCTTTTAACGCAGAGGGACTTATACAATAAGTGAAGCCCAAAATTGTTTTGGTTAAAAGGGGGTTTGGGTCTTACACTCTATTAGAGGCCCAAAAGAGTTTTGAATGGGTCTTATAGCTCGAGGAGATGCCCAAGGTTATTTTTAAACTGGCGACGATCGCGTCGTTTATTTGAAAATGTACAGAGGGACTTATACAACGGACGAGGCCCAAAATGTTTTCAGTACAAGGGGGTTGGGTCTTACACTTTAATAGAGGCCCAAAAGAGTTTGATGAGGGTGAAAATCAAAGAAACCCTAATTTTAATCTTTAAATAGTAAATATTTAAAGAAAATCAATGAAAAATACCAAATAGATTTGAATAAACCACTTGTGATTTTTGTTTAAGGTTTGAAAAATGAGGTATAAATCACAAGAGATATTAAAACTCATTTGGTCTTGATTTTTCAAGATGGATGTTCATTTTAAAATGTTTAAAAACAAATAAAAATGAATTTATTCACAAAAATAATAATTATATTAAATACATAATATAAATCTAATTTTTTATGGAATAAAATATTTCAACATTTTTATGATTTTTTGCAAAAAGAATCAGTAAAAAATAATTAAAATTGAGTGAGTTATTAATTTTTCAAATCATTAAAAAAATAATATGAAAAATAGGAAAATAGGAAAAAGTGATAAAAAAAAGGTCTGGGGCGAGGGGGATTCGAACCCCAGACCTTTCGCTTGCCAATACATACAAACCAGCTGATCAACCACTGGGGCGCAATGCCAATTCATTAATAACATGGCAAGTGAAAAATATATATCAAACTAGTTGGATTTTCTGAAAATGGCGCCATGGACATCTTCTTCCTCTAGCTCGTGCATGAAACCTTCCATCTCTCGCGTTTCTCAACCATTTGACATGGTTCAAACACCAAACTCATGCGTTTTTTCACAAGGAAGAAGATGGCAATACCCAATTTCATTCATTTTCAGTGTATAGCAAATTATATCATTGTGGCCGTATGAACCCTAATTTTGCAAAAGCAATTGAGTAGGCATGATTATGAGTGCTATGATCAAATTTTTTGAGGGAAAACAATCAACATATGATGGCAAGCAATTGGCAAAAATATCATGCGAGGAAATATGCATGGATCATGGAGTTGGAGTTTTGAGGCTTACCTTGATGCAAGCTGAAATGGAACTCTGCACAAACCTTGTTCCAGTTGTGAATTAATGATCCCTACAGCTTCAATGGATGTTATGGAGTGTGTTGCAAGCTTTGGAACACTTTGAAACTCTTTGGATCAAGCTGGAGACCTCCACCTGCATAATTGAGGCATAATGGCTTGGTTGAAGGGTGATTTTGAGCCTGAGGTGTTACAGTTAGTGTTTAAGTGTTTGGACACCTCAAATACATCATATGTGATGTGTTTGAGCAATTGGAATTGATTGCTTAAGGCTGCAACTCAAAACCCGATAGTGGTTACCCAAAAACCAAGAAACTTGAGGTTTAAGGAAGAATGAGAGAAAGCAGTGCTGTAACTGGCTTTGGTGTGAGTTGAATGATCCATTGGAACCTCTATTTATAGGTGATTAAATTTTGTCTTGGAGGAATAGTGAATGGCTGCTGGATCAGATCACATTTGCATGGATTGGCTTGGAGGATTTCTTCTCAAGCAAGGCAAACTAGCCATTCCCAAGAGCAGGGCTATGCCTTGACCAAAATCACATTCTTCAAATGTTTTTATTGTTGTTTAATCAGAGAACTTGACTGAGTAGAGTGGCTTTGTTGAAAATGCACTATTCCACATTAATGCCCCTTTGAATTCAAGGCAAAATGTGCCAAAGTGGATGAATTTCAAGTTGGAAGATTCCTTGGCTTTTTGACTCAACCCTATCAGTTGGATCAATTGGTTCGTGATCATATTGAAGGCATGTGGCATAGTGATCACTCATTTTGACTCAAAAATCGTGGATGGCACAAAACCCCCAAACTGATTTTTCATGGTAGCCTTGACATGGTGTGTTGTGGCAGCCATAATTCTTGGCACAAGTGGATTGGTTTCATGCTATTGAGTTGCTTGGATTCTTGGCAACATTTGCAACAACATTGATGTTTATCTTTGGAAATGATTCAGCTTGTAACTGTGTGAAAAAACCTTACAAGTTTTGGTGTTTCCAACAAAATCTGTCTTGGACAGAATTTTTTCTAAGTGTTGGAAAAGTGGTACTTTCATGTTTTCAGCCATTTTTGCTCACTCATAGCTAAAAATCCACAATGAATTGGAGTTAGGTCTAGTTGAAGTTTTTCTAGAGGGCAATGAGATCTACAAATCAAGCCTTGGATGGGAGAAAATGGATTTGTTGTTTAGGAGTTATGACCCTCAAAAGTTGGTACCCTAGCCACTTTATTTTTAACTTAGAAAATTTTCTAAGTTTTTATGGTTACCCCTTTTACAAGTTACCCAACTTTTCTTGATTTTTCTTGATGAATGATGATTCAAATCATACATTAACATCATTTTAGGGTTAAAAATCCATTTTTGTGAAAAATCTCAAAAAGTCAAAGTTGACTTTTGTGCACAGTTGACTTTTTATCAGATGAATTCCAAACTGTGCAATTCTTCAGGAAATCATGTCCTTGACCTAAATCAAACTTGATGGACATGTTCCATGGGTGTCATAGGGTATTTTGATGCATGTCATAGGGCTTGGGAGCATGTCCTGGTCAAAAGTCAAAGTTACAGTTGACTTTTTCCTTAAAACCCTAACTGTGGTGCAGATGATATTGAGGCTTGTTGCTCAAGCTTCTTGGATCAATCCATTTTTGAAAATGGATCAATGTAGTGTATTAGAGACCCTCAAATCCTCCTTTGAGGTCTTGGCTCATGATTTGCCCTAAAAGTTAACTTAGGGGTGAATTAGGTCAAGAAACCCTAATTCCTGATTTTTGATGAATGCATACCCTGAGACCAAATTGACTTGATGATTGGGTCCATGAGGTTCCATGGAGTATATTAGGTTGTGTTTTGGATCCTTGGCTCATGCCCAGAGGAAAATTTCCCTTTGGAGGCCCTGAACGACCAAAACCCTAATTTGGTGATCCTGGCGATCTTGAGGCTTGATCCACCTAGAAGGGAGCAGCTTTGTACTTAATCCTTGGAGTGGGAGTCCTCTTGATCCTTTGTAGCTACTTGAGAGGCTAGACAAGTTGAAGATCAAGCGAGCGATTTTGGACGCGGTTCTTAAGCGATGGTCGCTCTCTGCGGTTTGAGCTTTGACTACAGGTCGATTCATTTTTTATCCTATTGTGAGCTGAATAAGGAAGGGAAATAGATGTCTCCAATTAACCCTGCTTTGCATACTGAGTTTAAACAGTGGTCTGTTAGGTTACGAATGTTATCAATGTGGGGGGCCTTTGTACTGGTTATTTGTATTTTCGCCAATACTGTTTTCTTTCTTTTTACCTGGGCAGAAGGTTTCTGGCGGGGAACAAGGATTAGGATGTTAGGACTGATGTTTTTGAATTACTGCTTTTGATTGATGGAGATATGGGATTTGGGTTTTTTGTTGATTGTGCTCGCTAAGGTCTTTTCTTTCGATCTTATGCCTACGTATTCCCGTTTACCGAAACAGGGAAATCAGAGCGTTTGTAGTTCCTGGGTGTTTTGGTGTCTTGTTCAAAGCCCAAGACGTGAAGCGAAAGGTAGTTTGTATCTTGTTCAAAGCCCAAGATGTGAAGCTGAAAGGTCTATTTGTGTCTTGTTCAAAGCCCAAGACGTGAAGCTGAAAGACCTCAGTTTTTAGAGAGAATTTGTCATCTCTAAAGAGGGGAGAAGGAGAATTACTTTAGCTGGGATATGCGGATCCGAGCAATGCCATAATTTCCGAAGAAAGGGGTTTTAGCCTGAAGGAGAAGACTTTAACTCAGTGTAGAGCAATGCCATCTTTCCTTAGGAATTTCTCATGCTAAAAGAGGGACAGTGGCGTGGATATAGATGATCCAGAGGCTTGCCGCTTACAGCGATTAGATGAAGGGAAAGGAGTTGTTGATGTTTGTGTACTGTGAAAGAGGCACAACTTTGATGCTAAAAGGTTGATTGGATCAACCAGTGGTTTTCTTATACAAAGCCTAAGAGGAGGCTAATTTCCGCTAGGAAAATCATTATACAAAGCCTAAGAGGAGGCTATTTTGTGTCCCGTACAAAGCCCGAGAGAGAGGCTAAAAGGTTTTGACTCAACGATGGAATCTTTTGGTATCTCGTATAAAGCCCGAGATGAAGGCTATTTGACTCAACAATAGAGTTTTTTGTATCTCGTACGAAGCCCGAGATGGAGGCTATTGTTTGTTTGGCTCAATAAGAACCTTTTTGTATCTCGTATAAAGCCCGAGATGGAGGCGAAAGGGGTGATTGACTCAACAAGGGAGTCTCTTATGTGTCTCGTACAAAGCCCGAGAGAGAGGCTAAAACGTTGTTTGACTCCGCTGGGGAGAATCATTGTACAAAGCCCAAGAGAAGGCTAAGGTTACTGTGTCAGTTAAGTGACAGGTCCAGTATACTGATTTTGAAAGAGAAAATCAGTTCTTATATGAGCATCACTGTACTCATGGGTTAGATATGAGGATCAGGGTTGTTTCCTTTTCTTTGAGGAAACTGGAAATCCAAAGGGTATTGAGACTGTCCGAGTCTGCGGGTTTCCTTCCTATTTAACGAAGAGTGCTTGAGAATGTCTTTGAGACTCAAGGAAGTTAGACTGTCTGTGTCTAGAGTTTTATCTTTTGTACTATACTGTGAGAAACAGTAGTAGACTCTATGAAAGGACTGTTTTATGCAGATGACTAAGTTCTGTTCCTATACCTCTAGGAGGTCGTCGGGACAATTTGTACGAAGCCCAAGAGGAGGCTAGAAGCTTTTAAGAAGCCCATCGGTCCTTGTACAAAGCCCAAGAGGAGGCTATCATTCCCGGAGGAAGAGATCATTATACGAAGCCTAAGAGGAGGCTATGAATACTTCTAAGAAGCCGTAGGGTCCTTGTACGAAGCCTAAGAGGAGGCGGGGTCGCTTTTAGGAAGCCTGTGGGTCCTTGTATAATGCCCAAGAGGAGGCCGAAGCTTTTAAGAAGCCCGTGGGTCTATCATCTCCCTTCCATTAGGAGAGATAACTCTTTTAAAGAAAAAACCACTGGTAAACGTGCGAGGTTTACTATTTAGCGACTTTTAGCTTTTAAAGAGGGTTCCTTAGTTAAGGTCCAAGATTATGACCGTAGTGGGTACCCAAACCCCGAGACATTCAAGGCAAGCTATCCACAAGGAATAGATCAAGTCAGGAAAGTTCGAGAATTTGGAAGAAACTCAAAGATGCCATTCACGGAGAATACATTCATCTTGGGGAGTAGAGCTTCTTGACGATTCCTGAGGAGGACAGCCGAAGAGAAGACTGTATCTGGTGCTCCTATTGGGGATCTAGGCGTCTATTTCTACGAATAAATGAAACGGCGTCACCTAGTTCTAGACGTAGTTGCCGGGGAAACTCGAAATATCTATACTATTATTACACAGTAGATATGAGTTTCTGAAAGGAGACTTACAGTGAGCAGCCCCACAATACAGTTTATAATATGAAAGAAGTAAACGAAAGCGATAACCACTTACTCGGTTGGAGTGCTTCCATGCTGTTTGGTTAGTTGTTCAACAAAGAAAGTTTGAAAACAACAGTATATTCAAAATTAAAGAAGAAAGTGCTTTGAAAAAGAAAGATTTGGGGCTTACAGTTCGAGGAGAGGCCCAGGGTTTTATCAGTGATCGCACTGTTTGACTTTGTACAGAGGGACTTATACAAGTGACTGGGGCCCAAAAATGGTTTTCTGTACAAAGGGATGGGTCTTACACTCTCTCAAGAGGCCCAAAAAGGTTTAAAGGAAAAAGAGTGGGGCTTATAACACGAGGGTAGGCCCAAATGATTTTTCGTTCAAAAATGGCGATCGCGCCGAGGTTTTCTTTTAACGCGGAGGGACTTATACAATAAGTGAGGCCCAAAATTGTTTTGGTTAAAAGGGGGATTGGGTCTTACACTCTAATAGAGGCCCAAAGTGTTTTTAGTGGGTCTTATAGCTCAAGGAGAGGCCCAAGGGTTATTTTGAAAAGGGCGACGATCGCGCCGTTTGTTTTTGACGGTATCGGGACTTATACAATATACTGAGGCCCAAAATGGTTTGGTCAAAAAAAGGATTGGGCTTACACTCTATTAGAGGCCCAAGGGTTTTAAGAAAAAGAAATGGGTCTTACTACTCGAGGGTAGGCCCAGGTTTATTTTAAAAAAAGCGACGATCGCGTCCTTTACTTGTACAGAGGGACTTATACAATGAATGAGGCCCAAAAAGTTTTTGTACAAGGGGGGATGGGTCTTACACTCTCTCAAGAGGCCCAAAGTGTTTTGAAAATAATTTATGAGGGTTGAATTAATCCAAAACCCTAATTTGTTTTCAAAATGTATTTAATTGAATAAAAATTCAATTAAAATGATCAAAAATTGTTTAACACATGGAAAACAAATTGTGATCTTGGATTAATTCTTCAAAAATTAAGTATTGACCTACAAAATAATTAGAAAGCATTAAAAGTTGCAAAATCAATGTAGAAAAAATATTTAAAATGTCAAAAACAATTAAAATATTAATTCTTTGCAAAAATATCAATTATATGAAATAAATAATATTTTTGGGATTTTTTTATAAAATAAAATATTTTAACATTTTTGTGAATTATTAAAAAAAGAATCAACTCAAAATCATTAAAACTCAGAGAGAAATTAATTTTTGAATCAATTAAACAAAATCACAAAATTCAAATATTTGAATTTCTAAAAATGGCGCCAAGAACAAGCTGAAGAACACGCGCGTGTTCTTGGTTTCTCAGATTTGCATTTTCTATCCAATCTCCATGAATACGTAATCATATCATGCAATCCACATATCATTATGCTCGTCTCAACCTCACGATCATGTCAATGTACTTTAATTTCATTTAAATTAAACATACAACAAGAAATCACGAAGAGACCTCAAGAACCCTAATTTCTGCATGAAGGCTAGGATTTTTGATACATGATTCAAACCATGCAATTAATTGAGGGAAAACATTCCATGCATGATTATGAACATATGGCCAAATTATTGTGCGAGGAAATATGCATAGATTGAGAGATGACCAAGCATGTGCTTACCTCTAGGCCGTGACAGCAAGTTCAAAGTGATTTTTGATTTGGAGGTGTTACAGATGAGTGGTGATGATCTGAACAGCTTCCCTACACCCTATGGATTGTGTTTGGATGGTTGGACTTGATTGAAATTGGCTGGATCAATCCGTGGCATCTCAGCTGCACTTTGGTTAAAACCTTGAGCAACCAGCTGGTGATTTTGTGAAATTGATGTTTCAGAAGTAATCTAAGTGTTTGATAAGCTCATATGTGATGTATGTGAGGTGTGTGAGTGATTGGTTTGATTGGAAAAGCTCTCAAACTCAAAACCCGATAGCTACCTTGCTAAGAAAGGCATTTTTGCCAAGAGAAAGAGATTTTGAGGAAAGCATTTGTTAGATGGCTTTGGTGTACTCAAACTGATCACAATTGAGCTCTATTTATAGTAGAGCAAGTTTGTTTTGCAAGGAATAGTGCATGGCAGCTGGTAAGTAGGTTTGGCCAATGTTGGCAAATGAAAATCCAAGTCTCCTCTAGCCATTGACTAGAGGTTAGGGCACAGAGCTTTGGTCCCCTTGGTCTTGGATAAGTCTTGACTGATTTCAGATGAGAATGGCTCAGTCCATGCCACCTTGATGGTTCCATTGAATGCCTCATTCCAAATTTGAAGTCTTGTCCCTATTTTGGCCATTCTAGGTTCAACATGCTATTTCTTGTTCCATGGACTTTGGAGGCTTGGCTCAGTGATTGTCCCCTTTAGATTCAATCCTCTAAGGTGTCCAAGTGGATAGGAGCAATTGAATTTGGATGATTTTGGAAAATCGACCAAAGTTGCAAATTCTGCCTTGCCTTGACAGATTTTAGCAAGGCAACTTGCCAATGTCATATCTCATGGTGTAAGTTGAATTTGGCAATGTTCTTGGCCATTTTGGAAAGCTCTTACATGATACAACAACTGTTTGAACAAGTTTTGTTTTGATATCTTTTGATTCCAAGTGAAAAATCCCCCTACATTTGGCAAAAAGTGAGGCAGAATCTGACTTAGTGAAAATTTCACTAAGTGTTGGAAAAAGTGACATTTTCACTTTTCAGCCACTTTGATCACTCCACAACTCAAAATCCTTAATGAATTGGAATGACTTGTAGTTGAAGTTTTTGTAGGTGATAATGAGGGCTACAAATCCATCTTTGGATGAGAAAAAATGGCCTTGTGGTTTAGGAGTTATGGTCCTTCAAAGTTGGTACCCTTGCCACTTTATTTTTAACTTAGAAAAATTTCTAAGTTTTATGGTTACTCCTTTTACAAGTTATCTCACTTTTCTTGATTTTTCTTGATGAATGATGATTCAAATCATACATTAACATCATTTTAGGGTTAAAAATCCATTTTGGTGAAAAATCTCAAAAAGTCAAAGTTGACTTTTGTGCACAGTTCACTTTTTATCAGATGAATTCCAAACTATGCAATTCTTCAGGAAATCATGTCCGTGACCTAAATCAAACTTGATGGACATGTTCCATGGGTTTCATAGGGTATATTCAATCATGTATTAGGGTTTGGGAGCATGTCTTGGTCAAAAGTCAAAGTTACAGTTGACTTTTCCCTTAAAACCCTAATTGTGGTGCAGATGGAATTGAGACTTGTTGCTTAAACTTCTTGGATTAATCCATTGTCCCAAATGGATCAATATGGTATATTAGAGACCCTCAAATCATCTCTTGAGGTCTTGGCTCATGATTTGTCCCAAAAGTCAACTTAGGGGTGAATTAGGTCAAGAAACCCTAATTCCTGATTTTTGATGAATGCATCCCTTAAGGCAAAATTGACTTGATGCATGGGTTCATGAGGTTCCATGAAGTATATTAGGTTATGTTTTGGATCAATGGCTTGTGCCCAGATGAAACTTTTCATCTGGAGGCCCTGGGTGATCAAAACCCTAATTTGGTGACACTGGCGATCTTGAGGCTTGATCTACCTAGAAGGGAGCAACCTTGTGCTTAATCCTTGAAGTGGGAGTCCTTTTGATCCTTTGAGGATGTTTGAGAGATTAGACAAGTTGAAAATCAAGTCATTTCTTGATTGAGCCTTTGTCTAAAGCTCAGAGAGGGCTTGAAACCCTAATTTTGATTGTAGTGGATGCTCACCCATCTTTGGGGAGATTGATGAGACATGATGGTTCATCCATATTGTGATGATGATTTGCACAATGATGGGAAATCTTAGTGGTCAAAATTTGGGGTATGACAGATGCCCCTATTTAATCTTCTTGGACCCGAAGGTGTGAATGAAGAAGGTGTTCGGGCATTCGGGGTGCAAGAGGATTAAATATCGGAATACCCGAAATTTTGATGGTGGTTATGAATGGTAGCTTACGCATTCATCTTCTTTAGCTAAGCGATGATGCTTAGAAAACGTAAACTTCCCCTCGATCCTGGTCTGCTGCCAAGGATCTGGTCTTAGTTTCTTTTGTCAACTTCCCCTCGTTCTTGGTTTCCTACCAAGGAACTGGTCTTAGTTTCTGATTTAAACTTCCCCTCGATCCTGGTTTCCTACCAAGGAACTGGTCTTAGTTTCTGATTTAAACTTCCCCTCGATCCTGGTTTCCTACCAAGGAACTGGTCTTAGTTTCTGATTTAAACTTCCCCTCGATCCTGGTTTCCTACCAAGGAACTGGTCTTAGTTTCTGATTTAAACTTCCCCTCGATCTTGGTTTCCTACCAAGGAACTGGTCTTAGTTTCTTTTGTCAATAAACTTTATTGACAAGGGATGCTATTCGTAGCGGCTTTCCTTCAAACTTCTCGCCGAATTTTCCTGGGGAGATGCCATTTGCGTGGAAAAAGTTTTGATGTCAGACTTGCTGGGGAACCCATTCGTCTGGATTGTAGAGGTACACAAACTTCTCTGTTTTGGAGACGCCATTTGTCGATTCTACTGGGGAAAGCGAGTCTCTTGAAAGACTGTTTTCGTTTGGAATTACATCCTACTTTTCTCGGAATCTTCCCGGAGAAATGCCATATGATGGGATCCAATTTTGACGTGCCAATGACCTTCTCATCAGTGGTTTTTCGGAGCAAAACTGGCGTGCTGCCGAATCTCTGATCACGAGGCTTTCTCTGTGGATTTTCCTTAATCCGGGAAAGCAAGGATATCATCTTCAATGGGGAAGAGTGATGTTTATTGAAAGTTTTCTCTGGCTTTTCAGAGGTCCAAGTTATCAAAGTGGTCAAGGACCAACTTCTTTCCAGAATTAAACTGGAAGCAAGGTTGTTCAGACACAGTATTTCCTAACGAGGCAAGAACTGACAACTCGATTGAGAGGACTTCTACCACTAGGGGACAAGACCGACTAGAGTGATAGTGATGCAATATGAAATGTGAATGAAAATAAAAAATGCATGATGTATGTATGTATATGCTGACAAAACAGACGCGACATACAGACTAATGGATGAACACAATTGGATACTCGGCCATCGCGGGGCGAAGAAGTACCGTTAATTCAAAATAGCAATTCCACCTTGCTTAGGAGAGATAGTCCCGTTGGGAGCTATGTTGATCGGCCTTAGGAGATGAGAACCCGGCCGAGGGGTGTCAGACGAAACAAGGTCTCTGACACAATTGATCCCTTCATTCAGGCGTACTGGTATAGAAGGACTACCTTGATTCTGCACTTTGAAGTTCGCTTACTTCGGGAGAAGCGATCGATGTTCTTCTGATGTTCAACAGTCAAAAGAAAGGCCATCTTTAATTTAAAAGCAGAAAAATGTTAACAAGTAAATTTATTTTTGTTTTATTTCAAGAATCGCTGATTAAGTTTAAACAACGTCGTTCTGTAAAGCTAAAACAAATAAAGAATTACAAACACAAGCACAAGGGCTCAAATTTTATTGATAAGATGGAGATCAGCCAAACGCGTGATTCCAAAGAGTATATACAAAGTTAGAAAATGGTAATTTACAGGGAAAAGGGCTACGTTGAAACATAACGACCACTATCCTTCTACCAACTTTGAGTTCGGGACATCCTGAGCTTCTGTCGAAGATGACCTTTGACGGGAGATTTCCTCCGATGGATGATGCAACTGTTGTTGCTGCTGAGGGACTTGCCTCTGTTGAACATAGTTACTTGCCATCATCCCTAACTTTTGCCTGGATTGTACTATGAGATTTCCAATCCATCGGGATGATTTTTTTTCATGTTT
This sequence comes from Lathyrus tuberosus, assembly GCA_022829125.1. Lineage (NCBI taxonomy): Eukaryota > Viridiplantae > Streptophyta > Magnoliopsida > Fabales > Fabaceae > Lathyrus > Lathyrus tuberosus. Next base: position 165,660 of record JALAZF010000702.1, read on the forward strand.
CTAACTTTTGCCTGGACCGCCCTTTCGGGTTTTCAATCCACCGAGACGTTTTTTTTTTTTTTTTTTTAGGCGAAGTATTTCTTGACTACATCAACATTCGTGGGATAGGCAAATTCCTCTCCGTCCATGGTTGCAAGTCTCAAGGCGCCGCCTGAAAAAGCTTTCGTGACCACATAGGGGCCATCATAATTTGGGGTCCATTTGCCCCGAGAATCAGTGAGAAATGATTGTATCTTCTTGAGCACGAGGTCTCCTTTTCTGAAAACACGAGGTCGGACCTTTTTGTCAAACACTCTCTTCATTCTCTGTTGGTACAAATGACCGTGGCATAGTGCCGTGATTCGCTTCTCTTCGATCAGGTTCAGTTCGTCGTGTCGGTTTTGACACCATTCAGCTTCGGTGAGCTTTGCTTCCATCAATACCCGGATTGATGGGATCTCTACTTCTATGGGGAGAACTGCCTCCATGCCATATACTAGAGAGAAAGGGGTTGCCCCTGTTGAAGTGCGGATAGATGTTCGACAACCGTGAAGAGCAAAGGGTAGCATCTCGTGCCAATCTTTGTAGGTTACAACCATCTTTTGAACTATCTTCTTGATGTTTTTGTTAGCCGCTTCTACCGCTCCGTTCATCTTGGGTCGGTAGGGAGATGAGTTATGGTGTTCGATCTTGAACTCTGCACACAACTCTTTCATCATCTTATTGTTCAAGTTAGATCCATTATCAGTAATGATCTCGCTTGGAACACCATAACGGCAGATGATATTGTTTTTGATAAATCGGACCACCACTTGTCGGGTTACATTGGCGAATGACGCTGCTTCGACCCACTTGGTGAAATAGTCAATGGCTACAAGGATGAACCGATGTCAGTTTGAAGCCTTGGGCTCAATCATGCCAATCATGTCGATTCCCCATATGGAAAAAGGCCACGGGGAAGAAAGAACTTTGAGATGTGATGGCGGTACATGAATTTTGTCAGAGTATATCTGACACTTGTGACACCTCCTCATGTACTTGTAGCAGTCGGATTCCATTGTCAACCAGTAGTACCCTGCTCTCAGAATTTATCTGGCCATTGTGTGTCTGTTGGCATGAGTGCCAAAGGATCCTTCATGAATTTCTTTCATGAGCATGTCTGCTTCTGGTCTGTGGACGCATCGGAGCAAGACCATGTCAAAATTTCTCTTATAAAGTGTGTCACCGCTCAGGAAGAAGTTTCTAGCCTATCTTCTGAGGGTTTTCCTGTCTTTTCTGAGTGCCCCAGATGGGTACTCTTGTTTCTGAAGGAAGCATTTGATATCGTGATACCAAGGTCTGTCATCTATGACTGCTTCAATCGTGAAGACGTAAGCTGGCCATTCAAGGCGCATGATGTCAATCTTAGGTATGTCATTCCATCGACCTACACTAATCATGGAAGAGAGAGTGGCTAATGCATCAGCCATGTGATTCTCATTACGAGGGATGTGATGAAAGTCGACTCTGTTGAAGAAGGGTAACAACCTTCTTGCGTAGTCTTTGTAAGGAATCAATCCTGATTGGTATGTGTTCCAATCTCCTTTTATCTGGTTAATAACCAAGGTTGAATCGCCGTATACGTCCAAGTTTTTGATCCTTAAATCAATCGCTTCTTCGAGACCCATAATACAAGCTTCGTATTCGGCCTCGTTGTTCGTGCATTTGAATGTAAGTCTGGCAGTGAAAGGAATGTGGGAACCCTGAGGGGTAACAATGATTGCCCCAATTCCGTTTCCATAATGATTGACTGCTCCGTCAAAGATAAGTCCCCATTGGGAACCTGGTTCTGGCCCTTCACTGGGTAGCGGTTCATCGCAGTCTTTTATCTTTAGATACATGACATCTTCGTCCGGGAAGTCAAACCCGATTGATTCTTGATCGTCAATCGGTTGATGAGCCAAATGATCGGCTAAAATACTTCCTTTAACGGCTTTCTGAGTGTGGTACTCTATGTCATATTCTGATAACAGCATCTGCCAACGGGCAATCCTTCCCGTGAGAGCAGGTTTTTCGAAAACGTACTTGATTGGATCCATTTCGGAGACCAACCAAGTAGTATGACGAATCATGTACTGGCGAAGACGTTTGGCTTCCCAAGCCAAAGCGCAACAAGTTTTCTCAAGCATTATGTACCGAGTCTCGCAGTCGGTGAATTTCTTGCTTAGATAGTAAATGGCAGACTCTTTCCGTTTAGTTTCGTCTTGTTGGCCAAGTACACATCCCATTGAGTCCTCTAGGACTGTGAGGTAAATGATCAGTGGTCTTCCTTCCACTGGAGGTGATAGAATCGGAGGATTCAACAGATATTCCTTGATACTGTCGAAGGCGGTTTGGCAATCATCTGACTAAACGCAATCCTGATTCTTTTTGAGTAATTTGAAAATCGGCGCACACGTCGCAGTCATAAGGAATATGAATCTGGAGATGTAGTTTAAACGTCCCAGGAATCCTCTGACTTGTTTTTCAGTTTTCGGAGAAGGCATTTCTTGAATGGCCTTGACCTTGTCAGGATCAACCTCAATTCCTTTCTGGCTGACGATGAACCCTAGTAGTTTCCCTGAACGGACACCGAAGGTGCACTTGTTGGGATCAAGCGGAGCTTGAATTTTCTTAGACGTTCGAACAATTTTGACAGATGTTCAACGTGCTCATCCTCTGTTCTTGATTTTGCAATCATATCATCGACATACACTTCGATTTCCTTGTGTATCATGTCATGAAACAGAGTAGTCATGGCCCTTTGATAGGTTGCCCCGGCGTTCTTCAAACCGAACGGCATTACCTTGTAACAAAAGGTACCCCATGGGGTAATGAACGAAGTTTTCTCCATGTCTTTCGGCGCCATTTTGATCTGATTATAGCCCGAGAATCCATCCATGAAGGAGAAAACTTTGAACTTTGCTGTGCTGTCAACCAGCATGTCAATGTGTGGTAAAGGAAAGTCATCCTTTGTACTTGCCTTGTTTAGATCTCTGTAATCAACACACCGTCTGACCTTTCCATCCTTTTTGGGAACGGGTACGATGTTGGCTAACCATTGAGGATATTCAGATGTAGCAAGGAAACCCGCGTCAATCTATTTCTGTACCTCCTCCTTGATTTTGATAGCCATGTCCGGGTGAGTCCGTCTCAACCTTTGCTTTACTGGCGGACATTCTGATCTCAATGGTAAGTGATGTTCCACGATGCTGGTATCCAACCCTGGCATATCCTGATAGGACCAAGCGAATACATCGGGGAATTCTTTGAGAAGCTTTGTCAAACCCTCTCTGGCCGTTGGACTGAGCAGTGCCCCAATCCTGATTCCTTTTCTCTCTTGCTCTGAACCCAAGTTTACCGTTTCCAATGGTTCTTTATGAGGTTCAATGGACCTTTCCTCTTGTCTGAGTAGTCGGGAGATCTCTTCTGGAATTTTGTTGTCATTTTCTTCTTTAGCCTCGAATACCGGGAGCTCAAAGTTGGGAGAAGGCATCGGATCGTATGTTTCAACTGGGTTTAAAACAAGCAATCTGCATGACGTGATGATTCGTGTTTAGAAGAGATAGAGAAAATGTAAGTGTGTGCAGTGTATTTGTTTTACTGCTTGTTTTTATTTTTGAATTGTTTTTTAGGATTACCATTTTCTGAAAAAGCAAAAAGAGAAAACAGCAATTAATGCGAAAATTACAGAATGGCGTTATTTTATTTATGAACAAGTCGATTCTTGAAACTACAACCCTATAAAACAAAACTCTGTTGCTTCGGGCAAAGCGAAGAGGGAAATTTACAGAAAGCGAGCCCTATCAAAAACATCTGTTTCACCTGGGCAGGGTGAAAGGTTAAAGATGGCAATTACTTTGACTGATGAAAGACCTTCGGAACCTCGACAGCAACCCATTGGCGGCGAACTCCTCGGTGAATCACAAAGTCTGGCACCTTCCTTGATTTGTCTTCAGAAATGACGCTGATTTCTGGTGGAGCAGGATCGTTGGAATCTGTCTCCCAGGCAGAATTGTCGTAGGAGGATTCCTCTGTTGAATTTTGCATAGCATTGCTGCTTTCAGCTGTATCTCCCCATCCAGTTGGCTGGATATCTTCGAGCTTGATACGAGAGCTTTCGGGAGCAGTGTACTTGACCATAAAGTCGTATTTTCCACTTGGTTGTCCCAGAGTGTCCCAAACTTCTTCGGAACTGGAGAAGTCATCCCTCTCGATGACGTTGACCTCGGGAAAAGCATAATTGATGAATTCTAGTCCTGCAAACGTTGCGAATTCATCGTTAGGTTGAGTAATTTCCGAATGACCTGAGTGTTGATCCCATGACATGGTGGGGACATAGGTATTCTGTTCAATGACGCTCAGCTGAGTTTCATTGTTCGGCTGCCTCTCTTGCCCCAAGTTTCCTGGGTAAGGGCGCCACATTGGCAGGCCATCCATTGGGCCATAGTAATTGTAGTCAAAGTTGTCTTTCATCAGAGTGTCCTCCTCTAATGAATTTGGCGGAGCACGGCATCCTTCCGGATCACAATCTCTGTAGATCATTTCAACATCTGATCTTGGTATAAATCCCGGACTTTCTGTAGGAAAGCAAAAGGGCATAGGCACCTCTTCCTGAGACATATACCCGTCCTTGTTAAGATAGGACTTCCATTCTTCATCCGTGTCAGAGGGATCTTCCTCATTGATAGCATGAACTGTCTGAGACACTGGGTGAAGAAAACCTCCACTGTGGAAGAAATTTTGAAGGGGATGAAGACTTTCATCGTTGGCAATTGTCTGGGTATAGGTTGCAGAAAAACCAAGACCCTTCTTTGTTTTATTGTCAATAGGAACGACAAGCCGTCCCCATCCTATCGTATCGGTACTCTCGACCGCTTTGATAGCATCTTTGTATGAAGAAATTGAAGTTCCTTCTTTGAACTGATTGTCCTTGCTCACCGATAGTGCTTGGAACTTAGTTCCAATAATCTCCTCGGGTTCCGCACAAGTAGATGATGATAGGTTACTCACAAGCAAGGCTTGTTCCCCACAAACCGTGACAAGTTGATCGTTCTTGACGAACTTTAGCTTTTGGTGGAGGGTCGAAGTAACCGCTCCAGCCTGATGTATCCAAGGTCTTCCTAATAAACAACTGTATGTTGCCCGGATGTCCATGACCTGGAAAGTGATTTGGAAAGTGTGAGGACCAATAGTTATAGGAAGATCAACTTCGTCGATAACTATTTTTCTGGATCCGTCGAATGCTTTGACGACGACCTCGCTGACTCTCATCGGAGGGCCCTTGAATGATAATTACGTTAAAGTGGACTTCGGCATAACATTCAGGGCTGATCCTGTGTCTACCAGTACGTTGGCTAAAGCATCGCCCTGGCAGTTAACTATAATGTTGAGCCCCATGTTATGACGGCGACCCTCTTCAGGTAATTCTTCATCACTAAATCCCAAATTATTGCAGGAAGTGATGTTAGAGACAATGCTATCGAACTGTCTGATTGTTACATCCTGTTCCACAAAGGCTTGCTCTAAGACTTTCTGTAGAGCCTCTCTGTGTGCTTCTGAACTGAGTAACAGTGATAATACTGAGATCTTTGAAGGAGTCTGTAACAGTTGATCAACAATGTTATATTCACTCCTTTGGATGAGCTTTAGCATCTCATCCTTGTCTTTTGAAAAGTCGGGATTACTAGATTGACCGACTGGCGGATCAGGAATTTCTGCCTGAAGTTCCTTTTCTTTGTTGGATTCTCCAACCCCTCAGTTGAAGATTTGACCGCTCCGTGTTACACGACTGATGTCTGCAATATTCATGACGGAGGGTAATGGAATTTCCTTTCCATTCTCGATTATTGTTGCACCGTATTTGTAAGGGATTGCCTTAGCTGATTCATACGGTAATGGCCCCGGTAGATAGATGACTATGGGAACCTTCTGATTTTTTTGACCGTCATAAGTAATCTCGATCCGTTCCTGGTTGGGAACTTTAGATTCGTCAAGTAGAGGAATGATGGCAAAAACATCCCTGGTCCTATGATGACCAGAGATTGTGACAACATCCTCAACTTGATTGGCAAGGTAGTTCGTCGTCCAGTTGATGGGTCCAGAACCTGGATATGGACGAATTTCTCCATGATCAACCCGACCCTGAAGAGCTGCTCGCACAAGGTAGCACCCTTGGTTACTTTCCGAACAGACGCTACAACTGTTATAGTTGTGTGGAGGCACCTGGCCACGCCCACTTTGAATACAATGTAACCTCACTAGGTTACCTTCCATTGATCGGACATCCTGACTTTGACGACGAGTGGGATTCCTGTTATTGATACTAATCCGCTGAGTATCTTCATCCATGTAGATTGGCATCCACCAGTGATTTAACAAGTGCTGAAGCGCCTCCTGGACAAGGGTACAACCTCGATCGCTTTCGCAACCCGCTTTACAATTTTGATAGTCATGTGATATTAAGAATCCAAGTCAGACCTGCTCAGCATGTAACTCTACCAGGTTGGTATTCATTACGCGGATATCGAAGATCTGAACCATGTTGATTTGATAGGAGTTCCTATCATGGTAGTCTTGGATCCATCCAAGATCCATCTGACGTTGGAGGTCCTCTTGTATGAAAGAGCATCCCTGTTTGTTTACCGAGCAAGTCAGACAGGAACTGTAATCATGTCGCGGCAGATTATGATACTGGCTTTGCCTTGAGTGCATCGCCACCAAGTTGACATTCATTGCACGGATGTCGTGGTTCTGAATGACGTTGGAATTCGTGTAAACCATGTTAACTCCACGAACTCGGTGCTCTTGGATCCATCCAAGATCCATCTGTTCCTGTAGAGCTGATTGCACTACCGAACATCCTTGGTTATCTTTAGAGCAGATATCACACTGGTGATAGTTATGAGGTGGCACATGGCCATATCCACTCTGTCTACAATGCATCTTGACCAGATTGGTTTTCAACAAGAGTACATCGTGAATTTGATAGACATTATTAGTCTCTTTCTCAATCAGATTGACTGCAGCTTTCTCATGTTGAGGCAGCGGGTTCGTAAGAACATTAGGATTCGTATCTTTGAAAGATAAGAGCCCACTCCTAACAAGCTTTTGCACGTCGGATTTGAAATTGAGACAAGTCTCAATGTTATGCCCTGAACCTCCTTGATGATAAGGGCATGTTTGACCCGCCTTAAACCAAAAAGGCGGATTTTCCGGAACTGTAAGAGGAGACTTAGTCTGAATGTGCCCCTTAGCCAGTAGTAACGGAAATAATTCTGCGTACAACATGGGTATAGGATCAAACCCTGATGGCCGTGTTGTACGGTTGTTGTTATATGGAGGACGAGCCTGCTGAAGAGGCTGTTATGTCCTTTGTTGGTCAGGTTGGCTCTACGCAACCTGAGGTTGATACATAGGAACAGGCGCGGGGCCGATAGCAGGAGTTACAGCTGCTACTGGCTGATAACGTCGCCTTTGCTTTCCGAGAGAGATATTCCCAATATCTTGCTCTTTTTTCTTAGGGAGAGCACTACCGTATTTTTTAGTACCGCTCGTTGATCCAGTGCCTTTTACCAAACGTCCTTCTCGGACGGCTTCCTCAAGACGTACACCCATGCCGACCATTTCGGTGAAATCACTGGGCGCACTGGCAACCATTCGGTCGTAGTAAAATGAGCTTAAGGTCTTTAAGAAGATTTTTGTCATCTCTTTTTCCTCAAGAGGTGGACAAATTTGAGCGGCAATTTCATGCCACCTTTGAGCATACTCCTTAAAGGTTTCCTTGTCCTTTTGTGACATTGATCTGAGTTGATCTCTGTCGGGTGCCATGTCCAAATTGTACTTGTATTGTTGGACGAAGGCAGTACCAAGATCTCTGAATGTACTGATCGTAGTACGGTTTAAACCCATGTACCATTTGACTGCGGCACCAGTTAAACTATCCTGGAAGTAGTGAATCAGCGGGTCCTGATTCTCCGTCTGAGCAGACATCCGCCGAGCGTACATCACCAGATGGCTCTGAGGGCAAGAATTACCCTTGTATTTTTCAAAGTCGAGCACTTGGAACTTGTGCGGGACTTTCACATTGGGGACTAAGCAGAGGTCTGCGGCGTCTTTTCCAAATAGATCCTGACCGCGAATGGCCTGCAATTCTTTCTGCATTTCCAGGAACTGCTCTTGGAATTCATCCATTCTGTCAAACATATTTTCCTTCTTACCAGAAGGTGTCTGTGGAATCTGTCCTTCCGGGATAGTGTGCACCACAGGGGGTGGTACCATGACTACGACAGTAAGTCTTGGCGCCTCCCAAAGTTTGTAACCTTCAGGAGTCTCCAGTATGCCCCTGGCATCTTCGCTTTCCCGAAGTTTGTAACCTTCAGGCCCAGCGGCTTCTGTTGCAATTCCGTGATCTTCAGTGATCGGCGAAACATATCCTTCCGGGATATAGTTAACAGGAATGCCCCACGGACGATCTTTCGGCATCTGATACCTAGGATCATACTTTTCTATGATGGGCGTTGAGGTGATCTCTGAGATCACAGTTCTCTGTAGATGAGCTTCTGCCATGGCTTGCATGTCGTTACGAAGCTTTCTCATATCCTCTCTTAGAGCGTCGATCTCTTCTTTCAACTCTCTGTTTTCTTCCTCAAGATCATCCATCTTTTTCTGACGATTGGCCCGAGTATAATACGAATGAGACAGTTTGACTCTTGAATCGAGACACAAACGTGAGATTCGTAGGTAAGAAGAATACACGATGTGAGAATGATGAATGCAATGATTATATTAATTGTTGTTTTTTTTTGTTTAATCAAAATAAACTTTGACAATTAGATTGCAAATATCAAACAGTGGGGAAACCCCTTTTTATTGAATTCCAAAGGATTACAGAAATGGAAATACAGTAGATTACAAAGTGCAGAAACAGAAACCTAAACTAATGGGTCCCGAGTCCTCTTCTTTGACCGGGGGGCTTGGGCCATTGTCGGGTTGTCATTCCTTTTCCAGGTGAAAGGAGCGAGCAAATTCCTTTGGTCATCTTGATTCTCTACAGCATGCTGCTCCAAAATTTCAATCAGAGCATCTTTCTCTTTTAGTAGTTGCTGTATTTGGATACACTCTACGTCGAGGGTGCGGTACTTGTTCTTCCAAGATCTTCTTTCCTTTTGAACTTTGTTAAGAGTAACCTGAAGCTTTTCAGTTTTCGTCATGAAGTACATGACAGTTTCCCTCGGTGGAAGAATTCTGTAACGAGGATAAGGCATCTTTAGCTTGAGAGCTCTAGTTTGTACCCAATGGAGATAAGGCTCCACGAGACACAGTCCGGTTTTCCCAGAGACTCTCGTCCTTTCTTATGAACATGTTTCCAAGCTTGCACTATTTCCATCTTTAGTGCTCTGTCATTTTCTCCTTCTTTGAAGAAAAGACCTTCCAGATGAACACCCAGTGGGATGTGTCTCATCGGGTATCCAAATTGACGAAGAACCAATGTCGGATGATAGTTGATTCCTCCTTTAGTTCCTATGAGGGGTACGCTGGGGAAGTTTCCACAATGGTCAATGATTCTGATTCCCTCATAAATCCTATTACACCAATATATATCGGAATTGGTGAGAGACATGATCTTCTGCGACCAACGTAAGACACTCTTGCAATCCCAAAAAGCAGTAGACTTGGGCAAGTGAGAGATAAACCATTTGTAGAGCAAAGGTACACACCATGTGACCTCCCCTCCGCTGTACAAGTTTCCCAAGTGTACAGCATGATACGCATCTGCGAGTAAAGTCGGCACAGGGTTCCCAATGAGAAAAACCTTAATAGCGTTGATATCGACAAAGTTATTGATGTTAGGAAACAAAAATAACCCGTAGGTGAGCAAGACAAAGATGCTTTCAAAAGCAGTCGTGTTCCCTATACTAGCGAAGTACAGGGCTTTCTTTGTCAAGAACTGGGCTGGCAAACCTTGGATGCCACCCTTAGTGGTCATGTGAGTCCTGACCTCAGACTCGTCCAAATGAATTGCTATTGCAATAGTCTGATTCTTTAGAATTTCTTCCAGTCCAGAAAATGGAGCTTGATCAGTGATATGTAAATCAGTCAGATGAAAATACTCCTCCAGCGTTGGTGATAGCTGGTAATCCGGGAATGTGAAACAATGATAAACCGGATCGTAGAACTGAATGAGCGCGTCCATGATCCCCTTAATCACATGGACTCTTAATAGTGGTAGCAAACCACCGTGCTTGGCTCTGAAAGCCTCTGGGTTAACGATCATCCTCACTAACTTTCTCAAATCCTCTAGCTTCGGAACCTTGAAGGTATACTGGTGAGTTCTCCTTCTACCGAAATCCATTAATGCAATCTTTTTCTCTAATATTTGCAATCACAGTCTTAGTTTAATTTGAAAAACAGAGAGACTAGAAGAGAAGTTTTTTGAATGTTTTAATGTTTTATTAAATGGATGCATGAATGCAGCACACAAAAACATAGAAAAAACATGGGGTCAAAGGGTCGTTGTCATGAAGTCAAGGCTCTACCCATCCCCAAAGGTTTATACTAGGGTGATTTTTTGTACCTGTACTCATTATCATCAGCTCCTCCCAGGAAAGCAAGACAACAAGCGGATCGCCAGCGAGTTGTAGAGCAATCTTAGAGTAAGTTCCATTCACCGAGAATAGATCACCAGCCTCAAATGAGGGTAGTATCGCGTAACAACTATTTTCGATAGTTTCCGCACTACGAAAGGGTTTGGCTCCTCAGCTTCTCAGACTTAACAACCGGCCCATTGGCTAGAAGAGTGAATGGGTTGCGTTGGTCAGCCTCCACTGAGGTTGATGGTCGACCTCGTCGCCATCACTTATCTTAAGTGTATACTCATTCTTTCCACGTACGGCATCACCCGCATTCCCAGTAGCAGAAAAATAAACACATATAGCAATTAGGAAAAGCATTATATATATTTGTCCTAACCATCCTAGACTTATAAAGCTAAGAATCCTAAGTTCCTGACAGAAAATGGGTTCCCCGACGGAAGCCCCAATCCGTGGTATCACACAAGAGAGGAAAAGGAAAAAGGAAAACAGAGACCGGCCCCACGGTGGGCGCCATTTTTCTGTAGCGAGCGATTTTGGACGCGGTTCTTAAGCGCTGGTCGTTCTCTGCGGTTTGAGCTTTGACTACAGGTCGATTCATTTTTTATCCTATTGTGAGCTGAATAAGGAAGGGAAATAGATGTCTCCAATTAACCCTGCTTTGCATACTGAGTTTAAACAACGGTCTGTTAGGTTACGAATGCTATCAATGTGGGGGGCCTTTGTACTGGTTATTTGTATTTTCGCCAATACTGTTTTCTTTCTTTTTACCTGGGCAGAAGGTTTCTGGCGGGGAACAAGGATTAGGATGTTAGGACTGATGTTTTTGAATTACTGCTTTTGATTGATGGAGATATGGGATTTGGGTTTTTTGTTGATTGTGCTCGCTAAGGTCTTTTCTTTCGATCTTATGCCTACGTATTCCCGTTTACCGAAACAGGGAAATCAGAGCGTTCGTAGTTCCTCCTATTCTATGGGAGGAAATGGGTGTTTTGGTGTCTTGTTCAAAGCCCAAGACGTGAAGCGAAAGGTAGTTTGTATCTTGTTCAAAGCCCAAGATGTGAAGCTGAAAGGTCTATTTGTGTCTTGTTCAAAGCCCAAGAAGTGAAGCTGAAAGACCTCGGTTTTTAGAGAGAATTTGTCATCTCTAAAGAGGGGAGAAGGAGAATTACTTTAACTGGGATACGCGGATCCGAGCAATGCCATAATTTCCGAAGAAAGGGGTTTTAGCCTGAAGGAGAAGACTTTAACTCAGTGTAGAGCAATGCCATCTTTCCTTAGGAATTTCTCATGCTAAAAGAAGGACAGTGGCGTGGATATAGATGATCCAGAGGCTTGCCGCTTACAGCGATTAGGTGAAGGGAAAGGAGTTATTGATGTTTATGTACTGTGAACGAGGCACATCTTTGATGCTAAAAGGTTGATTGGATCAACCAGTGGTTTTCTTATACAAAGCCTAAGAGGAGGCTAATTTCCGCTAGGAAAATCATTATACAAAGCCTAAGAGGAGGCTATTTTGTGTCCCGTACAAAGCCCGAGAGAGAGGCTAAAAGGTTTTGACTCAACGATGGAATCTTTTGGTATCTCGTATAAAGCCCGAGATGGAGGCTATTTGACTCAACAATAGAGTTTTTTGTATCTCGTACGAAGCCCGAGATGGAGGCTATTGTTTGTTTGGCTCAATAAGAACCTTTTTGTATCTCGTATAAAGCCCGAGATGGAGACGAAAGGGGTGATTGACTCAACGAGGGAATCTCTTATGTGTCTCGTACAAAGCCCGAGAGAGAGGCTAAAACGTTGTTTGACTCCGCTGGGGAGAATCATTGTACAAAGCCCAAGAGAAGGCTAAGGTTACTGTGTCAGTTAAGTGACAGGTCCAGTATACTGATTTTGAAAGAGAAAATCAGTTCTTATATGAGCATCACTGTACTCATGGGTTAGATCTGAGGATCGGGGTTGTTTCCTTTTCTTTGAGGAAACTGGAAATCCAAAGGGTATTGAGACTGTCCGAGTCTGCGGGTTTCCTTCCTATTTAACGAAGAGTGCTTCAGAATGTCTTTGAGACTCAAGGAAGTTAGACTGTCCGTGTCTAGAGTTTTATCTTTTGTACTATGCTGTGAGAAACAGTAGTAGACTCTATGAAAGGATTGTTCTATGCAGATGACTAAGTTCTGTTCCTATACCTCTAGGAGGTCGTCGGGACAATTTGTACGAAGCCCAAGAGGAGGCTAGAAGCTTTTAAGAAGCCCATCAGTCCTTGTACGAAGCCCAAGAGGAGGCTTGTTAGACTATGGCTATGGATCTAGAAGGGGGGGTTGAATAGATCCTTCGAGTTTTACACGCAAATGGACTACAAAAATTCTGTTTTAAAAATTGTTTAAACGGAAGCTACCACTGGATCAAAAGTCTACAATGAACCTTCTACCAAAAAGGATCGGATATGCACGAATATATTGTGAAAGAGTATGGAAGAGAAAAATTCAGTTGTGTTAATCTATTCAAACGCAATCAACAAATTATAACGTGTTTATGTATAAACCAAAACAATGAGGCAAACTATAAGCACTGAGATACAAACAATGTTTGAGTTTGCTTTGTGACAAATTATCAAACACTTGGTGTGTACAAACACACTAAGTGCAGAATTTATATGGTTAGTAAGTTCAAGCTGCTCCTAGATACAATTCAAAGAATTGTATCACTTTAACAAAAACGATTTTTCAGCTCTAGATTACAACACCTCAGAAATTCAGACAAATTGAAAACTTGACAAATTCAAACAATGCAGAAAATATAAAGAGTTGAAGGAGAAAGAGAACAAACGCAATTTGATTAGGCAGTTCCCCAATCGTCCTCGCTATGGGTACCTCTGCCCCCAATTCCTAACATGGAATTGAGATATATATATTATCGTTGCAATTGTACGTTTATACAAGAGAAAACTATGAACAATCAAATCTTCGAACGTCTTCGAATTGTTGATGTAGAGCCTTCTCTTCCCTTGATTCAAGATGAATCAAGTGCTTCGAATATGGTTGATCCAATTATCGTCCCGCGCTACTAAACCGAAGGAACACACTCTTCTTCGATTACCTTCACTCAATCAATTGCAATCTACCAAAGATTCGAACCCAAACCACTCTTCTTCGATCTTCAGTGATCGGCGAAACATATCCTTCCGGGATATAGTTAACAGGAATGCCCCACGGACGATCTTTCGGCATCTGATACCTAGGATCATACTTTTCTATGATGGGCGTTGAGGTGATCTCTGAGATCACAGTTCTCTGTAGATGAGCTTCTGCCATGGCTTGCATGTCGTTACGAAGCTTTCTCATATCCTCTCTTAGAGCGTCGATCTCTTCTTTCAACTCTCTGTTTTCTTCCTCAAGATCATCCATCTTTTTCTGACGATTGGCCCGAGTATAATACGAATGAGACAGTTTGACTCTTGAATCGAGACACAAACGTGAGATTCGTAGGTAAGAAGAATACACGATGTGAGAATGATGAATGCAATGATTATATTAATTGTTGTTTTTTTTTGTTTAATCAAAATAAACTTTGACAATTAGATTGCAAATATCAAACAGTGGGGAAACCCCTTTTTATTGAATTCCAAAGGATTACAGAAATGGAAATACAGTAGATTACAAAGTGCAGAAACAGAAACCTAAACTAATGGGTCCCGAGTCCTCTTCTTTGACCGGGGCGCTTGGGCCATTGTCGGGTTGTCATTCCTTTTCCAGGTGAAAGGAGCGAGCAAATTCCTTTGGTCATCTTGATTCTCTACAGCATGCTGCTCCAAAATTTCAATCAGAGCATCTTTCTCTTTTAGTAGTTGCTGTATTTGGATACACTCTACGTCGAGGGTGCGGTACTTGTTCTTCCAAGATCTTCTTTCCTTTTGAACTTTGTTAAGAGTAACCTGAAGCTTTTCAGTTTTCGTCATGAAGTACATGACAGTTTCCCTCGGTGGAAGAATTCTGTAACGAGGATAAGGCATCTTTAGCTTGAGAGCTCTAGTTTGTACCCAATGGAGATAAGGCTCCACCGAGACACAATCCGGTTTTCCCAGAGACTCTCGTCCTTTCTTATGAACATGTTTCCAAGCTTGCACTATTTCCATCTTTAGTGCTCTGTCATTTTCTCCTTCTTTGAAGAAAAGACCTTCCAGATGAACACCCAGTGGGATGTGTCTCATCGGGTATCCAAATTGACGAAGAACCAATGTCGGATGATAGTTGATTCCTCCTTTAGTTCCTATGAGGGGTACGCTGGGGAAGTTTCCACAATGGTCAATGATTCTGATTCCCTCATAAATCCTATTACACCAATATATATCGGAATTGGTGAGAGACATGATCTTCTGCGACCAACGTAAGACACTCTTGCAATCCCAAAAAGCAGTAGACTTGGGCAAGTGAGAGATAAACCATTTGTAGAGCAAAGGTACACACCATGTGACCTCCCCTCCGCTGTACAAGTTTCCCAAGTGTACAGCATGATACGCATCTGCGAGTAAAGTCGGCACAGGGTTCCCAATGAGAAAAACCTTAATAGCGTTGATATCGACGAAGTTATTGATGTTAGGAAACAAAAATAACCCGTAGGTGAGCAAGACAAAGATGCTTTCAAAAGCAGTCGTGTTCCCTATACTAGCGAAGTACAGGGCTTTCTTTGTCAAGAACTGGGCTGGCAAACCTTGGATGCCACCCTTAGTGGTCATGTGAGTCCTGACCTCAGACTCGTCCAAATGAATTGCTATTGCAATAGTCTGATTCTTTAGAATTTCTTCCAGTCCAGAAAATGGAGCTCGATCAGTGATATGTAAATCAGTCAGATGAAAATACTCCTCCAGCGTTGGTGATAGCTGGTAATCCGGGAATGTGAAACAATGATAAACCGGATCGTAGAACTGAATGAGCGCGTCCATGATCCCCTTAATCACATGGACTCTTAATAGTGGTAGCAAACCACCGTGCTTGGCTCTGAAAGCCTCTGGGTTAACGATCATCCTCGCTAACTTTCTCAAATCCTCTAGCTTCGGAACCTTGAAGGTATACTGGTGAGTTCTCCTTCTACCGAAATCCATTAATGCAATCTTTTTCTCTAATATTTGCAATCACAGTCTTAGTTTAATTTGAAAAACAGAGAGACTAGAAGAGAAGTTTTTTGAATGTTTTAATGTTTTATTAAATGGATGCATGAATGCAGCACACAAAAACATAGAAAAAACATGGGGTCAAAGGGTCGTTGTCATGAAGTCAAGGCTCTACCCATCCCCAAAGGTTTATACTAGGGTGATTTTTTGTACCTGTACTCATTATCATCAGCTCCTCCCAGGAAAGCAAGACAACAAGCGGATCGCCAGCGAGTTGTAGAGCAATCTTAGAGTAAGTTCCATTCACCGAGAATAGATCACCAGCCTCAAATGAGGGTAGTATCGCGTAACAACTATTTTCGATAGTTTCCGCACTACGAAAGGGTTTGGCTCCTCAGCTTCTCAGACTTAACAACCGGCCCATTGGCTAGAAGAGTGAATGGGTTGCGTTGGTCAGCCTCCACTGAGGTTGATGGTCGACCTCGTCGCCATCACTTATCTTAAGTGTATACTCATTCTTTCCACGTACGGCATCACCCGCATTCCCAGTAGCAGAAAAATAAACACATATAGCAATTAGGAAAAGCATTATATATATTTGTCCTAACCATCCTAGACTTATAAAGCTAAGAATCCTAAGTTCCTGACAGAAAATGGGTTCCCCGACGGAAGCCCCAATCCGTGGTATCACACAAGAGAGGAAAAGGAAAAAGGAAAACAGAGACCGGCCCCACGGTGGGCGCCATTTTTCTGTAGCGAGCGATTTTGGACGCGGTTCTTAAGCGCTGGTCGTTCTCTGCGGTTTGAGCTTTGACTACAGGTCGATTCATTTTTTATCCTATTGTGAGCTGAATAAGGAAGGGAAATAGATGTCTCCAATTAACCCTGCTTTGCATACTGAGTTTAAACAACGGTCTGTTAGGTTACGAATGCTATCAATGTGGGGGGCCTTTGTACTGGTTATTTGTATTTTCGCCAATACTGTTTTCTTTCTTTTTACCTGGGCAGAAGGTTTCTGGCGGGGAACAAGGATTAGGATGTTAGGACTGATGTTTTTGAATTACTGCTTTTGATTGATGGAGATATGGGATTTGGGTTTTTTGTTGATTGTGCTCGCTAAGGTCTTTTCTTTCGATCTTATGCCTACGTATTCCCGTTTACCGAAACAGGGAAATCAGAGCGTTCGTAGTTCCTCCTATTCTATGGGAGGAAATGGGTGTTTTGGTGTCTTGTTCAAAGCCCAAGACGTGAAGCGAAAGGTAGTTTGTATCTTGTTCAAAGCCCAAGATGTGAAGCTGAAAGGTCTATTTGTGTCTTGTTCAAAGCCCAAGAAGTGAAGCTGAAAGACCTCGGTTTTTAGAGAGAATTTGTCATCTCTAAAGAGGGGAGAAGGAGAATTACTTTAACTGGGATACGCGGATCCGAGCAATGCCATAATTTCCGAAGAAAGGGGTTTTAGCCTGAAGGAGAAGACTTTAACTCAGTGTAGAGCAATGCCATCTTTCCTTAGGAATTTCTCATGCTAAAAGAAGGACAGTGGCGTGGATATAGATGATCCAGAGGCTTGCCGCTTACAGCGATTAGGTGAAGGGAAAGGAGTTATTGATGTTTATGTACTGTGAACGAGGCACATCTTTGATGCTAAAAGGTTGATTGGATCAACCAGTGGTTTTCTTATACAAAGCCTAAGAGGAGGCTAATTTCCGCTAGGAAAATCATTATACAAAGCCTAAGAGGAGGCTATTTTGTGTCCCGTACAAAGCCCGAGAGAGAGGCTAAAAGGTTTTGACTCAACGATGGAATCTTTTGGTATCTCGTATAAAGCCCGAGATGGAGGCTATTTGACTCAACAATAGAGTTTTTTGTATCTCGTACGAAGCCCGAGATGGAGGCTATTGTTTGTTTGGCTCAATAAGAACCTTTTTGTATCTCGTATAAAGCCCGAGATGGAGGCGAAAGGGGTGATTGACTCAACGAGGGAATCTCTTATGTGTCTCGTACAAAGCCCGAGAGAGAGGCTAAAACGTTGTTTGACTCCGCTGGGGAGAATCATTGTACAAAGCCCAAGAGAAGGCTAAGGTTACTGTGTCAGTTAAGTGACAGGTCCAGTATACTGATTTTGAAAGAGAAAATCAGTTCTTATATGAGCATCACTGTACTCATGGGTTAGATCTGAGGATCGGGGTTGTTTCCTTTTCTTTGAGGAAACTGGAAATCCAAAGGGTATTGAGACTGTCCGAGTCTGCGGGTTTCCTTCCTATTTAACGAAGAGTGCTTCAGAATGTCTTTGAGACTCAAGGAAGTTAGACTGTCCGTGTCTAGAGTTTTATCTTTTGTACTATGCTGTGAGAAACAGTAGTAGACTCTATGAAAGGATTGTTCTATGCAGATGACTAAGTTCTGTTCCTATACCTCTAGGAGGTCGTCGGGACAATTTGTACGAAGCCCAAGAGGAGGCTAGAAGCTTTTAAGAAGCCCATCAGTCCTTGTACGAAGCCCAAGAGGAGGCTTGTTAGACTATGGCTATGGATCTAGAAGGGGGGGTTGAATAGATCCTTCGAGTTTTACACGCAAATGGACTACAAAAATTCTGTTTTAAAAATTGTTTAAACGGAAGCTACCACTGGATCAAAAGTCTACAATGAACCTTCTACCAAAAAGGATCGGATATGCACGAATATATTGTGAAAGAGTATGGAAGAGAAAAATTCAGTTGTGTTAATCTATTCAAACGCAATCAACAAATTATAACGTGTTTATGTATAAACCAAAACAATGAGGCAAACTATAAGCACTGAGATACAAACAATGTTTGAGTTTGCTTTGTGACAAATTATCAAACACTTGGTGTGTACAAACACACTAAGTGCAGAATTTATATGGTTAGTAAGTTCAAGCTGCTCCTAGATACAATTCAAAGAATTGTATCACTTTAACAAAAACGATTTTTCAGCTCTAGATTACAACACCTCAGAAATTCAGACAAATTGAAAACTTGACAAATTCAAACAATGCAGAAAATATAAAGAGTTGAAGGAGAAAGAGAACAAACGCAATTTGATTAGGCAGTTCCCCAATCGTCCTCGCTATGGGTACCTCTGCCCCCAATTCCTAACATGGAATTGAGATATATATATTATCGTTGCAATTGTACGTTTATACAAGAGAAAACTATGAACAATCAAATCTTCGAACGTCTTCGAATTGTTGATGTAGAGCCTTCTCTTCCCTTGATTCAAGATGAATCAAGTGCTTCGAATATGGTTGATCCAATTATCGTCCCGCGCTACTAAACCGAAGGAACACACTCTTCTTCGATTACCTTCACTCAATCAATTGCAATCTACCAAAGATTCGAACCCAAACCACTCTTCTTCGATCTTCAGTGATCGGCGAAACATATCCTTCCGGGATATAGTTAACAGGAATGCCCCACGGACGATCTTTCGGCATCTGATACCTAGGATCATACTTTTCTATGATGGGCGTTGAGGTGATCTCTGAGATCACAGTTCTCTGTAGATGAGCTTCTGCCATGGCTTGCATGTCGTTACGAAGCTTTCTCATATCCTCTCTTAGAGCGTCGATCTCTTCTTTCAACTCTCTGTTTTCTTCCTCAAGATCATCCATCTTTTTCTGACGATTGGCCCGAGTATAATACGAATGAGACAGTTTGACTCTTGAATCGAGACACAAACGTGAGATTCGTAGGTAAGAAGAATACACGATGTGAGAATGATGAATGCAATGATTATATTAATTGTTGTTTTTTTTTGTTTAATCAAAATAAACTTTGACAATTAGATTGCAAATATCAAACAGTGGGGAAACCCCTTTTTATTGAATTCCAAAGGATTACAGAAATGGAAATACAGTAGATTACAAAGTGCAGAAACAGAAACCTAAACTAATGGGTCCCGAGTCCTCTTCTTTGACCGGGGCGCTTGGGCCATTGTCGGGTTGTCATTCCTTTTCCAGGTGAAAGGAGCGAGCAAATTCCTTTGGTCATCTTGATTCTCTACAGCATGCTGCTCCAAAATTTCAATCAGAGCATCTTTCTCTTTTAGTAGTTGCTGTATTTGGATACACTCTACGTCGAGGGTGCGGTACTTGTTCTTCCAAGATCTTCTTTCCTTTTGAACTTTGTTAAGAGTAACCTGAAGCTTTTCAGTTTTCGTCATGAAGTACATGACAGTTTCCCTCGGTGGAAGAATTCTGTAACGAGGATAAGGCATCTTTAGCTTGAGAGCTCTAGTTTGTACCCAATGGAGATAAGGCTCCACCGAAACACAGTCCGGTTTTCCCAGAGACTCTCGTCCTTTCTTATGAACATGTTTCCAAGCTTGCACTATTTCCATCTTTAGTGCTCTGTCATTTTCTCCTTCTTTGAAGAAAAGACCTTCCAGATGAACACCCAGTGGGATGTGTCTCATCGGGTATCCAAATTGACGAAGAACCAATGTCGGATGATAGTTGATTCCTCCTTTAGTTCCTATGAGGGGTACGCTGGGGAAGTTTCCACAATGGTCAATGATTCTGATTCCCTCATAAATCCTATTACACCAATATATATCGGAATTGGTGAGAGACATGATCTTCTGCGACCAACGTAAGACACTCTTGCAATCCCAAAAAGCAGTAGACTTGGGCAAGTGAGAGATAAACCATTTGTAGAGCAAAGGTACACACCATGTGACCTCCCCTCCGCTGTACAAGTTTCCCAAGTGTACAGCATGATACGCATCTGCGAGTAAAGTCGGCACAGGGTTCCCAATGAGAAAAACCTTAATAGCGTTGATATCGACGAAGTTATTGATGTTAGGAAACAAAAATAACCCGTAGGTGAGCAAGACAAAGATGCTTTCAAAAGCAGTCGTGTTCCCTATACTAGCGAAGTACAGGGCTTTCTTTGTCAAGAACTGGGCTGGCAAACCTTGGATGCCACCCTTAGTGGTCATGTGAGTCCTGACCTCAGACTCGTCCAAATGAATTGCTATTGCAATAGTCTGATTCTTTAGAATTTCTTCCAGTCCAGAAAATGGAGCTCGATCAGTGATATGTAAATCAGTCAGATGAAAATACTCCTCCAGCGTTGGTGATAGCTGGTAATCCGGGAATGTGAAACAATGATAAACCGGATCGTAGAACTGAATGAGCGCGTCCATGATCCCCTTAATCACATGGACTCTTAATAGTGGTAGCAAACCACCGTGCTTGGCTCTGAAAGCCTCTGGGTTAACGATCATCCTCGCTAACTTTCTCAAATCCTCTAGCTTCGGAACCTTGAAGGTATACTGGTGAGTTCTCCTTCTACCGAAATCCATTAATGCAATCTTTTTCTCTAATATTTGCAATCACAGTCTTAGTTTAATTTGAAAAACAGAGAGACTAGAAGAGAAGTTTTTTGAATGTTTTAATGTTTTATTAAATGGATGCATGAATGCAGCACACAAAAACATAGAAAAAACATGGGGTCAAAGGGTCGTTGTCATGAAGTCAAGGCTCTACCCATCCCCAAAGGTTTATACTAGGGTGATTTTTTGTACCTGTACTCATTATCATCAGCTCCTCCCAGGAAAGCAAGACAACAAGCGGATCGCCAGCGAGTTGTAGAGCAATCTTAGAGTAAGTTCCATTCACCGAGAATAGATCACCATCCTCAAATGAGGGTAGTATCGCGTAACAACTATTTTCGATAGTTTCCGCACTACGAAAGGGTTTGGCTCCTCAGCTTCTCAGACTTAACAACCGGCCCATTGGCTAGAAGAGTGAATGGGTTGCGTTGGTCAGCCTCCACTGAGGTTGATGGTCGACCTCGTCGCCATCACTTATCTTAAGTGTATACTCATTCTTTCCACGTACGGCATCACCCGCATTCCCAGTAGCAGAAAAATAAACACATATAGCAATTAGGAAAAGCATTATATATATTTGTCCTAACCATCCTAGACTTATAAAGCTAAGAATCCTAAGTTCCTGACAGAAAATGGGTTCCCCGACGGAAGCCCCAATCCGTGGTATCACACAAGAGAGGAAAAGGAAAAAGGAAAACAGAGACCGGCCCCACGGTGGGCGCCATTTTTCTGTAGCGAGCGATTTTGGACGCGGTTCTTAAGCGCTGGTCGTTCTCTGCGGTTTGAGCTTTGACTACAGGTCGATTCATTTTTTATCCTATTGTGAGCTGAATAAGGAAGGGAAATAGATGTCTCCAATTAACCCTGCTTTGCATACTGAGTTTAAACAACGGTCTGTTAGGTTACGAATGCTATCAATGTGGGGGGCCTTTGTACTGGTTATTTGTATTTTCGCCAATACTGTTTTCTTTCTTTTTACCTGGGCAGAAGGTTTCTGGCGGGGAACAAGGATTAGGATGTTAGGACTGATGTTTTTGAATTACTGCTTTTGATTGATGGAGATATGGGATTTGGGTTTTTTGTTGATTGTGCTCGCTAAGGTCTTTTCTTTCGATCTTATGCCTACGTATTCCCGTTTACCGAAACAGGGAAATCAGAGCGTTCGTAGTTCCTCCTATTCTATGGGAGGAAATGGGTGTTTTGGTGTCTTGTTCAAAGCCCAAGACGTGAAGCGAAAGGTAGTTTGTATCTTGTTCAAAGCCCAAGATGTGAAGCTGAAAGGTCTATTTGTGTCTTGTTCAAAGCCCAAGAAGTGAAGCTGAAAGACCTCGGTTTTTAGAGAGAATTTGTCATCTCTAAAGAGGGGAGAAGGAGAATTACTTTAACTGGGATACGCGGATCCGAGCAATGCCATAATTTCCGAAGAAAGGGGTTTTAGCCTGAAGGAGAAGACTTTAACTCAGTGTAGAGCAATGCCATCTTTCCTTAGGAATTTCTCATGCTAAAAGAAGGACAGTGGCGTGGATATATATGATCCAGAGGCTTGCCGCTTACAGCGATTAGGTGAAGGGAAAGGAGTTATTGATGTTTATGTACTGTGAACGAGGCACATCTTTGATGCTAAAAGGTTGATTGGATCAACCAGTGGTTTTCTTATACAAAGCCTAAGAGGAGGCTAATTTCCGCTAGGAAAATCATTATACAAAGCCTAAGAGGAGGCTATTTTGTGTCCCGTACAAAGCCCGAGAGAGAGGCTAAAAGGTTTTGACTCAACGATGGAATCTTTTGGTATCTCGTATAAAGCCCGAGATGGAGGCTATTTGACTCAACAATAGAGTTTTTTGTATCTCGTACGAAGCCCGAGATGGAGGCTATTGTTTGTTTGGCTCAATAAGAACCTTTTTGTATCTCGTATAAAGCCCGAGATGGAGGCGAAAGGGGTGATTGACTCAACGAGGGAATCTCTTATGTGTCTCGTACAAAGCCCGAGAGAGAGGCTAAAACGTTGTTTGACTCCGCTGGGGAGAATCATTGTACAAAGCCCAAGAGAAGGCTAAGGTTACTGTGTCAGTTAAGTGACAGGTCCAGTATACTGATTTTGAAAGAGAAAATCAGTTCTTATATGAGCATCACTGTACTCATGGGTTAGATCTGAGGATCGGGGTTGTTTCCTTTTCTTTGAGGAAACTGGAAATCCAAAGGGTATTGAGACTGTCCGAGTCTGCGGGTTTCCTTCCTATTTAACGAAGAGTGCTTCAGAATGTCTTTGAGACTCAAGGAAGTTAGACTGTCCGTGTCTAGAGTTTTATCTTTTGTACTATGCTGTGAGAAACAGTAGTAGACTCTATGAAAGGATTGTTCTATGCAGATGACTAAGTTCTGTTCCTATACCTCTAGGAGGTCGTCGGGACAATTTGTACGAAGCCCAAGAGGAGGCTAGAAGCTTTTAAGAAGCCCATCAGTCCTTGTACGAAGCCCAAGAGGAGGCTTGTTAGACTATGGCTATGGATCTAGAAGGGGGGGTTGAATAGATCCTTCGAGTTTTACACGCAAATGGACTACAAAAATTCTGTTTTAAAAATTGTTTAAACGGAAGCTACCACTGGATCAAAAGTCTACAATGAACCTTCTACCAAAAAGGATCGGATATGCACGAATATATTGTGAAAGAGTATGGAAGAGAAAAATTCAGTTGTGTTAATCTATTCAAACGCAATCAACAAATTATAACGTGTTTATGTATAAACCAAAACAATGAGGCAAACTATAAGCACTGAGACACAAACAATGTTTGAGTTTGCTTTGTGACAAATTATCAAACACTTGGTGTGTACAAACACACTAAGTGCAGAATTTATATGGTTAGTAAGTTCAAGCTGCTCCTAGATACAATTCAAAGAATTGTATCACTTTAACAAAAACGATTTTTCAGCTCTAGATTACAACACCTCAGAAATTCAGACAAATTGAAAACTTGACAAATTCAAACAATGCAGAAAATATAAAGAGTTGAAGGAGAAAGAGAACAAACGCAATTTGATTAGGCAGTTCCCCAATCGTCCTCGCTATGGGTACCTCTGCCCCCAATTCCTAACATGGAATTGAGATATATATATTATCGTTGCAATTGTACGTTTATACAAGAGAAAACTATGAACAATCAAATCTTCGAACGTCTTCGAATTGTTGATGTAGAGCCTTCTCTTCCCTTGATTCAAGATGAATCAAGTGCTTCGAATATGGTTGATCCAATTATCGTCCCGCGCTACTAAACCGAAGGAACACACTCTTCTTCGATTACCTTCACTCAATCAATTGCAATCTACCAAAGATTCGAACCCAAACCACTCTTCTTCGATCTTCAGTGATCGGCGAAACATATCCTTCCGGGATATAGTTAACAGGAATGCCCCACGGACGATCTTTCGGCATCTGATACCTAGGATCATACTTTTCTATGATGGGCGTTGAGGTGATCTCTGAGATCACAGTTCTCTGTAGATGAGCTTCTGCCATGGCTTGCATGTCGTTACGAAGCTTTCTCATATCCTCTCTTAGAGCGTCGATCTCTTCTTTCAACTCTCTGTTTTCTTCCTCAAGATCATCCATCTTTTTCTGACGATTGGCCCGAGTATAATACGAATGAGACAGTTTGACTCTTGAATCGAGACACAAACGTGAGATTCGTAGGTAAGAAGAATACACGATGTGAGAATGATGAATGCAATGATTATATTAATTGTTGTTTTTTTTTGTTTAATCAAAATAAACTTTGACAATTAGATTGCAAATATCAAACAGTGGGGAAACCCCTTTTTATTGAATTCCAAAGGATTACAGAAATGGAAATACAGTAGATTACAAAGTGCAGAAACAGAAACCTAAACTAATGGGTCCCGAGTCCTCTTCTTTGACCGGGGCGCTTGGGCCATTGTCGGGTTGTCATTCCTTTTCCAGGTGAAAGGAGCGAGCAAATTCCTTTGGTCATCTTGATTCTCTACAGCATGCTGCTCCAAAATTTCAATCAGAGCATCTTTCTCTTTTAGTAGTTGCTGTATTTGGATACACTCTACGTCGAGGGTGCGGTACTTGTTCTTCCAAGATCTTCTTTCCTTTTGAACTTTGTTAAGAGTAACCTGAAGCTTTTCAGTTTTCGTCATGAAGTACATGACAGTTTCCCTCGGTGGAAGAATTCTGTAACGAGGATAAGGCATCTTTAGCTTGAGAGCTCTAGTTTGTACCCAATGGAGATAAGGCTCCACCGAGACACAATCCGGTTTTCCCAGAGACTCTCGTCCTTTCTTATGAACATGTTTCCAAGCTTGCACTATTTCCATCTTTAGTGCTCTGTCATTTTCTCCTTCTTTGAAGAAAAGACCTTCCAGATGAACACCCAGTGGGATGTGTCTCATCGGGTATCCAAATTGACGAAGAACCAATGTCGGATGATAGTTGATTCCTCCTTTAGTTCCTATGAGGGGTACGCTGGGGAAGTTTCCACAATGGTCAATGATTCTGATTCCCTCATAAATCCTATTACACCAATATATATCGGAATTGGTGAGAGACATGATCTTCTGCGACCAACGTAAGACACTCTTGCAATCCCAAAAAGCAGTAGACTTGGGCAAGTGAGAGATAAACCATTTGTAGAGCAAAGGTACACACCATGTGACCTCCCCTCCGCTGTACAAGTTTCCCAAGTGTACAGCATGATATGCATCTGCGAGTAAAGTCGGCACAGGGTTCCCAATGAGAAAAACCTTAATAGCGTTGATATCGACGAAGTTATTGATGTTAGGAAACAAAAATAACCCGTAGGTGAGCAAGACAAAGATGCTTTCAAAAGCAGTCGTGTTCCCTATACTAGCGAAGTACAGGGCTTTCTTTGTCAAGAACTGGGCTGGCAAACCTTGGATGCCACCCTTAGTGGTCATGTGAGTCCTGACCTCAGACTCGTCCAAATGAATTGCTATTGCAATAGTCTGATTCTTTAGAATTTCTTCCAGTCCAGAAAATGGAGCTCGATCAGTGATATGTAAATCAGTCAGATGAAAATACTCCTCCAGCGTTGGTGATAGCTGGTAATCCGGGAATGTGAAACAATGATAAACCGGATCGTAGAACTGAATGAGCGCGTCCATGATCCCCTTAATCACATGGACTCTTAATAGTGGTAGCAAACCACCGTGCTTGGCTCTGAAAGCCTCTGGGTTAACGATCATCCTCGCTAACTTTCTCAAATCCTCTAGCTTCGGAACCTTGAAGGTATACTGGTGAGTTCTCCTTCTACCGAAATCCATTAATGCAATCTTTTTCTCTAATATTTGCAATCACAGTCTTAGTTTAATTTGAAAAACAGAGAGACTAGAAGAGAAGTTTTTTGAATGTTTTAATGTTTTATTAAATGGATGCATGAATGCAGCACACAAAAACATAGAAAAAACATGGGGTCAAAGGGTCGTTGTCATGAAGTCAAGGCTCTACCCATCCCCAAAGGTTTATACTAGGGTGATTTTTTGTACCTGTACTCATTATCATCAGCTCCTCCCAGGAAAGCAAGACAACAAGCGGATCGCCAGCGAGTTGTAGAGCAATCTTAGAGTAAGTTCCATTCACCGAGAATAGATCACCAGCCTCAAATGAGGGTAGTATCGCGTAACAACTATTTTCGATAGTTTCCGCACTACGAAAGGGTTTGGCTCCTCAGCTTCTCAGACTTAACAACCGGCCCATTGGCTAGAAGAGTGAATGGGTTGCGTTGGTCAGCCTCCACTGAGGTTGATGGTCGACCTCGTCGCCATCACTTATCTTAAGTGTATACTCATTCTTTCCACGTACGGCATCACCCGCATTCCCAGTAGCAGAAAAATAAACACATATAGCAATTAGGAAAAGCATTATATATATTTGTCCTAACCATCCTAGACTTATAAAGCTAAGAATCCTAAGTTCCTGACAGAAAATGGGTTCCCCGACGGAAGCCCCAATCCGTGGTATCACACAAGAGAGGAAAAGGAAAAAGGAAAACAGAGACCGGCCCCACGGTGGGCGCCATTTTTCTGTAGCGAGCGATTTTGGACGCGGTTCTTAAGCGCTGGTCGTTCTCTGCGGTTTGAGCTTTGACTACAGGTCGATTCATTTTTTATCCTATTGTGAGCTGAATAAGGAAGGGAAATAGATGTCTCCAATTAACCCTGCTTTGCATACTGAGTTTAAACAACGGTCTGTTAGGTTACGAATGCTATCAATGTGGGGGGCCTTTGTACTGGTTATTTGTATTTTCGCCAATACTGTTTTCTTTCTTTTTACCTGGGCAGAAGGTTTCTGGCGGGGAACAAGGATTAGGATGTTAGGACTGATGTTTTTGAATTACTGCTTTTGATTGATGGAGATATGGGATTTGGGTTTTTTGTTGATTGTGCTCGCTAAGGTCTTTTCTTTCGATCTTATGCCTACGTATTCCCGTTTACCGAAACAGGGAAATCAGAGCGTTCGTAGTTCCTCCTATTCTATGGGAGGAAATGGGTGTTTTGGTGTCTTGTTCAAAGCCCAAGACGTGAAGCGAAAGGTAGTTTGTATCTTGTTCAAAGCCCAAGATGTGAAGCTGAAAGGTCTATTTGTGTCTTGTTCAAAGCCCAAGAAGTGAAGCTGAAAGACCTCGGTTTTTAGAGAGAATTTGTCATCTCTAAAGAGGGGAGAAGGAGAATTACTTTAACTGGGATACGCGGATCCGAGCAATGCCATAATTTCCGAAGAAAGGGGTTTTAGCCTGAAGGAGAAGACTTTAACTCAGTGTAGAGCAATGCCATCTTTCCTTAGGAATTTCTCATGCTAAAAGAAGGACAGTGGCGTGGATATAGATGATCCAGAGGCTTGCCGCTTACAGCGATTAGGTGAAGGGAAAGGAGTTATTGATGTTTATGTACTGTGAACGAGGCACATCTTTGATGCTAAAAGGTTGATTGGATCAACCAGTGGTTTTCTTATACAAAGCCTAAGAGGAGGCTAATTTCCGCTAGGAAAATCATTATACAAAGCCTAAGAGGAGGCTATTTTGTGTCCCGTACAAAGCCCGAGAGAGAGGCTAAAAGGTTTTGACTCAACGATGGAATCTTTTGGTATCTCGTATAAAGCCCGAGATGGAGGCTATTTGACTCAACAATAGAGTTTTTTGTATCTCGTACGAAGCCCGAGATGGAGGCTATTGTTTGTTTGGCTCAATAAGAACCTTTTTGTATCTCGTATAAAGCCCGAGATGGAGGCGAAAGGGGTGATTGACTCAACGAGGGAATCTCTTATGTGTCTCGTACAAAGCCCGAGAGAGAGGCTAAAACGTTGTTTGACTCCGCTGGGGAGAATCATTGTACAAAGCCCAAGAGAAGGCTAAGGTTACTGTGTCAGTTAAGTGACAGGTCCAGTATACTGATTTTGAAAGAGAAAATCAGTTCTTATATGAGCATCACTGTACTCATGGGTTAGATCTGAGGATCGGGGTTGTTTCCTTTTCTTTGAGGAAACTGGAAATCCAAAGGGTATTGAGACTGTCCGAGTCTGCGGGTTTCCTTCCTATTTAACGAAGAGTGCTTGAGAATGTCTTTGAGACTCAAGGAAGTTAGACTGTCCGTGTCTAGAGTTTTATCTTTTGTACTATGGTGTGAGAAACAGTAGTAGACTCTATGAAAGGATTGTTCTATGCAGATGACTAAGTTCTGTTCCTATACCTCTAGGAGGTCGTCGGGACAATTTGTACGAAGCCCAAGAGGAGGCTAGAAGCTTTTAAGAAGCCCATCAGTCCTTGTACGAAGCCCAAGAGGAGGCTTGTTAGACTATGGCTATGGATCTAGAAGGGGGGGTTGAATAGATCCTTCGAGTTTTACACGCAAATGGACTACAAAAATTCTGTTTTAAAAATTGTTTAAACGGAAGCTACCACTGGATCAAAAGTCTACAATGAACCTTCTACCAAAAAGGATCGGATATGCACGAATATATTGTGAAAGAGTATGGAAGAGAAAAATTCAGTTGTGTTAATCTATTCAAACGCAATCAACAAATTATAACGTGTTTATGTATAAACCAAAACAATGAGGCAAACTATAAGCACTGAGACACAAACAATGTTTGAGTTTGCTTTGTGACAAATTATCAAACACTTGGTGTGTACAAACACACTAAGTGCAGAATTTATATGGTTAGTAAGTTCAAGCTGCTCCTAGATACAATTCAAAGAATTGTATCACTTTAACAAAAACGATTTTTCAGCTCTAGATTACAACACCTCAGAAATTCAGACAAATTGAAAACTTGACAAATTCAAACAATGCAGAAAATATAAAGAGTTGAAGGAGAAAGAGAACAAACGCAATTTGATTAGGCAGTTCCCCAATCGTCCTCGCTATGGGTACCTCTGCCCCCAATTCCTAACATGGAATTGAGATATATATATTATCGTTGCAATTGTACGTTTATACAAGAGAAAACTATGAACAATCAAATCTTCGAACGTCTTCGAATTGTTGATGTAGAGCCTTCTCTTCCCTTGATTCAAGATGAATCAAGTGCTTCGAATATGGTTGATCCAATTATCGTCCCGCGCTACTAAACCGAAGGAACACACTCTTCTTCGATTACCTTCACTCAATCAATTGCAATCTACCAAAGATTCGAACCCAAACCACTCTTCTACGATCCTCTGATTACAGCTACTAAACCGATCTCTTCGGTTACCTTCGCCCAGCTGAATCCTTGTAGAACGAATTGGCTTGTGCAAAAACCCCCAAAATCTCTTAGATTCTTGGAGGAGAAAACCCTAAGGTTTTATTCAAGAAACACCTACCACAAATCTCAACTCAGAAATGAAGATAACACTTCCAGAAATCTGAACCTTATCACTTCAAATCAATGAACACAACAAACAAAAATTAGTTATGTGTAGTTGTTTGAATGCTCAAGGAAGAAGATGAAATTGATGAGAGAAAATGGCATAAAATCTTTCACATTTCTTGTTCTAGTTAAAAAAGAGCTAAAAATGATATATATAATATCCTAAAAGAAATACATGAGAGAAACAGAATTTTAGAGTGAATAACACAGCAGAAAATTTGTGCAAAACAGCGACCGGTCGACCTAAACAGGTCTATGCGTCGACTCATAACACCCAGTTTTTGATATACACAAATGCAGGATGTATGCGTCGACCTGAAGAGTCGACCTGAGCATACCCGCAGCACACAGTTTTAACTGACACAAATTCAGCATGTATGAGTCGACCTGAACAAGGTCATGAGTCGACTCACACCATTCAAACATGTAAAAATCACACCTTTGACTTTCCTAAAGGTATTTAACCATATCTAATGCACCTAGAACATTGCCAACATGATCAAACATCCTTAGAACACCTAATGTGCATTCATGTGAAATATATATGTGCAAAGCATGATAGTTTTGACATCATTAAAATCAAGTACATAGAGAGAGACTTCCCTCACATACTCCCCCTTTTTGATGATGGCAAAACGGTCAAACTGAGGTAGTATCCTCCCCCTGACTTTATGCATCCACTATTGTTTGATCATCTCAATACCTGTTATTTCCCATTTCTTCTCCCCCTTTGACAACATCAAAAAGAGAGAAAGAGAAAGTATCAAGAATAGCTGCATTTTTTTTTTTTTTTTTTTTTAACGAATTGCAACGAATAATCATTAACATATATTCACATATAATGCAAGTTAACGAACATAAAAATGATAAATACAAACAAACTATTTAAACCAAACAATAATGCTTAAGGAACATAGGGATTGTCACTACATAGAGAAGCCAAAATAGTAGCAATACAAAGTCACTAAAAGAAAGTGCATACAGCAAACGGAAACATAGAAGAGTCATAAACATAAACAAAGCAAGAATAAAGCATGAAGAGACATGATGCAAGATGCAATGTAGATTCTTATGGCCTCCTCCCCCTAAATGAATGGCCTCTTCCGCGAAACTGTTGAGGATGATGAGGTGGTGGAGGTTGCACATCCAACTGCTCGGTCATCTCCAACACGGTGCGATTTAGAATGTTGAAGCTGTTTGTAAGAGCACGGTGCTGATTAGCAGAAGTTTTGGCCATTGTGTTGAATCTTCCAGTCAAATTTGTGGCAAAAGAGTCAAAGTTGTTGGCGTGAGTTTGAATTTCTTCTTGTAAAGACTTGAGCCGTTCTTCTTGAGCTGTGGCAAACCGCTGTTGATCAAGTTGCATCGTCCTCATAAGTTCAAGAATATCTTCATTGTTTTGTTGAGGACGCGGAGGTGAAGGAGGAGTGTAATATGACTCTTGGTAGTTCATCCCGTGAGTTGATGGCCTATAGTTGGAACCAAGATTGGTCCAACTATTATATTGCCATTGACCCCATCCTTGGTCAACTTCAGTTTCCATTGGAGATTGCCATGAATTCCAACCTTGATTTTCTTCAGAACCTTGATACATCCATGCAGTATTGTCTTCAGCCCCCGTATCCATTTGGTGCCATTGAGCATTGTCATTTTGGTTCTCGTTAGCATCATCCTGTTCATTCTCGCCTTCTTCATTTTCCCTTTCTTCTTCTTCTTCTTCGTCATCTTCTTCACTAGACTCTTCCAGAACAGCCGTGTTGGCTTTCAAAATGTACTTATACCTTTTCTCTACGACATCCCACATATGGCCCATCATAGTCATAGTTTTCTGGCAGAACTCTTGATTTATAGTAATGGACTTATAAGGAATACCAGAAGTGGTTGAGAAGGACCCGCTTGAACAGATGATTCCCTTGTGACTCTTTGACGGGTGATTCTCCGTGAAGCCATTGATGATTGGTGTTTAAGGATGATGAATAGTGACGAATTTCCCAACTAGTTATAGACCCCAAGAAATTTGGGTGAGATTGATGGAGTTAGGGTTTCGGTGGAGATGAAATTAGGGAAGAGGAGGAAATGAGATAATGACTTGATATGTTATGTTAATGCCACATAGAAAATCAGAAAAAGCATAAAAGGATATTAAATGGGTCAAAACCGTACAAGACTTCAAGAAATATTTCGCAATTTTTCAGCGAGCGGTCGACCGCTAGGTCTGTGTGCGTCGACGCACACTGTAACTTTTTCTATAATCTTAAAAAAAAAAGCTCTGAGTCGACCTAATAGTCGACCTGAGCGTTCCCGACTAAACACGTAAACAAAGCAACCAAAGTGAGTCGACCTGAAGCATTTGTGAGTCGACTCAAACAGTGAAATTTTTGAAAAATCATATTTTTGTGTTATTTAAGCCATGATATTAAATAAAAAGAAAACTAACATGCACACCAAACATACAAATGAAGACAGTGAGCATACTATAGGCAAATAAACAACAATAATATCACTCAGTTATGGTACACTTAATTTCTAATGAACGAGAACGATATTACCTTGATCGCTTTTGATGATGCAAGACCTTACATATGTGGTAATAGCTTTTGAAATTGTTAGTGACAAAAGTATAGATGTACATATAGATAAGATAAGGTAATGACACTTTATAATAAGATCAAACACGATCCGAAATGTCGAGAATGCCAAGTTCCCTACGGATATGAAAGAAAGGCTCAGTGGCTAAAGGTTTTGTGAAAATGTCAGCAAGTTGATTTTTTTTTTGAATCAACATGCTCAAAAATCACATCACCTTTCTCAACATGATCCCTAAGGAAGTGATGACGTATTTCAATATGTTTGGTACGTGAATGTAATACAGGGTTCTTAGTTAGATTTATTGCACTAGTGTTATCGCATAAAATTGGAATACGCTCAAGTTTTAAATTAAAATCAAGCAATTGTTGTTTAAGCCATAGGACTTGAGCACAACAACTACCTGCGGCAACGTATTCAGCCTCGGCAGTTGACAAAGCAACGGAAACCTGTTTCTTGCTATGCCAGCTCACCAAGGAATTTGCGAAAAGATGACACGTGCCACTAGTACTTTTCCTATCCAATTTGCACCCGGCAAAGTCGGAATCAGAATAACCAACTAAGGAACAAGCACTACCTTTGGAATACCACAGACCATACTTTGGGGTTCCAGAGAGATACCTAAGTATGCGTTTAACAGCTTTTAGGTGGGATTCCTTGGGATGTGCTTGATACCTCGCACACATGCATACACTAAACATTATATCGGGACGTGATGCGGTAAGATAAAGAAGAGACCCTATCATACCTCGATACCTCTTTACCTCAACATCCTTACCTTTTTCGTCACGATCAAGATTAACACTCGTAGGCATAGGAGTATCTATAGCTTTGCAGTTCAGCATATCAAAACGTTTTAGTAACTCAAGACAATATTTCGTTTGACTCACGAATGTGCCCTCTTCAAGTTGTTTGATTTGCAATCCGAGGAAATAGTTAAGCTCCCCCATCATGCTCATTTCAAACTCCCCCTGCATCAAACTAGAAAACTCCTTGACCAAGGTCATGTTAGTAGACCCAAATATAATATCGTCAACATAAATTTGTACCAAAATTAAGTGTTTTCCTTGACGTTTAATAAAGAGGGTCGTGTCAACCTTTCCTCTTGAATACCCTTGATCAAGTAGAAATTTGCTTAGACGTTCATACCAAGCCCTAGGGGCTTGTTTAAGTCCGTACAAAGCTCGCTTAAGTTTATATACATGATCAGGATATTCGTGTGATTCAAAACCTGGAGGTTGGGCTACATAAACCTCTTCATTTATATATCCGTTAAGGAATGCACTTTTGACATCCATTTGGAATAGTTTAAAGTTCTTTGTACAAGCATAGGCAAGTAGAAGACGTATGGCCTCGAGTCGAGCAACCGGCGCATAAGTTTCCTCATAGTCGATTCCTTCCTCTTGGTTATAGCCTTGCGCTACAAGCCTAGCTTTGTTACGCGTTATTACTCCATTTTCATCCAGTTTATTCCTAAACACCCATCGGGTTCCTATTACTCGATGATCTCGCGGAGGCGGGACAAGGTCCCAAACCTCATTTCTCCCGAATTGATTTAGTTCATCTTGCATTGATAGATACCAATGCTCATCGAGTAATGCTTCCTTAGAGTTTTTAGGTTCAACTTGGGAAACAAAAGCCGAGTAATAACAAAAGTTACTAAGTTTAGAGCGAGTAGTTACTCCCTTAGAGATATCACCGAGAATGTTGTCAATTGGATGGTCTTTTGAAGACTTCCAAGCTGGAGGAAGTTCATCTTCATTAGTATGATGATCATCCTCACTTTTCACTGGTTGGTGATCCTTTTCCTCCTCAATACGCACTGCTTCAGGCTGATCAATTCCCTTATCAGTGTCCTTGAGTATGTCTTCAGTAGGTACACCTGCACCATGAAAAGAACTACCTTCTCCGACATTTCTCGGATAAGACTCGTCAAAAGAAACATGAACTGACTCTTCAACTACACGTAACCTTTTATTATAGATTCTATAAGCTTTACTTGACTGAGAGTATCCAAGAAAAATACCCTCGTCAGCCTTGGCATCAAATTTGCCGAGAGTCTCTTTTCCATTGTTTAACACAAAACATTTGCAACCAAATACATGAAGGTGAGAGATATTCGGCTTACGCCCTTTTAAAAGCTCATACGGTGTCTTGTTTAGAATAGGCCGGATGAGCACCCTATTCAGAACGTAACAAGCCGTACTTATGGCATCTGCCCAAAAGTATTTTGGTAATCCACTATCATTGATCATAGTCCTTCCAAGTTCCTCCAAAACTCTATTTTTACGTTCCACTACCCCATTTTGCTGAGGAGTACGTGGTGCGGAAAAATTATGATCAATTCCGTTGGAATCACAAAATGCTTCAAATAAATGATTTTCAAACTCGCCCCCATGATCACTTCTAATTGAACCAATGTTTGTGTTTAACTTGTTTTGAGATAACTTAGCAAATCGTTCAAAGGCAGAAAAAGTATCACTCTTATTTGCCAAGAAAATCGTCCAGCAAAACCTAGAAAAATCATCGACTATAACAAACCCATAGTAGTTACCACCTAGGCTTTTAACCCTAGATGGTCCAAAGAGATCCATATGGAGGAGCTCAAGGGGTCTCATAGTTGAAACAATGTTTTTAGATTTAAAAGAGATCCTTGTTTGCTTCCCCATTTGGCATGCATCGCAAAGATGATCCTTTGTAAATTTAATTTTGGGCAAACCGATGACTAGGTCTTTAGAGACAATTTTATTGAGCAAGTCAAAATTGATATGAGCCAAGCGTCTATGCCACAACCATGAATCTTCATTCATAGTGACTAAACACTTGTCTCCATCCAATGATACCTCGTTTAAGTCTAGCATATAGACGTTATTCACCCTCAAGCCCTTAAACACATTCTTCTTGTCGCAATCTTCAACTACGCAACAATCCTTTGAAAAAGAGACTTTATAATTTTTGTCGCATAGTTGACTGATGCTTAAAAGGTTGTGTCTAAGGCCCTCCACAAGAAGTACATCAGAGATAGTAGTAGATGAGGGGTTACCTATACTACCTTTACCGAGAATCTGTCCCTTGTTGTTATCTCCGTAGGTGACACACCCCTTTTTCTTCGCCACAAAGTCGATGAAAAGAGATATGTCTCCGGTCATATGTCTTGAGCAGCCACTATCTAGAACCCATCTTCTTTCGGTGGTCTCAAGACTTTGTACCTACAAAAATAATCAAGGGAGAGTAGGTACCCAATTCTCATTGGGTCCTTTATGGTAAGTGAAACCAATATTGCCCTTGGGCAGCCATTGATAAATGCCCTTTGGAACAAGATATCTCCGAAAGCGGCACTTAGCAATAGTATGACCGGGCTTACAACAATATAAGCAACCACGATTTGTTTGGAGTTTACCTTTGCTATCACTATCTCGAATCACATATGTGTATTTTTGATACGGATTATTCATTGTTTCACGATAATGTGATCGATCAATAGCAAACGTAATCTTAGGCTTGAGAGCCTTGTCCAACTTGGCTTTGAGGGTTCTCACCTCTCTTTGCCAAATGTGACAAGTACCACAGCCCCCAAGGTCAAACCATGTATATTCATCCTTATCGATATTAGTTTTTGATACATTCACCATAGAGTTTTTAAGATCTTCCAATTCCTTTTAGGAATCGGAAACCTTTTTCTCCAAATAGGAAAAAATCTTTTTATTCGAAGCTAAGCGTTGAAATGCTTCCTTAGCTTCGTGGTGTAATGTGTCAAAAGCTCTTTTCAATTCAGCATGAGACATATTTTGACAGTTTTCATATTTAGAGTGTTTTACCTCTTTTCCTTTGTTGTGACGTGCCATGAGACAAAGGTTGACGGATTCACTTTCGTCACTTGATGAGTCATCTTTCTCCGACTCGCTATCGCTTTCCCAAGCGATGTATGCTCGTCGAGACTTGTTTGACTTTTTGTTTGAGCGACTCTTATCTTTGTCCTTATCTTTGTCTTTCTTTAGGGATGGACAATCCGGCTTGTAGTGCCCGGATTTTCCACAATTGTAGCACGTCCCCTTTACTTTGCCATTTTTATGTCCTTCACTTCTAGATTGCTTCCGGAACTTGACAAGATTTCTGTCCGAGTGCTGAATATCATTCTTTCGAATGTATCTATTGTATCTCTTCACAAATAAGCTCATATCATCACCGGATTCTTCATCCTTGTCATCTTTGGCTTCATCATCACTTTGCTCTTGATGTGTGGACTTTGAACAGGAAGCCTTAAGAGCTATCGACTTCTTTTCCGTATCTTTTGCCTTCTCTTTCTTTATACTCTTTTCATACTTATCCAAGCTAATGAGCACTTGCTCATGCTCATCAAGTTTACCAAAGAGTGTGGTGAGGTCTAATGTAGCAAGATCATTGGCCTCCTTGATAGCGGTAACCTTTGGTTGCCATTCCCTGCTAAGACACCTCAGAATTTTATTAGTAGAAACCTCATTTGGAATTGGTTTACCAAGGACATGCAATTTGTTGATAATGTGAGTGAATCGTTTTTGCATATCCGCAATGGTTTCCCCTTGCTTCATGTAAAACAGATCGAACTCTTGCGTTAGTGTATTTATTCGAGCCAACTTAACATCATTCGTGCCTTCGTGGGCTACTTGTAAAGCATCCCACATGGCTTTGGCTGTTTCACAATGAGAGACTCGATAATACTCATCAACTCCCAAGGAGGAGATGATCATATTGCGAGCCTTCCAATCATAACTGTACTTTTTCTCGTCCTCCTCATTCCATTGAGCTTCGGGTTTAGGAACGACAATGCCTTCCGCGTTAGTCATAGTAATTGCCATGGGACCGTTTAAAATGACGTTCCAAACCTTCCGATCTAAGGAATTAATATGAACGCGCATACAATCCTTCCAGTAGCTGTAGTTTTTACCTGTAAAAACTGGAGCTCTATTATAAGCCCCCTTAGGTTCGTTCGCCATGATCCAAGAAGTTTTACCGAAGCACCAGAATAAACCGGAGCTCGTGATACCACTTGTTAGACTATGGCTATGGATCTAGAAGGGGGGGTTGAATAGATCCTTCGAGTTTTACACGCAAATGGACTACAAAAATTCTGTTTTAAAAATTGTTTAAATGGAAGCTACCACTGGATCAAAAGTCTACAACGAACCTTCTACCAAAAAGGATCGGATATGCACGAATATATTGTGAAAGAGTATGGAAGAGAAAAATTCAGTTGTGTTAATCTATTCAAACGCAATCAACAAATTATAACGTGTTTATGTATAAACCAAAACAATGAGGCAAACTATAAGCACTGAGACACAAACAATGTTTGAGTTTGCTTTGTGACAAATTATCAAACACTTGGTGTGTACAAACACACTAAGTGCAGAATTTATATGGTTAGTAAGTTCAAGCTGCTCCTAGATACAATTCAAAGAATTGTATCACTTTAACAAAAACGATTTTTCAGCTCTAGATTACAACACCTCAGAAATTCAGACAAATTGAAAACTTGACAAATTCAAACAATGCAGAAAATATAAAGAGTTGAAGGAGAAAGAGAACAAACGCAATTTGATTAGGCAGTTCCCCAATCGTCCTCGCTATGGGTACCTCTGCCCCCAATTCCTAACATGGAATTGAGATATATATATTATCGTTGCAATTGTACGTTTATACAAGAGAAAACTATGAACAATCAAATCTTCGAACGTCTTCGAATTGTTGATGTAGAGCCTTCTCTTCCCTTGATTCAAGATGAATCAAGTGCTTCGAATATGGTTGATCCAATTATCGTCCCGCGCTACTAAACCGAAGGAACACACTCTTCTTCGATTACCTTCACTCGATCAATTGCAATCTACCAAAGATTCGAACCCAAACCACTCTTCTACGATCCTCTGATTACAGCTACTAAACCGATCTCTTCGGTTACCTTCGCCCAGCTGAATCCTTGTAGAACGAATTGGCTTGTGCAAAAACCCCCAAAATCTCTTAGATTCTTGGAGGAGAAAACCCTAAGGTTTTATTCAAGAAACACCTACCACAAATCTCAACTCAGAAATGAAGATAACACTTCCAGAAATCTGAACCTTATCACTTCAAATCAATGAACACAACAAACAAAAATTAGTTATGTGTAGTTGTTTGAATGCTCAAGGAAGAAGATGAAATTGATGAGAGAAAATGGCATAAAATCTTTCACATTTCTTGTTCTAGTTAAAAAAGAGCTAAAAATGATATATATAATATCCTAAAAGAAATACATGAGAGAAACAGAATTTTAGAGTGAATAACACAGCAGAAAATTTGTGCAAAACAGCGACCGGTCGACCTAAACAGGTCTATGCGTCGACTCATAACACCCAGTTTTTGATATACACAAATGCAGGATGTATGCGTCGACCTGAAGAGTCGACCTGAGCATACCCGCAGCACACAGTTTTAACTGACACAAATTCAGCATGTATGAGTCGACCTGAACAAGGTCATGAGTCGACTCACACCATTCAAACATGTAAAAATCACACCTTTGACTTTCCTAAAGGTATTTAACCATATCTAATGCACCTAGAACATTGCCAACATGATCAAACATCCTTAGAACACCTAATGTGCATTCATGTGAAATATATATGTGCAAAGCATGATAGTTTTGACATCATTAAAATCAAGTACATAGAGAGAGACTTCCCTCACAAGGCTATCATTCCCGGAGGAAGAGATCATTATACAAAGCCTAAGAGGAGGCTATGAATACTTCTAAGAAGCCGTAGGGTCCTTGTACGAAGCCCAAGAGGAGGCGGGGTCGCTTTTAGGAAGCCTGTGGGTCCTTGTATAATGCCCAAGTGGAGGCCGAAGCTTTTAAGAAGCCCGTGGGTCTATCATCTCCTTTCCATTTGGAGAGATAACTCTTTTAAAGAAAAAAACCACTGGTAAATG
This sequence comes from Lathyrus tuberosus, assembly GCA_022829125.1. Classification (NCBI taxonomy): domain Eukaryota; kingdom Viridiplantae; phylum Streptophyta; class Magnoliopsida; order Fabales; family Fabaceae; genus Lathyrus; species Lathyrus tuberosus. The sequence goes on from JALAZF010000702.1 coordinate 205,121, forward strand.
TGCGAGGTTTACTATCCAGCGACTTTTAGCTTTTAAAGAGGGTTCCTTAGTTAAGGTCCAAGATTATGACCGTAGTGGGTACCCAAACCCCGAGACATTCAAGGCAAGCTATGCACAAGGAATAGATCAAGTCAGGAAAGTTCGAGAATTTCGAAGAAACTCAAAGATGCCATTCACGGAGAATACATTCATCTTGGGGAGTAGAGCTTCTTGACGATTCCTGAGGAGGACAGCCGAAGAGAAGACTGTATCTGGTGCTCCTATTGGGGATCTAGGCGTCTATTTCTACGAATAAATGAAACGGCGTCACCTAGTTCTAGACGTAGTTGCCGGGGAAACTCGAAATATCTATACTATTATTACACAGTAGATATGAGTTTCTGAAAGGAGACTTACAGTGAGCAGCCCCACAATACAGTTTATAATATGAAAGCAGTAAACGAAAGCGATAACCACTTACTCGGTTGGAGTGCTTCCATGCTGTTTGGTTAGTTGTTCAACAAAGAAAGTTTGAAAACAACAGTATATTCAAAATTAAAGGAGAAAGTGCTTTGAAAAAGAAAGATTTGGGGCTTATAGTTCGAGGAAAGGCCCAGGGTTTTATCAGTGAGCGCACTGTTTGACTTTGTACAGAGGGAGTTATACAAGTGACTGGGGCCCAAAAATGGTTTTCTGTACAAAGGGATGGGTCTTACACTCTCTCAAGAGGCCCAAAAAGGTTTAAAGGAAAAAGAGTGGGGCTTATAACACGAGGGTAGGCCCATATGATTTTTCGTTCAAAAATGGCGATCGCGCCGAGGTTTTCTTTTAACGCGGAGGGACTTATACAATAAGTGAGGCCCAAAATTGTTTTGGTTAAAAGGGGGATTGGGTCTTACACTCTAATAGAGGCCCAAAGTGTTTTTAGTGGGTCTTATAGCTCAAGGAGAGGCCCAAGGGTTATTTTGAAAAGGGCGACGATCGCGTCGTTTATTTTTTACGGTATCGGGACTTATACAATATACTGAGGCCCAAAATGATTTGGTCAAAAAAAGGATTGGATCTTACACTCTATTAAAGGCCCAAGGGTTTTAAGAAAAAGAAATGGGTCTTACTACTCGAGGGTAGGCCCAGGTTTATTTTAAAAAAAGCGACGATCACGCCGTTTACTTGTACAGAGGGACTTATACAATGAATGAGGCCCAAAAAGTTTTTGTACAAGGGGGGATGGGTCTTACACTCTCTCAAGACCCCCAAAGTGTTTTGAAAATGATTTATGAGGGTTGAATTAATCCAAAACCCGAATTTGTTTTCAAAATGTATTTAATTGAATAAAAATTCAATTAAAATGATCAAAAATTGTTTAACACATGGAAAACAAATTGTGATCTTGGATTAATGCTTCAAAAATTAAGTATTGACCTACAAAATAATTAGAAAGCATTAAAAGTTGCAAAATCAATGTAGAAAAAATATTTAAAATGTCAAAAACAATTAAAATATTAATTCTTTGCAAAAATATCAATTATATGAAATAAATAATATTTTTGGGATTTTTTGATAAAATAAAATATTTTAACATTTTTGTGAATTATTAAAAAAAGAATCAACTCAAAATCATTAAAACTCAGAGAGAAATTAATTTTTGAATCAATTAAACAAAATCACAAAATTCAAATATTTGAATTTCTATAAATGGCGCCAAGAACAAGCTGAAGAACACGCGCGTGTTCTTGGTTTCTCAGATTTGCATTTTCTATCCAATCTCCATGAATACGTAATCATATCATGCAATACACATATCATTATGCTCGTCTCAACCTCACGATCATGTCTATGTACTTTAATTTCATTTAAATTAAACATACAACAAGAAATCACGAAGAGACCTCAAGAACCCTAATTTCTGCATGAAGGCTAGGATTTTTGATACATGATTCAAACAATGCAATTAATTGAGGGAAAACATTCCATGCATGATTATGAACATATGGCCAAATTATTGTGCGAGGAAATATGCATAGATTGAGAGATGACCAAGCATGTGCTTACCTCTAGGCCGTGACAGCAAGTTCAAAGTGATTTTTGATTTGGAGGTGTTACAGATGAGTGGTGATGATCTGAACAGCTTCCCTACACCCTATGGATTGTGTTTGGATGGTTGGACTTGATTGAAATTGGCTGGATCAATTCGTGGCATCTCAGCTACACTTTGGTTAAAACCTTGAGCAACCAGCTGGTGATTTTGTGAAATTGATGTTTCAGAAGTAATCTAAGTGTTTGATCAGCTCATATGTGATGTATGTGAGGTGTGTGAGTGATTGGTTTGATTGGAAAAGCTCTCAAACTCAAAACTCGATAGCTACCTTGCTAAGAAGGGCATTTTTGCCAAGAGAAAGAGATTTTGAGGAAAGCATCTGTTAGATGGCTTTGGTGTACTCAAACTGATCACAATTGAGCTCTATTTATAGTAGAGCAAGTTTGTTTTGCAAGGAATAGTGCATGGCAGCTGGTAAGTTGGTTTGGCCAATGTTGGCAAATGAAAATCCAAGTCTCCTCTAGCCATTGACTAGAGGTTAGGGCACAGAGCTTTGGTCCCCTTGGTCTTGGATAAGTCTTGACTGATTTCAGATGAGAATGGCTCAGTCCATGCCACCTTGATGGTTCCATTGAATGCCTCATTCCAAATTTGAAGTCTTGTCCCTATTTTGGCCATTCTAGGTTCAACATGCTATTTCTTGTTCCATGGACTTTGGAGGCTTGGCTCAGTGATTGTCCCCTTTAGATTCAATCCTCTGAGGTGTCCAAGTGGATAGGAGCAATTGAATTTGGCTGATTTTGGCAAATCGACCAAAGTTGCAAATTCTGCCTTGCCTTGACAGATTTTAGCAAGGCAACTTGCCAATGTCATATCTCATGGTGTAAGTTGAATTTGGCAATGTTCTTGGCCATTTTGGAAAGCTCTTACATGATACAACAACTGTTTGAACAAGTTTGCTTTTGATATCTTTTGATTCCAAGTGAAAAATCCCCCTACATTTGGCAAAAAGTGAGGCAGAATCTGACTTAGTGAAAATTTCACTAAGTGTTGGAAAAAGTGACATTTTCACTTTTCAGCCACTTTGATCACTCCACAACTCAAAATCTTTAATGAATTGGAATGACTTGTAGTTGATGTTTTTGTAGGTGATAATGAGGGCTACAAATCCATCTTTGGATGAGAAAAAATGGCCTTGTGGTTTAGGAGTTATGGTCCTTCAAAGTTGGTACCCATGCCACTTTATTTTTAACTTAGAAAAATTTCTAAGTTTTATGGTTACCCCTTTTACAAGTTATCTCACTTTTCTTGATTTTTCTTGATGAATGATGATTCAAATCATACATTAACATCATTTTAGGGTTAAAAATCCATTTTGGTGAAAAATCTCAAAAAGTCAAAGTTGACTTTTGTGCACAGTTGACTTTTTATCAGATGAATTCCAAACTGTGCAATTCTTCAGGAAATCATGTCCTTGACCTAAATCAAACTTGATGGACATGTTCCATGGGTGTCATAGGGTATATTCAATCATGTATTAGGGTTTGGGAGCATGTCTTGGTCAAAAGTCAAAGTTACAGTTGACTTTTCCCTTAAAACCCTAATTGTGGTGCAGATGGAATTGAGACTTGTTGCTCAAACTTCTTGGATTAATCCATTGTCCCAAATGGATCAATATGGTATATTAGAGACCCTCAAATCATCTCTTGAGGTCTTGGCTCATGATTTGTCCCAAAAGTCAACTTAGGGGTGAATTAGGTCAAGAAACCCTAATTCCTGATTTTTGATGAATGCATCCCTTGAGGCAAAATTGACTTGATGCATGGGTTCATGAGGTTCCATGAAGTATATTAAGTTATGTTTTGGATCAATGGCTTGTTCCTAGATGAAACTTTTCATCTGGAGGCCCTGGGTGATCAAAACCCTAATTTGGTGACACTGGCGATCTTGAGGCTTGATCCACCTAGAAGGGAGCAACCTTGTGCTTAATCCTTGAAGTGGGAGTCCTTTTGATCCTTTGAGGATGTTTGAGAGATTATACAAGTTGAAAATCAAGTCATTTCTTGATTGAGCCTTTGTCTAAAGCTCAGAGAGGGCTTGAAACCCTAATTTTGATTGTAGTGGATGCTCACCCATCTTTGGGGAGATTGATGAGACATGATGGTTCATCCATATTGTGATGATGATTTGCATAATGATGGGAAATCTTAGTGGTCAAAATTTGGGGTATGACACATTCCTTGATTGATCCTTTGTCTAAGGCTCTGAGAGGGCTTGAAACCCTAATTTTGATAGTAGTGAATGCTCAACAATTCCTTGAGGAGATTGATGAGGCACAAAGGTACATCCATATTGTGGTGATGATTTTCACAATGATGGGAAATCTTAGTGGTCAAAATTTGGGGTATGGTAATGCCAAAATCGACTTTGATACGACTATCATTTCAAGGAGCCCCAATGAGAGGCAATGAGATCATCGTCAAAGCTTTTGACGGATCAGGAAAAATAGTTATCGGCGAAGTCGATCTTCCCATAACCATTGGTCCTCATACTTTCCAAGTCACTTTCCAGGTCATGGACATCCGAGCAGCATACAACTATTTATTAGGAAGACCTTGGATACACGAAGCTGGGGCAGTTACTTCGATACTCCACCAGAAGCTGAAGTTCATCAAGAATGACAAATTAGGTACAGTCTACGAAGAGCAAGCCCTAATCGTGAGAAACTTATCATCATTCTCTTGTGTAGAACCATAGGAGGTTGTTGGAACCCAGTTCCAAGTACTCTCGGTGAGCAATTAGAATCGGTCAGAAAGAGGGACATCGATTTCTTCGTACAAAGATGCTCTCGAAGTAATCAAGAGTAAGGACGTAAAAGGATGGGGACAAATATAATTCCTACTGATAACAAGACAAAGAAAGGTCTTGGTTTCTCTTCAACCTGTACCCAGACTGCCAAGAAAGATGAAAGTTTTCATCCCATTTAGGATTTCTTCCACAGTGGAGGCTTCCTCTACCCAGTGTCTCAAGAAGTACACACCATCAACGAGAGTGACTCCTCCGATACGGATGAAGAGTAGAAATCTTATCTCAACGATAACGATAACGATTATATGTCTCAGGGAGAAGGGGACATGCCATTCTGTTTTCCAAAGCAGAGCCCGAGATATATACCGAGGTCAAACATCCAGATGATCTATGGAGAGTGTGATCCAGAGGGATGTCGTGCTCCACCTAACTCACTAGAAGATGATATAATGAAAGACAACTTCTGACTAGATTATTACAATCCCCTAGATAACTTGGCAATCTGGATGTCGTACACAGAAGGTTTGGGGAAAAAGAGTCAGCCGAACAATGTCTATCAGCTGAGTAGTATTGAAAAGAATGCCCACGTCCCCACCGAGTCATGGGATCATTACTCAGAACATTCCAAAGATAACTAGCACTGTGATGATAAATCTGCAAGGATTGCGGGACAAGAGTTCATCAACTATGCTTTTTCCAAGGTCAACGTCATTGAGGAATATGACTCGTCCACTCCCACAGAAGTATGGGACACTTTAGGACAGCCGAGTGGCAAGTACGACTTCTTAGTCAAGTACACCACTCCTGAAAGCTCTCGCATCAGATATGAGGACATCCAGCCAACTGGATGGGGAGACCCTCTTGAGAGTGAAAACACTAAAGAAGATACAACAAAAGAGTTTTCCCATGACAACTCTGCTTGGGAGGAAGACTCCAATGATCCTACTCTACAAGAAATCAACATTGTTTCTGAAGACAAACCAAGGAAGAAGGTACCATACTTTGTGATCCACAGAGGAGTTCGTCGCCAATGGGTTGCTGTCGATGTCCCGAAAGTCATCCATAAGTCTAAGTAATTACCATCTTTGTTTTAACCTTTCACCTTGCCCAGGTGAAACAAATGTTTTTATAGGACTCATCTTTCTATAAATGTCCCTCTTCACTTCGCCCAAAGCAACAGAGTTTTTTTTATATGGCTGTATTTCAAGAATCGACAAATCATAAATAAATAATGTCATTCTGAGTTCCCACATTTATTGTTATTTTCATTTTTGTCTTTTTCAAAAAATGGTAATCCTAAAAAAAGAACCTAAAATAAAAAAACAAGCATTTTTCAGAAAATACACTGCACACGCTCTTGCATTTTTCTCTGTCTTTGCTAAAAAACGAATCATCACGTCATGCAGATTGCTTGTTTTAAACCTCATTGAAACATACGATCCAATGCCTCTCCCAACTTTAAATTCCTGGTATTTGAAGCCGAAGAAGAAGAGAACGAAGAAATTCCAGAAGAGATCTCTCGACTACTCAGACAAGAGGAAATGTCTATTGAGCCTCACAAAGAGCCGTTAGAAACGGTCAATTTGGGTTCAGATGAAGAAAAGAAAGAAGTTAAGATTGAAGCACTGCTCAGTCCAACTGTCAAAAAAGATTTGATAAGACTTCTCAAAGAGTTTCCAGATGTGTTTGCTTGGTCCTACCAGGTCATGCTAGGGTTGGATACCAGCATCGTGGAACACCACTTACCACTAAAAGTAGAATGTCCTCCGATAAAACAAAGACTGAGAAGGACTCATCTAGATATGGCCATCAAAATTAAGGAGGAAATGTAGAAGCAGATCGACGCAGGTTTCCTCACCACCTCAGAATATCCTCAATGGCTAGCTAACATAGTGCTAGTTCCGAAAAAAAGACGGAAAAGTCAGAATGTGTGTAGACTACAGGGATCTGAACAAAGCAAGTCCAAAGGATGACTTCCCCCTACCACACATTGACATGCTGGTAGACAACACAACAAAACTCAAAGTCTTCTTCTTCATGGACGAATTCTCGGGCTATAATCAAATCAAAATGGTGCCGGAAGACATGAAGAAAACTTTATTCATCACCCCATAGGGCACCTTTTGTTACAAGGTAATGTCGTTTGATCTGAAGAACGCAGGGGCAACCTATCAAAGGGCCGTGATGACTCTGTTTCACGACATGATGCACAAATAAATTGAAGTGTATATCGATGACATGATTTCCAAATCTAAAACAGAAGAAGAGCATGTGACGCACCTGTCAAAGTTATTCGAGCGTCTGAAAAAATACCAACTCCTCTTGAATCCAAATAAATGCACATTTGGTGTCCGCTCAGGAAAAATCTTAGGATTCATTACAAGGCAGAAAGGAATTGAGGTCTATCCTGATAAGGTCAAGGCCATTTAAGAAATGCCTTCACCAAAGACTGAAAAACAGGTCAGAGGATTTTTGGGACGTCTCAATTACATCTCAAGGTTCATATCCCTCATGACCGCAACATGCGCGTCAATCTTCAAACTACTCAGAAAGAATCAAAGATGTGTATGGACAGAAGATTGCCAAAAAGCTTTCGACAGTATCAAAGAATATATGTTGAATCCATCGATTCTGTCTCCTCTAGTGGAGGAAAGACCACTGATCATCTACCTAACAGTCTTGGAAGACTCTATGGGTTGTGTACTTGGCAAACAAGACGAAACAAAAAGAAAAGAGTCTTCCATTTACTAATTAAGCAAAAAGTTTACTGACTGTGAAACTCGGTACACTATGCTCGAGAAAAATTGCTACGCTCTGGCTTGGGCAGCCAAACGTCTTCGCCAGTACATGATTCTTCACACTACTTGGTTAATCTCCGAAATGGATTCGATCAAGTACGTCTTTAAAAATCCTGCTCTCACGGGAAGGATTGCCCGTTGGCAGATGTTGTTATCAGAATATGACATTGAGTACCAAGCTCAGAAAGCTGCCAAAGGAAGTATTTTAGGCGATCATTTGGCTCATCAACCGATTTACGATCAGGAATCAGTCGAATTTGACTTCCCAGACGAAGATGTAATGTACCTAAAATGAAATATTGTAATGAACTGCTGCCCAGTGAAGAGCCAGAACCAGGATCCCAATGAGGACTAATATTTGACGGAGCTATCAACGCTTACGGAAACGGAATTGGGGTAATCATCGTAACACCTCAGGGTACCCATATTCCTTTCACTGCCATATTGACACTCAAATGCACAAACAATGAGGCCGAATACGAAGCTTGTATCATGGGTCTCAAAGAAGCTATTGACTTAAGGATTAAGAACTTGGATGTATATGGGGACTCAACCCTGGTTATCCATCAGATCAAAGGAGATTAGAACACATATCAATCAGGATTGATTCCTTACAAAGACTATGCAAGAAGGTTGTTACCATTCTTCAACAAAATCGAGTTTCATCATATCCCTCGTAAATAAAATCACATGGTTGATGCACTAGTCACTCCCTCTTCCATGATTATTGTAGATCATTGGAATGACGTTCCTAAGATTAACATAATGCGCCTTGAAAGGCCCACCTACATTTTCACAATTGAAGCACTCATCGATGACAGACCCTGGTATCATGATATCAAGTGCTACCTTCAAAGAAAGGAGTACCCACCTAGGGCACCGAGAAAAGATAGAAAGACTCTCAGAAGATTGGCTGGAAACTTCTTCCTGAACGGTGATACACTCTACAAAAGAAACGTCGACATGGTTTTGCTCAGATGCGTTGACAGACCAGAAGCAAACATGTTGATAAAAAAGATCCATAAAGGATCCTTTGGCACTTATGCCAACGGACACACGATGGTGAGAAAAATTCTAAGCAGGATATTATTGGTTGACAATGGAATCCGATTGATATAAGTACATGAGGAAGTGTCACAAGTGTCAGATATACGCAGACAGAATCCATGTACCGCCAACGCATCTCAAAGTTCTTTCTTCTCCATGGCCTTTTACTATATAGGGAATCGACATGATTGGCATGATCGAACCCAAAGCTTCGAACGAACATCGGTTCATCCTGGTAGCCATTGACTACTTCACCAAATGGGTCAAAGCAGCGTCATACACTAACGTAACCAGAAAAGTAGTGGTCAGGTTTATCAAAAACAATCTCATCTGCCGTTATGGTGTTCCAAGCCAGATCATTACTGATAATGGATCAAACTTGAACAACAAGATGCTGAAAGAATTGTGTGCTGAGTTCAAGATCGAACACCATAACTCATCTCCCTACCGACCTAAAATGAATGGGGCGGTAGAAACGGCTAACAAGAACATCAAGAAGATCGTTCAAAAAATGGTTGTAACCTACAAAGACTGGCACGAGATGCTACCATTTTCTCTTCACGGTTATCGCACATCTGTCCACACTTCAACAGGGGCAACCCCTTTCTCCCTAGTATATGGCATGGAAGCAATGCTCCCCATAGAAGTTGAGATACCATCAATCAGGGTATTGATGGAAGCTAAGCTAACAAAAGCTGAATGGTGTCAAAGTTGACACGACGAACTGAACTTGATCGAAGAAAAGAGAATGATGGCTTTATGCCATGGTCAGTTATATCAGTAAAGAATGAAGAAAGCATTTGACAAAAAGGTCTGACCCCGTGTCTTCAGGAAAGGAGACCTCGTGCTCAAGAAGATACAATCATTTCTCACTGATTCCATGGGCAAATGGACTCCGAATTATGACGGCCCTTATGTGGTCAAGAATACCTTCTTAGGCGGCACTTTAAGACTCGCAACCATGGATGGAGAAGAGTTTTTCTATCCAACGAATGTTGATGTAGTCAAGAAATACTTCGCCTAAATAAAAAAAAACTTCTCGGTGGATTGAAAACCCGAAAGTGCGGTCCAGGTAAAAATTAGAGACATAAGCACAAATCATCTCGATGAACTGAAAAACCTCAAAAGGTAATACAGGAGAAAGTTAGGGATTCATGGCAAGTAACTACGTCTGACAAAGTCTAGATCCCCAGCGGTGGCGCCATCCGTCAAAAAAACTTCAGTCACGGTCACCTTCGACAGAAGCTCAAAATGTCCAGAATTCAAAGTTGGTAGAAGGATAACGGTCGTTATGTTTCAATGTAGCCCTTTTTTCGTTAAATTACCATTTTCTAAACTTTGTAAATGTCCTATGGGATCACGTGCTTGGCTGATTACCATTCTATCAATAAAATTTGAGCCTTAGTACTTTTGGTTGCAACTCTAATTTATTCTTGCTTTACAGAATGACATTTTTAACATGATCAACGATTCTTGAAACAAAACAAAAATGAATTTACTTATCAAATTCTTCTTCTGCTTTTAAAATAAAGATGACAATTCTTTTTTACTACTGAACTCAAAAAGGAACATCGGTGGCTTCTTCGGAAGTGATTAAACCTCAAAACGCAGAATCAAGGTACTCCTTCTAAATAAGTAAGCTTGAATGAAGGATCAACTATTTTAGATTTAATATCTCATATGATATCCCTGACAGAGTTCTCGCCTCCGAAGTCCAATTGATGGTTCTTTCTCCCCCCACAGGGTCTGCCTCTCCTAAGCAAGACGGGATTACTATTTTGAACTGATGGTACTTTTCATCCCCCATAGTGGCCGAGTATCCAGTCGTGTTCATTCACCAGTCTGTATGTCGCGTCAGGTTTATCAGCATAAACATACATACATCATGCATAATTGATCCATATTCATATTCATGTTGCATTAATATCGCTCTAATCATTTTTCATTTCTGAGTGATAAAATCCTCTTGTCGGTCAAGTTGTCAATTCTCCTTTCCGCGTCGGATAAGACAAAATCCCGGTTTGAGTTATTTCCTCGTCAGGAAATGTATCGTCTGAGCAATTTTTCCCCAGTTTATTTCTGGATTGGAGATTGTCCTTGACCACTTTGATAACTTGAACCACTGAAAGGCCAGAAGACATTCGTTAGACACCTTTGGAACATCAGTCTTCACCAGTGAAGATGATATTTTTGCTTTCCCGGATGAAGGAAAATCCCCAGAGAAAGACTCTTAACTGAAGGCTCTCGGCAATGCATCAGTTTCTTTCCCAAGAGATTCGATGTTAATAAAGTCATCAGCACCTCAAAATTGGATCACATCACATGGCATTTCTTCAAAATGATCTCGAAGAAAAGTATGATGTAATATCCCCAAGCAAAAAACAGTCTTTCAAGAGACTCGCTTTCCTCAGTAGAGTCAACAAATGGTATCTCTAACAGAGAAGTTTGCGCACCTCTACAACTCAGACGATTGGGTTTCCCCAGCAAGTCTGACATCAAATTTTTCCATAAAATGGCGTCTCCCCAGTATAATTCGGCGAGAATTTTGATGAAGACCACTACAAATAGTGTTCATTGTTGAGGAAGGAACTCGATAAGAAGAAATTGAGACCAGTTCCGTGGCTGAAGACCAGGATCGAGGGGAAGTTTACTTCAAAAGAAAATAAGACCAGTTTTGTGGTTGAAGACCAGTATCGAGGGGAAGTTTATTTCAGAAACTGAGACCAGTTCCGTGGCTGAAGACCAGGATCGAGGGGAAGTTTATTTCAGAAACTGAGACCAGTTATGTGGCTGAAGACCAGGATCGAGGGGAAGTTTTACCCTTTTCTAAGTAACATTGCTTAGCAAAAGAAGATGGATGAGTAAACCGCTATTCATAACCACTGTCAAAATTTCGGGTATTCCGTTATTTAATCCTCTTGCACCCTGAATGCCCGAATACCTTCGCCATTCACACCTTCGGATCCAAGAAGAATAAATAGGGGCATCTTTCATACCCCAAATTTTGACCACCAAGATTTCCCATCATTGTGAAGATCATTACCACAATATGGATGTGCCATCATACCATATCAATCTCCTCAAGGATTGTTGAGCATTCACTATAACCAAGAATTAGGGTTCTCAATCCTCTCAGAACACTTAAACAAAAGATCAATTAAGAAATGACATGATCTGTAACTTGTCTAAACCTAACTAACACCCATAAAGGATCAAGAGGACTCCCATATCAAGAATCAAGCACAAGGTTGCAACATTCCAGGTGGATTAAGCCTCAAGATCGCCAGTGTCACCAAATTAGGGTTTTGGTCGACCAAGGCATCCAGATGAAAATTTTCATCTAGGCATGAGCCAATACCTCAAAGCATAGCCCAAGATGCTCAAAGGGACCACATGGACCTAATCATCAAGTCAAAACAACCACATGGGAAGCATTCATCAAAAATCAAGAATTAGGGTTTCTTGACCTAATTCACCCCTAAGTTGACTTTTGAGGTAAGTCATGAGCCAAGGCCTCAATACATGATTTGAGGGCCTCAAATACACCACATTGATCCATTTACAACAATGGATTAACACTAGAAGCTTGATTCACAAGTTTCAATTTCATCAGGACCACAATTAGGGTTTTGAAGAAAAAGTCAAATGTATATTTGACTTTTGACCAAGACATGTTCTCAAACCTTGGGACATGGTTCAAGACACCCTAAAACACCTATGGAATCCATCCATTAGGTTTGAATTAGGTCAAGGACTTGATTTCATAGAGGATCACACAGTTTGGAATTCATCTGATAAAAAGTCAACTGTGCCCAAAATAAAGTTTGACTTTTTGGAATTTTTGACAAACATGGTTCCCATAGGTAAAAAACAATGTAAATGTATGGTTTTGATCATCATTCATCAAGAAAATAAAGAAAAGTGAGGTTTCTTGCAAAAGGGGCAACCATAAGAAACTTAAATTTTTCTAAGTTATGGAACAAAAGTGATTTGGTACCAACTTTGCAAGGTCATAACTCCTAAACCCACAAGGCCTTTTTCTTCCATCCAAAGCTCAAATGAAAGTTCATCTTACATACTTCAAATATGTCAACTACATCTCATTCTAAATCCTCATGGATTTTGAGTTATGGATTGATCAAAATCACAAAAAATGAAAATGGAAATTTTCATTCCAACACTTAGTGAAATTTTCAAGTCAGAATTTGTTTCACTTTTTCCAAACTTTGAGGCCATTTTTCACTTTGATCCAAGCTAAACCAAGACCAATCTTGAACATCAAAGTTAAAGCATGTCATAAGAGCTTTCCAACAAGTACCAGATCATCTCCAAATTCAATTTGAGTTGGGAGTTACAACCCTTGGAACATGGCATCAAAGACTAGTTTCTTCCCAAGACAGATTATAGGTCATTTGCTCGATTTGACCAATTTGTGCAATTACAATTCTTGTAATCCTTCTAGAAACATTAAAGATCAGATCAAAGCAAAATCTCTCTAAGCCACAAGCCTCCCAAGACAAAAGATCATCATGTAGGCATGTGAAATTCAATGTTCAAAATCCAAAAACTCCCATTTTGTTTCAAGGCATTCAAGAGGTCCATTGTGGTGGCATGGACTGAGTCTTTGAACACTGAATGAGTTAAGCCTTATCCCTGCAACCAAGGACCGTAGGCCTGCTGCACCGACCCAAGTCAATGGCTAGAGAAGACTTGGATTCCTTTATGCAACCATTGGCCAAAGACTTATACCAGTTGTCATTCACTATTGCAGCCAAAACAAACTTGCTCCACTATAAATAGAGCTCATTCGTGATCAGTTTGAGTACACCAAAGCACCACAACTGATGCTTTCCTCAAAATCACTCTCAAAAAACCAGATTTTTCTTCTATTTCAAGTCACTATCGAATTTTGAAATAGGAAGCAATTCAAACCAAACCAATCATGCCAGCACCTCATATACATCATATATGAGTGATCCATGCCCTTGAAACACATCTGGAACATCAGAATCACAAAATCACCCTCCATTTTCTCAAGCTTTTGGTCTGTTTGCAGTTGAGGTGCCACAACAAGTTCTAAGCCGATTCAATCCATTACAAGCCTTCAAACACATTACTTGAGGTCCAACTAAGTTGTCGAGGTCATTACAAAACATATACAACACCTCAAACATAGAATTCGATCACCAGCTGTAAGAGGTAAGCCTGAAGCCTTCAAACTCCATATTACATGCATCATAAATGAATTTTTGAGTTACCATCTTGTTTTTGCATGTATATAGAGTGATAACCCTCAATCAATTGCTATGTATGAATCGTGTACGGAATTTCATAGTGTTCATACTGAAACTAGGGTTCTTGAGTTCATCCTCTGATTTCTCACTCCATACTTAATATAAATGCAATTAATCTATATGGTTGTGATCCTTGTTCAAAAACGAGTGAGATTGGTGCTTGAATAATGCAAAACCATTGAGTAATTAGAGAGAAAAGTGAGAAAATGAAAATCTGGGGAAAATAGGGCACTCGGGCAAGCTTGGTGCCCTTTTTCAAATTTTCAAATTTTTGAAATTTTTATATTTTATTTAATTGATTTCAAAAAATAATTTCTCTCTCATTTTTAATCATTTTTTATTGGTTCTTTTTTTTAAAAAGTCACTAAAATGTTAAATTATTTTATTTTACAAAAAACTCCTATTTATATTATTTAATTAATATAGTTAGAATTTTTGTAATTAATTTCATTTTATTTATTTTTAAACATTTTTAAATGAAATTCTCACTTTGATTTTTTTATTCCAAATGAATTTTGATCTTTTATGTGATTAAACATGATTTTTCAAACATTTATCCAAGATCACAACTTATTTTTTCACCCATGTTTGATAATTTTGATCATTTAAAATGTTTTTTTATTCAAATTAAAATACATTTTTCATCAAATTAGGGTTTTGATTATTTTCACCCTCACAAACATCTTAAAAACACTTTTGGGCCTCTAATAGAGTGTAAGACCCATCCCTTGACACACACAAACCATTTTTGGGCCTCACTCATTGTATAAGTCCCGACACGATTTTTAAAACGACGGTGCGATCACTGTCTTTCATTGGGCCTTTCCCTGAGTTATAAGTCCCACTCTCTCTTCTTAAAAACACTTTTGGGCCTCTTGATAGAGTGTAAGTCTCATCCTTTTGTAAATAAACTTTTTTTTGGGCCTCAATCATTGTATAAGTCCCGATACAATCTCGGCGATCGTCGTTTTCAAAACAAAAAAACATATGTGCCTCCCTTTGGCTATAAGTCTAATTTTTCTTCTTTTTCAAACAACTTTTGGGCCTCTAATAGAGTGTAAGACCCAACCCCCTTTGTACATAAATAGTTTTGGGCCTCAGTCATTGTATAAGTCCCGATACGATTTTCAAAACAACGGTGCGATCACTGTCTTTCACTGGCCATCTCTCTGAGCTATAAGCCCCATCTCTTGTACAAAAATAAACTCTTGGGCCTCTAATAAAGTGTAAGACCCATCTCTTTTGTAAATACAATAAACTTGGGCCTCAAGCATTGTATAAGTCCCTCGGTGGTTTTCAAAACTACGACGTGATCATCACCTTTTCAAAGAATTCATTTGGGCCTCTCCTTAAGTATAAGCCCCAAACTTCCTTTTAAAACAACTTTCCTTTTAATTTAGATTCAAACTTATAGTTGTATCAAAATTTTCTTCAATTTCTTGAATGACTAACCCTACAGTTGTGTTTATAATGTTGGAAGCTTACACACCTGTAAGTTCTACCATTCTCTTTTACACACTTGCTTATATATTTCATCTGTATATATATATGCTTGTATACCTATTTAGAGTTTTCCCCAGCAATTAGGTCTAGGATTAGATCAAGCCAGTGGCCACTCTTTCACCACAGTCAAAACTAGTTCCCCATGAGAAATTCCAGATACAATCTTGCCTCCTCTTGGGCTTATACAATATGGAACAGAGAAAGGCATTATTCCCGGTGAAACTTTTCTCAAGACTGTCACTACTAGAAATTTGAACAAGAAATTCACTTCCTCAAAGAGGATTAATTCCCGGTGAAACCTCTTTTGAATTTCTTCAAACCCTATAACTATTCACCAAAGAAAGGATTATTCCCGGTGAAACCTTTCTTGAACTTTTCTTAGGTTTGGACCCACAGGCTTCTTAAAAGCATCCTCAGCCTCCTCTTGGGCTTTGTACAAGGATCCTCAGGCTTCTTAGAAATTCTCAGTCTCCTCTTGGGCTTAGTACAAGGACCCCAAAGACCTCCTACAGGTATAGGACACAACCTAGTCATCTTTTGCTAGTCCAATCCTCCAGAGAGTCAGAATCTCAAAACATCAGATAAGTTTAGGGTTGATTCTCCTCCCTTAAAACATCAGCCTCCACTTGGGCATCATACAAAGATAAACCTTTTCATACCAGTAGACTTGGAAAGTCTTATCCCCCATTGGATTTCACAGAAACCCTCAAGTTTCCTAAAGGCACAGGAAAAACCTTGATCAATCTCCAACAGAGTTAAACCCTCCATAGGTTTTAAAACTAAATCTTCAAACTGTCAATCTAAATTCCCACAGCTAGGGTCAAATCACCACCAATAAACCCTAAATCAGAACCTCAAGGCATCTGATATTTCAACTCTTCTATAATCCTCAGAAAGAGTTTATTCCCCAATTTGGACCTATCTCTGGATCTCAATAATCCTCAACAGAAGCTAGCCTCCTCTTAGGCTTCATATAAGGAATTCCCCAATCAGCCTCCTCTTAGGCTTTGTATAATAATTTTCCCTCAGCAGTTTTAGCCTTAATCTTGGGCTTTGTACAAGACATACAAAATATTTTCCAACTGAGTCAATAACTTTTAGCCTCAATATTGGGCTTTGTACAAGAAAGATAAAACCTCCCCAGTGGAGTCAATTCCTTTTTCAGCCTCAATCTTGGGCTTTGTACAAGACAGACTAAATATTCCCCAAAAGAGTCAATCTTTTTAGCCTCAATCTTGGGCTTTGTACAAGACAGGAATAAAACTCCCTAGTAGGGTCAACCTTTTAGCTTCAACTTTGGTCTTTGATCAAGGCACACAAAAATCAACATCCCCTCAGAGGAAATCAAAATCTCTCTATAAAAGGAAATTTCTATGTACAATCTCACATCAAAACAGACAATCAAAAAACCTTAATCCCAGATAACTGCTATAAGTGGCACACTTATTGATTCAAAAATCCAAGCTGTAGTCCATCTCTTATCCTGGTAAAATCCCTTATTTCATCTAATTGTTGTAAGTGGCAAGCCTCTTGATTATTTACATCCAAACCTATGTCCCTCTCTTAGCATGGAAGACTCTTGAGGAAAAATGGAATTGCTCTGTACTGAGTTAAAGTTTCTCCTTTAGGATAAATCCCTTATAAAAGAAATCATGGCATTGCTGGACTCCATATATTCCAATTAAAGTAATTCTCCTTTATAATCAGTTACCCAACAACTGTGATAAACATATGAGATATCTCCCTCTAGAGATGACAAATTCTCTCTCAGTCAAACATTTAGCTTCAATCTTGGGCTTTGAACAAGACACAAATAACCTCTAGCTTCAATCTTGGGCTTTAAACAAGACACCAAACATCTTTCATATCATTACGAGAATACGTAGGCATAAGATTGCGAAATCTTATCGAGCGCACATATCAAAAACCTTAGGTCCAGTACCTTACTAAAAACATCGAAAAACCCGAAAATAAAAAACAAATACTCTCTCAACATTCCCAAAGGAGAAACTTTCCCAACCCATAACAGATAAACACCAGTAAGTAGATGATAAAAGAAAATATCAAACAATCTATGGATAACCATATATACGCTGGGTAATTGACAACTCCCCATTGTATAATCTGACCCCGGACCCCTCAATCTCTTAGCATTTGTTAATGTAAACATTTGCGTGCAAGGTTAGTTTTAGATAGCTTCCCTTTCCTTTCCAATTTCATAGGATAAATAAGAAATCAGAAAGTAGCACCCAATTCCAACCATTGCGGTAAGGTGGCCGCGTCACCAAAAAAAATTGCACGCTACAGTATTCTGATAACAATATCTGCCCACGGGCAATCCTTCCCGTGAGAGCGGCCTTTTCAAAGACGTACTTGATCAGATCCATTTAAGAGATTAACCAAGTAGTGTGACAAATCATGTACTGGCGAAGACGTTTGGCTGCCCAAGCCAGAGCGCAGCAAGTTTTCTTAAGCATAATGTATCGAGTTTCACAGTCCGTGAACTTCTTGCTTAAGTAGTATATGGCAAACTTTTTCTTTTTGACACGTCTTGTTGGCCAAGTACACAGCTTATAGAGTCTTCTAAGACTGTTAAGTAGATGATTTGTGGTCTTCCTTCCACTAGAGGAGACAAAATAGGTGGATTCAACAGATATTCTTTGATGCTGTCGAACGCTCTTTGGCAATCTTCTGTCCATACACAGCTTTGGTTCTTTTTGATTAGTTTGAAGATCGGTGTGCATGTCGCGGTCATGAGGGATATGAATCTTGAGATGTAATTCAGACGTCATAAAAATCCTTTGACCTGTTTTTCAATCTTCGGTGAAGGCATTTCTTGAATAACATTGACTTTGTCAGGATCAACCTCAATTCCCTTTTGGCTGACGATAAATCCCAAGAGTTTTCCTGAGCGAACACCGAATATGTGCTTATTAGGATTCAGGAGGAGTTTGTATTTTCTCAAACGCTTGAATAACTTTGATTGGTGTTCCACATGCTCTTCTTCTGTTTTAGATTTGGCAATCATATCATCGACGTATACTTCAATCTCTTTGTGAATCATATCGTGAAACAGAGTTGTCATGGCCTTTTGATAGGTTGCCCCTGCGTTCTTCAGACCAAACGACATTACCTTGTAACAAAAGGTGCCCTATGGGGTGATGAAAGAAGTTTTCTCCATATCTTCTGGCGCCATTTTTATTTGATTATAGCCCGAGAATCCATCCATGAAAAAGAAGACTTTGAATATCGTTATGCTATCTACCAGCATATCAATGTGTGGTAGGGGAAGTCATCCTTTGGATTTGCTCTATTCCGATCCCTGTAGTCTACACACATTCTGACTTTTCCGTCCTTTTTCAGAACAGGCACTATGTTGGCTAACCAATGAGGATATTCTAAGGTGGCAAGGAAACCTACGTCGATCTGTTTCTTCACTTCCTCCTTAATTTTGATGGCCATATTTGGATGAGTCCTTCTCAGTCTTTATTTTACTAGAGGACATTCTATTTCCAGTGGTAAGTGATGTTCCACGATGCTGGTATCCAACCACGGCATGTCCTGATAGCACCAAGAAAATACATCTGGAAACTCTTTGAGATGTTTTATCAAGCCTTCTCTGACAGTTGGACTGAGTAGTGCCCCAATCTTAACTTCTTTCTTTTCTTCTTCTGAACCCAAATTGACTGTTTCCAACGGCTCTTTGTAAGGTTCAATGGACCTTTCCTTTTGCCCGAGTAGTCGGGAGATCTCTTCTGGAATTTCTTCGTCATGTTCTTCTTCAGCTTCAAATTCTGGGAATTCAAAGTTGGGAAGTGTCATTGGATCGTATGTTTCAATGAGGTTTAAAACAAGAAATCTGCATGACGTGATGATTCCTTTTTTTAGAAAAGACATAGAGAATGCAAAAGTGTGTGTAGTGTATTTTCTGAAAACGCTTGTTTTTATTTTGGGTTGTTTTTAAGGATTACCATTTTTTGAAAAATGAAAAAGTGGAAACAACACAAAATGCGGGAATTCAGAATGACATTATTTATTCATGATTTGTCGATTCTTGAAACACAACCCTATAAAACAAAACTCTGTCGCTTTGGGCGAAGCGAAGAGGGACATTTACAGAAAAGTGAGCCCTATAAAACATCCATTTCACCCGGGCAAAGTGAAAGGTTAAAACAAAGATGGTAATTACTTCGACTAATGAACGACTTTCGGGACATCGACTGCAACCAAATGGCGACGAACTCCTATGTGAATCACAAAGTCTGGTACTTTCCTTATTGGTTTATCTTTAGAAATAATACTGATTTCTGGCGGAGTAGGATCATTAGAGTCTTCTTCCCATACAGAGTTATCATAAGAGGACTCTTTTTTCGCATCTTCCATAGTGTTTTCACTCTCAAGAGGATCTCCCCATCCAGTTGGCTGGATGTCCTCGTATATGATGCGAAAGCTTTCGGGAGCAGTGTATTTGACTAGAAAGTCATACTTACCGTTTGGTCGTCCCAAGGTATCCCAGATTTCTGTGGGGATAGAGGAGTCATCTTCCTCAATGACGTTGACCTCATGAAATGCATAGTTAATGAATTCTTGTCCTGCAATATTTGCAAATTCATCACCATGGTGTCGGACATTTTCAGAATGTTCTGAGTAAGGGTTCCATGACTCTGTGGGAACATGTGTATTCTTTTCAAGATTACTCAATTGATAGGCATTGTCCAGCTGACTCTTTTTCCCCAAGTCTTCCGTGTATGACTTTCGGATAGGCAAGTCATCTAGAGGATCATAATAATTGTAGTCAAAGTTGTTTTTCATCAGATTTTCTTCCTTAAATGAGGTGGGTGGAGCACGGCATCCTTCGGGATCACAATCTCCATAGATCATTCTAACGTCTGATCTTGGTATATATCTTGGCCTCTGCTTTGGAGAGAAAAATGGTAGGTATGTTTCTCCCTAAGATATATACCCTTCATCGTTGAGATAAGATTTCTATTCCTCATCCGTATCGGAGGAGTCGATCCCATCGATAGTGTGGATTTCTTGAGATACTGGTTGGAGGAAGCCTCCGCTATGGAAGAAATCCTGAATGGGACAAAAAAATTTGTCCTTCTTTGTAGTTTGGGTACAGGCAGGGAGAGAAACCAAGACCTTTTCTTGTCTTGTTATCAGTAGGAGTTACAATCTGTCCCCATCCTTTTATGTCACCACTCCCTATTACTTCGAGAGCGTCCTTGTATGAGGAAATCGACGTTCCTCTTTCTTGTTGATTCTCATTGCTCACGAAGAATGCTTGGAACTGAGTTCCAACAACCTCCTCTGGTTCTACACAGGAGAATGATGATAAGTTGCTCACGATTAAAGCTTGCTCTCCACATACCATGACTAATTTGTCATTCTTGACAAACTTTAACTTCTGGAGAAGTGTCGAAGTGACTGCCCTGACTTCGTGTATCCAAGGTCTTCCTAATAACTAGTTGTATGCTGCTCGGATGTCCATGACCTGGAAAGTGACTTGGAAAGTGTGAGAACCAAAATATATGGGAAGATCAACTTCGCCGATAACTATTTTTCTGGATCCGTCAAAGGCTTTGACAATTATCTCACTGCCTCTCATTGAAGTTCCTTAAAAATAAAGTCAAACCAAAGTTTACCTTGGCATGACATTTGAAGATGAACCTGTGTCTACCAGTACGCTGGCTAAAGCATCGTCTTGGCAATTGACTGTGATATTGAGTGCCATATTATGGTTTTTGCCTTCCTTCGGGAGTTTTTCATCACTGAAACCCAAGTTATTGTAGGAGGTGATGTTGGAAATAATGTTGTCAAATTTCCCTACCGTCACATCTTGTTCCACAAAGGCTTGTTCTAAGACTCTCTGTAGAGCTTCCTTGTGGGCTTCTGAACTAAGCAGAAGAGATAACACAGAGATTCGAGACGGAGTTTGCAACAATTGATCCACAATTTTGTACTCTCTTTTCTGGATGAGTTTTAGCATCTCATCGTAGTTTTTTACAGGTTCTGTATTACTGGATTGACCGACTTGTTGATTAGGAACTTCGACTTGAGGTTCCTTTTCTTTGGTAGGTTCTCAAACACCTCTGTTGAAGACCCGACCGCTCCGGGTAACTCGGCTGATGTCGACAATGTTCACAATAGAGGGTAACGGAGTTTATTTTCCATTTTCTATGGTCGTTGCATCGTACTTGTACGGGATAGCCTTTTCTGACTTGTACGGTATTTGACCTGGCTAGTAGATAATCACAGGTGCATTTTGGGCCTTTTCACTGTCGTAGGCCACCTCAATCAGCTCTAAGTTTGGAATTTTTCTATTGTCAAAAAAGACTTTCGACTCATCGAGTAGAGGAATTATGGCGCAAACATCCTGGGTTATTCCGTGATTGGAGACTATGACTGTGTTTTTGTTTTGACAGGGATGTAATCTTGTATCATGTTGATTGATTCAGAATTCAAGCATGGTTGAATCTCTTTTCGGTCTAACTGGCTCTGGAGGACTTTTCTCACGAGATAGCATCCCTAGTTATTTTTCGAGCATACTCCACAACGTTCATAATTGTGAAGTGGTACCTGACCATATCCGTTTTATATGCAGTACATCCTTACTAGATCTGTTTCTATTGAGCGGATATCACAAGTTTGATGTCTTCCAGGATTCTCGTCAGTCGTGCTAATCTGTTGTGTGTCTTCATCCAGGTAGATCGGAAGTCACCAGTGGTCTAACAGATGCTGAAGAGTCCTTTGCACAAGCGCATACCCTTGGCCGTTTTTGTAGCATTCTTTACAGTCTTGATAGTTGTGTGAGGCCAGAAAACCAAGTCTGATGTTTTTGGCATGTAATTCCACTAGACTGGTGTTCATTAAGTGGAAGTCAAAGATTTGAATCATATTAACCTGATGATCATTCCTTTCATGGTAGTCTTGGTTCTACCCGAGATCCATTTGACGTTGGAGGACCTCTTGTACAAAAGAGCATCCCTGATTGTCTTTTGAGCAGATTGGACAAGCGCTGTAATCGTGTCATGGCAAGTTTTAATACTGACTTTGTCTCGAATGCATTGCCACTAAATTGACTTTCATTGTATGGATGTCGTGATTCTGAACAATGTTGGGATGTGTATGGGCCATGTTTACTTCACGAATTCGGTGATCCTGAATCCAGCCCAGATCCATTTGTTCTTGCACAGCTGTTTGTACTATCGCCTACCCTTGATTGTCTTTGGAGCAGATATCACACTGATGATAGTTGTGAGATGGCACATGGTCGTACTCGTTCTGTTGCAATGCATTTTCACTAGATTTGTTCCCAGTAGGCGTACATTGTGAATTTTATAATTGTTGACAGGTTCTCCTTCTATCAAATTCACTGTGGTCTTCTCATGTTACGGTAGCGGGTTCATCTAGACATTTGGATTAGTATCTTTGAAAGATACAACCCCGTTTCTAACGAGCTTCTGTACATCCGACTTGAAGCTGAGACAATTCTCAATGTTATGTCCTGATCCTCCTTGATCGTAATGGAAATTTTGATTTGCTTTGAACCAAAAAGGTGGATTTTCTGGTACCGTAAAAGGAGTCTTGGTTTGAATGTGCCCCTTGGCCAGTAGAAGTGGAAATAACTCTGTATACAACATCGGTATAGGGTCGAACCATAATGGTCGTGTAGTACGATTGTTATTATTGTACTGAGGGTGAGCATGCTGAGAGGTTGTTGCGGCCTTTACTCATACTAATGCCGATTTGGTTGGCTCTGAGCAACCTGAGGTTGATAAGTTGGAGCTGGCGTCGGGTTGATAGCAGGAGTTCCTGCTGCTACCGGTTGGTACCTTCGCCTTTGCTTTCCCAGAGAGATATTGCTGATATCTTGTTCTTCCATCTTTTGGAAAGCACTGCCGTATCTTTTGGTACTACTGGATGGCTCTGCATCTTTGACCAATCGTCCTTCTCGGACTGCTTCTTCATGGGGTACTCCCATGTTCACCATTTTTGTGAAGTTACTGGGCACACTAGCAATAATTCGGTCATAATAAAACGAGCTCAACATTTTCAGGAAGATCTTTGTCATTTCCTTTTCCTCGAGAGGAGGACAGATCTGGGCGGCAATTTCACGCCATCTCTGAGCATATTCCTTGAAATTTTCTTTATCTTTTTGTGATATTGCTCTGAGCTGGTCCCTATCTGGTGCCATTTCCCTGTTGTATTTATACTGCTGAATGAAGGATGTACCGAGATCTCTGAATGTACTGATCTAGGTGCGGTTTAAACCCATGTAGCATTTGAGAGCAGCACCGGTTAAATTATCTTGGAAGTAATGGATTAGTAGGTGTTGATTTTCTGTCTGGGTAGACATTTTCCTAGCGTACATCACTAAATGACTTTGAGGGCAAAAGTTGCCTTTGTATTTTTCAAAGTCAGGCACCTTGAATATGTGTGGTATCTTTACATTAGGGACCAAACAGACGTCGGGGCATCTTTTCCAAAAATTTCTTAACCGCGAATGGCATGCAATTCCTTATGCATTTCCAAGAATTGTTCCTGGAACTCATTCATCCTTCCGTATACGTCTTTGTTTACTATAGAAGCCGTTTGCGGAATCTGTCCTTCCGGGATAGTGTGTACCACTGGTTGTGGTATAGTCATTACGGAGTTAACTCTTGGCGCTTTAGTGACCTGAAGTTTGTAACCTTCAGGGGTTTCTGCTGTAGCCCTAGCATTTTCATTTACCTGAAGTTTTTAACCTTCAGGTATGGCGGTTCCTGCAATGGCTTCCGGGTCTTCAGTAACCGGTGGGACGTATCCTTCAAGTATAAAGTTGAGAGGCATGCCCCAAGGGAAATCATTAGGCATGTTGTACTGAGGGTGACTGCCATGTGTTTCAAATGCTGGTGTAGACGTAATCTCCGAGATTACCGTCCTTTGATGTTGTTGTTCTTGGGCTGCTTCTAGGGATTGATGTCGTTGTGGAGTTTCTCCAAACTCTCCTTCAGAGCATTGATTTCTTATCTCAGCTCTCTGTTGTCTTCCTCGAGATCGTCCATTTTCTTTTGTCGTTTGGCACGAGTATTGTAAGAATGAGACAGTTTGACTCTAGAGTGTGACACATATGTGAGACTCAAAGACAAAGATGTGTTATGTGAGAATGATGAATGATATGAAAAGAATGATACATTTTTTAGTTTTTGTTTTCAAAAGAACTCTTAATAATTAGATTGCAAATATGACACAGCGGGGGGAGACCCTTTTATTAAACTCGAAAGATTGCAATATTTTACAAGTAAATGTACAGTATTTTACAAAGTACGAGAAAGGAAATTAGGCCTATGGATCATGAGTTCTCTCTGAAGAGAGCTTAGATGCTGGTTCCTGAAATTTTCTTTTCTTTGATTGGGCTCCTTCAAGCATTGTCGCGTCTACAATCCTCTGCCAAGTGAAAGGAGAGAGCAAATTTCTTCGTTCTTCCTGACTTTCTATAGCATACTGCTCTAATATTTCAAGAAGGGCATCTTTTTCCTTTAGCAGTTTCTGAATCTTGGTACATTCTAAATTAAGGATCTGGTATTTGTTCTTCCAAGAGTTTCTCTCACATTGGACTTTTCTGAGAGCGATATGGAGTTTTTCCATATCAGACATGAAATAAAGAACAGATTCCTTTAATGGGAAAACCTCTTGACGAGGGTAAGGCATCCTTAGTTTGATGGCTCTGGTTTGTACCCAGTGGAGATAAGGTTCTGTAGAGGAACAATTTGGTCTTCCCAGGGATTCTCTCCCTTTCCTGTGAATATGTTGCCAGGCATGCACTATTTCTTTCTTTAGTGCCCTGTCATTTTCTCCTTCCTTGAAGAAAATACCTTCCAGATGAGCATTATGTGGGATATTCTTCATCGGGTATCCAAGTTGACAGCGAGCTAAAATTGGATGATAGTTGATCCCTCCTTTAGTACCAATGAGGGGTACATTGGGGAAGTTTCCACATTTTTCGATGATCTTTATCCCTTCATAAATCTGATTGTACCAATCTATGTCTGAATCGATAAGAGACATAATCTTCTGTGACCATCGGAAATTACTCTTGTGATTCCAAAAAGCAGCTGACTTGGGTAAGTGGGAAATAAACCATTTGTAGAGTAAGGGTACACAGCATGTGATCATTCCTCCATTGTATGAATTCCTTATGTGCCCAGAATGATAAGCATCCTCAAGTAAGGTTGGGACCCGGTTCCCAATTAGGAATATCTTAACAGCATTGGTGTCGACGAAGTTGTCAATGTTGGGAAAAAGGAACAACCCATATATGAGCAGAACAAAGACATCCTCGAAAGAATTTACATTTCCTATACTAGCAAAGTATAAAGCTTTCTCCATCCCGAGGCTTTCAGAGCTAAGCACAGAGGACTGTTATCTCTTTTAAAGGTACCACACATATTCAAGGAGATTAGCTAGTAAACCCTGGATTCCTCCTTTGGTGGTCATCTGAGTCCTGATTTCTAACTCATTCAAAGAGATTTCTCTTGCAATGGCTTGATCTTTTGGAATTTCTTCCAGTCCGGAAAATGAATCTTGATCGGTGATAGGTAAATCAATCAAGTGGGAGTACTCTTCTAGTGTTGGTGCAAGCTGGTAATCCGGGAAAGTGAAGCAGTGGTATACCGAATCGTAGAACTGAACTAGTGTAGACAGGATCTCTTCAACCATGTTGACCTTTAAAAGAGATAACAGTCCTTCGTGCTTAGCTCTGAACCAGTGGTAACGACCTTTTAATGAATGCATGCATGCATGAATGCAACAAACAAAAAAACTTGAAAACATGGGTTTAGGGGTTCATCGTCATGAGCATGGAGCCATGGATTTACCCATCCCCAGAGGTGTGTACTAATTGGTCAATTTTTGTACCTGTAGAATGGGTCCTAACAACCGTTCCCAAAATCATTGACTCCTCTTGAGGATATTAACAGCAAACCGATTGACTCAGGAGAGCTGTAACATCCCAAGATGAATCTCCTTTAAGTGTAGTATCACGTATCAACTATTCCAGATAGTCACCGCACTACCTAATGGCCATATGGTTAAATGTCTACTAAATCCTTAGTTTCATGGGTAACCCACTGGGAAAACAATGCTTTCACGACATGCTCGTTCAACATTTGCAAATCCACACGGGTACCTCCACTGATTCGGTGGATTGCCAAGTTAACTTGGTTGGGATTCACTCCCTATAAGCCTTCTTGGAGATGCCACCACTTATCTTAATGTTCTTTCAGACTCACCACATGCGTATTAATCGCATTCCCAGATAACGGTAATTTAAACACGAGTATCAAGTAAGGTGACAGAATATGATATATATAAAAATGAGAAAGCAAGTGAGATAGAAGAAAGATAAATGCAAAGCAAAGCCTATACCTCTTAAGTAATCTAATTCTAAAGCCCTAATTGATAGTCCCCAACAGAGTCGCCATTTTCCTGTAGCGTGCAATTTTTGTCGGTGACGCGACCACCTTACCGCAAAGGGGGATTTGGGTGCTACTTTCTAATTTCTGTATTTATCCTATGAAGCAAGAAAGGAAAGGGAAGATATCTAAAACTAACCTTGCATGCAAATGTTTTCTTTAACAAATGCTAAGAGATCGGGGAACGGGGTCTGGTTAAACAAAAGGAAGCTATTAACACCCAGTGTATCTATGGTAATCCATAGGAATCTTTTATTGCATGTATTTCTGCTAATTTAAAATTCTTTCTCGTGTTTATCTACTATGGCTTGGGAAAGTTTCTCCTTTGGGAGAATTGAGAGAATGTTTCTGTTGTTTTCGGGTTTTCTGTTGTTTTTGGGAAGGTACTAGACCTAAAGTTTTTGATTTGTGCGCTCACTAAGATTTCACAATCTTATGCCTAGGTATCCCCGTAAAGAGATTTGGGAAATCAGGGCAAACGTAGTTCCTCCTATTTCTATGGGAGGAAAGATATTTGGTGTCTTGTTCAAAGCCTAAGATTGAAGCTAGCTGAATATTTGTGTCTTATTCAAAGCCCAAGATTGAAGCTAAAAGGGTGATTGAGAGAGAATTTTGTCATCTCTAAAGGGAGATATCTCACATATTCATCAACAGTGTTGAGAAATTGGTTATAAAGAGAAATTACTTTAACTGGGATGTGTGAATCCAGCAATGCCATAAGTTCCTTTATAAGAGAGATGTCATGAAGGAAGAAAGCTTTAACTCAGTGTAGAGAAATGCCACTTTTTCCTTATGAATCTTCCATGCTAAGAGAGGGACATTAGCTTGGATGTATGGAATCCAGAGGCTTGCCACTTATAGCTGTTAGATGAAAGATGAATTTTAGTTAGGATAAGTGAAGGACTCCATCTTGGATTTTGAATGAACAAGTGTGCCACTTATAGTAATTATCTAGAAAAGTTTTTTATTATTTTTTTTTGAGATGTGATGTATATAGGAAATATCCTCTTGAAGAGAGGACTCATGGTCTCATCGGAGGGGATGTTAACTTTTGTGTGCCTTGATCAAAGCCCAAGGTTGAAGCTAAAAGAAATGACTTCACTGGAGAGGGTTTTATGTGTCTTGTACAAAGCCCAAGATTGAGGCTGACTGAGGAAATTCTTATATGAAGCCTAAGAGGAGGTTGTCTCTTGCTGGGGATTTATGGAAAATTCAGGAGCAGGTCCAAATTGTATTGTGGGATCCAAAGGTTTACTCTTGTTGAGATTCAGGGAAGAGTTGAAGTATCAGATGCCATGAGGTTCTGATTTTACTAGGGATTTGTTGATGGTAATTTGACCCTGGCTGGGGATTTTTAAGGTAAAAGCTTAAACCTTGTTGGGGGTCGGGGAAGTTTAAAAGTGAGTTTGAAAACCTTAGAGGTTTTAACTCTATTGGAGATTTATGTATTGGTAAAATAATCAAGGCTTTTCCTGTGCTTTTAGGAAACTTGAGGGCTTCTGTGTGAGGTCCAAAAGGAAATGAGACTTTCCAAGTCTACTTGAATGAAGCCCAAAAGGAGGCTGAGACTGTCCAAGTCTCTCAAAAAGTGGTAGGCTCTAGTGTAGAGAGAGATCTTTGTATGATTCCCATGAGGTGGATTTTGGTTTAAGGGATGAAGATTAACCCTAGAATGGTATGATGTTCTGGAAATTTGACTCTCCTGGGGATTGAACTAGTAGAGATTACTAATTTCGATCCTATGCCTTTAGAAGGCCTTTGGGTCCTTGTACTAAGCCCAAGAGGAGGTTGGGGAAACTTCTAAGAAGCCTGTTGGTCCTTGTACTAAGCCCAAGAGGAGGTTGTGGATACTTCTAGGAAGCCTGTGGGTCCAAGCCCAAGAAAAGTTCAAGAAAGGTTTCACCGAGAATTAATCCTTTCTTTGTTGAACAGTTATAAGGTTTGAAGAAATTCAAAAGAGGTTTCACCGGGAATTAATCATCTCTGGGGAAATGAATTTCTTGTATAAATATATATTTCTAAGTTTTGACAGTCTTGAGAAAAGTTTCACCGGGAATAATGCCTTTCTCTGTTCCATATTTAATAAGCCCAAGAGGAGGCAGACTGTATAGGGAATTTCTTATGAGGGAACTAGTTTTGACTAAGTTAGAAAGTAACCTCTGGTTTAACCTAAGCATAGGCCTAACTGTTGGGGGAAACTCTAAACAAATATGCACACGTATATATACAGATAAGTGATTCAACATATATATAAACAAATATGCATCGAAAAAGATATTAGGACTTACATTCTGAGAGGAGGCCCAAGTGTATTGTGATTTGTTGTATTGACTACAACTGTATGATTGATTAAGGTTTCAAGAAATTGAGGAAAGTTTTGAGAAAACTTTGAATTTTGAATTTGAATTAAAAGAAAGTTGTTTAAAAAGAAAAAAAAAGTTTGGGGATTATAACTCAAAGAGAGGCCCAAGTGGTCTAAGAGCAGTTTCACCATGAATAATGCTCCTCTTAGTACCAGTTAAAACAGATAGATGATTTGGAAAACAGAGGTATAGGGCTTAAAACTCAAGGCGAGGCCCATGAAAGTTGTTTGTTGTTAAAAACAAAGTTTATGTACAAAAGATTGGGGCTTATACTCAAGGAGAAGCCCAAATAATTTATTTGAAAAGGCGACGATCGCCCCGTGATTTTGAAAACCACAGAGGGACTTATACAATGACTGAGGCCCAAAATATAATTGACACAAAAGGATGGGTCTTATACTCTCCAAAGAGACCCAAAAATATTATTTTTACACAAGAGTTAGGGCTTATAGCTCAAGGAGATGCCCAGATGAAAAACAGCGATCACACAGTTTATTTTGAAAATCGTATCGGGACTTATACAATGTCTGAGGCCCAAATATGGTGTATTTACAAAGGGGATGGGACTTATACAAGTTGTAAACTTTGAAAAATGTTTTGAAAAATCATGATTAATCAAATGAAAACTTGGAATTCATTTAGATTTGAAAAATCAAGGTGGAAATTTCATTTAAAAATGTTAAAAAATAAATAAAATGAAATTATTTACAAAAATTCAAACTATATCAAATAAATAATATAAATTTGATTTTTTGTAGAATAAAATACTTTAACATCAAAAATGATAAAAATTGAGAGAAAAATTAATTTTTGAAATCAATTAAGAAAATGATCAAAAATTCAAAAATTCAAATTATGGCGCCTGAAGATGGCTGGTTTCTACCTGAGTGAATCGCACACTCAACGATACAACAGAGTCGCCACCGAACTTTATTTAGTCCCAAAGGACAGGGAAAATATCGATAAAACCCAAGGGGAAGAAAAACGGGAACGGGGGGTCGGTTATGCGAAAGGAAGGTACTAGCACCTAACGCATCCGTCGTACTCGATGGGAACCATTTCACTTGCTTCTAGGCTTGGATGGGTTATCTATCTAAAGGCTTCTAGCTAAAAGAAAAGGGAGAGAGAGAAAGGGGAAAAAAAGAAAAGAAGGAAAGAAGGTGCTCGTGGAGGATTGGGGCCCTCGTGCCTACGTACCCTCATAGTGCAATGAGGAAATTAGAGCGTCGTAGTTCATGGAACTAGGGGTCAGAAAGGAAGGAAGAAAGGGAGAAGGAAAGGATGGTGGAAGTGTGCTCTCCAAGACATTGCGTCTCGTGCCTACGTATCACACATTCAAAAGAATGCAGAATCAGAGCTTCCGTAGTTCGGGGAACTAAGACGGAAAAGGAAAAAGAAAGGAAAGTGGTGTCAAAACAAAGAGCAAAAGAAAGAATGAAATTCCACTGGGGATTCCAAACAAATGGTGTCAAAATCAAGAAAAGAGTGTAAAGGAAAGAAATAGCAATTGTATTGAGAATAAAGTGCGAGAATGGTGTCGAAACCAAGAGAATAAAGGAAAATGGTGTCCAAACCAAGGGAAAAAGGAGTAATAGAGAAATGGTGTCCAAACCAAGAGAATAAGAGAATAAGAGAGAAATGGTGTCTAAACCAAGAGAATAAGAGAATAAGAGAGAAATGGTGTCCAAACCAAGAAGGTGAGAGCAAAGGGAATAGGAAGGACTCCGCTGGGGATCCAAATAAAGGAATGGTGTCATAACCAAGAGAACAAGGAGACTCAGTATATTAACTGGATGGCAGTGGTTAACCGAAGAAAGAGAGTACACCCTGGCGGGGAAAAGAAGCTGGTGTCAACAGACGGACTGTGATAAACCAAGAGAGAGAGTGCTGAATCGAGAGAAGGTGTTTGACTCTGAAGGGGCCTCTGTATATTAACTGACTGGCAGTGGTTAACCAAGGAATAAAAGGCTGCAACTCTGTAGGGATAGAGAAGCATTGGTTTTAACAGAGAAAACTGTGATTAACCAGAAAATGGGTGTAGGACCGAATAAAGATCGTGACCCAAACAACGGGTGTAGGACCGAGCAAAGGTCATGACCCAAAGGACGGGTGTAGGACCGAGCAAGGGTCGTGACCCAAAGAACGGGTGAAGGACCGAGCGAAGGTCGTGACCCAAAGGACGGGTGTAGGACCGAGCAAAGGTCGTGACCCAAAGGACGGGTGTAGGACCGAGCAAAGGTCGTGATCCAAAGGACGGGTGTAGGACCGAGCGAAGGTCGTGACCCAAAGGGACGGGTGTGGGATCGAGCAAAGGTCGTGACCCAAAAGGACGGGTGTGGGACCGATCAAAGGTCATGACCCAAAGGGGTTCGGTAAACTGACTGAACAAACAGTACTCAACCGAAGAAAGGGTATTTGAACCAAAGAAAGGTTACTAATCCAATGGTGAAAGTATTCGAACCAAGAGGAGGTTGTCAACTGCGGGGGATTCGGTGTTTACAGATGGAATATGATTAACCGAAGAGAACAGCGAGTGATTAACCAAAAGAAGGTGATTAACTCGAAAAAGGGTTCCGTATTTTAACAGACAGACTGTGGTTAACTGAAGAAAAGGGTGATTAACCAAGAATAGGTGATTAACCCAAGAGGGACTCAGTGTTTTAACAGACGGACTGTGCTTAACTAAAGAGACGGGTGATTAACCAAGAGAAGGTGATTAACCCAAAAGGTGCTCAGTATTAACAAACAGACTGTGATTAACTGAAGATACAGGAGTGCAAATATTGGTGTTTTAACAGACAGACAGTGATTAACCAAATACAGGAGAAGAACCAGAAGAGGGTCGCGAACTCCAGGGGACTTACGGTATTAACA
Organism: Lathyrus tuberosus; assembly: GCA_022829125.1. Taxonomy (NCBI): domain Eukaryota; kingdom Viridiplantae; phylum Streptophyta; class Magnoliopsida; order Fabales; family Fabaceae; genus Lathyrus; species Lathyrus tuberosus. The sequence continues at coordinate 237,284 of JALAZF010000702.1, forward strand.
GACAGACTGTGATTAACCGCAGAAAAGATATTTGAGGCTCTTCAGGGGATTCAAAAGGCAATGATTGATTACAATAAGAAAGGAGTAACGAAACAAAGAGAGATTGCTAGCGCAAGAATAATGATCTTAACCAAGAAGGATGGTGATTGATCAAAAGGAGAGATTGAGAAGAGCACAAGTGATCAAGGATGATTCTGACTGGGGAAGGAGCAACACTACAGCTTGAGGATAGAGGTGACTATTCTAGAAAGAGATGGCCAAATGCCATTACCCAAGAAATAGTCAGAATGAGGGTAGGACAACCATCCTCATTCCTTCTCTAATGCTCAAAGTATAGTGCGGAAATTGAAACGGACAGCGTAACGGCTCCAATGTTGTACAGTGCTCCTGCGGAGAGAAACAGACAGCGTAACAACGTCAATTCGTACAGTGCTCCGATGCAAGGCGTAGCGCGAAACTCCAACTCCACGGGGGGAATGAGAGAGAAAGCTCTAAAGGAAGCCTAAAGAGAGGAAAGGGGAAGATCAACTAATCGAAACTTGGTTTCGATTAACCAATCAAAGGGAAAAGTCATGCCAACAATTTTCCAAAGAGAGTTAAAAGTCATTAAGGCAAAAGGTGTGAATTATTGATTATTCATGATTAAATTTGCTCAACAAAGAACAAACTTAATGTGGTCAAGAAACGAAAGTGCAAAACAGTGCCAAACCAATATTAGCATGTATCACAAATCATGTATCAAGTGATCAAGAATCGTGCAAAAACTAGCATGTTCAAACAAATATCAAGAACACACCTAATTGCAAGAACTGATAAATCAAATGGTTAACTAATGCAAATATGCTTCAAACAGAGGGTGATAGCATTAAAAACATCCATAAATATGAAGCACATCAATCCATGGAAGTTAGAATGAGAAAGCATGGTAAACACACTTGAAAAAGCATGAAAATGGCATTCTGGTTCAGTGTTAATTGATTAACACTTTGCACTGCAAAGTGTTAATCGATTAACACTTGAAAAAGTGCAAAAAACACTAGTTAATCGATTAACACTATTGCACTGCAAAGTGTTAATCAATTAACACTGCTGCAGAGGTAAAAAACAGTTTTCCAAAAGTGCTTCCAACAGTTAATCACTTTTTTTGAACTACCACATGCTATGGTATGAACTTGTGCACGGAAATTAAAGGAAATAGGATCAATTAATCATCAATTGAAAGCATAAACATGCATATCAAAGATCAAACAATCACATGATTAATCAAAACGAAAAACTATCGAAACTACAACGTAAACGCGTAAAAATGAACGACACAATAAATTAAGTGAGAATCGACCAACCTACAAGCCGGAGATTTGGCTTGGTAATTGTTGCAAAGGATTCTTGATGAAGATAATCAAAGAAAACCAGAGGAATCTTCACTCGTAGCCGAATCGTATCGAAATCGAGTAAAATTGCGACAAAGCTCTGAAATGCGAATTCGAACCGTAGAATCTTGAAGTAACCACTTGAGATGAATCCAAAAGTTAATATAGTTCCAAAAACTTAAGTATAATAGCAAGATGATGAAGATAATCGAAGAAAACTAGAAGAATCTTCAAGCATGGCCGAATCATATCAAAACCGTACAAATTGCGACGAAAACTCCGAAATAAGAATTATCACCGAAGAAGCTTGAAGTGATTACTTGGGATGAATCTAAAAGTTAATATAGTTCCACAAAGTTCAGTAGAATGGAATAATGATGAAGGTTAAGCTCAAGAAATAATCACTTTCAATGTGAAAAGTGATTATTCTTCAAGAATTAAGAGCTTTTGTGAGGTTTGGTGAAGAAGATGAAGAGGAATGTGTAGAAGTTGCAGAAAAATGCAGAGGAGAATGAGATAATAGAGAGTGAAGAAAGTGTGAATTTGTGTGAATGATTGTGGACGAATTGCAAAATGGGGAATCTTGGCTTATATAGAGTTTAGGTATGGAGTGTGAGAGGTTTAGAGCTAGCTTTGGACTTAGCTTTGGGAGGTTTGGAGTTAGGGTTGGAGTTAGTTAAACTTGACTCACCGAGTCAAGCTAGTTAACTCGGTTAATTAGGATCAACTCGGTAACAATCCCAAGGTGCACTCCATCATCCAAAGATCCACATTACTTGGAAAACAAGGAACATGGTACACTTAATTAAAAGGGAAGTATTAGAGTAAATACACTTGGATTGAATTGAATAGCCTTGGAATGTCTAGAGATGTCTAGAATATTCCACATGCTGCTAGAATACTGTAGAATCAATGACCAAAGTGTGTGCAAAGGTGCTGTCATGAAAAAGTAGCAGATTATGCATATTCTGCCTGTGTTAATCAATTAACACAATTGCACTGCAAATGGTTAATCGATTAACTAGGCCAAAATATGCCCAATTTGGCTAAAAAATGGTGATGTGGTCCCGATTCCGATTTTCGACCTCTTGCTTTGATAAATAGGCATAGAAACCCTTGTTTTGTGCTTGTTTTGATAATGTGATGACCTTGTGAGGATATGATTAATCGGGCTTGGAAAACCTGAATAGCCTACAACAGGCAACACACAAAGAAAAGTGAGAATGCGTATACTAATGATGCGAATGCACATGCTTATGCAAAAGGCAAAAGAGGGAGGTCAAATTTCGGGTTACGACAGCGCCAACGGTCATCTTCTTCCTCACGACCTCCCTCCATGGCCGTTTTGCAAAACCTCACATATCTCTCTCAATACATAATGGTTTTGACTTTTGTAAACATGAAAGTTGTGTGTTTTTGAACAAGGATTTCAGTGATATAAATTAATTGCATTTATATTAAGTGTGGAGTGAGAAATCAAATGATGAACACATGAACCCTAATTTCTGCAAGAACACTATGGAATCCTATACACGATAGCCACAAAGCAATTGATTGAGGGGAAACACTCCTCATAAGTGCAGAAACATGTTTGTAACTTGAAAACACATCTATGATGCATGGATCATAGAGTTTGAGAGTTCAGGCTTACCTCTTGCAAGAAGAAATCGAATTCTAATGTAGAGGTGTTACAGATGTTGTGTGATGATATGGACAACTTCAATGGACCTTATGTAAGGTGTTTGGAAGCTTGGAATGGATTGAAACAACCTGGAACTTGTTGTGGTACCCCAACTGCAAATAGGACAAAAAGCTTGAGCAAATGGATGGTGACTTTGTGATTCTGGTGTTCCATATGTGTTTTGAGGTTATGGATCACTTGTATATGACATATCTGAGGTGTTAGGATAGTTGGTTTTGATGGATTTACTCTCTATTTGAAAATTCGAATGTGACTTGAAAGAGAAGCAAATTCTGGTTTTTTAGAGTGATTGGAAGAAAAGACTGAGTTGTTATGCTTTGGTTTGGTTTGATCAGTCACACATGACCTCTATTTATAGTAGAGGAAGTTTATTTTGAGAGCAATAGTGATTGGAGGTTGATCATGGAATGTAGCTTATAGCCATTGACTTGGATAATCCAAAAGTATCAAGTCAACTCTCTTATCTTGACTCCATTCAATTCTGCAGGTTTGAATGCTCAGAGTTTGGACTTGAATCTTGATTGGCTTGGAGTGTTATGGTCTAGTCCATGACACCTCAATGTATTTCATTGATGTTACCTTGCCAAATTTGAATTCCAAAGTTCATGTCATGATGGTTTTGCACATGCCAAGTTGAATTCTTGACTTTTTGATCAAGAAACAAGTGAGTCATCAAATGTTTTGCGATTTTGGAAGATGGCAAAGTTGGAAAAATGGAAAAACTTGAGGGACAAAATCGTGTGGCACAAGTTTGGTTTTCATGCCTTTGTGTGGGCAGGGTGAAAAATACCATTTTTGGAGGCTTATAACTCCTTGCTCAAGTTGAACCACGGGAGGCTCTTGTACTTTTTGGAAAGCCCTTATAACATACTTCAACTTTGATTTTTAACTTTGGTCTTGAATCATCTTGGATCATAATGAAAAATGGCCTCAAAGTTGGTGAAAACATAAAACAGATTTTGTCCAAAATTTCACAAAGTGTTGAAAAAAGTGTCATTTTCCATTTTTTGTGATTTTGATCAATCCATAACTCAAAATCCATGAGAATTTGGAATCTGTTGTAGTGGGCAATCTTGAAGTATGTAATGAGAGCTTTCATTTGAGCTTTGGATGGAAGAAAAAGGTTACTTGGATCACAAGTTATGGTCTTGCAAAGTTGGGTATAAATTACTTTTTTCATGACTTAGTGAAAATTCAAGTTTCTTATGATTGTCCCTTTTGCAAGTAACCCCGCATTTATTTATTTTTCTTGATGTATGATGATCCAAACCATAAGTTAACATTGTTTTTGGCTTAGGGAAGCCTTGTTTGTCAAGAAATTCAAAAAGTAAAACTTAATTTTTGGCACAGTTGACTTTTTGTCAGATGAATTTCAAACTTTGTGATCCTCTACAAAATCAATTCCTTGACCTAATTCAAACCTAAAGGATGGATTCCATAGGTGTTTTAAATTGTCTTGAATCATGTCCCAAGGTTTGGGATCATGTTTAGGTCAAAAGTCAAAGGTACAGTTGACTTTTCATCAAAAAACCCTAGTTTGTGGTCCAGATGAATTTGAATCTTCATATTGTTCATGAACCAAGTTATTTGTGTCCATTTGAACTTGTAAGAAGATCAATATAAGATATTTGAGGTCTTCAAAACATTCCTTGAGGTCTTCGCTCATGCCTTGTGTCAAAAGTCAACTTAGGGGTGAATTAGGTCAAGAAACCCAAATTCTTGATTTTTTATGAATGCATCCCTTGAGGCTACTTTGAACTTGTGATTGGGTCCATGGGGTCCCTTTAAGATTATTAGATCATGTTTTGAAGTATTGGCTCATGCCCAGATGAAAATTTCCCTCTGGAGGCCTTGGTCGACCAAAACCCTAATTTGGTGACACTAATGATCTTAAGGCTTGATCAACTTGAGATTTTCATTTTCATGCTTAATTCTTGATGTGGAAGACCTCTTGATCCTTCATGGATGTTTGAGAGGTTTGACAAGTTAAGGATCATATCCATTCTTGATTGATTATTTGTCTGAGTACTCTGAGAGGACTTAAAACCCTAATTCTTGGCGAAAGGGGGCTGCTCAACAGTTTTTGAGAAGATTGGTGAGGTATGAAGGTACATCCATATTATGGTGATGACTTGCACACTGATGGGAAATCTTGTGGTCAAAATTTGGGGTATGACAACTCGATTCTATTGAAGAATGGTAACAACCTTTCGCATAGTCTTTGTAAGGAATCAATCCTAATTGATATGTGTTACACTCTTGTTTGACCTAATTTATAACCAGGGATGAGTCTCCATAGACATCCAAGTTCTTTATCCATAGGTCAATAGATTCTTCGAGACCCAAGATATAAGCTTCGTATTCGGCCTCATTGTTTGTGCATTTGAACATCAGTCTTGAAGTGAAAGGAATATGGGTACCTTGAGGTGTTACGATGATTGCCCCAATTCCATTTCCATAAGCATTGATGGCTCCGTCGAATATTAGTCCCCATTGGGAACCTGGTTCTAGCCCTTCACTTGGTAGCGGTTCATCACAATCTTTCATTTTCAAGTACATGACATCTTCGTCTGCGAAGTCGAATTTGACGGATTCCTGGTCGTCAATCGGTTGATGAGCCAAATGATTGACTAAAATACTTCCTTTGACATATTTCTGAGTATGGTACTCTATGACGTATTCTAATAACAACATCTGCAAACGGGCAATCCTTACTTTGAGAGCAGGCTTTTCAAAGACATACTTGATCGGATCTATTTCTGAGATTAACCAAATAGTGTGACAAATCATGTACTGGTGAAGACGTTTGGCTGCCTAAGCCAAAGTGCAACAAGTTTTCTCAAGCATAGTGTATCGGGTTTCGTAGCCCGTGAATTTCTTGCTTAAGTAGTAAATGACAGACTATTTTCTTCTTGTTTCATCCTGTAGGCCAAGCACACAACCCATGGAGTCTTCCAAGACTGTTAAGTAGATGATCAGTGGTCTTCCCTCCTTCGGAGGAGACAAAATAGGGGGATTCAACAGATATTCTTTGACGTTGTCGAAAGCTTTTTGGAAATCTTCTGTCCATACACAGCTTTGGTTCTTTCTGAATAGTTTGAAGATTGGCGCGCATGTAGTGGTCATGAGGGGTATGAATCTTGAGATGTAATTCAGACCTCCCAACAATCCTCTGATCTGCTTTTCAATCTTTGGAGAAGGCATTTCTTGAATGGCCTTGACTTTGTCTAGATCAACCTCAATTCCTTTTTGGCTGACGATGAATCCCAACAGTTTTCCTGAGCGAACACCAAATATGCACTAATTAGGGTTCAAGCGGAGTTTGTATTTTCTCAAACACTCGAATAACTTTGATAGATGTTCCATATGTTCTTTTTCTGTTTTATATTTGGCAATCATGTCATCGGCGTACACTTCAATCTCTTTGTGCATCATGTCATGAAACAGAGTTGTCGTGGCCCTTTGATAGGTTGCCCCTACATTCTTTAGACTGAACGGCATTACCTTGTCACAAAAGGTGCCCCATGGGGTGATGAATGAAGTTTTCTCCGTATCTTCTGACGCCATTTTGATTTGATTATAGCCCGAGAATCCATCCATGAAAGAGAAGACTTTGAATTTTGTTGTACCGTCTACCAGCATATCAATGTGTGGTAGGGGAAGTCATCCTTTGGACTTGCTTTATTTAAATCCCTGTAGTCTACACACATTCTGACTTTTTCATCCTTCTTTGGAACTGGAACTATGTTGGCTAACCATTGGGGATATTATGAGGTGGCAAGGAAACATGCGTCGATTTGCTTCTGCACTTCCTTCTTAATTTTGATGGCCATATTTGGATGAGTCCTTCTCAGTCTTTGTTTTACTAGAGGAAATTATGTTTTCAGTGGTAAGTGATGTTCCACGATGCTGGTATCCAACCCTGGCATGTCCTGGTAGGACCAAGTAGACACATCTGGAAATTCTTTGAAAAGTTTTATCAAACCTTCTCAGACAGTTGGACTGAGCAGTGCTCCAATCTTAACTTCTTTCTTTTCTTCTTCTGAACCCAAATGGACCATTTCCAACTGCTCTTTATGAGGCTCAATGGACCTTTCCTCTTGTCTGAGTAGTCGGGAGATCTCTTCCGGAATTTCTTCGTCCTCTTCTTCTTCAGCTTCAAATACAGGAAATTCAAAGTTGGGAAAAGGCATTGGATCTTATGTTTCAATGGGGTTTAAAACAAGCAATCTGCACGACGTGATGATTCTTTTTTTTAGAAAAGACAGAGAGAATACAAAAGTGTGTGTAATGTATTTTCTGAATACGCTTGTTTTTATTTTGGGTTATTTCTTAGGATTACCATTTTTTGAAAAACGAAAAAGTGAAAACAACACTAAATGCGGGAATTCAGAATGACATTATTTATTCATGATTTGTCAATTCTTGAAACACAACCCTATAAAACAAAACTATGTCGCTTTGGGCGAAGCGAAGAGGGACATTTATAGAAAAGTAAGCCCTATAAAACATCCATTTCACTTGGGCAAGTTGAAAGGTCAAAACAAAGATGTGGCAATTAATTTGACTTATGAACGACTTTCAGGACATCAACCGCAACTCAATGGCAACGAGCTCCTCTGTGGATCACAAAGTCTGGTACTTTCCTTCTTGGTTTGTCTTCAAAAATGACACTGATTTCTTGCGGAGTAGAATCATTGGAGTCTTCTTCCAATGCAGAGTTACCATAAGAGGACTCTTCTGTCGCATCTTCCATTGTATTTTCACTCTCAAGAGGATCTCCCCATCCAGTTGGCTATATGTCCTCGAATTTGATACGAGAGCTTTCGGGGACAGTGTATTTGACTAAAAAGTTGTACTTGCCGCTTGCCTGCCCCTAGGTATCCCAGGTTTCTGTGGGAATGGATGAGTCATCTTTCTCAATGACACTGACTTCAGGAAATGCATAGTTAATGAATTCTTGTCCTGCGACCTTTGCAAATTCATCAACGTGGTGTTGGACATTTTTAGAATGTTCTGAGTAAGGATTCCATGACTCTGTGGGAACATGTGTATTCTTTTCAGGACTACTCAGCTGATAGGTATTGTCTGGATGACTCTTTTGCCCCGAGTCTTCCGTGTATGGGTTCCAGATAGGCAAGTCATCCAGGGGATCATAATAATCGTAGTTGAGGTTGTCTTTCATCAGATTGTCTTCCTCTAATGAATTGGGTGGAGCACGGCATCCTTCAGGACCACAATCTCCATAGATCATTCTGTCGTTTGATCTTGGTATATATCTGGGATTTTGTTTTGAATAGCAGAATAGCATGTACGTTTCTCCCTGAGATATTTAACCTTCATCGTTCAGATAAGACTTCCACTCCTCATCTGTATCAAAAGAGTTGTTCCCATCGATCGTGTGGACTTCTTGAGATACTGAGCAGATGAAACCTCCGCTATGGAAGAAATCCTGAATGGAACGAAAACTTGCATCCTTCTTCGTAGTCTGGGTACAGGTTGGATAGAAACCAAGACCTTTTCTTGTCTTGTTGTCAGTAGGAATTATAATCTGTCCCCATCCTTTTATGTCATCGCTCCCCATTACTTTGAGAGCGTCTTTGTATGAGGAAGTCGATGTTCCTTTTTCTTGGTGATTCTCATTGCTCACCAAGAGTGCTTGAAATTGAGTTCCAACGACCTCCTCTGGTTCTATATAGGAAAATGATTATAAGTTACTCACGATTAAAGATTGCTCTCCGCATACCGTGATTAATTTGTCGTTCTTGACAAACTTCAGCTTCTGGTGAAGTGTCGAAGTGACTGCCTCGGCTTCGTGTATCCAAGGTCTTCCTAATAAATAGTTGTATGCTGCTCGGATGTCCATGACCTGGAAAGTGACTTGGAAAGTGTAAGGACCGATGGTTATGGGAAGATCGACTTCGCCGATAATCGTTTTTTTGGATCCGTCAAAGGCTTTGACAATGATCTCACTACCTCTCATGGGAGCACCTTGAAAAGATAGTCGAACCAAAGTTGACCTTGGCATGACATTCAAGGATGAACCTCTGTCTACCAGTACGCTGGCTAAAGCACCGTCCTGGCAATTGACTGTGATATTGAGTGCCATGTCATGGTTTTTGCCTTCTTCAGACAATTCTTCATCACTGAATCCCAAGTTGTTGCAGGAAGTGATGTTGGAGATGATGCTGTCAAATTGACCCACGGTCACATCTTGTTCTACAAAGGCATGTTCAAAGACCTTCTGTAGAGCTTCTCTGTGAGCTTCTGAACTAAGTAGGAGAGATAGTACAGAAATTCGAGACGGAGTTTGCAACAATTGATCCACAATGTTGTACTCGCTTTTTTGGATGAGCTTCAGCATTTCATCGTTGTTCTTCACAGGTTATGCATTGCTGGATTAACCGACTTGTTGATTAGGAACTTTGACTTGAAGTTCCTTTTCTTTGGTAGACTCTCCAACTCCTCTGTTGAAGATCCGACCACTCCGGGTAACTCGACTGATGTCGGCAATGTTCACAATGGAGGGTAATGGAGGTTCTTTTCCATTTTCAATGGTCGTTGCACCGTACTTGTACGGGATAACCTTGTGAGAGCAAGAGTTGTCTCTACAAGTCGATCTATGTTTTGACGATAACAACACATATTTGTGAAATAACCATTTTATGTTCTATCGTGTGTTGTGTGCAGATCATAATTATAGAATATATCAGGTCCAACAAGCACCAGCCAGATGAGCGTAATTGATAATGTGCGAAGTTACTATGTGTGACACAAGTCGCAATAAGCAAGAACGCTTCTGTATTTGATCGTGATTAGTCAGATCCAAGGATGCCGATATTGCTGATGCAATGCTCTTCTGGATGCTCTCTGAAAGTGGTCGAGATTCTGAAGATTGCGAAGCTTCTGAAGAAGAGAACCGAAGTGCTGAAGATTATCATGACTTGAAGTTCTGAAGGCGGAAGGCTCTGATGACCAAGTGCAGAAAGACTCTGAAGACTTATGTGTTCTGAAGATCAAGTATTGAAGACTCTGAAGATAGATTCAAAATGGAAAAGTTCTGAAGTTTTGGATGACTTGAAGAAGTAAAGGATAACGTGGTTAAAGACAGGTGCTGATGTTCTGAAGACTGATTCCTAATGGACTTCTTCAATTGACTAAAGGCTTGACGTATCAAATATCCTGTTTAAGAAGACTCTACTCATGCTTCATTAATTAACCATTAGAAGCCTCTGAAGTTCAGAAGTCAAATGTTACCGTTGTGAGTAACTGTACACGACGCCCAAGAAAGATCTATCACTTCTCCCATAGCAAAAAGGAGATGTGTCAGTACAGTGAGTTATTACACAACGTCTCTTTTCCAACGACCAACAATATTTCAAACGGCTATATTTCTACCGAGCTATTTAACGGAAAGAGTGTTCGCTTCTAATTGACGACATAGTCCACAGATCAACTCCGCCATGAATGGGGAATTGATCAAGTCATTGTGTGAAGATAGCAACAACGATGAGTTCTAGTTCTAACACTTAGAATATCCAAAGCTATCACCATTTGCACATGGCCATTGTTGTTGATGTTCAAAGATCATCATTCAATACAACAACAATGAATTGGTATAGAAGTTGTTGATGAAGTAGACAACATTGCAAATCAGTCAAGTCATCAACCACCTTCTCGTCAGCGCTACATTGAAGATCTGAAGCAAGGAGTTGTTGCTCAAAGCTTTCTTACCCCGAAGACGAAGAAGAAGAAGATCTACAAGATGTCAACAACTGTTAAATCATTATACATCTCTGTAGTTTCTTAGAATAGCAAGGAGCTGTTGCTCACATCTTGCTTGAACACTTTGTGTTCTTTGTACTTAAACTTAGGGGTAATCTGCTTGTTAAGAAGCATCTTTGTAATCTCCTGTATATCTAATTCTTTTTGAATTAGGATTCCTTGAGTGGTCAGTGTGACCGGAGACTTGAGAAGACAATGGCGAGATGTCATTGTGGGAAAAGCCTGAAATAAGGTCAGTAGCGTTATATTCATTGCGATGAATCCCTGAAGGTCTAGCTGTGAAAGCCTAGCAGTAGATCTTGTGAGATTGGAACCTGTAGGTCAATGTTCGTTATATTCATTAAGTTGAATCCCTGAACGGTTCATTGTATGTTAGTCACAGTGCGGCTGTGCAAGTGGTTAGTCACTGGCTGTTTCCCGTGCATCTGTAATCGAGATTGATTATAGTTGATTAAGTCCTTGTGTATAAGGCGAAATCACCTGAGGGGGGTGGACTGGATGAGCCTTTGTGGTGAACCAGGATATATCGTGTGTTCTTTACTCTTATGCTTAATGTCTTTGTTTATCTTTCTATATAGAGTATCAGAACCTTACACATGTAAGTCAAAACCTTGCAGCTTAACTTTGATAAGCTTCCGCACTGCAAGTTCTAAGAAATGGATCTTATGTTTAGACTCTTGTTAGTTCTGAAGCCTCATGCTTAGCAAGTCTGAATGTAACTTCGCCAATCAGAGTCTCTCAACGAACTCTGATGTAATCCTATGTGATTCAATGACAAGAAACAAAAAGTAGTCAAAAGAGCAAATACACAATTCAAACCCCCCATTTATAATGTCTTTCTCGCTCCTTCAATTGGTATCAGAGCTCCGGTTCTGTTACTAATGGATATCAAACACTTAACAGTGTCAGAAAAAGATCCAGATGAGGTGCGTAAAAATACTCTAGGTAAGATTGAAATCCACTTACAATTTCTGTAACAATTCCGAAGATGACTGTGTACAAAATTATAATCAATCTGAATACTTGAGCAAATAACTGATTTTGTAAGTTTTAAATCTTCCTCACTTAAGTTTTCATGAAGATTGAAGAATCAGCTGATAAGATAGACTCATCAGATAAGAAGTAGTATCTGTTGAATGCTAATCTTGGAAGATAAGTGTGGATGAACCACATATTTGCTCAAAGTTAAATCATCAGAAAACAAGAAATCTTGTTTGCTGAAGATGAATTCTTTATGAGTTTTTGAGATGTTTTCAAGAAACGGATTAGGTCCACCCTTGACTTTCTCATTTATAAACTCATTCAGAACCTCTTCATGTAAAGAAGAAAGATTGTTGTTCTATGATGTTGAAATTCAAGATGAAATATGCAGAATTCAAAATAACTCAACATCTGAATTTTGAATGATCAAGAAGGTTAAAAGATTCAATGAAGAACCGAATATTGTTGTCTTGGAAGCTATGCAGGAAATTGAAAGAATATTCAGAAAGAGGATTCTCACAGATTCATCAAGTACTTGATCAAGAATGAACACTTAGGGTTTTGATTGAATCAATATAACCAAGATCTAATAATCTAAAATTATCTCTCAGTTGAACCAAACATTAGTGATCAGATCAATATCTGATAAGTGTCTTAGAACCTCTTATTCATTGGAATCAGAAGATATCAATCTAAACACTTAGTTCCTCGACTTAAGGATTCTAGTTGCAGACGTCATTTAGAATGAAGAAATCAGAAGTAGATGAATAAGGTTGAACAGGAAAAGAAGTCAAAATGTAAGTGAATTTTGAAGAATCTACGAACCTACAGTAGCTCACTCAGAGGCAAATAGAATATGAAAATTAATAATAATATCTCAGAATGGAAAGCCCTCAGATAAGTCTGCAAAGAATCTCTGAGATTTCTGGATCCCTAAGGTATGATCTTATATACTTTGAATATTTAAACAATATTGCATGAATTTGGTTTGGTAGAAAGAAATAAATGATCTGAAATAATCATGTCTTACAAGGAAATTTCTTTACTATGCGTGCACTCTAAAGTAACCTCAATCATAATTGCGAATCTTTGGAAACCATACCATATCTCTGACAACATAATCTATTCTAAAATCTTATTAAATCCTAATGTAAAAATCTATAATTTTCCTAGACTAGGTATAACTCATCCTACCCATTTACATGTATAAAATCGCGTCTCCCTATTAAACAACCTCATACTCAAAGTTCTCTATCATAAAGCCTTAAGTGCCAAAACTCTGTCTGTCGTCATGCCTCCACTAACCTTTCTTGGAGATCAAGATCTTCTTGAAATCATTTCTGAAAAACAATTTGTAATCAATACCCCTCCACTTTCGAGTTGCATTGCCTGTAGTCTAGCAGATGTGCTTTACACTCAACAATGGACTAGATACTCCATGATGCTAGAAAAGCCTATCTATGTAAATCTTGTCAAAGATTTCTGGAAACATGTCGATCTTGATCTTGAAAGCAAGTGCATCACCTCCTTTGTTTTTGAAGTCCCAATCATCATCAACCGGTTCTTAATCACTCTTGCAACTGGGTGTGAGGATGTTGGAATTCCTGTTGATTTTGAAAAAAAACAAATTCTTTGCTGCCAAAATTTTTGCATCTCTTCATGACCTGACTTTAGGATATATACCGTTCGATCCTGAAAATCTTCTACCCATTCCCAAAGCTTGGTACAAGCTCATGTTGTCCAATTTTCTTCCCAGAGGAGAGAGTCGTGACATAATCAGATTTCATGACCATGAATTCATTTATTTACTAATGAATGAATTTAAAATAAATCTACCACACACTATCTTCAACTGTCTCTGGAAAACCATCTCTGAGTCCAGAAACCTCACAAAAACCTACATTCCTTATGGAATAGTTTTGTCTGAGATTTTCTTTAGAGATGGAATTGTGGACATGATCAAAGAGAGAATTAAAGAAGATGGTCCTGAAGACCTTCCAGATAACTGCTTGTTGAACACTAAGTGTGAGATCTTCTGTGACTAGGAAACCTAAACCTGTCTGTGTTTTAACTATGTATGCAGAGTGTATGTTTTGAAATTGCAGTTCCTCTAAGTCAAATCGATAGTATCAGTTTGTCCTGAGATATTCAAAGATTAATGAACTGTGTCCATGAATCATTTTTTATTATTGAATTCTTAAATCTAAAATATTTGACAAAGAACTAATTGATATTAATTATTGAAAGTTCTTGAAAAATATTTTAGTGGCTCAAGACACCGTCATCATTAATATAGCAGCCCCAATGGCCACTCACGGCAAAGCAGCTGTTAACATATTAACTCCTCTTAAAATAAATAAGTAACTGCTCCATTCTCTTTTCCCACACGTTCACGCCTTTTAGCATACCCTAATTAATCAAGACCACCTAGGAAATAGTAAACCCAAATCCTTGTGTACCAATTTAGTCATTACACTCCTCACTCTCATTCGCCTATAAATAATAGGATTCTGCTTCATCCTCGCTCATCCTCATCTAAACTAATCTTCATTTAAAATATTCTGTGTGTTAACAAATGGCTTCTCCAACATTTAGAGGGAATGTAGAAACCCTAGAAGTTATCCCAGAGAAAAGACCAAATCTAGCTAGACTTCAAAATAATGGTCTAGAAATTGTAAGAACCATGCAAGTTCAATCTTGGCATGGTTATTATTCACTGCTAAACGGCCCTGTCTTTCCAATTCTTGTGAAAGAATTCTGGAAATACGCCAGAATCAGTAATGATGGCAACACTATCTGGTCTGAAGTATATCGCCTTCCAATCACTATCTCCATTCCCTCATTAGAAAAAATTATAAATTGTGTCGCCTCTGGAGTCACTGTTGAAGACTTTCAATTTGACCTGAGTTTAGTAGAGAGATGCAAGGTTTTATTTGATGATTTGGTTCCTTATGAACCAAACAACCCTGAGAAACTTCTTCCTTCACCCAGAATATGGTTCAGATTCTCTCTAACCAACCTTCGGCCTCGTACAATTGCAAGGAGCACGTTGTCCCAAGATGACACAGTATTCGTCTTCCTCCTAACACACCACTTTAGGATCAATCTTCCCAAAACTATTTTCAATCACCTGAAACATTCTATCATAGTTTCAAGAACTCAGTTGAACTCTTACATTCCTTACGGGAGAATAATATCTGAAATTATGCTGAAAGAGAAATTCTGGGGGTTAGTAAGCAGACTCGGACCAGAACCTTCAGTAACTGAGAAAAGATGTGATAGGGTGGACAACATTGAAGAATTTGATGACTAAAATTTCAAATCCTGATGTAGTGTCAAATAGTGCTATGTCTTGTTGTTTATCGTTCTATTTTTTGCTGATGTTTTTGTCTCTCTTTTAATCAATGAAAATATGATGTCTTCTGTTTTCTATGCCGATACCAACATCAAATTCATAATAATATGAGACGCTTACTTTACTCAAACAAATGATTAAAATACCTAAAACATTATAATAACTGATAGAATCAAACAGTAATGCATTAGCATCCCTCAAGGATAATACAATCTCAAAGATTCAAAGCTTAGTAGAAGCTTCCAGTTCCTGTGTGGACTCCATGGAAATAAGAAATATCTGAACTGAGTTCCATGAATGGATTTCAGTAGAAATTGTGAAGAGCAAGAGGCTGGCAATTACTCAAGTAGAAGAAAAGCTGCATGTCTCAAGAAATGATGACTCTGAAAACCTTCTGTCATCTTCTTCATCATCTTTAGGCTCGCTCTAGTCTAACTCAATAGGACCCATGAAAACCCAGCTTTATTAGGACTACGATTACTTAAAATGTTTTTCATTTGGAATCTGTGTTTAAATTATCTATGTTTTGATTATAATGAACTTTTCAAGATTAAGCTCAACCTATGCTCTGCATTTTAAAACTATTTTTTGTTAATGCTTCTATCTGATTGGTCATAAATGAAGTGCTATAATTAATCTCTACAGATGATCTAAAACCTTCAATTGGTAATCAGATAATTCCATCTAATTGTCCTTAAAATGAATATGCTATGGTTAAAGATGGTTATCATTAAATGACTTGGATTGTTCTTAACTGCTCAAATGCTGGCTCTATGGTTCTATGTTGTTTAACATATCCAGTATATATATGATGATGTTAATATGCTTAAATGCTTAAATGCTCAAATGAGGAAGAAATATATGATGTTCATTGGAAAGAGGAATTATAGGCTTAAACGACCTTATGCTCTAGCACTTTTTGATGATGTCAAAAAGGGGAAGAAATATAATGATTTTGATTGAGAAAAGGACATCTAAAGAATGCAACTCAAACAAGTAATCAATTTTATAAAAATACTTTGCTACTAACGGTTGTTGTTTGATGTTATCCGAGGAACTCTAAACAAGTTCACTAGGCATTCTAAGAACAGGAACAGGTTAAGAATGAAGAACTCCGATCATATAATAGAAGTTGTCTAAGAATCAGAAGAAGTAAGAAAACTCTGAAAGCAGTCAAGACAAAGTACACATTCTCAAGATGCTTACTCAGAGGAACTGTGTAAATCGAAGGTCAAGAGCTGTCTGAATATCTGGATTGAAAATCCAAGAAAGAACCTGTTCTGATGTTTACTAGAAACAAATTTAAATGAAAACGATTTGTTATCAGACTAAATCAACAATTGGTAATCAGACTCAATATACAAAGATTAGTATCAGACTCGTCAATCAGAACAAAGCAGTGGATTATTATCAAAATACCTTCATTGGTATCAATTTCAGCACACAAATGAAATACCTCTCAAGTGTATGAGAAGAAGTCTTTCACTTGGTATCAGACTCAACATACTCTAGTATAAGACTCAGCACATCACATGGTATCAGACCAGAATCAAATCATGAGTTCCAGATTCAGAATCAAGCGTTGATTAATCACTATAATTAAACCTTTAATTGGTATCTGATAAAAAATCAAGCCTTGATGAACCACTGAGTTGTGACAGTAACAAGGTTCTGAGATGAAGACCTGTGTTCAAAAGTCAAACTCTAAAACAATCATGATCTACATTGGTGATTAAAATCTTATCATCTTGAATTATGATTCTGAAGATCCAAATATCTGACTTATAGGAATTAGGGGGAGACTACCCTGAAGATCAAATTGCGAAATCTCAAATCTTCACAAAGTCTGTAACTCAGGGGGAGTTTCTTAAAAGACAATGTTTGTCTCTAATAGATAGCAAGGCTATGTTATCAGATAATAATTGATTTGCTTGTACTTAAATGAATTTGCTGAAAAGTAGAAATGCTTCAGAAGTCTCTGAAGATTACAAGCTCTGATACGACTACAAAGGAACTGAGCTCTGAAGATCTGAAGATGGAAAGTTCTGATGAACTAGTTCAGATGCTAAAGACTCTTTGTTCTCTTAAAGACAAGATAGAGAAGTAGTCCTTTTCTATTATTCGTTCTGGCAACTCAAGTTGTTATTCTGTATGTCTTTGGATCATATAAGATTCTAGATGATCACAGATAAAACTTCGAGGATAACATATTCAGGGGGAGCTATTGTTCCAGACTCTGAATATGTTCTATTTGGTGATTACCCTGTATAAAATGTTCAATCAAAATACTAGGTTTTGTCATCATCAAAAAGGGGGAGATTTTGAGAGCAAGGGTTGTCTCTACAAGTCGATCTATGTTATGATGATAACAATACGTATTTGTGAAAGAACCATTTTATGGTCTAACGTGTGTTGTGTGCAGATCATAATTATAGACTATATCAGATCCAACAAGCACCAGCCAGATGAGCGTAATTGATAATGTGTGAAGTTATTATGTGTGACACAAGTCGCAAGAAGCAAGAACGCTTATGTATCTGATCGTGATTAGTCAGATCCAAGGATGCCGATATTGCTGATGCAATTCTCTTGTGGGTGCTCTCTGAAAGTGGTTGAGATTCTGAAGATTGCGAAGCTTCTGAAGAAGAGAACCGAAGTGCTGAAGATTCTCATGACTTGAAGTTCTGAAGGCGGAAGGCTCTGAAGACCAAGTGCAAAAAGACTCTGAAGACTTATGTGTTCTGAAGATTAAGGTTCTGAAGATCAAGTATTGAAGACTCTGAAGACAGATTCCAAATGGACAAGTTCAGAAGTTTTGGAAGACTTGAAGAAGTAAAGGATAACGTGCTTAAAGACAAGTGCTGAAGTTTTGAAGACTGATTCCTAATGGACTTCTTCAATTGACTAAAGACTTGACGTATCAGATATCCTGTTTAAGAAGTCTCTACTCATGCTTCATCAATTAACCATCAGAAGCCTCTGAAGTTCAGAAGTCAAATGTTACCATTGTGAGTAACTGTACACGGCGCCCAAGAAAAATCTATCACTTCTCCCATAGCAAAAAGGAGATGTGTCAGTACAGCGAGTTATTACATAATGTCTCTTTTCCAACGGCCAACAATATTTCAAACGGCTATATTTCTACCGAGCAATTTAAAGGAAAGTGTGTTCGCTTCTAATTGACGACATAGTCCACAGATCAATTCAGCCACGAATGGGGAATTGATCAAGTCATTGTGTGAAGATAGCAACAACGATGAGTTATCGTTGTAACACTTAGAATATCCAAAGTTATCACCATTTGCACATGGCCATTATTGTTGAAGCTCAAAGATCATCATTCAATACAACAACAATGAATTGGTATAGAAGTTGTTGATGAAGAAGACAACATTGCAAATCAGTCAAGTCATCAACCACCTTCTCATCAGCGCTACATTGAAGATCTGAAGCAAGGAGTTATTGCTCAAATCTTGCTCACCCCGAAGACGAAGAAGAAGAAGATCTACAAGATGTCAACAACTGTCAAATCATTATACATCTCTGTAGTTTCTTTGAATAGCAAGGAGTTGTTACTCACATCTTGCTTGAACACTTGTGTGTTCTTTGTACTTAAGCTTAGGAGTAATCTGCTTGTTAAGAAGCATCTTTGTAATCTCCTGTATAACTAATTCTTGGTGAATTAGGATTCCTTGAGTGGTCAGTGTGACTGGAGACTTGAGAAGACAATGGCGAGATGTCATTGTAGGAAAATCCTGAAATAGAGTCAGTAGCGTTATATTCATTGCGATGAATCCCTGAACGTCTAGCTATGAAATCCTAGCAGTAGATCTTGCGAGATTGGAACCTGTAGGTCAATGTTCATTATATTTATTAAGTTGAATCCCTGAACGGTTCATTGTATGTTAGTCACAGTACGGCTGTGCAAGTGGTTAGTCACCGGCTGTTGCCCGTGCATCTGTAATCGAGATTGATTATAGTGGATTAAGACCTTGTGTTCAAGGAGAAATCACCTGAGGAGGGTGGACTGGATTATCCTTTGTGGTGAACCAGGATATATCGTGTGTTCTTTACTCTTATGCTTAATGTCTTTGTTTATCTTTCTATATAGAGTATCAGAACCTTACACAAGTAAGTCAGAACCTTGCAGCTTAACTATGATAAGCTTCCGCACTGAAAGTTCTGAGAAATGGATCTTATGTTCAGACTCTTGTTAGTTCTGAAGCCTCATGCTTAGCAAGTTTGAATGTAACTTCGCCAGTCAGAGTCTCTCAACGAACTCTGATGTAATCCTAAGTGATTCAACGACAAGAAACGAAAAGTAGTCAAAAGAGCAAATACACAATTCAAACCCCCCCCCCTTTCTTGTGTCTTTCTCGCACCTTCAGGCCTTTTCTGATTTGTACGGTATAAGACCTGGCAAGTAGATGAACACATGGGCTTTTTGGGCCTTTTGACCGTCATAGGCAACCTCGATCAGCTCTAAGTTTGGAATTTTCCTATTGTCTGTAGTGAGCGATTTTGGACGCGGTTCTTAAGCGCTGGTCGCTCTCTGCGGTTTGAGCTTGAACTACAGGTCGATTCATTTTTTATCCTATTGTGAGCTGAATAAGGAAGAAAAATAGATGTCTCCAATTAACCCTGCTTTGCATACTGAGTTTAAACAGCGGTCTGTTAGGTTACGGATGCTATCAATGTGGGGGGGCCTTTGTACTGGTTATTTATATTTTTGCCAATACTGTTCTCTTTCTTTTAATCTAGGCAAAGGTTTCTGGCGGGGAACAACGATTAGGATGTTAGGATTGATGCTTTTGAATTACTGCTTTTGATTGATAGAGATATGGGATTTGAGTTTTTTGTTGATTGCGCTCGCTAAGATCTTTTCTTTCGATCTTATGCCTACGTATTCCTGTTTACCGAAACAGGGAAATCAGAGCGTTCGTAGTTCCTCCTATTCTATGGGAGGAAATTGGTTTTTGGTGTCTTGTTCAAAGCCTAAGACGTGAAGCGAAAGGTGATTTGTATCTTGTTCGAAGGCCAAGATGTGAAGCTGAAAGGTCTATTTGTGTCTTGTTCAAAGCCCAAGACGTGAAGCGAAAGGACCTCGACTTTAGAGAGAATTTGTCATCTCTAAAGAGGGGAGAAGGAGAATTACTTTAACTGGGATACGCGGATCCGAGAAATGCCCTAATTTCTGAAGAAAGGGTTTTAACCTGAAGGAGAAGACTTTAACTCAGTGTAGAGCAATGCCATCTTTCCTTAGGAATTTCTCATGCTAAAAGAGGGACAGTGGCATGGATGTAGATGATCCAGAGGCTTGCCACTTACAGCGATTAGATGAAGGGGAAGGAGTTGTTGATGTTTGTGTACTGTGAACGAGGCACAACTTTGATGCTAAAAGGTTGATTGGATCAACCAGTGGTTTTCTTATACAAAGCCTAAGAGGAGGCTAATTTCCGCTAGGAAAATCATTATACAAAGCCTAAGAGGAGGCTATTTTGTGTCTCGTACAAAGCCCGAGAAAGAGGCTAAAAAGGGTTCGACCCAGTGAGGCATATCGTTATACAAAGCCTAAGAGGAGGCTAGCAAAGAGTTGACTCAGTTGGAGAATCTTTTATACTCAGTAAGAGAGTGTTTTTGTATCTCGTACAAAGCCCGAGAGAGAGGCGAAAAGGTTATTTTTGACTCCACTGGGGAGAATTTTGGTATCTCGTACGAAGCCCGAGATGGAGGCTATTGTAACTGTTTCAGTTGAGTGACAGATCCAATATACTGATTTTAAAAGAGAAAATCAGTTCTTATATGAGTAATACTGTACCCAGGGGTTTGATTTAAGGATCAGGGATATTTCCTTCTCTTTGAGGAAACGGGAAATCCAAGGGGTGTCGAGACTGTCCGAGTCTGCGGGTTTCCTTCCTATTTAACGAAGGGTGCTTGAGAATGTCTTTGAGACTCAAGGAAGTTAGACTGTCCGTGTCTAGAGTTTTATCTTTTGTACTATGCTGTGAGAAACAGTAGTAGACTCTATGAAAGGACTGTTCTATGAGGATGACTAAGTTCTGTTCCTATACCTCTAGAAGGTCGTCGGGACAATTTGTACGAAGCCCAAGAGGAGGCTGGAAACTTTTAAGAAGCCGACGGGTCCTTGTACAAAGCCCAAGAGGAGGCTATCATTCCCGGAGGAAGAGATCATTATACGAAGCCTAAGAGGAGGCTGTGAATACTTCTAAGAAGCCGTAGTGTCCTTGAATAATGCCCAAGAGGAGGCCGATGCTTTTAAGAAGCCCGTGGGTCTTATCATCTCCTTTCCATTAGGAGAGATAACTCTTTTAAAGATAAAAACCACTGGTAAACGTGCGAGGTTTACTATCCAGCGACTTTTAGCTTTTAAAGAGGGTTCCTTAGTTAAGGTCCAAGATTATGACCGTAGTGGGTACCCAAACCCCGAGACATTCAAGGCAAGCTATCCACAAGGAATAGATCAAGTCAGGAAAGTTCGAGAATTGGGAAGAAACTCAAAGATGCCATTCACGGATAATACATTCATCTTGGGGAGTATAGCTTCTTGACGATTCCTAAGGAGGACAGCCGAAGAGAAGACTGTATCTGGTGCTCCTATTGGGGATCTAGGCGTCTATTTCTACGAATAAATGAAACGGCGTCACCTAGTTCTAGACATAGTTGTCGGGGAAACTCGAAATATCTATACTATTATTACACAGTAGATATGAGTTTATGAAAGGAGACTTACAGTGAGCAGCCCCACAATACAATTTATAATATGAAAGCAGTAAACGAAAGCGATAACCACTTACTCGGTTGGAGTGCTTCCATGCTGTTTGGTTAGTTATTCAACAAAGAAAGATTGAAAACAACAGTATATTCAAAATCAAAGGAGAAAGTGCTTTGAAAAAGAAAGATTTGGGGCTTACAGCTCAAGGAGAGGCCCAGAGTTTTATCAGTGAGCGCACTATTTGACTTTGTACAGCGGGACTTATACAAGTGACTGGGGCCCAAAAAGGTTTTTTGTACAAAGGGATGGGTCTTACACTCTCTCAAGAGGCCCAAAAAGGTTTAAAGAAAAAGAGTGGGGCTTATAACACGAGGGTAGGCCCAAATGATTTTTCGTTTAAAAATGGCGATCGCGCCGAGGTTTTCCTTTTAACGCAGAGGGACTTATACAATAAGTGAGGCCCAAAATGTTTTGGTTAAAAGGGGGATTGGGTCTTACACTCTAATAGAAGCCCAAAGTGTTTTGAATGGGTCTTATAGCTCAAGGAGAGGCCCAAATGATTTTTATTTTTAAACGGACGACGATCGCGCCGTTTAATTGTACAGAGGGACTTATACAATGGATGAGGCCCAAAAAGTTTTTGTACAAGGGGGGATGGGTCTTACACTCTCTCAAGAGGCCCAAAAAGGTTTAAAAATGATTTATGAGGGTTGAATTAATCCAAAACCCTAATTTGTTTTCAAAATGTATTTAATTGAATAGAAATTCAATTAAAATGATCAAAAATTGTTTAACACATGGAAAACAAATTGTGATTTTGGATTAATGCTTCAAAAATTAAGTATTGACCTACAAAATAATTAGAAAGCATTAAAAGTTGCAAAATCAATGTAGAAAAAATATTTAAAATGCCAAAAACAATGAAAATATTAATTCTTTACAAAAATATCTATTATATGAAATAAATAATATTTTTGGGATTTTTTGTGAAAATAAAATATTTTAACATTTTTGTGAATTATTAAAAAAAGAATCAACTCAAAATCATTAAAACTCAGAGAGAAATTAATTTTTGAATCAATTAAACAAAATCACAAAATTCAAATATTTGAATTTATGAAAATGGCGCCAAGAACAACATCAAGAACACGCGCGTTTTTCAGTTTGCCCAGATTTGCATTTTCTATCCAATCTCCATGAATACGTAATCATATCATGCAATCCTCATATCATTATGCTCGTCTCAACCTCACGATCATGTCTATATACTTAAATTTCATTTAAATTAAACATACAACAAGAAATCACGAAGAGACCTCAAGAACCCTAATTTCTGCATGAAGGCTAGGATTTTTGATACACGATTCAAACAATGCAATTAATTGAGGGAAAACATTCCATGCATGATTATGAACATATGGCAAAATTATTGTGCGAGGAAATATGCATAGATTGAGAGATGCCCAAGTTTAGGCTTACCTCCCAGTCGTGACAGCAAGAGCAGATGTGATTTTGAGTTGGAGGTGTTACAGACAAGTTGTGATGATCTGGACAGCTTCCCTACACCATATGGAGTGTGTTTGAACACTTGGATTGAATTGAAATGGACTGGATCAGTATATGGCATCTCAGCTGCAACTCCACTTCAAACTTGTGTGGATGGCAAGTGATTTTGAGATTTTGATGCTCCAGATGTTATGTGAGTGTTTGATCAGCTCATATGTGATGTATGTGAGGTGTGTGAGTGATTGGTTTGTGCAGAATTCCTCTCAAACTCAAAACCCGATAGCTACCTTGCTAAGAAAGGCATTTTTTCCAAGAGAAAGATATTTTGAGGAAAGCATCTGTTAGATGGCTTTGGTGTACTTAAACTGACCACAATTGAGCTCTATTTATAGTAGAGCAAGTTTGTTTTGCAAGGAATAGTGCATGGCAGCTGGTAAGTAGGTTTGGCCAATGTTGGCAAATGAAAATCCAAGTCTCCTCTAGCCATTGACTAGAGGTTAGGGCACAGAGCTTTGGTCCCCTTGGTCTTGGATAAGTCTTGACTGATTTCAGATGAGAATGGCTCAGTCCATGCCACCTTGATGGTTCCATTGAATGCCTTATTCCAAATTTGAAGTCTTGTCCCTATTTTGGCCATTCTAGGTTCAACATGCTATTTCTTGTTCCATGGACTTTGGAGGCTTGGCTCAGTGATTATCCCCTTTAGATTCAATCCTCTGAGGTGTCCAAGTGGATTGGAGCAATTGAATTTGGCTGATTTTGGCAAATCGACCAAAGTTGCAAATTCTGCCTTGCCTTGACAGTTTTCAGCAAGGCAACTTGGCAATGTTGTATCTCATGGTGTAGGTTGAATTTGGCAATGTTCTTGGCCATTTTGGAAAGCTCTTACATGATACAACAACTGTTTGAACAAGTTTGGTTTTGATCTCTTTTGAATCCAAGTGAAAAATCCCCCTACATTTGGCAAAAAGTGAGGCAGAATCTGACTTAGTGAAAATTTCACTAAGTGTTGGAAAAAGTGACATTTTCACTTTTTAGCCACTTTGATCACTCCATAACTCAAAATCCTTAATGAATTGGAATGACTTGTAGTTGAAGTTTTTGTAGGTGATAATGAAGGCTACAAATCTATCTTTGTATGAGAAAAAATGGCCTTGTGGTTTAGGAGTTATGGTCCTCCAAAGTTGGTACCTTTGCCACTTTGTTTTTAACTTAGAAAATTTGCTAAGTTTTATGGTTACCCCTTTTACAAGTTATCTCACTTTTCTTGATTTTTCTTGATGAATGATGATTCAAATCATACATTAACATCATTTTAGGGTTAAAAATCCATTTTGGTGAAAAATCTCAAAAAGTCAAAGTTGACTTTTGTGCACAGTTGACTTTTTATCAGATGAATTCCAAACTGTGCAATTCTTCAGGAAATCATGTCCTTGACCTAAATCAAACTTGATGGACATGTTCCATGGGTGTCATAGGGTATATTCAATCATGTATTAGGGTTTGGGAGCATGTCCTGGTCAAAAGTCAAAGTTACAGTTGACTTTTTCCTTAAAACCTTAATTGTGGTGCAGATGAAATTGAGACTTGTTGCTCAAGCTTCTTGGATCAATCCATTGTTCCAAATGGATCAATATGGTATATTAGAGACCCTCAAATCATCTCTTGAGGTCTTGGCTCATGGTTTGTCCCAAAAGTCAACTTAGGGGTGAATTAGGTCAAGAAACCCTAATTCCTGATTTTTGATGAATGCATCCCCTGAGGCAAAATTGACTTGATGCATGGGTTCATGAGGTTCCATGAAGTATATTAGGTTATGTTTTGGATCATTGCCTTGTGCCCAGATGAAAATTTCCATCTGGAGGCCCTGGTCGACCAAAACCCTAATTTGGTGATACTGTCGATCTTGAGACTTGAACCACCTATAAGGGAGCAACCTTGTGCTTAATCCTTGAAGTGGGAGTCCTTTTTGATCCATTGTTGATGTTTAAGAGATTAGACAAGTTGAAGATCATGTCATTTCTTGATTGATCCTTTGTCTAAGCACTCAGAGAGGGCTTGAAACCCTAATTTTGATTGTATTGGATGCTCACCCATCTTTGGGGAGACTGATGAAGGATGATGGTTCATCCATATTGTGATGATGATTTTCACAATGATGGGAAATCTAAGTTGTCAAAATTTGGGGTATTACAGATGCCCCTATTTAATCTTCTTGTCAAAATTTGGGGTATTACAGATGCCCCTATTTAATCTTCTTGGACCCGAAGGTGTGAATGACGAAGGGATTCAGGCATTCGGGGTGCAAGAGGATTAAATATCGGAATACCCGAAATTTTGATGGTGTCTATGAATGGCGGATCGCATTCATTTTCTTTTGCTGAGCAATGATGCTTAAAAAAGGTAAACTTCCCCTCGATCCTGGTTTCCTACCAAGGAACTGGTCTTAGTTTCTGACATAAACTTCCCCTCGATCCTGGTTTCCTACCAAGAACTGGTCTTAGTTTCTGATTTAAACTTCCCCTCGATCCTGGTTTCCTACCAAGGAACTGGTCTTAGTTTCTGATTTAAACTTCCCCTCGATCCTGGTTTCCTACCAAGAACTGGTCTTAGTTTCTTTTGTCAATAAACTTTACTGACCAGGGACGCTATGTGTAGCGGTTTTCCTTCAAACTTCTAGCCGAATTTTCCTTAAGAGATGCCATTTGAGAGGAAAAATTTTGATGTCAGACTTGCTGGGGAACCCATTCGTCTGAATTGTAGAGGTACACAAACTTCTCTGTTTTGGAGACGCCATTTGTCGATTCTACTGGGGAAAGCGAGTCTCTTGAGAGACTGTTTTCGTTTGGGGTTACATCATACTTTTCTCGGGATCTTCCCGGAGAAATGCCATATGATGGGATCCAATTTTGAGGTGCCAATGACCTTCTCATCAGTGGTTTTTCGGAGCAAAACTGGCGTGCTGCCGAATCTCTGATCACGAGGCTTTCTCTGTGGATTTTCCTTAATCCGGGAAAGCAAGGATATCATCTTCAATGGAGAAGAATGATGTTTATTGAAAGTTTTCTCTGGCTTTTCAGAGGTTCAAGTTATCAAAGTGGTCGAGTGCCGACTCTGATCTAAAGATACACTGGTGGCGAGATTGTTCAGACACAACGTTTCCTGACGAGGAAAGAACTGACAAACTCGATTGAGAAAACTGTTATCACTAGGGGACAAGACCGACTAGAGTGACAGTGATGCAATATGAAATGCGAACGCAAATAAAAAATGCATGATGTATGTATGTATATGCTGACAAAACAGACGCGACATACAGACTAATGGATGAACACAATTGGATACTCGGCCATCGCGGGGCGAAGAAGTACCGTTGATTCAAAATAGAAATTCCACCTTGCTTAGGAGAGATTGTCCCGTTGGGAGCTATGTTGATCGGACTTAGGAGATGAGAACTCGGCCGAGGCGTGTCAGACGAAACAAGGTCTCTGACACAGTTGATCCCTTCATTTAGGCATACTGGCTTAGAAGGAGTACTTTGATTTTGCACTTTGGAGTTCGCTTACTTCGGGAGAAGCGATCGATGTTCTTCTGATGTTCAACAGTCAAAAGAAATTTCCATATTTATTTTAAAAGCAGAAAAAGTTTTAACAAGTAAATTCATTTTTGTTTTATTTCAAGAATCGCTGATCAAGTTTAAACAACGTCGTTCTGTAAAGCTAAAACAAATAAAGAATTACAAACAAAAGCACGAGGGCTCAAATTTTATTGATAAGATGGAGATCAGCCAAACGCGTGATTCCAAAGAGTACATACAAAGTTAGAAAATGGTAATTTACAGGGAAAAGGGCTACGTTGAAACATAACGACCACTATCCTTCTACCAACTTTGAATTCGGGACATCCTGAGCTTCTGTCGAAGATGACCTTGACTGGAGTTTTCCTGACGGATGATGCAACTGCTGCTGAGGGACTTGCCTCTATTGAACATAGTTACTTGCCATTATCCCTAATTTTTGCCTGGATTGTACTATGAGATTTCCAATCCATCGGGATGATTCTTTTTTTCATGTCTCTAACTTTTGCCTGGACCGCCCTTTCGGGTTTTCAATCCACCGAGACGTTTTTTTTTTTTAGTTTTAGGCGAAGTATTTCTTGACTACATCAACATTCGTGGGGTAGGCAAATTCTTCTCCGTCCATGGTTGCAAGTCTCAAGGCGCCACCTGAGAAAGCTTTCGTGACCACATAGGGGCCATGATAATTTGGGGTCCATTTGCCCCGAGAATCAGTGAGAAATGATTGTATCTTCTTGAGCACAAGGTCTCCTTTCCTGAAAACACGAGGTCGGACCTTTTTGTCGAACGCCCTCTTCATTCTCTGTTGGTACAACTGACCGTGGCATAGTGCCGTGACTCGTTTTTCCTCGATCAGGTTCAGTTCGTCGTGTCGACCTTGACACCATTCAGCTTCGGTGAGCTTTGCTTCCATCAATACCCGGATTGATGGGATCTCTATTTCTATGGGAAGCACTGCCTCCATACCATACACTAGAGAGAAAGGGGTAGCCCCTGTTGAAGTATGGACAGATGTGCGATAACCATGAAGCGCAAAGGGTAGCATCTCATGCCAATCTTTGTAGGTTACAACCATCTTTTGAACGATCTTCTTGATGTTCTTGTTAGCCGCTTCTACCGCTCCGTTCATCTTGGGTCGGTAGGGAGATGAGTTATGGTGTTCGATCTTGAACTCTGTGCACAACTCTTTCATCATCTTATTGTTCAAGTTAGATCCATTATCAGTAATGATCTCGCTTGGAACACGATAACGGCAGATGATATTGTTTTTGATAAATCGGACCACCACTTGTCGGGTTACATTGGCGAATGACGCTGCTTCGACCCACTTGGTGAAATAGTCAATGGCCACCAGGATGAACCGATGTCCGTTTGAAGCCTTGGGCTCAATCATACCAATCATATCGATTCCCCATATGGAAAATGGACACGGGGAAGAAAGAATTTTGAGATGTGATGGCGGTACATGAATTTTGTCAGAGTAAATCTGACCCTTGTGACACCTCCTCATGTACTTGTAGCAGTCGGATTCCTTGGTCAACCAATAGTACCCGACCCTGAGAATTTTTCTCGCCATTGTGTGTCTGTTGGCATGAGTGCCAAAGGATCCTTCGTGAATTTCTTTCATGAGCACGTCTGCTTCTGGTCTGTCGACGCATCGAAGCAAGACCATGTCAAAATTTCTCTTATAAAGAGTGTCACCACTCAGGAAGAAGTTTCCAGCCAATCTTCTGAGGGTTTTCCTGTCTTTTCTGAGAGCCCCAGATGGGTACTCTCATTTTTGAAGGAAGCATTTAATATCGTGATACCAAGGTCTGTCATCTATGACTGCTTCGATCGTGAAGATGTAAGCGGGCCGTTCAAGGCACATGATGTCGATCTTAGGTATGTCATTCCATCGACCTACACTAATCATGGAAGAGAGGGTGGCTAATGCGTCAGCCATGTGATTCTCATCACGAGGGATGTGATGAAAGTCGATTATGTTGAAGAAGGGTAACAACCTTATTGCATAGTCTTTGTAAGGAATCAATCCTGATTGGTATGTGTTCTAATCTCCTTTTATCTGATTGATCACTAGGGCTGAGTCGCCGTATACGTCCAAGTTTTTGATCCTTAAATCAATCGCTTCTTCGAGACCCATGATACATGCTTCGTATTCGGCCTCGTTGTTCGTACATTTGAACGTAAGTCTGGCAGTGAAAGGAATGTGGGAACCCTGAGGGGTAACAATGATTGCCCCAATTACGTTTCCATAATGATTGACTGCTCCGTCAAAGATAAGTCCCCACTGGGAACCGGGTTCTGGACCTTCACTGGGTAGCGGTTCATCGCAATCTTTCATCTTTAGATACATGACATCTTCGTCTGGGAAGTCAAACCCGATTGATTCTTGATCGTCAATCGGTTGATGAGCCAAATGATCGGCTAAAATACTCCCTTTAATGGCTTTCTGAGCATGGTACTCTATGTCATATTCTGATAGTAACATCTTCCAACGGGCAATCCTTCCCGTGAGAGCAGGTTTTTCGAAAACGTACTTGATTGGATCCATTTCGGAGACCAACCAAGTAGTATGACGAATCATGTACTGGCGAAGACATTTGGCTGCCCAAGCCAAAGCGCAACAAGTTTTCTCAAGCATTGTGTACCGAGTCTCGCAGTCGGTGAATTTCTTGCTTAGATAGTAGATGGCAGACTCTTTCCGTTTAGTTTCGTCTTGTTGGCCAAGTACACATCCCATTGAGTCCTCTAGGACTGTGAGGTAAATGATTAGTGGTCTTCCTTCCACTGGAGGTGATAGAATCGGAGGATTCAACAGATATTCCTTGATACTGTCGAAGGCGGTTTGGCAATCTTCTGACCAAGCGCAATCCTGGTTCTTTTTGAGTAACTTGAAAATCGGCGCACACGTGGCGGTCATAAGGAATATGAATCTGGAGATGTAATTCAAACGTCCCAGGAATCCTCTGACTTGTTTTTCAATTTTCGGAGAAGGCATTTCTTGAATGGCCTTGACCTTGTTAGGATCAACTTCAATTCCTTTCTGGCTGACGATGAACCCTAGTAGTTTCCCTGAACGGACACCGAAGGTGCACTTGTTGGGATTCAAGCGGAGCTTGAATTTTCTTAGACGTTCGAACAATTTTGACAGATGTTCAACGTGCTCACTCTCTGTTCTTGATTTTGCAATCAAATCATCGACATATACCTCGATTTCTTTGTGTATCATGTCATGAAACAGAGTAGTCATGACCCTTTGATAGGTTTCCCCGGCATTCTTCAAACCGAACGGCATTACCTTGTAACAAAAGGTACCCCATGGGGTAATGAACGAAGTTTTCTCCATGTCTTTCGGCGCCATTTTGATCTGGTTATAGCCCGAGAATCCATCCATGAAGGAGAATACTTTGAACTTTGCTGTGTTGTCAACCAGCATGTCAATGTGTGGTAAAGGAAAGTCATCCTTTGGACTCGCCTTGTTCAGATCTCTGTAATCGACACACATCTTAACCCTTCCGTCCTTTTTGGGAACGGGCACGATGTTGGCTAACCATTGAGGATATTCAGATGTAGCGAGGAAAGCCGCGTCAATCTGTTTCTGCACCTCCTCTTTGATTTTGATGGCCATGTCCAGGTGAGTCCGTCTCAACCTTTGCTTTACTGGCGGACATTCCGATCTCAACGGTAAGTGATGTTCCACGATGCTGGTATCCAACCCTGACATATCCTGATAGGACCAAGCGAATACATCGGGAAATTCTTCGAGAAGCTTTATCAAACCCTCTCTGGCAGTTGGACTGAGCAATGCTCTGATCCTAATTTCTTTTCTCTCTTGCTCTGAACCCAAGTTTACCGTTTCCAACGGCTCTTTCTGAGGTTCAATGGACCTTTCCTCTTGTCTGAGTAGTCGGGAGATCTCTTTTGGAATTTGGTCGTCATTTTCTTCTTCAGCTTCGAATACCGGGAACTCAAAGTTGGGAGAAGGCATCGGATCGTATGTTTCAACGGGGTTTAAAACAAGCAATCTGCATGACGTGATGATTCGTGTTTAGAAGAGATAGAGAAAATGTAAGTGTGTGCAGTGTTTTATTTTACTGCTTGTTTTTTATAGTTTTGTTTTTTAGGATTACCATTTTCTGAAAAAGCAAAAAGAGAAAACAGCAATTAATGCAGAAATTACAGAACGACGTTATTTTATTAATGAACAAGTCGACTCTTGAAACTACAGCCCTATAAAACAAAACTCTGTCGCTTCGGGCAAAGCGAAGAGGGAAATTTACAGAAAGCGAGCCCTATCAAAATATCCGTTTCACCTGGGCAGGGTGAAAGGTTAAAGATGGCAATTACTTCGACTGACGAACGACCTTCGGAACATCGACAGCAACCCATTGGCGGCGAACTCCTCGGTGAATCACAAAGTCTGGCACCTTCCTTGATTTGTCTTCAGAAATAACGCTGATTTCTGGTGGAGCAGGATCGTTGGAATCTGTCTCCCAGGCAGAATTGTCGTAGGAGAATTCCTCTATTGCATTTTGCATAGCATTTGTGTTCTTAGCTGTATCTCCCCATCTAGTTGACTGGATATCTTCGAGCCTGATACGAGAGCTTTCGGGAGCGGTGTACTTGACCATGAAGTCGTATTTTCCACTTGGTTCTCCCAAGGTGTCCCAAACTTCTTTGGAACCGGAGGAGTCATCTCTCTCGATGACGTTGACCTCGGGAAAAGCATAGTTGATGAATTCAAGTCCAGCAAACGTTGTAAATTCATCTTCATGTTGAGTAGTTTCCGAATGACCTGAGTGTTGATCCCATGACATGGTGGGGACACAGGTATTCTGTTCAATGATGCTCAGCTGAGTTTCATTACTCGGCTAACTTTCTTGCCCCAAGTTTCCTGGGTAAGGCTGCCACATTGGCAGGCCATCCATCGGGCCATATTAATTGTGATCAAAGTTGTCTTTCATCGGAGTGTCCTCCTCTAATGAATTTGGCGGAGCACGGCATCCTTCCGGATCACAATCTCCGTAGATCATTTCGACATCTGATCTTGGTATAAATCTCAGACTTTCTGTAGGAAAGCAAAAATGCATAGGCACCTCTTCTTGAGACATATAACCGTCCTTGTTAAGGTAGGACTTCCATTCTTCATCTGTGTCAGAGGGATCTTCCTCATTGATAGCATGAACTGTCTGAGACACTGGGCGGAGAAAACCTCCACTGTGGAAGAAGTTTTGAAGGGGATGAAGACCTTCATCGTTGGCAACTGTCTGGGTACAGGTTGCAGAAAAACCAAGACCCTTCTTTGTTTTATTGTCAATAGGAACGACGAGCTGTCCCCATCCTGTCGTATCGGTACTCTCGACCGCTTTGATAGCATCTTTGTATGAAGAAATTGAAGTTCCTTCTTTGAACTGATTGTTCTTGCTCACCGATAGTGCTTGGAACTGAGTTCCAATAACCTCCTCGGGTTCCACACTAGCAGATGATGACAAGTTACTCACAAGCAAGGCTTGTTCCCCAAAAACTGTGACAAGTTGATCGTTCTTGATGAACTTTAGCTTCTGGTGGAGGGTTGAAGTAACCGCTCCAGCCTGATGTATCCAAGGTCTTCCTAATAAACAACTGTATGTTGCCCGGATGTCCATGACCTGGAAAGTGATTTGGAAAGTGTGAGGAACAATAGTTATGGGAAGATCCACTTCGCCGATAACTGTTTTTCTAGATCCGTCAAATGCTTTGACGACGACCTCGCTGACTCTCATCGGAGGGCCCTTGAATGATAATTGCATCAAAGTGGACTTCGGCATAACATTCAGGGCTGACCCTGTGTCTACCAGTACGTTGGCTAAAGCATCGCCCTGGCAGTTAACTGTGATATTGAGCGCCATGTTATGACGGCGGCCCTCTTCAGGTAATTCCTCATCACTAAATCCCAAATTATTACAGGAAGTGATGTTAGAGACAATGCTATCGAATTGTCTGATTGTTACATCCTGTTCCACAGAGGCTTGCTCCAAGACTTTCTGTAGAGCCTCTCTGTGTGCTTCTGAACTGAGTAACAGTGATAATACTGAGATCTTTGAAGGAGTCTGTAACAGTTGATCAACAATGTTGTATTCACTCCTTTGGATGAGCTTTAGCATCTCATCTTTGTCTTTTGAAAAGTCTGGATTACCAGATTGACCGACTGGCAGATCAGGAATTTCTGCCTGAAGTTCCTTTTCTTTGTTGGATTCTCCAACCCCTCGGTTGAAGATTCGACCGCTCCGTGTTACTCGACTGATGTCTGCAATATTCACGATGGAGGGTAATGGAATTTCCTTTCCATTCTCGACTATTGTTGCACCGTATTTGTAAGGGATAGCCTTAGCTGATTCATACAGTAGTGGTCCCGGTAGATAGATGACTATGGGAACCTTCTGATTTTTCTGACCATCATAAGTAATCTCGATCTGTTCCCGGTTGGGAACTTTAGATTCGTCAAGTAGAGGAATGATGGCAAAAACATCCCTGGTCCTGTGATGACCAGAGATCGTGACAACATCCTCAACTTGCTCGGCAAGGTAGTTCGGCGACCAAATGATGGGTCCTGAACCTGGATATGGACGAATTTCCCCATGATCGACCTGACCCTGAAGAGCTGCTCTCATAAGGTAACACCCTTGGTTACTTTCCGAACAGACGCTACAACTGTCATGGTTGTGTGGTGGCACCTGGCCACACCCACTTTGAATGCAATGTAACCTCACTAGGTTATCTTCCATTGATCGGACATCCTGACTTTGACAACGAGTAGGATTCCTGTGACTGATACTAATTTGCTGAGTATCTTCGTCCATATAAATTGGCATCCACCAGTGATTTAACAAGTGCTGAAGTGCCTCCTGGACAAGGGTACAACCTAGATCGTTTTCGCAACCCGCTTTACAGCTTTGATAGTCATGTGATATTAAGAATCCAAGTCGGACCTACTCAGCATGTAACTCTACCAGGTTGGTATTCATTACGCGGATGTCGAAGATCTGAACCATGTTGATTTGATAGGAGTTCCTATCATGGTAGTCTTGGATCCATCCAAGATCCATCTGACGCTGGAGGGCCTCTTGTATGAAAGAGCATCCCTGTTTGTTTACCGAGCAAATCAGACAGGAACTGTAATCGTGCCGCGGCAGATTATGATACTGGCTTTGCCTTGAGTGCATCGCCACCAAGTTGACATTCATCGCATGGATGTCGTGGTTTTGAATGACGTTGGAATTCGTGTAAACCATGTTAACTCCACGAACTCGGTGCTCTTGGATCTATCCAAGATCCATTTGTTCCTGTAGAGCTGCTTGCACTACAGAACATCCCTGGTTGTCTTTAGAGCAGATATCACACTGGTGATAATTATGAGGTGGCACATGGCCATATCCACTCTGTCTACAATGCATCTTGACCAGATTGGTTTTCAATAAGAGTACATCATGAATTTGATAGACATTGTTAGTCTCTTTCTCAATCAGATTGACTGCAGCTTTCCCATGTTGAGGCAGCGGGTTCGTAAGAACATTAGGATTCGTATCTTTGAAAGATAAGAGCCCGCTCCTAACAAGCTTTTGCACGTCGGATTTGAAATTGAGGCAAGTCTCAATGTTATGCCCTGAACCTCCTTGATGGTAAGGGCATGTTTGATCCGCTTTAAACCAAAAAGGCGGATTTTCCGGAACTGAAATGGGAGACTTAGTCTGAATGTGCCCCTTAGCCAGCAGTAACGGAAACAGCTCTGCGTACGTTACGGGTATAGGATCAAATCCTGGTGGCCGTGTTGTACGGTTGTTGTTATATGGAGGACGAGCCTGTTGAAGAGGCTGTTGTGTCCTTTGTTGGTCAGGTTGGCTCTGCGCAACCTGAGGTTGATACGTAGGAATAGACGTGGGGCCGATAGCAGGAGTTACAGCTGCTACTGGCTGATAACGTCGCCTTTGCTTTCCGAGAGAGATATTCCCAATATCTTGCTCTTTTTTCTTAGGGAGAGCACTACCATATTTTTTAGTACCGCTCGTTGATCTAGTGTCTTTTACCAAACGTCCTTCTCGGACGGCTTCCTCTAGACGTACGCCCATGCCGACCATTTCGGTGAAATCACTGGGCGCACTGGCAATCATTCGGTCATAGTAAAATGAGCTTAAGGTCTTTAAGAAGATCTTTGTCATCTCTTTTTCCTCAAGAGGTGGACAAATCTGAGCGGCAATTTCACGCCACCTTTGAGCATACTCCTTAAAGGTTTCCTTTTCCTTTTGCGACATTGATCGGAGTTAATCTCTGTCGGGTGCCATGTCCAAATTGTACTTGTATTGT
Source organism: Lathyrus tuberosus (assembly GCA_022829125.1). Taxonomy (NCBI): domain Eukaryota; kingdom Viridiplantae; phylum Streptophyta; class Magnoliopsida; order Fabales; family Fabaceae; genus Lathyrus; species Lathyrus tuberosus. The sequence goes on from JALAZF010000702.1 coordinate 272,636, forward strand.
TGGACGAAGGCAGTACCAAGATCTCTGAATGTACTGATCGTAGTACGGTTTAAACCCATGTACCATTTGAGTGCGGCACCGGTTAAACTATCCTGGAAGTAGTGAATCAGCAGGTCCTGATTCTCCGTCTGAGCTGACATCCGCCGAGCGTACATCACCAGATGGCTCTGAGGGCAAGAGTTACCCTTGTATTTTTCAAAGTCGGGCACTTGGAATTTGTGCGGGACTTTCACATTTGGGACCAAGCAGAGGTCTGCGGCGTCATTTCCAAATAGATCCTGACTGCGAATGGCTTGCAGCTCTTTCTGCATTTCCAAGAACTGCTTCTGGAATTCATCCATTCTGTCAAACATAGTTTCCTTCTTACCAGAAGGTGTCTGTGGAATCTGTCCTTCCGGGACAGTGTGCACCACAGGGGGTGGTACCGTGACTACGGTAGTAAGTCTTGGCGTTTCCCGAAGTTTGTAACCTTCAGGAGTCTTGAGTATGCCCCTGGCATCTTCGCTTTCCCGAAGTTCGTAACCTTCAGGCCCAGCGGCTTCTGTTGCAATTCCCTGATCTTCAGTGATCGGCGGAACATATCCTTCCGGGATATAGTTAACAGGCATGCCCCAAGGACGATCTTTCGGCATCTGATACCTAGGATGATACTTTTCTAAGATGGGCGTTGAGGTGATCTCTGAGATCACAGTTCTTTGTAGCTGAGCTTCTGCCATGGCTTGCATGTCGTTACGAAGCTTTCTCATATCCTCTCTCAGAGCGTCGATCTCTTCTTTCAACTCTATGTTTTCTTCCTCAAGATCATCCATCCTTTTCTGACGATTGGCCCGAGTATTATACAAATGAGACAGTTTGACTCTAGAACCGAGACACAAACGTAAGATTCGTAGGTAAGGAGAATACGCGATGTGAGAATGATGAATGCAATGATTATATTAATTGTTTTTAGGTTTAATCAAAATAAACTTCGACAATTAGATTGCAAATATCAAACTGTGGGGAAACCCCTTTTTATTGAATTCCAAAGGATTACAGAAATGGAAATATAGTAGATTACAAAGTGCAGAAACAGAAACCTAAACTAATGGGTCCCGAGTCCTTTTCTTTGACCGGGGCGCTTGGGCCGTTGTCGGGTTGTCATTCCTTTGCCAGGTGAAAGGAGCGAGCAAATTCCTTTGGTCATCTTGATTCTCTACAGCATGCTGCTCCAAAATTTCAATCAGAGCATCTTTCTCTTTTAGTAGTTGCTGTATTTGGATACACTCTACGTTGAGGGTGCGGTACTTGTTCTTCCAAGACCTTCCTTCCTTTTGAACTTTGTTGAGAGTAACCTGAAGCTTTTCAGTTTCCGTCATGAAGTACATAATAGTTTCCCTCGGCGGAAGAATTCCGTAACGAGGATAAGGCATCCTTAGCTTGAGAGCTCTAGTTTGTACCCAATGGAGATAAGGCTCCACCGAGACACAGTCCGGTTTTCCCAGAGACTCTCGTCCTTTCTTATGAACATGTTTCCAAGCTTGCACTATTTCCATCTTTAGTGCTCTGTCATTTTCTCCTTCCTTGAAGAAAAGACCTTCCAGATGAACACCCAGTGGGATGTGTCTCATCGGGTATCCAAATTGACGAAGAACCAATATCGGATGATAGTTGATTCCTCCTTTAGTTCCTATGAGGGGTACGCTGGGGAAGTTTCCACAATGGTCAATGATTCTGATTCCCTCATAAATCCTATTACACCAATCTATATCAGAATTGGTGAGAGACATGATCTTCTGTGACCAACGTAAGGCACTCTTGCAATCCCAAAAAGTAGCAGACTTGGGCAAGTGAGAGATAAACCATTTATAAAGCAGAGGTACACAACATGTGATCTCCCCTCCGCTGTACAAATTTCCCAAGTGTACAGAATGATACGCATCTGCGAGCAAAGTCAGCACAGGGTTTCCAATGAGAAAAACCTTAATAGCGTTGATATCGACGAAGTTATTGATGTTGGGAAACAAAAATAACCCGTAGGTGAGCAAGACAAAGATGCTTTCAAAAGCAGTCTCGTTCCCTATACTAGCGAAGTACAGAGCTTTCTTTGTCAGGAACTAGGCTGGCAAACCTGGGATGCCACCCTTAGTGGTCATGTGAGTCCTGACCTCAGACTCGTCCAAATGAATTGCTATTGCAATAGTCTGATTCTTTGGAATTTCTTCCAGTCCAGGAAATGGACCTAGATCAGTGATATGTAAATCAGTCAGATGAGAATACTCCTCCAGCGTTGGTGATAGCTGGTAATCTGGGAATGTAAAACAGTGATAAACCGGATCGTAGAATTGAATGACCGCGTCCATGATCCCCTTAATCACATGGACTCTTAACAGTGGTAGCAAACCACCGTGCTTGGCTCTGAAAGCCTTTGGGTTAACGATCATCCTTGCTAACTTTCTCAAATCCCCTAATTTTGGAACCTTGAAGGTATACTGGTGAGTTCTCCTTCTACCAAAATCCATTAGCGTAATCCTCTTCTCTGATATTTGCAATCACAGTCTTAGTTTAATTTGAAAAACAGAGAGACTAGAAGAGAAGTTTTTTGAATGTTTTAATGTTTTATTAAATGAATGCATGAATGCAGCACACAAAAACATAGAAAAAACATGGGGTCAGAGGGTCGTTGTCATGAAGTCAAGGCTCTACCCATCCCCAAAGGTTTATACTAGGGTGATTTTTCTACCTGTACTCATTATCATCAGCTCCTCCCAGGAAAGCAAAACAACAAGCGGATCGCCAGCGAGTTGTAGAGCAATCTTAGAGTAAGTGCCATTCACCGAGAATAGATCACCAGCCTCAAATGAGGGTAGTATCACGTAACAACTATTTCCGATAGTTTCCGCACTACGAAAGGGTTTGGCTCCTCAGCTTCTCAGACTTAACAATTGGCCCATTGGCTATAAGAGTGAATGGGTTGCATTGGTCAGCCTCCACTGAGGTTGATGGTCGACCCCGTCGCCATCACTTATCTTAAGTGTATACTCATTCTTTCCACATACGGCATCACCCGCATTCCCATTAGCAGAAAAATAAACACGTATAGCAATTAGGAAAAGCAGTATATATATTTGTCCTAATCATCCTAGATTTATAAAGTTATGATTCCTAAGTTCCTGACAGAAATGGGTTCCCCGGCGGAAGCCCCAATCTGTGGTTTTCACATAAGTGAAGAGAGAAAAAAAAGGAAAAAAACGAAAAACAAAGAGAATGGCCCCACGGTGGGCGCCACTTTTCTGTTGGCGGCCACCGCCCTGAAAATGACTTACCCAAGGTTTAAATTGTAAGGAAGAAAGAACTGGCCCCACGGTGGGCGCCACTTTTCTGTAGCGAGCGATTTTGGACGCGGTTCTTAAGCGTTGGTCGCTCTCTGCGGTTTGAGCTTGAACTACAGGTCGATTCATTTTTTATCCTATTGTGAGCTGAATAAGGAAGGGAAATAGATGTCTCCAATTAACCCTGCTTTGCATACTGAGTTTAAACAGCGGTCTGTTAGGTTACGGATGCTATCAATGTGGGGGGGCCTTTGTATTGGTTATTTGTATTTTCGCCAATACTGTTCTCTTTCTTTTAATCTAGGCAAAGGTTTCTGGCGGGGAACAAGGATTAGGATGTTAGGACTGATGCTTTTGAATTACTGCTTTTGATTGATGGAGATATGGGATTTGGGTTTTTTGTTGATTGCGCTCGCTAAGATCTTTTCTTTCGATCTTATGCCTACGTATTCCCGTTTACCGAAACAGGGAAATCAGAGCGTTCGTAGTTCCTCCTATTCTATGGGAGGAAATTGGTTTTTGGTGTCTTGTTCAAAGCCCAAGACGTGAAGCAAAAGGTGATTTGTATCTTGTTCGAAGCCCAAGATGTGAAGCTGAAAGGTCTATTTGTGTCTTGTTCAAAGCCCAAGACGTGAAGCGAAAGGACCTCGACTTTAGAAAGAATTTGTCATCTCTAAAGAGGGGAGAAGGAGAATTACTTTAACTGGGATACGCGGATCCGAGCAATGCCATAATTTCCGAAGAAAGGGTTTTAACCTGAAGGAGAAGACTTTAACTCAGTGTAGAGCAATGCCATCTTTCCTTAGGAATTTCTCATGCTAAAAGAGGGATAGTGGCATGGATGTAGATGATCCAGAGGCTTGCCACTTACAGCGATTAGATGAAGGGGAAGGAGTTGTTGATGTTTGTGTACTGTGAACGAGGCACAGCTTTGATGCTAAAAGGTTGATTGGATCAACCAGTGGTTTTCTTATACAAAGCCTAAGAGGAGGCTAATTTCCGCTAGGAAAATCATTATACAAAGCCTAAGAGGAGGCTATTTTGTGTCTCGTACAAAGCCCGAGAAAGAGGCTAAAAAGGGTTCGACCCAGTGAGGCATATCATTATACAAAGCCTAAGAGGAGGCTAGCAAAGAGTTGACTCAGTTGGAGAATCTTTTATACTCAGTAAGAGAGTGTTTTTGTATCTCGTACAAAGCCCGAGAGAGAGGCGAAAAGGTTGTTTTTGACTCCACTGGGGAGAATTTTGGTATCTCGTACGAAGCCTGAGATGGAGGCTATTGTAACTGTTTCAGTTGAGTGACAGATCCAATATACTGATTTTAAAAGAGAAAATCAGTTCTTATATGAGTAATACTGTACCCAGGGGTTTGATTTGAGGATCAGGGATATTTCCTTCTCTTTGAGGAAACGGGAAATCCAAGGGGTGTCGAGACTGTCCGAGTCTGCGGGTTTCCTTCCTATTTAACGAAGGGTGCTTGAGAATGTCTTTGAGACAAGGAAGTTAGACTGTCTGTGTCTAGAGTTTTATCTTTTGTACTATGCTGTGAAAAACAGTAGTAGACTCTATGAAAGGACTGTTCTATGAGGATGACTAAGTTCTGTTCCTATACCTCTAGGAGGTCATCGGGACAATTTGTACGAAGCCCAAGAGGAGGCTGGAAACTTTTAAGAAGCCGACGGGTCCTTGTACGAAGCCCAAGAGGAGGCTATCATTCCCGGAGGAAGAGATCATTATACGAAGCCTAAGAGGAGGTTGTGAATACTTCTAAGAAGTCGTAGTGTCCTTGAATAATGCCCAAGAGGAGGCCGATGCTTTTAAGAAGCCCGTGGGTCTTATTATCTCCTTTCCATTAGGAGAGATAACTCTTTTAAAGATAAAAACCACTAGTAAACGTGTGAGGTTTACTATCCAGCGACTTTTAGCTTTTAAAGAGGGTTCCTTAGTTAAGGTCCAAGATTATGACCGTAGTGGGTACCCAAACCCCGAGACATTCAAGGCAAGCTATCCACAAGGAATAGATCAAGTCAGGAAAGTTCGAGAATTGGGAAGAAACTCAAAGATGCCATTCACGGAGAATACATTCATCTTGGGGAGTAGAGCTTCTTGACGATTCCTAAGGAGGACAGCCAAAGAGAAGACTGTATCTGGTGCTCATATTGGGGATCTAGGCGTCTATTTCTACGAATTAATGAAACGGCGTCACCTAGTTCTAGACGTAGTTGCCGGGGAAACTCGAAATATCTATACTATTATTACACAGTAGATATGAGTTTATGAAAGGAGACTTACAGTGAGCCGCCCCACAATACAGTTTATAATATGAAAGCAGTAAACGAAAGCGATAACCACTTACTCGGTTGGAGTGCTTCCATGCTGTTTGGTTAGTTATTCAACAAAGAAAGATTGAAAACAACAGTATATTCAAAACCAAAGGAGAAAGTGCTTTGAAAAAGAAAGATTTGGGGCTTACAGCTCAAGGAGAGGCCCAGGGTTTTATCAGTGAGCGCACTGTTTGACTTTGTACAGCGGGACTTATACAAGTGACTGGGGCCCAAAAAGGTTTTTTGTACAAAGGGATGGGTCTTACACTCTCTCAAGAGGCCCAAAAAGGTTTAAAGAAAAAGAGTGGGGCTTATAACACGAGGATAGGCCCAAATGATTTTTCGTTTAAAAATGGCGATCGCGCCGAGGTTTTCCTTTTAACGCAGAGGGACTTATACAATAAGTGAGGCCCAAAATGTTTTGGTTAAAAGGGGGATTGGGTCTTACACTCTAATAGAGGCCCAAAGTGTTTTGAATGGGTCTTATAGCTCAAGGAGAGGCCCAAATGATTTTTATTTTTAAACAGACGACGATCGCGCCGTTTACTTGTACAGAGGGACTTATACAATGGATGAGGCCCAAAAAGTTTTTGTACAAGGGGGGATGGGTCTTACACTCTCTCAAGAGGCCCAAAAAGGTTTAAAAATGATTTATGAGGGTTGAATTAATCCAAAACCCTAATTTGTTTTCAAAATGTATTTAATTGAATAAAAATTCAATTAAAATGATCAAAAATTGTTTAACACATGGAAAACAAATTGTGATTTTGGATTAATGCTTCAAAAATTAAGTATTGACCTACAAAATAATTAGAAAGCATTAAAAGTTGCAAAATCAATGTAGAAAAAATATTTAAAATGCCAAAAACAATGAAAATATTAATTCTTTGCAAAAATATCAATTATATGAAATAAATAATATTTTTGGGATTTTTTGTGAAAATAAAATATTTTAACATTTTTGTGAATTATTAAAAAAAGAATCAACTCAAAATCATTAAAACTCAGAGAGAAATTAATTTTTGAATCAATTAAACAAAATCACAAAATTCAAATATTTGAATTTATGAAAATGGCGCCAAGAACAACATCAAGAACACGCGCGTTTTTTAGTTTGCCCAGATTTGCATTTTCTATCCAATCTCCATGAATACGTAATCATATCATGCAATCCTCATATCATTATGCTCGTCTTAACCTCACGATCATGTCTATATACTTAAATTTCATTTAAATTAAACATACAACAAGAAATCACGAAGAGACCTCAAGAACCCTAATTTCTGCATGAAGGCTAGGATTTTTGATACACGATTCAAACAATGCAATTAATTGAGGGAAAACATTCCATGCATGATTATGAACATATGGCAAAATTATTGTGCGAGGAAATATGCATAGATTGAGAGATGCCCAAGTTTAGGCTTACCTCCAAGTCGTGACAGCAAGAGCGGATGTGATTTTGAGTTGGAGGTGTTACAGACAAGTTGTGATGATCTGGACAGCTTCCCTACACCATATGGAGTGTGTTTGAACACTTGGATTGAATTGAAATGGACTGGATCAGTTTATGGCATCTCAGCTGCAACTCCACTTCAAACTTGTGTGGATGGCAAGTGATTTTGAGATTTTGATGCTCCAGATGTTATGTGAGTGTTTGATCAGCTCATATGTGATGTATGTGAGGTGTGTGAGTGATTGGTTTGTGCAGAATTGCTCTCAAACTCAAAACCCGATAGCTACCTTGCTAAGAAAGGCATTTTTGCCAAGAGAAAGAGATTTTGAGGAAAGCATCTGTTAGATGGCTTTGGTGTACTTAAACTAACCACAATTGAGCTCTATTTATAGTAGAGCAAGTTTGTTTTGCAAGGAATAGTGCATGGCAGCTGGTAAGTAGGTTTGGCCAATGTTGGCAAATGAAAATCCAAGTCTCCTCTAGCCATTGACTAGAGGTTAGGGCACAGAGCTTTGGTCCCCTTGGTCTTGGATAAGTCTTGACTGATTTCAGATGAGAATGGCTCAGTCCATGCCACCTTGATGGTTCCATTGAATGCCTTATTCCAAATTTGAAGTCTTGTCCCTATTTTGGCCATTCTAGGTTCAACATGCTATTTCTTGTTCCATGGACTTTGGAGGCTTGGCTCAGTGATTGTCTCCTTTATATTCAATCCTCTGAGGTGTCCAAGTGGATTGGAGCAATTGAATTTGGATGATTTTGGGAAATCGACCAAAGTTGCAAATTCTGCCTTGCCTTGACAGTTTTCAGCAAGGCCTTGGCAATGTCGTATCTCATGGTGTAGGTTGAATTTGGCAATGTTCTTGGCCATTTTGGAAAGCTCTTACATGATACAACAACTATTTGAACAAGTTTGGTTTTGATCTATTTTGATTCCAAGTGAAAAATCCCCCTACATTTGGCAAAAAGTGAGGCAGAATCTGACATAGTGAAAATTTCACTAAGTGTTGGAAAAAGTGACATTTTCACTTTTTAGCCACTTTGATCACTCCACAACTCAAAATCCTTAATGAATTGGAATGACTTTTAGTTGAAGTTTTTGTAGGTGATAATGAAGGCTACAAATCCATCTTTGGATGAGAAAAAATGGCCTTGTGGTTTAGGAGTTATGGTCCTCCAAAGTTGGTACCTTTGCCACTTTGTTTTTAACTTAGAAAATTTTCTAAGTTTTATGGTTACCCCTTTTACAAGTTATCCCACTTTTCTTGATTTTTCTTGATGAATGATGATTCAAATCATACATTAACATCATTTTAGGGTTAAAAATCCAGTTTGGTGAAAATTCTCAAAAAGTCAAAGTTGACTTTTGTGCACAGTTGACTTTTTATCAGATGAATTCCAAACTGTGCAATTCTTCAGGAAATCATGTCCTTGACCTAAATCAAACTTGATGGACATGTTCCATGGGTGTCATAGGGTATATTCAATCATGTATTAGGGTTTGGGAGCATGTCCTGGTCAAAAGTCAAAGTTACAGTTGACTTTTTCCTTAAAACCCTAATTGTGGTGCAGATGAAATTGAGACTTCTTGCTCAAGCTTCTTGGATAAATCCATTGTTCCAAATGGATCAATATGGTATATTAGAGACCCTCAAATCATCTCTTGAGGTCTTGGCTCATGGTTTGTCCCAAAAGTCAACTTAGGGGTGAATTAGGTCAAGAAACCCTAATTCCTGATTTTTGATGAATGCATCCCCTGAGGCAAAATTGACTTGATGCATGGGTTCATGAGGTTCCATGAAGTATATTAGGTTATGTTTTGGATCATTGCCTTGTTCCCAGATGAAAATTTCCATCTGGAGGCCCTGGTCGACCAAAACCCTAATTTGGTGATACTGTCGATCTTGAGACTTGATCCACCTAGAAGGGAGCAGCCTTGTGCTTAATCCTTGAAGTGGGAGTCCTTTTTGATCCATTGTGGATGTTTAAGAGATTAGACAAGTTGAAGATCATGTCATTTCTTGATTGATCCTTTGTCTAAGCACTCAGAGAGGGCTTGAAACCCTAATTTTGATTGTATTGGATGCTCACCCATCTTTGGGGAGACTGATGAAGCATGATGGTTCATCCATATTGTGATGATGATTTTCACAATGATGGGAAATCTAAGTGGTCAAAATTTGGGGTATTACAGTGTCAAGAGAGACTTTTGACTTATTGAGCAGAGGAATTATGGCGCAAACGTCCTTGGTTATTCCATGATTGGAGACTATGACAGTGCTTTTGTCTAATAGTCCCTGGTTCTTGTTTTGAACAGGGAGGTAATCTTGTATCATGTTGATTGATTCAGAATCAAGCATGGTTGAATCTCCGTTTAGTATAACTAATGTTGGGGAGCTTCTCGCACGAGATAGCATCCCTGGTTATTTTCTGAGCATATTCCACAGCATTCATAATTGTGAGGTGGTACCCGACCGTACCCACTTTGTATGCAGTGCATCCTTACGAGATCTGTTTCCAGTGAGCGGATATCAAAACTTTGGTGTCTACTAGGATTCCCATCAGCCATGCTAACTTATTGCGTGTCTTCATTCAGGTAGATCGGAAGACACCACTAGTCTAATAGATGTTGAAGAGTCCTTTGTACAAGGGCACAACCATGGTTTTTTTCGCAACATTCTTTCTAGTCTTGATAATCGTGCGAGGCCAGAAAACCAAGTCTGACATGCTTGGCATGCAATTCTACCAGACTGGTATTCATTAAGCGGATGTCAAATATTTGAACCATGTTACCCTGATGATCATTCCTTTCATGGTAGTCTTGGATCCATCCGAGATCCATTTGACGTTGGAGGGCCTCTTGTATAAAAGAGCATCCCTGATTGTCATTCGAGCAGATCGGGCAAGCGCTGTAATCGTGTCGCGGTAAATTGTAATATTGACTTTGTCTTGAATGCATTGCCACTAAATTGATGTTCATTGCACGAATGTCACGGTTCTGAACACTGTTTGGATGTGCATGGGCCATGTTTACTTCAGGAATCCTGTGATCCTGAATCCAGCCCAAACCCATTTGTTCTTGCAAATCAGTTTGTACTATGGCACATCCTTGATTGTTCTTGGAATAGATATCACACTGATGATAGTTGTGAGATGGCACATGGCCGTATCTGCTCTGTCTGCAATTAATTTTTTCCAGGTTAGTTCCCAGTAAGCGTACATTGAGAATTTGATAACTGCCGTTAGGCTCACTTTCTATCAAATTCACTGTAGGCTTCTCGTGTTGCGGTAACGGGTTTGTTTGAACATTTGGATTAGTATCTTTGAAAGATAAAACCCCATTTTTGATGAGCTTATGTACATCAGACTTGAAGCTGAGGCAATTCTCAATGTTATGTCTCGATCCTCTTTGATGGTAAGGGCAAGTTTGATCTACTTTGAACCAAAACAGTTGATTTTATGGTACTGTGAGAGGAATCCTAGTTTGAATGTTCCCCTTGGCCAATAGAAGTGGAAATAACTCTGCATACAACATCGGTATAGGATCGAACCCTGATGGTCGTGTAGTACGATTGTTGTTATTGTACTGTGGACGAGTCTGCTGAAGGGGTTGTTGTGACCTTTGCTGATACTCTTGTTGATTTGGTTGGCTCTGAGCAACTTGAGGTTGATATGTCGGAGCCGCCGCTGGGTTGATAGTGGGAGTCACTGCTGCTACCGGTTGATACCTTCGCCTTTGCCTTCCCAGAGAGATCTTGCTGATATCTTGCTTTTTCTTCTTTTGGAAAGCACTACTGTATCTTTTAGTACTGCTAGATAGCTCTACATCTTTGACCAATCTTCCTTCTCGAACTACTTCTTCAAGGAGTACTCCCATGTTCACCATTTTAGTGAAGTCACTAGGTTCACTGGCAACCATTCGATCGTAATAAAACGAGCTTAATTTTTTCAGGAAGATCTTTGTCATTTCCTTTTCCTCTAGAGGAGGACAGATCTGGGTGGCGATTTCACGCCATCTCTGAGCATATTCCTTGACGGTTTATTTATCCTTTTGTGTCATTGCTCTAAGCTGGTCCCTATCAGGTGCCATGTCCAAGTTGTATATATATTGCTGAACGAAGGCTGCGCCGAGATCTTTGAAAGTACTGATCTTGGTGAGGTTTAAACCCATGTACCATTTGAGTGTGGCACCGGTTAAACTGTCTTGGAAATAATGGATTAGTAGTTGTTGATTTTTGGTCTGAGTAGACATTTTTCGAGCATACATCACCAAATGACTTTTCGGGCAAGAGTTGCCTTTGTATTTTTCAAAGTCAGGCACCTTGAATTTGTGCGGTATATTTACATTAGGGACCAAATAGAGGTCGGCAGAATCTTTTCCAAACAAGTCCTGACCGCGAATGGCATGCAATTATTTCTGCATTTCCAATAATTGTCCTTGGAATTCATTCATCCTTTCATATACTTCTTCGTTTCTGCCAAAAGTGGCCTGCAAAATTTGTTCCTCCAGGATAGTGTGTACCACTGGTTATGGTATAGTCATTACGGCAGTAACTCTTGGTGCTTGAGTGACCTGAAGTTTGTAACCTTCAGGAGTTTCTATTGTAACTCTTATATCTTCATTGACCTGGAGTTTGTAACCTTCAGGTCTGGCGGTTCCTACTATGGCTTCCGGGTCTTCAGTGACCTATGGGATGTATCCTTCAGGTATAAATTTGAGAGGCATGTGCCAGGGGAAACCTTTAATCATGTCGTACTAAGGATGACTGCCAGGTGTCTCGAATGTTGGTGTGGATGTAATCTCCGATCACAGTCCTTTGATGTTGTTGTTCCTGGGCTGCTGCCAGGGATTGCATGGTGTTGTGGAGTTTCTCCAAACTCTCCTTTAGAGCATTGATTTCTTCTCTCAGATCTCTGTTCTCTTCCTCGAGATCATACATTTTCTTTTGTCGATTGGCCCGAGTATTGTACGAATGAGACCGTTTGACTCTAGAGTGCGACACATATGTGAGACACAAAGACAAAAATGTGTTATGTGAGAATGATGAATGATATATATATATATATATATTTAGTTTTTGTTTTCAAAAGAACTTTTAACAATTATATTGCATATATCACACAGCGGGGGGGGGGTGGGGGGGGGGGGGGGAGACCCTTTTATTGAACTCGAAAGATTGCAGTATTTTACAGGGAAAAGTACAGAATTTTACAAGTGCGAGAAGAAAATTATGCTTATGGATCCTGAGTTCTCTCTGAGGAGAGCTCAGATGCTGGTTCCTGAACTTTTCTTTTCTTTGATCGGGCTCCTTTAGTTGTTTTCGGGTCGACGATCCTTTGCCAAGTGAAAGGAGTTAGGAAATTTCTTCGTTCCTCCTGACTTTCTATAGCATGCTGCTCTAATATCTCAATTAGGGCACCCTTTTCCTTTAGCAGTTCATGAATCTTGGTATATTCCAAATTAAGAATCTGGTATTTGTTCTTCCAAGAGTTTTTCTCATGTTGGACTTTGTTGAGAGCGACCTGGCGTTTTTCCTCATCGAACATGAAATAAAGGACAGATTCCTTTAAGGGAAAAACTTCTTGACAAGGGTCAGGCATCCTTAGTTTGATGGCTCTAGTTTGTACCCATTGGATATAAGCCTCTGCAGAGATGCAGTTTGGCCTCCCCAGGGACTCTCTCGCCTTCCTGTGAATATGTTCCCAGACATGCACTATTTCTTTCTTTAGTTCCCTGTCATTTTCTCCTTCCTTGGAGAAAAGACCTTCCAGATGAGCATTATGTGGGATATTCTTCATCGGGTATCCAAGTTGACGGCGAGCTAAAATTGGATGATAGTTGATCAATCCTTTAGTACCAATGAGGGGTACATTGGGGAAATTTCCACATTTGTCGATGATTTTTATCCCATCATAGATCCGATTGTACCAATCTATGTCAGAATTGATAAGGGACATAATCTTCTGCGACCATCACAGACTACTCTTGTGATCCCAAAAAGCAGCATACTTGGGCAAATGGGAAATAAACCATTTGTAGAATAATGATACACCAGCATGTGATCATCCCTCCATTGTACAAATTCCTTAAGTGTACAGAATTATAAGCATCCGCGTGCAGAGTTGGCACCGGGTTCCCAATTAAGAATATCTTAACAACATTGGTGTCGACAAAGTTGTCAATGTTGGGAAAGAGGAATAACCTATAAATGAGCAGAACAAAGACATCCTCAAAAGCAGTTATATTTCCTATACTGACAAAGTATAAAGCTTTCTCCATCAGGAATTTAGCTGGTAATTCCCTGGATTCCTCCTTTGGTGGTCATGTGAGTCCTGACGTCTGACCCTTCCAAAGAGATTGCTCTTGCAATGGTTTGATCTTTTGGAATTTCTTCCAATCCATAAAATGGATCTTGATCAGTGACTGGAAAATCAATCAGGTGGGAGTACTCTTCCAATGTTGGTGTGAGCTGGTAATCTGGGAAAGTGAAAGCAGTGGTATACTGGATTGTAGAACTGAATTAGTGTAGACAGAATCCCTTCAACCATGTTGACTATCAAAAGAGACAATAGTCCTCCGTGCTTAGCTCTGAAAGCTTTGGGATTAGTAATCATCCTTCCCAATTTCCTTAGATCCTCTAGTTTTGGAACCTTGAAGGTGTACTTGTGCGTTTTTCTTCTTCCGAAATCCATGAAGCAACCTCTGATATTTGCAATTATTGTTTCATTTCTTTTAGAAAAAAGGTTTTTTTCTTGTTTAAAAAGAGTTTTTTAATGAATGCATGGATGCATGAATGCAGCAAATAAAAACATTCGAAAACATAGGGTTTAGGGGTTCATCGTCACGAGCATGGAGCCATGGATCTACCCATCCCCAAAGGTGTGTACTAATAGGTCAATTTTTGTACCTGATAGAACGGGTTCTAATAGAGGTTCCCAAAATCATTGACCCATCTTAGGGATATTAATAGCAAGCCGATTGACTCAAGAGATCTGTAATATCCTAAAATGAATCTCCTTTGAGTGTAGTATCGCGTATCAACTATTCCCGATAGCCACCGCACTACCTAATGGTTTATTGGCTAATTGTCTACTAATCCTCAGCTTCAAGGGTAACCCAATGGGAAAAAAACAATGCTTTCATGACATGCTCGTTCAACATTGGTAATTCCACGCGGTCACCTCCACTGATTCGGTGGACTCTCAAGTTAGCTTGGTCGGGATTCACCACCTATAAGCCTCCCGAATACGCCACCATTTATCTTAATGTTCTCTCGGACTCACCACATGCGTATTAATCGCATTCCCAAATAACAGTAATTTTAAACAAGGGTATCAAATAATATGACAGCAGATAATATATAAAAAATTAGAAAGCAAGTAAATAAGAAGAAAAATAAATGCAAAGCAAGACCTAGACCTCTTAGGAATTCTAATCCAAAAAATCCCCAGCAGAGTCGCCATTTTTTCTGTAGCGTGCGATTTTTGCTGGTGACGCGACCACCTTAACGCGGATTTTGGTTTGGGGTGCTACTTTCTGATTTCTGTATTTATCCTATAAAGCTGGTTAAGGAAGGAGAAGATATCTTAAACTAACCCTGCACGCAAATGTTTTCTTTAACAAATGCTAAGAGATCGGGGATCGGGGTCTGGTTATACAAAGGGAAGCTATTAACACCCAGTGTATCTATAGTAATCCATAGGAACCTTCTTTTTCATGTATTTCTACTAATTTGAAATGCTTTCTTGTGTTTATATGCTTTGGATTGGGAAAGTTTCTCCTTTGGGAGAATTGAGAGACTGTTTTTGTTGTTTTCGGGTTTTCTGTTGTTTTAGGAAGGTACTGGACCTAAAGTTTTTTTATTTGTGTGCTCGCTAGGATTTCGCAATCTTAGGCCTACGTATTCCCGTAAAGAGATTTGGGAAATCATAGCAATCATAGTTCCTCCTAGATTGAAGCTATCGGAGTATTGGTGTCTTGTTCAAAGCCCAAGATTGAAGCTAAAAGGGTGATTGAGAGAGAATTTGTCATCTCTAAAGGGAGATATCCCACATATTCATCACAAATATTGGGATATTGGTTATAAAGGGAAATTACTTTAACTAGGATATGTAGAATCCAACAATGCCATAAGTTTCTTTATAAGAGGGATGTCATGAAGGATGAAAGCTTTAACTCAGTGTAAAGCAATGCCACTTTTTTCTTCATAAATATTTCATGGTAAGAGAAGGACATTGGCTTGGATGTATATAATCCAGAGGCTTTCCCACTTACAGCTGTTAGATGAAAGATAAGTTTTAACCATGATAAGGGAAGGACTCCAGCTTGGATTTTTGAATCAACAAGTGTGCCACTTACAACAATTATCTGGAAAAAGGTTTTGATTGTTTGTTTTGATATGTGATGTATAGAGGATGTATCTTCCTGCAGAGAGGACTGGACTTAAGGTCTCATCTGAGGGGATGTTGATTTTTGTTTGCCTTGATCAAAGCCCAAGTTTCAAGCTTAAAGGAGAATGACTCTATTGGGGAGTGTTATATCTGTCTTATACAAAGCCCAAGATTGAGGCTGACTGTGGAAAAATTCTTATATGAAGCCTAAGAGGAGGCTATCTCTTACTGAGGATTTATTGAAATCCAAGAGAAGATCCAAAGGGATTACTCTTGCTGGGAATCAGGGAAGAGTTGGAGTACCAGATACCATGAGGCTCTGATTATGTTGATGGTTTGTTGATGGTGAGTTGACCCTGGCTGGGTTGTTTCAAAGTGAAAGTTAATCCTTGTTGGGGGTCAGGTGAGTTTGAAACCCTTGGGGGTTTTAACTATTCTGGAGACTGGTGTATCGGTTGAGTGATCAGGGTTTTTCCAATGCTTTTAGGAAACTTGAGGGCCTCTATGTGTTAAGTCCAAAGGGAAACTATGAGAATGAGACTTTCCAAGTCTACTTGAATAAAGCCCAAGAGGAGGATGAGACTGTCAAATTCTCTCAAGAAGTAATAGGCTCTGGTGTAGAGAGGGGTCTTTGTATGATGCCCAAGAGGAAGCTGTTGGTTTCAGGGATGAAGATCAACCCTAGAATGGTATGATGTTATGGAATTTTGACTCTTCTGGGGATTGAACTTAGTATAGATAACTAATTTCTATCCTAGGCTTTTAGGAAGTCTTTGGGTCCTTGTACTAAGCCCAAAAGGAGGCTGGGGAACTTCTAAGAAGCTTGTTGATCCTTGTACTAAGCCCAAGAGGAGGCTGGGGATACTTCTAGGAAGCCTGTGGGTCCAAGCCAAAGAAAAGTTCAAGAAAGGTTTCACCGGGAATAATCCTTTATTTATTGAACAGTTCTAAGGTTTGAAGAAATTCAAAACAGGTTTCACCGGGAATTAATCCTCTCTGGGGAAATGAATTTCTTGTATACATATATTTCTAAGTTTTGACAGTCTTGAGAAAAGTTTCACCGGGAATAATGCCTTTCTCTGTTCCATATTGAATAAGCCCAATAGGAGGCAGACTGTATTGAGGGAGTTTCCTATGAGGAAACAAGTTTTGACAAAGTTAGAAAGTAACCTCTGGTTTAATCTAAGTGTAGACCTAACTGTTGGGGAAACTCTGAACAAATATGCACAAGTATATACAGATGAATGAATTAACAAGTATATAAACAAATATGCATTATATTGAAAAGATATTGAGTCTTATACTCTGAGAAGAAGAAGCCCAAGTGTATTGTAATTGATTGTATGATTTTAACTGTATGCTTGGGGTTTTAAGAAATTGAAGAAAGTTTTGAGAAAACTTTGAATTTGAATTAAAATAAAATTCTTTGAAAGAAAAGAAATGTTTGGGACTTATAACTCAAAGAGAGGCCCAAGTGGTCTAAGAGCTGTTTCACCGGGAATAATGCTCCTCTTAGTACGAGTTAAATCAGATAGATGATTTTGAAAATAGAGGTATGGGGCTTACAACACAAGGAGAGGCCCATGGAGGTTGTTTATTGTTTAAAACAAATTTTATGTACAAAATAATAGGGCTTATACTCAAGGAGAGGCCCAAATGACTTATTTGAAAACATTGATCGCATTGCGATACTGAAAGACGTTTTGGGAGTTACACTATAACAGAGACCTAAAAGTGTTTTGGACAAATATGGGTCGGGTCTTACACTCTATTAGAAGCCCAAAAGTGTTTGTGAAGAAAGAAAAATGGGTCTTCTACTCAAGAAGAGGCCCAGATGATTTATTTAAAAACCACAAAGGGACTTATACAATGAATGAGACCCCAAATATTATTTATACAAAGGGATGGGTCTTACACTCTACAAAGAGGCCCAAATATTTTATTTTTATACAAGATTTGGGGCTTATAGCTCAAGGAGATGCCCAGATGAAAAACAGCAATCACACCGTTTATTTTGAAAATTGCGTCGGGACTTATACAATCACTGAGACCCAAAATGGTGTATTTTCAAAGGGGTTAGGTCTTAAACTCTTCAAATAGGCCCAAAATTGTTTCAAATGAAGTTTGAAAAATTAAAATTAAGGAAAACCCTAATTTTGATTAAAAAACAATTTTTCAAAGAAAATTAAATAGAAAAATGATATAAAATATCAAATATATTTAAAAACAAGTTGTGAGGTTTGAAAAATGTTTTGAAAAATCATGTTATGTTTATATGAAAGTGTGAAAATAATTTGAATTTGAAAAATCAAGATGAAAATTTCA
Organism: Lathyrus tuberosus; assembly: GCA_022829125.1. Classification (NCBI taxonomy): domain Eukaryota; kingdom Viridiplantae; phylum Streptophyta; class Magnoliopsida; order Fabales; family Fabaceae; genus Lathyrus; species Lathyrus tuberosus. The sequence goes on from JALAZF010000702.1 coordinate 290,440, forward strand.
TTAAAAATGTTATAAAACAATAAAAATGAAATTCTTTACAAAAATTCAAACTATATTAAATAAATAATATAAAATTGATTTTTTTGTAGAATAAAATATTTTAACATATTTGTGAAATTTTAAAAAATGAACCAATAAAAAATGATTAAAATTGACAGAGAAATTAACTTTTGAAATCAATTAAGAAAATATAATCAAAAAATAAAAAACTTGAATAATTTAAAAAATGGCGCCAAGAGTCACCTTCTTCTTCCTCGTGACCGCGCCATGGACGATTTGCAAAACCTCACTTTTCTCTCTGATTACTCAATGGTTTTGACTTTTGTAAACATCAATCTCACTTGTTTTTTAACAAGGATTTTAATGGTGCCCATTAATTGCATTTATATTAAGTGTGGAGTGAGAAATCAAGTGATGAACACATGAACCCTAATTTCTGCAAGAACACTATGAAATCCTATACACGATAGTTACAAAGCAATTGATTGAGGGGAAACACTCTACATTAGTGCAGAAACATGTTTGTAACTTGAAAACACATTTATGATGCACATGGAGTTTGAGAGTTCAGGATTACCTCTTGCAAGAAGAAATCGAATTATGTGTTGGAGGTGTTACAGATGTTGTTTGATGACTTGGACAACTTCAATGGACCTTGTGTAAGGTGTTTGGAAGCTTCGAATGGATTGAAACAACCTGGAACTCTTTATGGTACCTCAACAAATTGGCTTGAGTGTGATTTGGAGCTTTGTGATTTTGAGGTTACAGATGTGTGAGAAGTGTTTGGATAGCTCACATATGATGTATATGATGTGTCTACAACATTCGTTTTGATAGAATTGCTTTCTATTTGAAAATTCGATAGTTACTTGAAAAAGAAGCAAAAAACTGGTTTTTGAGAGTGAAAGGAAGAAAAGAATGAGTTCTTATGCATTGTGTCATACCCCAAATTTTGACCACTAAGATTTCCCATCATTATGCAAATCATCATCACAATATGGGGGAACCATCATACTTCATTAGTCTCCCCAAAGATGGGTGAGCATCCACTACAATCAAAATTAGGGTTTCAAGCCCTCTCAGAGCCTTAGACAAAGGATCAGTCAAGGAATGACTTGATTTTCAACTTGTCTAGCCTCTCAAACATTCACAATGGATCAAAAGGACTCACACTTCAAGGATTAAGCACAAGGCTGCTCCCTTCTAGGTGGATCAAGTCTCAAGATCGCCAGTGTCACCAAATTAGGGTTTTGGTCGACCAGGGCCTCCAGATGGAAAATTTCATTTGGGCACAAGGCAATGATCCAAAACCTAACCTAATATACTCCATGGAACCTCATGGACCCAATCATCAAGTCAATTTTGCCTCAGGGGATGCATTTATCAAATATCAGGAATTAGGGTTTCTTGACCTAATTCACCCCTAAGTTGAATTTTGGGACAAACCATGAGCCAAGACCTCAAGAGAGGGTTTAAAGGTCTCTAATGAACTATATTGATCCATTTGGAACAATGGATTAATCCAAGAAGCTTGAACAACAAGTCTCAATTTCATCTGCACCACAATTAGGGTTTTAAGGGAAAAGTCAACTGTAACTTTGACTTTTGACCAGGACATGCTCCCAAGCCCTAAGACATGATTCAATATGCCCTATGACACCCATGGAACATGTCCATCAAGTTTGATTTAGGTCAAGGACATGATTTCATGAAGAATGGCACAGTTTGGAATTCATCTGATAAAAAGTCAACTGTGCACAAAAGTCAACTTTGACTTTTTGAGATTTTTCACCAAAATGGATTTTTAACCCTAAAATGATGTTAATGTATGATTTGAATCATCATTCATCAAGAAAAGTTGGATAACTTGTAAAAGGGGTAACCATGAAAACTTAGAAAATTTTCTAAGTTAAAAAATAAAGTGACAAGGGTACCAACTTTGGAGGATCATAACTCCTAAACCACAAAGCCATTTTTCCTCATCCAAAGATGGATTTGTAGCCCTCATTACCCTCTACAAAAACTTCAACTAGACCCAAGTCCAATTCATTAAGGATATTGAGTTATGGAGTGATCAAAATGGATGAAAAGTGAAAATGTCACTTTTTCCAACACTTAGTGAAATTTTCACTAAGTCAGAATCTGCCTTCACTTTTTGCCAAATGTAGGGGGATTTTTCACTTGGATTCAAAAGAGATCAAAACCAAACATGTTCAAACAGTTGTTGTATCATGTAAGGGCTTTCCAAAATGGTCAAGAGCATTACCAAATTCAACTTACACCATGAGATATGACATTGGCAAGTTGCCTTGCTGAAATCTGTCAAGGCAAGGCAGAATTTGCAATTTTGCTCGATTTGCCAAAATCAGCCAAATTCAAATGCTCCTATCCACTTGGACACCTCAGAGGATTGAATCTAAAGGGGACAATCACTGAGCCAAGCCTCCAAAGTCTTTGGAACAAGAAATAGCATGTTGAACCTAGAATGGCCAAAATAGGGACAAGACTCCAAATTTGGATTGAAGCATTCAATGGAAGCATCAAGGTGGCATGGACTGAGCCATTCTCATCTGAAATCAGTCAAGACTTATCCAAGACCAAGGGAACCACAACCCTGTGCCCTAACCTCTAGTCAATGGCTAGAGGAGACTTGCATTTCCATTGGCCAACATTGAACAAACACCTGCTGCAGTTGCCATTCACTGTGGATCCCAAAACAAACTTGCTCTACTATAAATAGAGCTCAATTGTGTTCAGTTTGAGTACACCAAAGCCACCAAACAAATGCTTTCCTCAAAATCTCTTCTTTCACCTCAAACTTGTCTTCCAAAGCAAGTAATTCTGAGTTTTTGAGCTAGAGAGAAATTCCACCCAAACTAATCACACACACACACCTCATATATATCATATGTAAGTTGTGTAAACCATCAAAAGTGACGTGTAATCACAACATCACAAAGTCACCTCTCAAAACCTCAAAATAGCACTTTTTGGCATTTTTCAAACCTTAAACAAAAACCACAAGTGGTTTATTCAAATCTATTTGGTATTTTTCATTGATTTTCTTTAAATAATTATTTTTTAAAGAATAAAATTAGGGTTTCTTTGATTTTCACTCAAAACAAATCATTGTCAAACACTCATGGGCCTCTAATAGAGTGTAAGACCTAATCCTTTTTTGACCAAATCATTTTGGGCCTCAGTGTATTGTATAAGTCCCGATACAGTCAAAAACAAACGGCGCGATCGTCGCCTTTTGAAAAAAAAAACCTTGGGCCTCTCCTCGAGCTATAAGACCCATTCAAAACTTTTGGGCTTCTATTAGAGTGTAAGACCCAACCCCCTTTTAACCAAAACAATTTTGGGCCTCACTTATTGTATAAGTCCCTTCGCGTTAAAAGAAAACCTCGGCGCGATCGCCATCTTAAACGGAAAAACAAACTGGGCCTACCCTCGTGTTATAAGCCCCACTCTTTTTCTTTAAAACTTTTTGGGCCTCTTGAGATAGTGTAAGACCCATCCTTTTGTACAAAAAACCATTTTGGGCCTTAGTCACTTGTATAAGTCCCTCTGTACAAAATTCAAACAATGCGCTCACTGATAAAACCCTGGGCCTCTCCTTGAGCTGTAAGCCCCAAATCTTTCTTTTTCAAAGCACTTTCTCCTTTGATTTTGAATATTCTGTTGTTTTCAATCTTTTTTTGTTGAACAACTAACCAAACAGCATAGAAGCTCTACAACCGAGTAAGTGGTTATTGCTTTCATTTACTGCTTTCATATACATATAACCGTATTGTGGGGTTGTTTCGCTGTAAGTCTTCTTTCATAAACTCATATCAATTGTGTAATAATAGTATAGATATTTAGAGTTTCCCTGGCAACTACGTCTAGCACTAGGTAAAGCCGTTTCAATCACTCTTAAATAGTCAAAACTAGATCCCCATAGGATTACCAGACACAGTCTTCCCTCCTCTTGGGGTTAAACAATACGGAGACATGAAAGGCAGCATTCTCAGTGAACCCTTTCATAGACTGTCACTTTATAAGTTGTCAAAGAAACTCTATTCCCCAGAGACGATCTCTTCTCTGTGAATTGCATCTCTTGAGTTTCTTCCAAATTCTCGGACTTTCCTGGCTTGATCTATTCTCGGTGAATGGCATGTCTTGAACTTCTCGAGGTTTTGGGGACCCACAGTCTTCTTAAAAGCTATTGTCAAGAAACTCTATTCCCCAGAGACGATCTCTTCTCCGTGAATGGCATCTCTTGAGTTTCTTCCAAATTCTCGGACTTTCCTGACTTTGATCAATTCTCGGTGAATAGCATTGCCTTGAATTTCTCGGGGTTTGGGGACCCATCGGCTTCTTAAAAGCAATCGGCCTCCGCTTAGGCATTGTACAAGGACCCACAGGCTTCCTAAAAGCAACATAGCCTCCTCTTGGGCTTAGTACAAGGACCCTACAGCTTCTTAGAAGTATTCACAGCCTCCTCTTAGGCTTCGTATAATGATCTCTTCCTCCGGGAATGATAGCCTTCTCTTGGGCTTAGTACAAGGACCGATCGGCTTCTTAAAAGTTTCCAGCCTCCTCTTGGGCTTCGTACAAATTGTCCCAACCACCTCCTAGAGGTATAGGAACAGAACTTAGTCATTTGCATAGAACAGTCCTTTCATAGAGTCTACTACTATTTTTCAAAGCACAGTACAAAGGATAAAACCCTAGACTTGGACAGTCTAACTTCTTGAGTCTCAAAGACATTCTCAAGTGACCCCTTCGTTAAATAGGAAGGAAACCCGTAGACTTGGACAGTCTCAATACCCTTCAGATTTCCCGCTTCCTTAAAGGACAGGCATAACCCGGACCCTTGAATCAAATCCTTGAGTACAATATTGCTCATATAATAACTGATTTTCTCTTTAAAATCAGTATATTGGACCTGTCACTTAACTGAAACAGTTACCATAGCCTCCTCTTAGGCTTTGTATCATGATCCTTCTCTAGTGAAGTTAGCCTCCTCTTGGGCTTTGTACAATGATCCTCCCCAACGGAGTCAAACAACGTTTAGGCTCTCTCTCGGGCTTTATACGAGACACATAAGAAACTCCCTCGTTGAGTCGATCACCCCTTTCGCCTCCATCTCAGGCTTTATACGAGATACAAAAAGGTTCTTATTGAGCCAAATAAACAACATCCTCCATCTCGGGCTTTGTACGAGGTACAAAAAACTTGTTGAGTCAAACAGCCTCCATCTCGGACTTTATACGAGATACCAAAAGACTCCATCGTCGAGTCAAAACCTTTTAGCCTCTCTCTCGGGCTTTGTACGAGACACATATTAGCCTCCTCTTAGGCTTTGTATAAGAAAACCACTGGTTGATCCAATCAACCTTTTAGCATCAAAGTTGTGCCTCATTCACAGTACACAAACATCAACAACTCCTTTCCCTTTCATCTAATCGCTGTAAGCGGCAAGCCTCTGGATTATTTACATCCATGCAACTGTCCCTCTTTTAGCATGAGAAATTCCTAAAGGAAAGATAGCATTTCTCTACACTGAGTTAAAGTCTTCTCCTTCAGGTTAAAATCCCCTATAAAGGAAATTATGGCATTGCCGGATGCATAAATCCCGGTTAAAGTAATTCTCCTTTATAAAAAAGTTGTGACAAACAAACCCCTTTAGAGATGACAAATTCTCTCTAAAGTTGAGACCTTTTGGCTTCATATCTTGGGCTTTGAACAAGATACAAACAGACTTTCAGCTTCACGTCTTGGGCTTTGAACAAGACACCAAAACACCCATTTCCTCCCATAGAATAGGAGGAACTACGAACGCTCTGATTTCCCTGTTTTGGATAAACGGGAATACGTAGGCATAAGATTGAAAGAAAAATCTTAGCGAGCACACTAAACAAAAACCCAAATCCCATATCTCCATCAATCAAAAGCAGTAATTCAAAAACATCAGTCCTAACATCCTAATCCTTGTTCCCCGCCAGAAACCCTCTGGCTAGATAAAAAACAAGAAGAAAACAGTATTGGCGAAAATACAAATAACCAGTACAAAGGCCCCCCCACATTGATAGCATTTGTAACCTAACAGACCGCTGTTTAAACTCAGTATGCAAAGTAGGGTTAATTGGAGACATCTATTTCCCTTCCTTCATCAGCTTTAATAGGATAAAAAATGAATCGACCTGTAGTTTAAGCTCAAACCACAGAGAGCGACCAGTGCTTAAGAACCACATCCAAAATCGCTCGCTACAGAAAAAATGGCGCCCACCGTGGGGCCAGTCTCTGTGTTCCTTTTTCCTTTTCATCTCTTGTGTGATACCACAGATTGGGGCTTCCGCCGGGGAACCCATTTTCTGTCAGGAACTTAAGATTCATAGCTTTAAAGGTCTAGGATGATTAGGACAAATATATATACCGCTTTTCCTAATTGCTATACGTGTTTATTTTTCTGCTAATGGGAATGCGGGTGATGCCGTATGTGGAAAGATTGTGTATACACTTAAGATAAGTGATGGCGACGGGGTCGACCATCAACCTCAGTGGAGGCTGACCAACGCAACCCATTTTCTCACCTAGACAATGGGCCGGTTGTTAAGTCTGAGAAGCTGAGGAGCCAAACCCTTTCGTAGTGCGGAAACTATCAGAAATAGTTGTTACGCGATACTACCCTCATTTGAGGCTGGTGATTTATTCTCGGTGAATGGCACTTACTCTAAGATTGCACTACAACTCACTGGCGATCCGCTTGTTGTTTTGTTTTCCTGGGAGGAGCTGATGATAATGAGTACAGGTACAAAAATCACCCTAGTATACACCTTTGGGGATGGGTAGAGCCTTGACTTCATGACAACGACCCTTTGACCCCATGTTTTTTCTATGTTTTTGTGTGCTGCATTCATGCATTCATCTAAAAAACACTAAAACATTTAAAAAAAATCTTCTCTTCTAGTCTCTCTGTTTTTCAAATTAAACTAAGACTGTGATTGCAAATATCAGAGAAAAGGATTGCACTAATGGATTTCGGTAGAAGGAGAACTCACCAGTATACCTTCAAGGTTCCAAAACTAGAGAATTTGAGAAGGTTAGCGAGGATGATCACTAACCCAGAGGCTTTCAGAGCCAAGCACGGAGGTTTGCTACCACTGTTAAGAGTCCATGTGATTGAGGGAATCATGGATGCGCTCATTCAGTTTTATGATCTAGTTTATCACTGTTTCACATTCCCGGATTACCAGCTCGTACCAACGCTGGAGGAGTATTCTCACCTGATCGATCTACACATTACAGATCGAGCTCCATTTTCTGGACTGGAAGAAATTCCAAAGAATCAGACTATTGCAAGAGCAATTCATTTGGACGAGTCTGAGGTTAGGACTCACCTAACTACTAAGGGTGGCATCCAAGGTTTGCCAGCCCAGTTCTTGACAAAGAAAGCCCTGTATTTCGCCAGTATATGAAACATGACTGCTTTTGAAAGCATCTTCGTTTTGCTCACCTACGGGTTATTTTTGTTTCCCAACATCAATAACTTCGTCGATCTTAATTCTATTAAGGTTTTTCTCATTGGAAACCCTGTGCCGACTTTGCTCGCAGATGCGTATCATTATGTACACTTGGAAAATTTGTACAGCGGAGGGGAGATCACATGTTGTGTACCTCTACTTTATAAATGGTTTATCTCTCACTTACCCAAGTCCGCTGCTTTTTGGGATTGCAAGAGTGCCTTACGTTGGTCACAGAAGATCATGTCTCTTACCAACTCTAATATAGATTGGTGCAATAGGATCTATGATGGGATCAGGATCATTGACTGTTGTGGAAACTTCCCCAACGTACCCCTCATAGGAACTAAAGGAGGAATCAACTACCATCCGATATTGGTTCGCCGTCAATTTGGATACCCGATGAGACACATCCCACTGGGTATTCATCTAGAAGGTCTTTTCTTCAAGGAAGGGGGAAATGACAGAGCACTAAAGAAGAAAATAGTGCACGCTTGGAAGCATGTTCATAAGAAAGGACGAGAGTCTCTAGGAAAACCGGACTGTGTCTCGGTGGAGCCTTATATCCATTGGGTACAAACTAGAGCTCTCAAGCTAAAGATGCTATATCCTCGTTACGGAATTCTTCCGCCAAAGGAATCTGTCATGTACTTCATGACGGAAACTGAAAAGCTTCAGGTTACTCTCAACAAAGTTCAAAAGGAGAGAAGGTCTTGGAAGAACAAGTACCGCACTCTCGACGTAGAGTGCATCAAAATACATCAATTACTGAAAGAGAAAGACGCTCTGATTGAGATTTTGGAGCAACATGCTGTGGATAATCAGGATGACCAAAGGAATCTGCTCGCTCCTTTCACCTGGCAAAGGAATGACAATCCGACAACGGCCCAAGAGCCCCGGTCAAAGAAAAGGAAGATACCAGAATCAACACCTGATTTCTCTTCAGAGAGGACTCGGGGCCCATTAGCTTAGGTTTCTATTTCTGCACTTTGTAATCTACTGTATTTCCATTTCTGTAATCCTTTGAATTTCAATAAAAAAGGGTTTCCCCACTGTTTGATATTTGCAATCTAATTGTCGAAGTTTATTTTGATTAAACCTTAAACAATTAATATAATCATTGCATTCATCATTCTCACATCCGTATTCTTCTTACCTGTGAATCTCACGTTTGTGTCTCGGTTCTAGAGTCAAACTGTCTCATTCGTATAATACTCGGGCCAATCGTCAGAAAAAGATGGATGATCTTGAGGAAGAAAACAGAGAATTGAAAGAAGAGATCGACGCTCTGAGAGAGGATATGAGAAAGCTTCGTAACGACATGCAAGCCATGGTAGAAGCTCAGCTACAAAGAACTATGATCTCAAAGATCACCTCAACGCCCATAGTGGAGAAGTATGATCCTAGGTATCAGATGCCGAAAGATCATCCTTGGGGCATGCCTGTTAACTATATCCCGGAAGGATATGTTCCGCCGATCACTGAAGATCAGGGAATCGCAACAAAAGCCGTTGGGCCTGAAGGTTACAAACTTCAGGAAAGCGAAGATGCCAGGGGCATACTAAAGACTCTTGAAGGTTACAAACTTTGGGAAACGCCAGGACTCACTGTCGTAGTCACGGTACCATCCCCTGTGGTGCATACTGTCCAAGAAGGACAGATTCCACAGACACCTTCTGGTAAGAAGGAAACTATGTTTGACAGAATGGAGGAATTCCAGGAGAAATTCTTGGAAATGCAGAAGGAGCTGCAAGCCATTCGCGGTCAGGATCTATTTGGAAAGGACGCCGTAGACCTCTGCTTGGTCCCAAATGTGAAAGTTCCGCACAAATTTCAAGTGCCCGACTTTGAAAAATACAAGGGTAACTCTTGCCCTCAGAGCCATCTGGTGATGTACGCTCGGCGGATGTCAGCTCAGATAGAGAATCAGGACCTACTGATTCACTACTTCCAGGATAGTTTAACCGGTGCCGCACTCAAATGGTACATGGGTTTAAACCGTGCCACGATCAGCACTTTCAGAGATCTTGGCACTGCCTTTGTCCAACAATACAAATACAATTTGGACATGGCACCCGACAGAGATCAACTCAGATCAATGTCGCAAAAGGACAAGGAAACCTTTAAGGAGTATGCTCAAAGGTGGTGTGAAATCGCCGCTCAAATTTGTCCACCTCTGGAGGAAAAAGAGATGACAAAGATCTTCTTAAAGACCTTAAGCTCATTTTACTATGACCGAATGGTTGCCAGTGCGCCCAGTGATTTCACTGAGATGGTCGGTATGGGCGTGCGTCTTGAGGAAGCCATCCGAGAAGGACATTTGGTAAAAGACACCGGATCGATGAGCGGTACTAAGAAATATGGTAGTGATCTCCCTAAGAAAAAGGAGCAAGATATTGGGAATATCTCTCTCGGAAAGCAAAGGCCACGTTATCAACCGGTAGCAGCTGTGACTCCTTTTATCAGCCCTGCGCTTATTCCTACGTATCAACCTTAGGTTGCGCAGAGCCAACCTGACCAGCAAAGGACATAACAGCCTCTTCAGCAGGCTCGTCCTCCATATAACAACAACCGTACAACACGGCCACCAGTATTTGATCCTATACCCGTAACGTACACAGAGATGTTTCCATTACTATTGGCTAAGGGGTACATTCAGACTAAATCTCCTCTTACAGTACCGGAAAATCCACCTTTTTGGTTAAGGTGGATCAAACATGCCCTTATCATCAAGGAGGTCCAGGGCATAACATAGAGACTTGTCTCAATTTCAAGTCCGACGTGCAAAAACTTGTTAGGAGCGGGGTCTTATCCTTCAATGATACAAATCCTAATGTTCTCACGAATCCGCTGCCTCAACACGAGAAGGCTGCAGTCAATTTGATAGAAGGAGAGAATAACGATGTCTATCAAATTCACGATGTACTCTTGTTGAAAACCAATTTGGTCAAGATGCATTGTAGACAGAGTGGATATGGCCATGTGCCACCTCATAACTATCATCAGTGTGATATCTGCTCTAAAGACAATCAAGGATGTTCTGTAGTGCAAGCAGCTGTGCAGGAACAGATGGATCTCGGATGGATCCAAGAGCACCGAGTTCGTGGAGTCAACATGGTCTACACGAATTCTAACGTCATTCAGAACCACGATATCCGTACAATGAATGTCAACTTGGTGGCAATGCACTCAAGGCAAAGCCAGTATCATAATCTGCCGCGACACGATTACAATTCCTGTCTGACTTGCTCGGTAAACAAGCAGGGATGCTCTTTCATACAAGAGGCCCTCCAGCGTCAGATGGATCTTGGATGGATCCAAGACTACCATGATAGGAACCCTTATCAGATCAACATGGTTCAGATCTTCGATATTCGCGTGATGAATACCAACTTGGTAGAGTTACATGCTGAGCAGGTCCGACTCGGATTCTTAATATCACATGACTATCAAAGCTGTAAAGCGGGTTGCGAAAACGATCGAGGTTGTACCCTTGTCCAGGAGGCACTTCAGCACTTGTTAAATCACTGGTGGATGCCAATCTATATGGATGAAGATACTCAGCATATTAGTATCAGTAATAGAAACCCCACTCGACGTCAAAGTCAGGATGTCCGATCAGTGGAAGCTAACCTAGTAAGGTTACATTGTATTCAAAGTGGGCGTGGCCAGATGCCACCACACAACTATGACAGTTGTAGCGTCTGTTCGGAAAGTAACCAAGGGTGTTACCTTGTGAGAGCAGCTCTTCAGGGTCAGGTCGATCGTGGAGAAATTCGTCCATATCCGAGTCCTGGACCCATCAACTAGACGCCGAACTACCTTGCCGAGCAAGTTGAGGATGTTGTCACGATCTCTGGTCATCACAGGACCAGGGATGTTTTTGCCATTATTCCTCTACTTGATGAATCTAAAGTTCCCAACCGGGAACGAATCGAGATCACTTATGATGGTCAGAAAAATCAGAAGGTTCCCATAGTCATCTATCTACCGGGACCACTACCGTATGAATCAGCTAAGGCTATCCCTTACAAATACGGTGCAACGACAGTTGAAAATGGAAAGGAAATTCCATTACCCTCCGTCGTGAATATTACAGACATCAGTCATGTAACACGGAGCGGTCGAATCTTCAACCGAGGAGTTGGAGAACTTAACAAAGAAAAAGAACTTCAGATAGAAGCTCCCGATCCACCAGTCGGTCAATCCAGTGATCCCGACCTTTCGAAAAAAAATGATGAGATGCTGAAGCTCATCCAAAGGAGTGAATACAACATTGTCGATCAACTGTTACAGACTCCTTCAAAGATCTCGGTGTTATCACTGTTACTCAGTTCAGAAGCGCATAGGGAGGCTCTACATAAAGTCTTGGAGCAAACCTTTGTGGAACAAGATGTAACAATCAGACAGTTCGATAGCATTGTCTCTAACATCACTTCCTACAATAATTTGGAATTTAGTGATGAGGAATTACCCGAAGAGGGTCGTCGTCATAACATGGCACTCAATATCACAGTTAACTTCCAGGACGATGCTTTAGCCAGCGTACTGGTAGACACAGGGTCAGCCCTGAATGTTATGCTGAAGTCCACTTTGATGCAATTATCATTCAGGGGCCCTCTGATGAGAATCAGCGAGGTCGTCGTCAAAGCGTTCGACGGATCCAGAAAAACGGTTATCGGTGAAGTTGATCTTCCCATAACTATCGGTCCTCACACATTCCAAGTCACTTTCCAGGTCATGGACATCCGGGCAACGTACAGTTGTTTATTAGGAAGACCATGGATACATCAGGCTGGAGCGGTTACTTCGACCCTCCACCAAAAGCTAAAGTTCGTCAAGAACGGCCAACTTGTCACAGTCTGTGGGGAACAGGCTTTGCTTGTAAGCAAGTTATCATCATCTACTGGTATAGAACCCGAGGAGGTTATTGGGACGCAGTTCCAAGCTCTGTCGGTGAGCAAGGACAGTCAGTTCAAAGAAGGAACTTCGATTTCCTCATACAAAGATACTATCAAAGCGGTCGAGAGTACCGATACAACAGGATGGGGACAGCTTGTCATTCCTACTGACAATAAAACAAAGAAGGGTCTTGGTTTTTATGCAACCTGTACCTAGACAGCTGCCAGCGATGAAAGTCATCATCCCCTTCAAAACTTCTTCCACAGTGGAGGTTTTCTTCACCCGGTGTCTCAAGCAGTACATGCTATCAATGAGGAAGATCCCTCTGACACGGATGAAGAATGGAAGTCGTACCTTAACAAGGACGAGTATATGTCTCAGGAAGAAACGCAAACTCCTTTTTGCTTTCCTACAGAGAGTCCGAGATTTATACCCAGGTCAGATATCGAAATGATATACGAGGATTGTGATCCGGAGGGGTGCCGTGCTCCACCAAATTCATTAGAGGAAGACACTCTGATGAAAGACAACTTTGACCACAATTACTATGGCCCAATGGATGGTCTGCCAATGTGGCAACCTTATCTAGGAAACTTGGGGCAAGAGAGTCAGCTGAACAATGAAAGTTAGCTGAGCATCATTGAACAGAATACATGTGTCCCCACCATGTCATGGGATCAACACTCAGGTCATTCTGAAGCTACTCAACATGAAGATGAATTCACAACGTTTATAGGACTTGAATTCATCAATTATGCTTTTCCCGAGGTCAACGTCATCGAGAGAGATGACTCCTCCAGTTCCAAAGAAGTTTAGGATACTCTGGGAGAACCAAGTGGAAAATACGACTATATGGTCAAGTACACCGCTCCCGAAAGCTCTCGTATCAGGCTCGAAGATATCCAGCCTACTGGATGGGAAGATACAGCTGAGAGCACAAATACTATGCAAAATACAACTGAGGAATCCTCCTACGAAAATTCTGCCTGGGAGACAGATTCCAATGATCCCGCTCCACCAGAAATCAGCGTCATTTCTGAAGACAAATCAAGGAAGGTGCCAGACTTTGTGATTCACCGAGGAGTTCGCCGCCAATGGGTTGCCGTCGAGGTTCCAAAGATCGTTCATCAGTCAAAGTAATTGCCATCTTTAACCTTTCACCCTGCCCAGGTGAAACGAATATTTTGATAGGGCTCGCTTTCTGTAAATATCCCTCTTCGCTTCGCCCAAAGCGACAGAGTTTTGATTTATAGGGTTGTAGTTTCAAGAATCGACTTGTTCATTAATAAAATAACGTCGTTCTGTAATTTCCGCATTAATTGCTATTTTCTCTTTTTTCTTTTTCTCAGAAAATGGTAATCCTAAAAAACAATTCAAACAAAAACAAGCAGTAAAACAAATACACTGCACACACTTGCATTTTCCTCTATCTCTTCTAAACACAAATCATCACGTCATGCAGATTGCTTGTTTTAAACCCAGTTGAAACATACGATCCGATGCCTTCTCCCAACTTTGAGTTCCCGGTATTCGAGGCTGAAGAAGAAAATGACGACAAAATTCCAGAAGAGATCTCTCAACTACCCAGACAAGAGGAAAGGTCCATTGAACCTCACAAAGAATCGTTGGAAACGATAAACTTGGGTTCAAAAAAAGAGAGAAAAGAAATCAGGATTGGGGCACTGCTTAGTCCAACTGCCAGAGAGAGTTTGATAAAGCTTCTCAAAGAATTTCCCGATGTATTCGCTTGGTCCTATCAGGATATGCCAGGGTTGGATACCAGCATCGTGGACCATCACTTACCGTTAAGATCAGAATGTCCGCCAGTAAAGCAAAGGTTGAGACGGACTCACCCGGACATGGCCATCAAAATCAAAGAGGAGGTGCAGAAACAGATTGACGCGGGTTTCCTCGCTACATCTGAATATCCTCAATGGTTAGCCAACATCGTACCCGTTCCCAAAAAGGATGGAAAGGTCAGAATGTCTGTCGACTACAGGGATCTAAACAAGGCTAGTCCAAAGGACGACTTCCCTTTACCACACATTGACATACTGGTAGACAGCACAACAAAGTTCAAAGTATTCTCCTTTATGGATGGATTCTCGGGCTATAACCAGATCAAAATGGGGCCGAAAGACATGGAGAAAATTTCGTTCATTACCCCATGGGGCACCTTTTGTTACAAGGTAATGCTGTTCGGTTTGAAGAACGCGGGGCAACCTTTCAAAGGGCCATGACTACTCTGTTTCATGACATGATACACAGGGAAATCGAGGTATATGTCAATGATATGATTGCAAAATCAAAAACAGAGAGTGAGCACGTTGAACATCTGTCAAAATTGTTCGAACGTTTATGAAAATTCAAGCTCCGCTTGAATCCCAACAAGTGCACCTTCGGTGTCCGTTCAGGGAGACTATTAGGGTTCATCGTCAGCCAGAAAGGGATTGAAGTTGATCCTAACAAGGTCAAGGCCATTCAAGAAATGCCTTCTCCGAAAACTGAAAAGCAAGTCAGAGGATTCCTGGGACGTTTAAACTACATCTCCAGATTCATATTCCTTATGACCGCCACGTATGCGCCGATTTTCAAATTACGCAAAAAGAACCAGGATTGCGTTTGGTCAGAAGATTGCCAAACTGCATTCGACAGTTTCAAGGAATATCTATTGAATCCTCCGATTCTATCACCTCCAGTGGAAGGAAGACCACTGATCATTTACCTCACAGTTCTAGAGGACTCAATGGGAGGTGTACTTGGCCAACAAGACGAAACTAAACGGAAAGAGTGTGCCATTTACTATCTAAGCAAGAAATTCACCGACTGCGAGACTCGGTACACGATGCTTGAGAAAACTTGTTGCGCTTTGCCTTGGGCAGCCAAACGTCTTCCCCAATACATGATTCGTCATACTACTTGGTTGGTCTCCGAAATGGATCCAATCAAGTATGTCTTCAAAAAACCTGCTCTCAAGGGAAGGATTGCCCGTTGGCAGATGCTGTTATCAGAATATGACATAGAGTACCACGCTCAAAAAGCCGTTAAGGGAAGTATTTTAGCCGATCATTTGGCTCATCAACCGATTGACGATCAAGAATCAATCGGGTTTGACTTCCCAGACGAAGATGTCATGTATCTAAAGATGAAAGACTGCGATGAACCGCTACCCAGTGAAGGGGCAGAACCAGGTTCCCAATGGGGACTTATCTTTGACGGAGCAGTTAATCATTATGGAAACAGAATTGGGGCAATCATTGTTACCCCTCAGGGTACCCACATTCCTTTCACTGCCAGACTTACGTTCAAATGTATGAACAACGAGGCCAAATACCAAGCTTGTATTATGGGTCTCGAGGAAGCAATTGATTAAGGATAAAAAATTTGGACGTATACGGTGATTCAGCCTTGGTTATCAATCAGATAAAAGGAGATTGGAACACATACCAATTAGGATTGATTCCTTACAAAGACTATGCAAGAAGGTTGTTACCTTTCTTCAACAGAGTTGAGTTTCATCACATCCCTTGTGATGAGAATCACATGGCTGATGCATTAGCCACTATCTCTTCTATGATTAGTGTAGGTCAATGGAATGACCTACCTAAGATCGACATAATGCGCCTTGAACGGCCCGCTTACATCTTTACGATTGAAGCAGTCATAGACGACAAACCTTGGTATCGCGATATCAAATGCTTCCTTCAGAAACAAGAGTACCCATCCGGGGCACTCAGAAAAGACAGGAAAACCCTCAGAAGATTGGCTGGAAACTTCTTCCTGAGCGGTGACACTCTTTATAAGAGGAATTTTGACATGGTCTTGCTCCGATGCGTCGACAGACCAGAAGCAGACATGCTTATGAAAGAAATTCATGAAGGATCCTTTGGCACTCATGCCAACGGACACACAATGGCGAGAAAAATTCTGAGAGCAAGGTACTACTGGTTGACCATGGAATCCGACTGCTACAAGTACATAAGGAGGTGTCACAAGTGTCAGATATACTCCGATAAAATTCATGTACCGCCATCACATCTCAAAGTTCTTTCTTCCCCGTGGCCTTTTTCCATATGGGGAATCGACATGATTGGCTTGATCGAACCTAAGGCTTCAAACGGACATCGGTTCATCCTAGTAGCCATTGACTACTTCACCAAGTGGGTCGAAGCAGCATCGTACGCTAATGTAACCCGACAAGTGGTGATCCGATTTATCAAAAACAATATCATCTGCCGTTATGGTGTTCCGAGCCAGATCATTACTTATAATGGATCTAACTTGAACAACAGGATGATGAAAGAGTTGTGTGCAGAGTTCAAGATCGAACACCATAACTCATCTCCCTACCGACCCAAGATGAACGGAGCAGTAGAAGCAGCCAATAAGAACATCAAAAGGATTGTTCAGAAGATGGTTGTAACCTACAAAGATTGGCACGAAATGCTACCCTTTGCTCTTCATGGTTATCGCACATCTGTCCGCACTTCAACAGGGGCGACTCCTTTCTCTCTAGTATATGGCATGGAAGCAGTGCTCCCCATAGAAGTGGAGATCCCGTCAATTCGAGTATTGATGGAAGCTAAGCTCACCGAAGCTGAATGGTGTCAAAGTCGACACGACGAACTGAATCTGATTGAAGAAAAGAGAATAACGGCACTATGCCACGGTCAGTTGTATCAATAGAGAATGAAGAGGGCGTTCGACAAAAAGGTTCGACCTCGCATCTTCAGGAAAGGAGACCTTGTGCTCAAGAAGATACAATCATTTCTCATTGATTCTCAGGGTAAATGGACTCCGAATTATGATGGCCCCTATGTGGTCACGAAAGCTTTCTCAGGCGGCGCCTTGAGAATTGCAAACATGGACGGAGAGGAATTTTCCTACCCCACGAATGTTGATGTAGTCAAGAAATACTTCGCCTAAAAAAAAGAAAAAAAAACGTCTCGGTGGATTGAAAACCCGAAAGGGCGGTCCAGGCAAAAGTTAGAGACATGAAAAAAATCATCCCGATGGATTGGGAACATCATAGTACAATCCAGGCAAAATTTAGGGATAATGTCAAGTAACTATGTTCAACAGAGGCAAGTCCCTCAACAACAGTTACATCATCTGTCAGAAAACTCCAGTCAAGGTCATCTTCGACAGAAGCTCAGGATGTCCCAAATTCAAAGTTGGTAGAAGGATAGTGATCGTTATGTTTCAACGTAGCCCTTTTCCCTGTAAATTACCATTTTCAAACTTTGTATATACTCTTTGGAATCATGCGTTTGGCTGATCTCCATCTTATCAATAAAGTTTGAGCCTTTGTGCTTTTGTTTGTAATTCTTATTTGTTTTAGCTTTACAGAACGACATTTTAATATGATTAACGATTCTTGAAATAAAACAAAAATGAATTTACTTGTTAAAACTTTTTCTGCTTTTAAATTAAAGACGGCAATTTCTTTTGACTGTTGAACATCAGAAGAACATCGGTCGCTTCTCCAGATGTAATCGAACTTCAAAGTGCAGAATCAAAGTACTCCTTCTAACCCAGTACGCCTGAATGAAGGGATCAACTGTGTAAGAGACCTTGTTTCGTCTGACCCGCTTCGGCCAAGTTCTCATCTCCTAAGCCCGATCACCGGTATTCCTCGCGAGGACTACTTTTCCTAAGCAAGGTAGAATTGCTACTTTTGGACCAACGGTACTTCTTCGCCCCGCGATGGCCGAGTATCCAGTCATGTTCACCCGTCAGTTTGTATGTCACATCCATCTTGTTAGCATAAACATACATGCATCATTGCATTATTGATTTGCATTCACATTTCATATTGCATCACAATCACTCTAGTCGGTCTTGTCCCCTGGTGATAAAAGTTCTCTCAATCGAGTTGTCAAACCTTTCCTCGTTAGGAAGTGAATCATCTAAGCAATCTCTCTCCCGTTTATCTCTGGATTAGAGACGGCCCTTGACCACTTTGATAACTTGAACCTCTGAGAAACAAGAAAGCTTTCAACAAATGTCACTCTTCGCCATTGAAGATGATATCCTCGCTTTCCCGGATTAAGGAATCCACAGAGAAAGCCCCTTAATCAGAGATTCGGCAGTACGACAGTTTTTCTCCGAAAAAACCACTGATGAAAAGGTCATCGACACCTCAAAATGGGACCCCATCATATGGCATTTCTCCGGGAAAATCCCGAGAAAAATATGATGTAAGATCCCAAGCGACAGTAGTCAGCCAAGAGACCTGCTTTTCCCCCAGTAGAAACAAATGGCATCTCCAACAGAGAAGTTTGTGCAACTCTACAACTCAGACGACTGGGTTCCCCAGCAAGTCTGACATCAAAACTTTTTCCGCTCAAATGGCATCTCCCCAGGAAAATTCGGCGAGAAGTTTGAAGGAAAACCGCTACTAACAGCGTTCCTTGTCAAGAAAGTTTATTGACAAAAGAAACTGAGACCAGTTCCTTGGTAAGAAACCAGGATCGAGGGGAAGTTTATTTCAGCAACTAAGACTAGGTCCTTGGTAGGAAACCAGGATCGAGGGGAAGTTTATATCAGAAACCGAGACCAGATCCTTGTTTGGAAACCAGGATCGAGGGGAAGTTTTCAAAAGAAACTAAGACCAGTTCCTTGGTAGGAAACCAGGATCGAGGGGAAGTTTATTACAAAAGAAAACTGAGACCAGCTCCTTGGCTGAAGACCCGGATCGAGGGGAAGTTTACCTTTTCTAAGCATCTTCGCTTAGCTAAAGAAGATGAATGCGTAAGCTACCATTCATAACCACCATCAAAATTTTGGGTATTCCGATATTTAATCCTCTTGCACCCCGAATGCCTGAATACCTTCGTCATTCACACCTTCGGGTCCAAGAAGATTAAATAGGGGCATCTGTCATACCCCAAATTTTGACCACTAAGATTTCCCATCATTGTGCAAATCATCATCACAATATGGGGGAACCATCATACTTCATTAGTCTCCCCAAAGATGGGTGAGCATCCACTACAATCAAAATTAGGGTTTCAAGCCCTCTCAGAGCCTTAGACAAAGGATCAGTCAAGGAATGACTTGATTTTGAACTTGTCTAACCTCTCAAACATTCACAATGGATCAAAAGGACTCCCACTTCAAGGATTAAGCACAAGGCTGCTCCCTTCTAGGTGGATCAAGTCTCAAGATCGCCAGTGTCACCAAATTAGGGTTTTGGTCGACCAGGGCCTCCAGATGGAAAATTTCATTTGGGCACAAGGCAATGATCCAAAACCTAACCTAATATACTCCATGGAACCTCATGGACCCAATCATCAAGTCAATTTTTCCTCAGGGGATGCATTTATCAAAAATCAGGAATTAGGGTTTCTTGACCTAATTCACCCCTAAGTTGACTTTTGTAACAAACCATGAGCCAAGACCTCAAGAGAGGGTTTAAGGGTCTCTAATGAACTATATTGATCCATTTGTAACAATGGATTAATCCAAGAAGCTTGAGCAACAAGTCTCAATTTCATCTGCACCACAATTAGGGTTTTAAGGGAAAAGTCAACTATAACTTTGACTTTTGACCAGGACATGCTCCCAAGCCCTAAGACATGATTCAATATGCCCTATGACACCCATGGAACATGTCCATCAAGTTTGATTTAGGTCAAGGACATGATTTCATGAAGAATGGCACAGTTTGGAATTCATCTGATAAAAAGTCAACTGTGCACAAAAGTCAACTTTGACTTTTTGATATTTTTCACCAAAATGGATTTTTAACCCTAAAATGATGTTAATGTATGATTTGAATCATCATTCATCAAGAAAAGTTGGATAACTTGTAAAAGGGGTAACCATGAAAACTTAGAAAATTTTCTAAGTTAAAAAATAAAGTGACAAGGGTACCAACTTTGGAGGATCATAACTCCTAAACCACAAAGCCATTTTTCCTCATCCAAAGATGGATTTGTAGCCCTCATTACCCTCTACAAAAACTTCAACTAGACCTAAGTCCAATTCATTAAGGATTTTGAGTTATGGAGTGATCAAAATGGCTGAAAAGTGAAAATGTCACTTTTTCCAACAGTTGGTGAAATTTTCACTAAGTCAGAATCTGCCTTCACTTTTTGCCAAATGTAGGGGGATTTTTCACTTGGATTCAAAAGAGATCAAAACCAAACATGTTCAAACAGTTGTTGTATCATGTAAGGGCTTTCCAAAATGGTCAAGAGCATTACCAAATTCAACTTACACCATGAGATATGACATTGGCAAGTTGCCTTGCTGAAATCTATCAAGGCAAGGCAGAATTTGCAATTTTGCTCGATTTGCCAAAATCAGCCAAATTCAAATGCTCCTATCCACTTGGACACCTCAGAGGATTAAATCTAAAGGGGACAATCACTGAGCCAAGCCTCCAAAGTCTTTGGAACAAGAAATAGCATGTTGAACCTAGAATGGCCAAAATAGGGACAAGACTCCAAATTTGGATTGAAGCATTCAATGGAAGCATCAAGGTGGCATGGACTGAGCCATTCTCATCTGAAATTAGTCAAGACTTATCCAAGACCAAGGGAACCACAGCCCTGTTCCCTAACCTCTAGTCAATGGCTAGAGGAGACTTGCATTTCCATTGGCCAACATTGAACAAACACCTGCTGCAGTTGCCATTCACTGTGGATCCCAAAACAAACTTGCTCTACTATAAATAGAGCTCAATTGTGTTCAGTTTGAGTACACCAAAGCCATCAAACAGATGCTTTCCTCAAAATCTCTTCTTTCACCTCAAACTTGCCTTCCAAAGCAAGTAATTCTGGGTTTTTGAGCTAGAGAGCAATTCCACCCAAACTAATCACACACACCTCATATATATCATATGTAAGCTGTGCAAACCGTCAAAAGTGACCTGTAATCACAACATCACAAAGTCACCTCTCAAAACCTCAAAATAGCACTTTTCTGCATTTTTCAAACCTTAAACAAAAATCACAAGTGGTTTATTCAAACCTATTTGGTATTTTTCATTGATTTTCTTTAAATATTTATTTTTTAAAGAATAAAATTAGGGTTTCTTTGATTTTCACTCAAAACAAATCATTGTCAAACACTCATGGGCCTCTAATAGAGTGTAAGACCCAATCCTTTTTTGACCAAATCATTTTGGGCCTCAGTGTATTGTATAAGTCCCGATACTGTCAAAAACGAACGACGCGATCGTCGCCTTTTGAAAAAATAACCTTGGGCCTCTCCTCGAGCTATAAGACCCATTCAAAACTTTTGGGCCTCTATTAGAGTGTAAGACCCAACCCCCTTTTAACCAAAACAATTTTGGGCCTCACTTATTGTATAAGTCCCTTCGCGTTAAAAGAAAACCTCGTCGCGATCGCCATCTTAAACAGAAAAACAAACTGGGCCTACCCTCGTGTTATAAGCCCCACTCTTTTTCTTTAAAACTTTTTGGGCCTCTTGAGAGAGTGTAAGACCCATCCTTTTGTACAGAAAACCATTTTGGGCCTCAGTCACTTGTATAAGTCCCTCTGTACAAAATTCAAACAGTACGCTCACTGATAAAACCCTGGGCCTCTCCTTGAGCTGTATGCCCCAAATCTTTCTTTTTCAAAGTACTTTCTCCTTTGATTTTGAATATACTGTTGTTTTCAATCTTTTTTTGTTGAACAACTAACCAAACAGCATGGAAGCTCTACAACCGAGTAAGTGGTTATTGCTTTCATTTACTGCTTTCATATACATATAACTGTATTGTGGGGCTGTTTCGTTGTAAGTCTTCTTTCATAAACTCATATCAATTGTGTAATAATAGTATAGATATTTAGAGTCAAAACTAGATCCCTATAGGATTACCAGACACAGTCTTCCCTCCTCTTGGGGTTAAACAATATGGAGACATGAAAGGCAGCATTCTCAGTGAACCCTTTCATAGACTGTCACTTTAGAAGTTGTCAAAGAAACTCTATTCCCCAGAGATGATCACTTCTCCGTGAATTGCATCTCTTGAGTTTCTTCCAAATTCTCGGACTTTCCTGGCTTGATCTATTCTCGGTGAATGGCATGTCTTGAACTTCCCGAGGTTTTGGGGACCCACAGGCTTCTTAAAATCAATTGTCAAGAAACTCTATTCCCCAGAGATGATCTCTTCTCTATGAATGGCATCTCTTGAGTTTCTTCCAAATTCTCGGACTTTCCTGACTTTGATCTATTCTCGGTGAATAGCATTGCCTTGAATTTCTCGGGGTTTGGGGACCCATCGGCTTCTTAAAAGCAATCGGCCTCCTCTTGGCCATTGTACAAGGACCCACAGGCTTCCTAAAAGCAACATAGCCTCCTTTTGGGCTTAGTACAAGGACCCTACAGCTTCTTAGAAGTATTCACAGCCTCCTCTTAGGCTTCGTATAATGATCTCTTCCTCCGGGAATGATAGCCTTCTCTTGGGCTTAGTACAAGGACCGATCGGCTTCTTAAAAGTTTCCAGCCTCCTCTTGGGCTTCGTACAAATTGTCCCAACGACCTCCTAGAGGTATAGGAACATAACTTAGTCATTTGCATAGAACAGTCCTTTCATAGAGTCTACTACTGTTTTTCAAAGCACAGTACAAAGGATAAAACCCTAGACTTGGACAGTCTAACTTCCTTGAGTCTCAAAGACATTCTCAAGTGACCCCTTCGTTAAATAGGAAGGAAACCCGTAGACTTGGACAGTCTCAATACCCTTCGGATTTCCCGCTTCTTTAAAGGACAAGCATAACCCGGACCCTTGAATCAAATCCTTGAGTACAGTATTGCTCATATAAGAACTAATTGTCTCTTTAAAATCAATATACTGGACCTATCACTTAACTGAAGCAGTTACCATAGCCTCCTCTTAAGCTTTGTATAATGATCCTTCTCCAGTGAAGTTAGCCTCCTCTTGGGCTTTGTACAATGATCCTCCCTAGCGGAGTCAAACAACGTTTAGCCTCTCTCTCGGGCTTTATACGAGACACATAAGAGACTCCCTCATTGAGTCGATCACCCCTTTCGCCTCCATCTCAGGCTTTATACGAGATACAAAAAGGTTCTTATTGAGCCAAATAAACAACAACCTCCATCTCGGGCTTTGTACGAGGTACAAAAAACTTTCTTGTTGAGTCAAACAGCCTCCATCTCGGGCTTTATAGAGATACCAAAAGACTCCATCGTCGAGTCAAAACCTTTTAGCCTCTCTCTCGGGCTTTGTACGAGACACATATTAGCCTCCTCTTAGGCTTTGTATAAGCAAACCACTGGTTGATCCAATCAACCTTTTAGCATCAAAGTTATGCCTCGTTCATAGTACACAAACATCAACAACTCCTTTCCCTTTCATCTAATCGCTGTAAGCGGCAAGCCTCTGGATTATTTACATCCATGCCACTGTCCCTCTTTTAGCATGAGAAATTCCTAAAGGAAAGATAGCATTGCTCTACACTGAGTTAAAGTCTTCTCCTTCAGGTTAAAATCCCCTATAAAGGAAATTATGCCATTGCCGGATTAACAAATCCCGGTTAAAGTAATTCTCCTTTATAAAACAGTTGTGACAAATAAACCCCTTTAGAGATGACAAATTCTCTCTAAAGTTGAGACCTTTTGGCTTCATATCTTGGGCTTTGAACAAGATACAAACAGACTTTCAGCTTCACGTCTTGGGCTTTGAACAAGACACCAAAACACCCATTTCCTCCCATAGAATAGGAGGAACTACGAACGCTCTGATTTCCCTGTTTTGGATAAACGGGAATACGTAGGCATAAGATTGAAAGAAAAATCTTAGCGAGCACACTAAACAAAAACCCAAATCCCATATCTCCATCAATCAAAAGCAGTAATTCAAAAACATCAGTCCTAACATCCTAATCCTTGTTCCCCGCCAGAAACCCTCTGTCTAGATAAAAAACAAGAAGAAAACTGTATTGACGAAAATACAAATAACCAGTACAAAGGCCCCCCACATTGATAGCATTCGTAACCTAACAGACCGCTGTTTAAACTCAGTATGCAAAGCAGGGTTAATTGGAGACATCTATTTCCATTCCTTCATCAGCTTTAATAGGATAAAAAATGAATCGACCTGTAGTTTAAGCTCAAACCGCAGAGAGCGACCAGCGCTTAAGAACCGCGTCCAAAATCGCTCGCTACACTTTGGTATGCTCAAACTGATCAGAAAGAACCTCTATTTATAGTAGAGCAAGTTTTTTTGGGAGCAATAGTGATTGGGGGCTGGATCATCCTATTATCCATCGAGTTTTTTCATGTAGCCAAAGTCTCCTCTAGCCATTGACTTGAGTCAATCTTGCAGGCTATGAGTTTTCTGATGAAGGGATAAGGCTTGATTCATTTGCAATGTTATGGACTAATACATGCCATCTCTACGCATCCATTCAATGCATCATAACAAAGTTGGAGTTTTTGGAAATGAACTTGGAATGTCACATTCCTAAAGGATTGGATTTTTGACTTGGTGGCCTTGTGATCAGATACTTCATCATTCATGTTGATTTTGGACATAAATGAAATGATGCAATTGTCCAAAATTTCCTAGAGAAATCGTAGGATGCAAGTTATGTACCAATGTTGTTGTGTAGGCAGGGTGAAAAATGCCATTTTTGGAGGCTTATAACTCCTTGCTCAAGTTGAATCATGGGAGACTCTTGTAATTTTTGGAAAGCCCCTATATCATACTTCAACTTTGATGTTTAACTTTGGTCTTGAATCATCTTGGATCATAATGAAAAATGGCCTTAAAGTTGGATAAATCATGAGACAGATTCTGTCTCAAAATTTTCTAAGTGTTGGAAAAGTGTCCATTTTCCATTTTTTGTGATTTTGATCAATCCATAACTCAAAATCCATGAGGATTTGGAATATGTTGTAGTTGACAATCTTGAAGTATGTAATGAGAGCTTTCATTTGAGCGTTGGATGGAAGAAAAAGGTTACTTGGATCACAAGTTATGGTCTTGCAAAGTTGGGTAGAAATCACTTTTTTTCATGACTTAGTGAAATTTTAAGTTTCTTAAGATTGCCCTTTTTGCAAGTAACCCTACTTTTCTTAATTTTTCTTGATTGATGATAATCCAAACCATAAGTTAACATTTTGTTTTTACTTAGAGAAGCCATATTTGTCAAGAAATTCCAAAAGTCAAACTAGGTTTTTTGGCACAGTTGACTTGTTGTCAGATGAATTTCAAACTTTGTGATTCTCTATGAAATCAAATCCTTGACCTAATTCAAACCTAATGGATGTATTCCATAGGTGTTTTAGAGTGCCTTTAATCATTTCCCAAGGTTTGAAATCATGTCTTGGTCAAAACTCAAAGGTATGGTTGACTTTTCTCAAAATTCCTAGTTTGTGGTCCAGGTCAATTTGCATATTCATATTGCTCATGAACCAAGTTCTTTGTGTCCATTTGAACTTGTAAGAGGATCAATATAAGATATTAGAGGTCATCAAAATATTTCTTGAGAGCTTGATCAACTTAGGGGTGAATTAGGTCAGGAAACCCTAATTCTTGATTTTTGATGAATGCATCCCCTGAGGCTATTTTGAACTTGTGATTGGATCCATGGCGTCCCTTTGAGCTTCTTGGATCATGTTTTGAAATATTGGCTCATGCCCAGATGAAAATTTCTCTCTGGAGGTCTTGGTCGACCAAAACCCTAATTTGGTGACACTGATGATCTTGAGGCTTGATCAACTTGAGATGTTGCATTTTCATGCTTGATTCTTGATGTGGGAGACCTATTGATCCTTCATGGATGTTTGAGAGGCTTGACAAGTTGAGGATTATGTCCATTCTTGATTGATCCTTTATCTGAGTACTCTGAGAGGGTCCAAAACCCTAATTCTTGATTGGAGTGAATGCTCAACAATTTTTGAGAGGATTGATGATGTAAGAAGGTACATCCATGTTATAGTTATGATTTGCACAATGATGGGAAATCTTGTGGTCAAATTTAGGGAATGAACCATCCACTTGGTGAAGTAATCAATGGCAACTAGAATGAAACAATGCCCATTGGAAGTAGTGGCCTCGATCTTTCCGATCATGTCAATGCCCCACATAGCAAAGGACCACGGAGACACCATAACTTTCAAAGGATTCGATGGTACATGCGTTTTGTCAGCATAAATCTGGCATTTATGGCACTTTCGAGCATATTTGAAACAATCTGATTCCATGGTTATCCAGTAATAACCTGCTCTTAACAAATTTTTTGCCATAGCATGTCCGTTGGCATGGGTACCAAAGGAACCTTCGTGCACTTCTTGCATCAACATGTCTGCTTCGTGTCTATCCACACATTTGAGCAAGACCATGTTGAATTCCGTATATACAACACGTCGTCCTCGTTTAAGAAGAAACTACCATCCAATCTCCTCAGAGTCTTCTTATCATTGTTGGATGCCCCTGTAGCGAGCTATTTTGGACGCGGTTCTTAGGCGCTGTCGCTCTTTTTGGGGTTTACTACAGGTCGATTCATTTTTTATCCTATTGAGCTGACTAAGGAAGGGAAATAGATGTCTCCAATTAACCCTGCTTGCATACTGAGTTTAAACAGCGGTCTGTTAGGTTACGGATGTTATGTAATCGTGGGGCCTTTCGCTTTTCTTACTTTGTTCAAAATGGAACACGGGGACTTGTTCCTGGGGAATTTTGTTAGGATACTGTGCCAGATTAGGTGAAGGTATGGGACTTTGGGTTTTTTATTAGTGTGCTCGCTAAGATTTTTTCTTTCAATCTTATGCCTACGTATTCCCGTTTTACCGAAACAGGGAAATCAGAGTGATCGTAGTTCCTCCTATTCTATGGGAGGAAATGGTGTTTTGGTGTCTTGTTCAAAGCCTAAGACGTGAAGCGAAAGGTGGTTTGTATCTTGTTCAAAGCCCAAGATATGAAGCTGAAGGGTCTATTTATATCTTGTTCAAAGCCCAAGATGTGAAGCAGAAGGGTCTATTTGTATCTTGTTCAAATCCCAAGATGTGAAGCTAAAAGGGTGTTGACTTTAGAGAGAATTTGTCATCTCTAAAGGGGTTTGTTTGTCACAACTGTTGGGTGACTGATTATAAAGAAGAATTACTTTAACCGGGATATGTGAATCTGGCAATGCCATAATTTCCTTTATAGGGGTTTTTCAACCTGAAGGAGAAGACTTTAACTCAGTGTAGAGCAATGCTATCTTTCCTTAGGAATTTCTCATGCTAAAAGAGGGACAGTGGCATGGATGTAAATAATCCAGAGGCTTGCCGCTTACAGCAGTTAGATGAAGGAGTTGTTGATGTTTGTATGTCGTGAACGAGGCACAACTTTGATGCTAAAAGGTTGATTGACTCAACCGGGGTTTCCTTATACAAAGCCTAAGAGGAGGCTATCATTCCCGGAGGAAGATTCCTTATATGAAGCCTAAGAGAAGGATATTGGCCCAAAATGAGGGAGTTTTTATGTGTCTCGTACGAAGCCCGAGAGAGAGGCTAAAAGGGTTGACTCAACAAGAGAGTGTTTTTGTATGTGTCTTGTACGAAGCCCAAGATGGAAGCTGAAAGGAGTTTGACTCAACAAGAGATTCTTTTTGTACCTCGTACAAAGCCCGAGATGGAGGCTAAAAGGCTTGACTCAACAAGAGAGTCTTTTATACTCAACAAGATAGTGATTTTGTATCTCGTACGAAGCCCGAGATAGAGGCTAAAAGGCTTGACTCAACAAGAGAGTCTTTTATACTCAACAAGAGAGTGATTTTGTATCTCGTAAGAAGCCCGAGATGAAGGCTAAAAAGGTTTGACTCAATAAGAGAGTCTTTGTATCTCATACGAAGCCCGAGATGGAGGCTAAAGGCTACTGTTTCAGTTGAGTGACAGGTCCAGTATGTTGGTTCAAAGAGAAAATCAGTTCTTATGAAGAGACTGATGAAAGGTAAGGTTGTGCTTTGATCAGAGGATCAGGGGCATTTCCTGTTCTTTAAGGAAGCGGGAAATCCAAAGGGTATGGAGACTATCCAAGTCTACGGGTGTCTTTTCCTATTTGAGAATGCCTTCGAGACTCAAGGAGATTAGACTGTCCAAGTCTAGAGTTTTATCTTTTGTACTATGCTTAAAGAAGCAGTAGTAGTACGTTCACGATAGAAAGATCTAGACTCTTTGAAAGGCTGTTATGTTAAGATGACTAATTTTTGTTCCTATACCTCTAGGAGTTCGTCGGGACAATTTGTATGAAGCCCAAGAGGAGGCTGGAAACTTTTAAAAAGCCGAGGGATAATTTGTACGAAGCCCAAGAGGAGGCTATCATTCCCGGAGGAAGAATCCTTATATGAAGCCTAAGAGGAGGCTGTGAAAACTTCTAAGAAGCCGTCGGGTCCTTGTACAACGCCCAAGAGGAGGCGGGGATGCTTTTAGGAAGCCTGTGGGCCCCCAAACCCCGAGAAGTTCAAGACAGGCTATTCACAAAGAATAGATCAAGCCAGGAAAGTCCGACAATTTGGAAGAAAACTCAAGAGATGCCATTCACGGAGAAAAGATAATCTCTGGGGAGTAGAGTTTCTTTGACTATTTCTAAGGGTGACAACCGAAGAGAAGACTGTATCTGGTGCTCCTATGGGGGAAACTCTAAATATCTATACTAGTATTACACAGTTGATATGAGTTTATGAAAGAAGACTTACAGTGAAATAGCCCCACAATACAGTTATATGTATATGAAAGCGGTAAATGAAAGCGTATAAACACTTACTCGGTTGTAGAACTTCCATGCTGTTTGGTTAGTTGTTCAACAAAGAAAGATAGAAAACAACAGTATATTCAAAGTCAAAGGAGAAAGTGCTTTGAAAAGAGGTTAGGGCTTACAGCTCAAGGAGAGGCCCAGGGTTTTATCAGTGATTGCACTATTGAATTTGTACAGAGATTTATACAAGTGACTGAGGCCCGAGAAAGGTTTTCTGTACAAAGGGATGAGTCTTACACTCTCTCAAGAGGCCCAAAGAGTTTTAAAGAAAAAGAAATGGGGGTTATAACACGAGGGTAGGCCCAGATGATTTTTGTTTTAAATGGCGGTGGGTCTTATACAACGACTGAGGCCCAAGAAAGGTTTTCTGTACAAAGGGATGGGTCTTACACTCTCTCAAGAGGCCCATGAGGTGTTTAAAGAAAAAGAATGGGGCTTATAACACGAGGGTAGGCCCAGATGATTTTTGTTTTAAATGGCGATCGCGCCGAGATTTTGAAAACGCGGTGGGTCTTATACAATGACTGAGGCCCAAAAATAATTTGGTTTTCAAAGGGGTTGGGACTTACACTCTAATAGAGGCCCAAAGAGTTTTGAATGGGTCTTATAGCTCGAGGAGAGGCCCAGATGTTTTGTTTTAACGGGCGATGATCGCGCCAAACTTTTGAAATACAACGGGACTTATACAATAAGTGAGGCCCAAGAATAAGTTTTTACTTACAAAGGATTGGGTCTTACACTCTATTAGAGGCCCAAAGTGTTTGAAAGTTTTGATGAGGGTGAAAATAAAGAAACCCTAATTTTATTCTTTAAAAGTAAATATTTAAAGAAAATCAAACAAAAATACCAAATAAGTTTGAATAAACCATTTGTGATTTTCAAAGTAAATATTCACTTTCAAAATGCTTAAAAAACAATTAAAAGGAATTTATTCACAAAAATACTAATTATATTAAATAAATAATATAAATCTATTTTTTTTGTGGAATAAAATATTTCAATATTTTTGTGATTTTTTTCAAAAAGAACCAATAAAAAATAATTAAAATTGAAAGAGTTATTAATTTTCCAATTAATTAACAAAACATGAAAATATTAGAAAAATAGCAAAAAAGTGAAAAAACACAAAATGGCATGGGTGGGGTTTGAACCCACGACCTCAAGGTTACAAGGCGCGCGCCTTACCACTGGGGTGGTGATACATCCATTGCTTGAAGTGAAAACACAAATATACAAGTCATGCCTTGGTTTTAGGCATGGCCCAAGGCAAGGCAAGGCAAGTTTTGGCTCAGAAATGTGAAGGTCATAACTTTCTCATTTCTCCATTGTTTGAGACAAAGTTTATATGCATCTGGACCAGACTTTCATAAGGAATCCAATGGTGGTGTTATTTTTTTTAGATCATACTCCCTCCTCAAAACCCGATAGTGGTTTTGAAAAAGGCCTATAATTGCATTTCCTATGCTACACTTTGATACAGACATGAATTACATGATGAATTGGTTCAAACACAACATATATAACATGTATGAGGTGTGCATGATCAGTGGACCTCAAAGCAATGCATATTTTGGAAAGTTCAAGTCATGAGGCTTACCTCTTTTTGAGCTTTTTGAATTTTTGTGCAATCTGTCAAGCATCTTGTTCCAGAAATGATTTGATGCTTTGGACACACTCAAATGATCCCTTAGAAGCTTTTAGGATGAGTGGAATCAGCTGGTACCTTTCTTACAAAAGGGGTTAAAAGTGACCAAAATAGCAACTCTCTCAAATGGTGTTCCAGATGGGGGTACCATTTGGGACAGTTCAAGGATGATATTTGGAGTGTGTTTGAGGTTTTATCTGGTTTGGAAAGTGACTGAATCAAGACATGGCTTGAAAAATGCACAAAAGGCCTATTTTGAGGTTTTGAGAGGTGACTTTGTGATTTTGGTGTTACAGGTCACTTGTGAGTGTTTGGATCACCTACATATGATGTTTATGAGGTGTGTGTGTGATTGGTTTGGTTGGAATTGCTCTCAA
The DNA here is from genome assembly GCA_022829125.1 of Lathyrus tuberosus. NCBI lineage: Eukaryota > Viridiplantae > Streptophyta > Magnoliopsida > Fabales > Fabaceae > Lathyrus > Lathyrus tuberosus. The sequence goes on from JALAZF010000702.1 coordinate 321,595, forward strand.
ACTCAAAAACTCAGAGTTACCTTGCTAGAGAAGGCATTTTGGCCTAAAGAGAGGGATTTTGAGGAAAGCATCTGTTTGATGGCTTTGGTGTACTCAGACTGAGCACAAATTAGCTCTATTTATAGTAGAGCGAGTTTATTTTGGGATCAATAGTGAATGGCAACTGCAGCAGAGGTTTGGCCAATGTTGAGCAATAGAAATCCAAGTCTCCTCTTGCCATTGACTTGAGGTTAGAGCACAGAGTTGTGGTTCCCTAGTTGTTTGAGGAATCTTGACTGAATTCAGTTGCAAATGTGTCAGTCCATGCCACCTTGGTGTATGCATTGAATGCTCCAATCCAAAATTGGAGTCTTGTCCCTCTTTTAGGCAATTCTAGGTTTGGCATGCTACTTCTTGTTCCAAGGAATTTGGAGGCCTGGCTCAGTGATTGTCCCCTTTAGATTTGATCCTCAGAGGTGTCCAAAGTGATGACAAGGCTTGGAATTATCTGATTTTGCCAAATCGACCAAAAATACAAAATTCTGCCTAGCCTTGGCAGTTTTCAGCAAGGCATGTTTCCATTGTCATATCTCATGGCTCAAGTGGAATTTGGTGATGTTCTTGGTCATTTTGGAAAGCCCTCGTATGATACAATAACTGTTTGATCATATTTGGTTTTGATACTTTTTGGATCCAAGTAAAAAATGCCCCTACATTTGGAAAAAAGTAAGGCAGATTCTGACTTAGTGAAAATTTTACTAAATGTTGGAAAAAGTGGCATTTCATGTTTTCAGCCATTTTGATCATTCCATAACTCAAAATCCATAATGAATTGGAATGAGGTGTAGTTTAAGCTTTAGTAGAGGGCCATGAGGGCTACAAATCCAGCTTTGGATGGGGGAAAATGGCCTTGTGGTTTAGGAGTTATGATCCTCCAAAGTTAGTACCCTTGCCACTTTGTTCATAACTTGGAAAATTCTCTAAGTTTTTATGGTTACTCCTTTTACAAGTTATCCCACTTTCTTTGGTTTTTCTTGATGAATGATGATTCAAATCATACATTAACATCATTTTAAGGATAAAAATCCATTTTTGTGAAAAATCTCAAAAAGTCAAAGTTTGACTTTTGTGCTCAATTGACTTTTTATCAGATGAATTCCAAACGGTGCGATCCTCTATGAAATCAAGTCCTTGACCTAAATCAAACTTGATGGATTGATTTCATATGTGTTTTAGGGTGTATTGATTCATGTCCTAGGGTTTGGGAGCATGTCCTGGTTAAAAGTCAAAGCTACAGTTGACTTTTTGCGCGAAACCATAAGTGTGGTCCAGATGAAATTGAGACTTGTTTCTCAAGCTTCCTAGATCAATCCATTGTTGCAAATGGATCAATGGGGTTTATTAGAGACCCTCAAATTATGTCTTGAGGTCTTGGCTCATGATTTGTCCCAAAAGTCAACTTAGGGGTGAATTAGGTCAAGAAACCCTAATTCCTGATTTTTGATGAATGCATCCCCTGAGGCCAAATTGACTTGATGCTTGGGTCCATGAGGTTCCATGGAGTATTTTAGGTTATACTTTGAAGCATTGGCTCATGCCTAGAGGAAAATCTCCATCTGGAGCCCCTGGTCGACCAAAACCCTAATTTGGTGACACCGGCGATCTTGAGGCTTGATCCACCTAAAAGGGAGCAGCCTTGTGCTTAATCCTTGAAGTGGGAGTCCTCTTGATCCATTGTAGATGTTTGAGAGGTTAGACAAGTTGAAGATCATGTCATTCCTTGGTTGTCCTTTGTCTAAGAACTCTGAGAGGGCTTTAAACCGTAATTTTGATTGTAGAGAAGGCTCACCCATCTTTGGGGAGACTGAGGGGGTACAATGGTCCATCCATATGGTGCTGTTAATTTTCCCAATGATGGGAAATCTTAGTGGTCAAAATTTGGGGTATGATATATGCCCCTATTTAATCTTCTTGGACCCGAAGGTGTGAATGGCGAAGGTATTCGGGTATTCGGGGTGCAAGAGGATTAAATATCGGAATACCCGAAATTTTGATGGTGGTTAAGAATGGTAGCTTGTGCATCCTTCTTCTTTTACTAAGAAATTATGCTTAGAAAAGGTAAAAACTTCCCCTCGATCCTGGCTTTCAGCCAAGGAACTGGTCTTAGTTTCTGAAATAAAACTTCCCCTCGATCCTGGTTTTTAGCCAAGGAACTGGTCTCAGATGCTGAACTAAACTTCCCCTCGATCCTGGTTTCCTTCCAAGGAACTGGTCTCAGTTTCTTAAATAAACTTCCCCTCGATCCTGGTTTCCTGCCAAGGAACTGGTCTTAGTTGCTGAAATAAACTTCCCCTCGATCCTGGTTTCCTACCAAGGAACTGGTCTTAGTTTCTTTTGTCAATAAACTTTATTGACAAGGGACGCTATTCGTAGCGGTTTTCATCAAACTTCTCGCCGAATTTTCCTGGGGAGATGCCATTTTGACGAAAAAAGTTTTGATGTCAGACTTGATGGGGAACCCATTCGTCTGAGTTGTAGAGGTGCACAGACTTCTCTGTTGGAGACGCCATTTGTTTCTACTGGGGAAAACAAGTCTCTTGAGAGACTGCTTCCGCTTGGGGTGTTACATCATACTTTTCTCAGGATTTTCCCGGAGAAATGCCATATGATGTGATCCAATTTTGAGATGCCGATGACCTTTTCATCAGCGGATTTTTTTAGGGAAAAACGGCTGTACTGCCAAATTTCTGATTACGTAGCTTTCTCTGGGGATTTTCCTTAATCCGGGAAAGCGAAAATTTCATCTTCAATGGCGAAGAGTGACATTTGTTGAAGGTTCTCTGGTCTTTCAGAGGTTCAAGTTATCAAAGTGGTCGAGTGCCGACTTCATCCCAGAAATACACTAGAGGAGAGAGATTGTTTAGACGCGACATTTCCTGATGAGGAAAGAACTGACAACTCGATTGAGAGGACTGTTATCACTAGGGGGTAAGACCGACTAGAGTAATAGTGATGCAATATGAATATGAATGCAAATCAACAATGCATGATGTATGTATGTTTATGCTGACAAAACCGACGCGACATACAGACTAATGGATGAACACGACTGGATACTCAGCCACTGCGGGGCGAAGAAGTACCGTTGGTCCAAAAGTAGCAATGCTGCCTTGCTTAGGAGAAATAGTCCCTGCGGGGAATACTGTTGGTTGGGCTTAGGAGATAAGAACTCGGTCGAGGGTATCAGATGGGAAAGCCGCATCTGATACGGTTGATCCTTCGTTCAAGCGTATTTGTTTAGAAGGAGTACTTTGATTCTGCACCTTGAAGCTCGATTACTTCTGGAGAAGCGAGCGATGTTCTTTCGATGTTCAACAGTCAAAAGAAATTGCCATCTTTATTAAAAGCAAAAAAATTTTACAACTAAATTCTTTTTCCAAGAATCGTTGATCATGTTAAAATGTCGTTCTATAAAGTTAAATAAAATGAGAACTACAAACAAAAGCACAAGGGCTCAAATTTTATTGATAGGATGGAAATCAGCCAAACGTGTGATTCCATAGAGTATTTACAAAGTTAGAAAATGGTAATTTACAGGGAAAAGGGCTACGTTGAAACATAACGACCACTATCCTTCTACCAACTTTGAATTCTGGACATTCAGAGCTTCTGTCGAAGATGACCTTGACTGGAGTTTTCTGATGGATGGCATGACTGCTGAGGAGCTGAACTGATCAGATGTAGTTACTTGCCATTATCCCTAACTTTTGCCTGGATTGTACTTTGAAATTTCCAATCCACCGGGATAATTTTTTCATCATGTCTCTAATTTTTGCTTGGACCGTCCTTTCGGGTTTTCAATCCACCGATACGTTTTTTGTTAGTTTTTTTTTTTAGTTTAGGCGAAGTATTTCTTGACTACATCAACATTCGTGGGGTAGGCAAACTCTTCTCCATCCATGGTTGCGAGTCTCAAGGCACCGCCTGAGAAAGCTTTCTTGACCACATAGGGGCCGTCGTAATTCGGAGTCCATTTTCCCCGAGAGTCAGTGAGAAAGGATTGTATCTTCTTGAGCACAAGGTCTCATTTTCTAAAGACGCGAGGTCGGACCTTTTTGTCGAACGCCTTCCTCATTCTTTGCTGATACAACTGACCATGGCATAGTGCCGTGATTCATTTTTCTTCGATCAGGATTAATTCGTCGTGTCGACTTTGACACCATTTAGCTTCTGTAAGCTTAGCTTCCATCAATACCCGGATTGATGGGATCTCTATTTCTATGGGGAGCACTGCCTCCATGCCATATACTAGAGAGAAAGGGGTTGCCCCTGTTGAAGTGCGGACAGATGTGCGATAACCGTGAAGAGAAAAAGGTACCATCTCGTGCCAGTCTTTGTAGGTTACAACCATCTTCTGAACAATCCTTTTAATATTCTTGTTAGTCGCTTCTACCACTCCGTTCATCTTAGGCCGGTAGGGAGACGAGTTATGGTGTTTGATATTGAACTCAGCACCCAACCCTTTCATCATCTTGTTGTTCAAGTTAGATCCATCATCCGTAATGATCTGGCTCAGAACACCATAACGACAAATGATATTGTTTTTGATAAATCGGACCACCACTTGTCGGGTTACATTGGCGTATGACGTTGCTTCGACCCACTTGGTGAAGTAGTCAATGGCTACCAGAATGAACCTATGTTCATTCGAAGCCTTAGATTCGATCAACCAATTACGTCGATTCCCCATATGGAAAAAGGCCATGGGGAAGAAAGAACTTTGAGATGTGTTGGCGGTACATGAATTTTGTCGGAGTATATCTGACACTTGTGACACCTCCTCATGTACTTGTAGCAGTCGGATTCCATGGTCAAACAGTAGTATCCTACTCTTAGAATGTTTCTCGCCATTGTGTGTCTGTTGGCATGGGTGCCAAAGGAGTCTTCATGAATTTCTTTCATCAGCATGTCTGCTTCTGGTCTGTCTACGCATCGGAGCAAGACCATGTCAAAATTTCTCTTATAAAGTGTATCACTGCTCAGGAAGAAACTGCCAGCCAGTCTTCTGAGGGTTTTTCTGTCCTTTCTTAGTGCCCCGGGTGGGTACTCTTGTTTCTGAAGGAAGCATTTGATATCGTGATACCAAGGTTTGTCATCTATGACTGCTTCAATCGCGAAGACGTAAGCGGGCCGTTCAAGGCGCATTATGTCAATCTTAGGTAGGTCATTCCATCGACCTACGCTAATCATGGAAGAGAGAGTGGCTAACGCATCAGCCATTTGATTCTCCTCACGAGGGATATGGTGAAATTCGACTCTGTTGAAGAAGGGTAACAACCTTCTTGCATAGTCTTTGTAAGGAATTAATCCTGATTGGTATGTGTTCCAATCTCCTTTGATCTGATTGACGACCAAAGCTGAGTCACCATATACGTCCAAGTTCTTGATCCTTAAGTCAATCGCTTCTTCGAGACCCATAATACAAGCTTCGTATTCGGCCTCGTTGTTTGTAGATTTGAACGTAAGTCTGGCAGTGAAAGGAATGTGGGTACCCTAAGGGGTAACAATGATTGCCCCAATTCTGTTTCCATAATGATTGACTGCTCCATCAAAGATTAGTCCCCATTGGGAATCTGGTTCTGGCCCTTCACTGGGTAGTGGTTCATCGCAATCTTTCATTTTCAAATACATGACATCTTCGTCTGGGAAGTCAAATCTGACTGATTCATGATCGTCTATCGGTTGATGAGTCAAATGATCGGCTAAAATACTCCCTTTAACGGCTTTCTGAGCATGGTATTCGATGTCGTATTCTGATAACAACATCTGCCAATAGGAGATTCTTCCCGTGAGAGCAGGTTTTTCAAATACATACTTGATTGGATCCATTTCGGAGACCGACTAAGTAGTGTGACGAATCATGTACCGGCGAAGAAGTTTGGCTACCCAATCCAGAGCACAGCAAGTTTTCTCAAGCATAGTGTACCGAGTCTCGCAGTCGGTGAATTTCTTTCTCAAATAGTATATGGTAGATTCTTTCCTTTTGGTTTCGTCTTGTTGACCAAGTACACATCCCCTTGAGTCCTCTAGGACTGTGAGGTAGATGATCAGTGGTCTTCCTTCCACTGGAGGCGATAGAATCGGAAGACTCAACAGGTATTCCTTAATCCTGTCGAAGGCGGTTTGGCAGTCTTCTGACCAAACGCAATCCTGATTCTTTATGAGTAATTTGAAAATCGGCGCACACGTCGCGGTCATGAGGAATATGAATCTGGAGATGTAGTTCAAACGTCCCAGGAATCCTTTGACTTGTTTTTCAGTTTTTGGAGAAGGCATTTCTCGAATGGCCTTGACCTTGTCAGGATCAACCTCAATCCCTTTCTGGCTGACGATGAAACCTAATAGTTTCTCTGAACAGACACCGAAGGTGCACTTGTTGGGATTCAAGCGGAGTTTGTACTTTCTCAACCGTTCGAATAGTTTTGACAGGTGGGTCACATACTCCTCCTCTTTTTTTGGATTTAGCAATCATGTCATCCACATATACCTCGATCTCCTTGTGTATAATGTCATGAAACAGAGTAGTCATGGCCCTTTGATAGGTTGCCCTAGCGTTCTTCAAACCGAACGGCATTACCTTGTAACAAAAGGTACCCCATGGGGTAATGACTGAAGTTTTCTCCATGTCTTTCGGCGCCATTTTGATTTGATTATAGCCCGAGAATCCATCCATGAAGGAGAAAACTTTGAACTTTGTTGTACTGTCTACCAGCATGTCAATGTGTGGTAAAGAAAAGTCATCCTTTGGACTAGCCTTGTTTAGATCCTTATAATTGACACACATTTTGACCTTTCCGTCCTTTTTTGGAACAGGTACTATGTTGGCTAACCATTGAGGATATTTTGATGCGGCGAGGAAACCCGCATCGATCTGTTTCTGTACTTCCTCTTTAATTTTGATGGCCATGTCCGGGTAAGTCCGTCTCAACCTTTGTTTTACTGGCGGACATTTTGACCTCAACAGTAAATGATTTTCCACGATGCGGGTGTCCAACCCTGGAATGTTCTGATAGGACCAAGCGAATACATCAGGGAATTCTCTGAGAAGCTTTATCAAACCCTCTCTGGCAGTTGGACTGAGCAGTGCCCCAATCCTGATTTCTTTTCTCTCTTTTTCCGAACCCAAGTCTACCGTTTCCAACGACTCTTTGTGAGGTTCAATGGACCTTTCCTCTTGTCTAAGTAATCAGGAGATCTCTTCTGGAATTTCATCGTCAACTTCTTCTTCAGCCCCAAATACCGAGAACTCAAAGTTGGGAGAAGGCATCGAATCGTATGTTTCGACGGGGTTTAAAACCAGTAATCTGCATGACGTGATGATTTGTGTTTAGAAGAGATAGAGAGAATGCAAGTGTGTGCAGTGTATTTTTTTTTACTGCTTATTTTTATATTATTTGGTTTTTAGGATTACCATTTTCTGAAATAGCAAAAAGAGAAAACAGCAATTAATGCGGAAATTACAGAACGACGTTATTTTATTAATGAACAAGTCGAATCTTGAAATTATAGCCCTATAAAACAAAACTCTGTCGCTTTGGGCAAAGCGAAGAGGGAAATTTACAGAAAGCGAGCCCTATCAAAGCATCTGTTTCACCTGGGCAGGGTGAAAGGTTAAAGACGACAATTACTTTGACTTATGAACAATCTTCGGAACATCGACAGTAACCCATTGGCGGCAAACTCCTCGGTGAATCATAAAGTCTGGCACCTTCCTTGATTTGTCTTCAGAAATAACACTGATTTCTGGTGGAGTTGAATCATTGGAATCTGTCTCCCAGGCAGAGTCGTCGTAGGAGGATTCCTCTGTTGCATTTTGCATAGTATTTGTAATCTTAGACAAATCTCCCCATCCAGTCGGCTGGATGTCTTCGAGCCTGATACGAGAGCTCTCAGGAGCAGTGTACTTGACCATATAGTCGTATTTTCCACTTGGTTATCCTAAAGTGTCCCACACTTCTTTGGAACTGGAGGAGTCATCTCTCTCGATGACGTTGACCTCAGGAAAAGCATAATTGATGAATTCTAGTCCTACAAACGTTGCGAATTCATCGTCATGTTGAGTAGTTTCTGAATGACCTGAGGGTTGATCCCATGACATGGCGGGAACGCAGGTATTCTGTTCAATGATGCTCAGCTGACCTTCTTGCCCCAAGTCTCCTGGGTAAGGCTGCCACATTGGTAGGCCATCCATCGGGCCATAATAGTTGTGGTCAAAGTTTTCCTTCATTAGAGTGTCCTCTTCTAATGGGTTTGGTGGAGCACGGCATCCTTCCGGATCACACTCTCCATATATCATTTTGACGTCTGACCTGGGTATAAATCTTGGGCTCTGTGCGGGATAGCAAAATGGCATATGCACCTCTTCCTGAGATATATAACCGTCCTCGTTGAGATAGGACTTCCATTCTTCCTCCGTATCAGAGGAATCATCTTTATTAATGGTATGCACTTCCTGAGTCACTGGTTGAAGGAAGCCTCCACTATGGAAGAAGTTTTGAATGGGATGAGGACTTTCATTGCTGGCAGCTGTCTGGGTACAGGTTGCAGAAAAACTAAGACCCCTCTTTGTTTTATTGTCAGTAGGAATGACAGGATGTCCCCATCCTGTGGTATCAGCACTCTCGACAGCTTTGATAGCATCTTTGTATGAGGAAATTGATGTTCCCCCTTTGGATTGATCGCCACTGTGTAGCGAACGCGTTTGGAATTGGGTTCCAATTATCCCTTCTAGTTCCACATAAGTGGATGACGAAAAATTGCTTACGAGCAAAGCCTGTTCCCCACAGACTGTGACGAGCTGATCGTTCTGGACGAACTTTAGCTTTTGGTGGAGGGTCGAGGTGACCGCCCCAGCCTGATGTATCCAAGCTCTTCCTAATAAATAACTGTATGTTTCCCGGAGGTCCATGACCTGGAAAGTGACTTGGAAAGTGTGAGGACCGATAGTTATGGAAATATCGACTTCGCCGATAACCGTTTTTCTGGATCCGTCAAATACTTTGACGACGACCTCGCTACCTCTCATCGAAGCTCCTTGAAATGATAGTCGTATCAGAGTTAATTTTGGAATAACATTCAAAGATGAACCCGTGTCTACCAGTACGCTGGCTAAAGCATCGTCTTGGCAGTTGACTGTAATGATGAGCGCTATGTTGTGGCGGCGACCCTTTTCAGGTAATGCTATCGAACTGTCTGATTGTTACATCCTGTTCCACAAAGGCCTGCTCTAAGACTTTCTGTAGAGCCTCTCTATGGGCTTCGAAACTGAGTAAAAGTGATAGCACTGAGATCTTTGAAGGAGTCTGTAACAGCTGATCAACAATGTTGTATTCACTCCTTTGGATGAGCTTCAGCATCTCATCATTGTTTTTAGAAAGTTCGGGATTATTGGATTGACCGACTGGTGGATTGGGAACTTTTGTCTGAGGTCCCTTTTCTCTGTTATATTCTTCAACTCCTCGGTTGAAGATTCGACCACTCCGTATTACTCGACTGATGTCTGCAATATTCACGACGGAGGGCAATGGAACTTCCTTTCCATTTTCCATTATTGTCGCATCGTATTTGTAAGGGATAGCCTTAGTTGATTCATACGGTAGTGGTCCTGGAAGATAGATGACTATGGGAACCTTCTAGTTTTTCTGACCATCGTAAGTAATCTTGATCCGTTCCTGGTTAGGAACTCTCAATTCGTCAAGTAGAGGGATGATGGCACAAACATCCCGAGTCCTCTGATGATCAGAGATTACGACAACGTCCTCAATTTGATCAGCAAGGTAGTTCGGCGTCCAGCTGATTGGTCCAGTACCTGGATATGGGCGAATCTCTCTACGATCTACCTGACCCTGAAGAGCTGCTCGCACAAGGTAGCACCCTTTGTTACTTTCCGAACAGACTCTACAATGTTCATAGTTGTGTGGTGGCACCTGGCCACGCCCGTTTTGAATGCAATGTAACCTCAGTAGGTTAGTTTCCACAGATCGGACATCCGGATTTTGACGCCGAGTAGGATTCCTATTATTTATACTAATTTGCTGAGTGTCTTCATCCATATAGATTGGAAGCCACCACTGATTTAACAAGTCCTGAAGTGCTTCTTGGACAAGGGCACAACCTTGATTGTTTTCGCAACCCGCTGTACAGTTCTGATAATCATGTGACACCAAGAACCCGAGCCTGACCTGCTCAGCATGTAACTCTACCAGGTTGGTATTTATTAAGCGAATATCAAAGATTTGAACCATGTTGATCTGATTGGGATTCCTATCATGGTAGTCTTGGATCCATCCAAGATCTATCTGATGCTGGAGGGCCTCTTGTACAAAAGAGCATCCCTGTTTGTTTATCGATCAAGTCAGACAAGAATTGTAATCGTGTCGCGGCGGATTATGATACTGGCTTTGCCTTGAGTGTATCGCCACCAGGTTGACATTCATCGCACGGATATCGTGGTTTTAAATGACGTTGGAATTTGTATAAACCATGTTAACTCCACGAACTCGGTGCTCTTGGATCCATCCGAGATCCATCTGTTCCTGTAGAGCTGATTGCACCACAGAACATCCTCGATTATTTTTAGAGCAGATATCACACTGATGATAATTATAAGGTGGCACATGGCCATATCCACTCTGTCTACAATGCATCTTAACCAAATTGGTCTTCAACAAGAGTACATTATGAATTTGATAGACGTTGTTAGACTCGTCATCTATCAAGTTGACTGCAACTTTCTCATGTTGAGGCAGCGGGTTCGTGAGAACATTTTGATTCGTATCTTTGAAAGATAAGAGCCCGCTCCTAACAAGCTTTTGCATATCGGATTTGAAATTAAGACAATTTTTTATGTTATGCCCTGGTCCTCCTTGATGGTAAGGGCAAGTCAGATCCACCTTAAACAAAAAAGGCGGATTTTCCAGTATTGTAAGAAGGGACTTAGTGTAGATGTGCCCCTTGGCTAGTAGTAACGGAAATAGTTCTGCATATGATACGGGTATAGGATCAAATCCTGGTGGCCGCGTTGTACGGTTGTTGTTGTATGGAGGACGAGCCTACTGAGGAGGCTGTTGAGTCTTTTGCTGATTAGGTTGGCTCTGCGCAACCTGAGGTTGATACGTAGAAACAGGCACAGGGTTAATAGCAGGACTCACAGCTACTACTGGTTGATATCGTCGCCTTTGCTTTCCGAGAGAGATATTCCCAATATCCTGCTCTTTTTTCATAGGGAGAGCACTACCGTATCGTTTTGTATTACTTGATGATCCAACGTCTTTTACCAAACGTCCTTCTCGGACGGCTTCCTCAAGACGAACTCCCATGCCGACCATTTCGATAAAATCACTGGGCGCACTGGCAACCATTCTATTGTAGTAAAATGAGCTCAAGGTCTTTAAGAAGATCTTTGTCAACTCTTTTTCCTCAAGAGGTGGACAAATTTGGGCGGCGATCTCACGCCATCTCTGAGCGTACTCCTTAAAGGTTTCCTTGTCCTTTTGCGACATTGATCTGAGCTGATCTATGTCCGGTGCCATGTCTAGATTGTATTTGTATTGTTGGACGAAGGCAGTGCCAAGATCTCTGAAACTCTAAATATCTATACTAGTATTACACAGTTGATATGAGTTTATGAAAGAAGACTTACATTGAAACAGCCCCACAATACAATTATATGTATATGAAAGCGGTAAATGAAAGCTTATAAACACTTACTCAGTTGTAGAGCTTCCATGCTGTTTGGTTAGTTGTTCAACAAAGACAGATTGAAAACAACAATATATTCAAAGTCAAAGGAGAAAGTGCTTTGAAAAGAGGTTGGGGCTTATAGCTCAAGGAGAGGCCTAGGGTTTTATCAGTGATTGCACTGTTGAATTTATACAGAGATTTATACAAGTGACTGAGGCCCGAGAAAGGTTTTCTGTACAGAGGGATGGGTCTTACACTCTCTCAAGAGGCCCAAAGAGTTTTAAAGAAAAATAAATGGGGCTTATAACACGAGGGTAGGCCCATATGATTTTTGTTTTAAATGGCGATCGCGCCGAGATTTTGAAAATGTGGTGGGTCTTATACAATGACTGAGGCCCAAGAAAGGTTTTCTGTACAAAGGGACGGGTCTTACACTCTCTCAAGAGGCCCATGACATGTTTAAAGAAAAAGAATGGGGCTTATAACACGAGGGTAGGCCCAGATGATTTTTGTTTTAAATGGCGATCGCGCCGAGATTTTGAAAACGCGGTGGGTCTTATACAACGACTGAGGCCCAAAAATAATTTGGTTTTCAAAGGGGTTGGGACTTACACTCTAATAGAGGCCCAAAGAGTTTTGAATGGGTCTTATAGCTCAAGGAGAAGCCCAGATGTTTTGTTTTAACGGGCGACGATCGCGCCGAACTTTTGAAATACAACGGGACTTATACAATAAGTGAGACCCAAGAATAAGTTTGTAATTACAAAGGATTGGGTCTTACACTCTATTAAAGGCCCAAAGTGTTTGAAAGTTTTGATGAGGGTGAAAATCAAAGAAACCCTAATTTTATTCTTTAAAAGTAAATATTTAAAGAAAATCAAACAAAAATGCCAAATAAATTTGAATAAACCATTTTTTATTTTTATTTAAGGTTTTAAAAATGAGGGATAATCACAAGGGATATTTAAACTCATTTGGTTTTGATTTTCAAAGTAAATATTCACTTTTAAAATGCTTAAAAAATAATTAAAAGGAATTTATTCACAAAAATACTAATTATATTAAACAAATAATATAAATCTAATTTTTTTGTGTAATAAAGTATTGGCTTAAATGGTGTTTTAGTCCCTGTAAGTTGGCGAGTTTTTGGTTTTAGTCCTGTAGCGAGCGATTTTGGACGCGGTTCTTAAGAGCTGGTCGCTCTCTGCGGTTTGAGCTCGAACTACAGGTCGATTCATTTTTTATCCTATTGTGAGCTGAATAAGGAAGGTAATGGAGGTTCTTTTCCATTTTCAATGGTCGTTGCACCGTACTTGTACGGGATAACCTTGTGAGAGCAAGAGTTGTCTCTACAAGTCGATCTATGTTTTGACGATAACAACACATATTTGTGAAATAACCATTTTATGTTCTATCGTGTGTTGTGTGCAGATCATAATTATAGAATATATCAGGTCCAACAAGCACCAGCCAGATGAGCGTAATTGATAATGTGCGAAGTTACTATGTGTGACACAAGTCGCAATAAGCAAGAACGCTTCTGTATTTGATCGTGATTAGTCAGATCCAAGGATGCCGATATTGCTGATGCAATGCTCTTCTGGATGCTCTCTGAAAGTGGTCGAGATTCTGAAGATTGCGAAGCTTCTGAAGAAGAGAACCGAAGTGCTGAAGATTCTCATGACTTGAAGTTCTGAAGGCGGAAGGCTCTGATGACCAAGTGCAGAAAGACTCTGAAGACTTATGTGTTCTGAAGATCAAGTATTGAAGACTCTGAAGATAGATTCAAAATGGAAAAGTTCTGAAGTTTTGGATGACTTGAAGAAGTAAAGGATAACGTGGTTAAAGACAGGTGCTGATGTTCTGAAGACTGATTCCTAATGGACTTCTTCAATTGACTAAAGGCTTGACGTATCAAATATCCTGTTTAAGAAGACTCTACTCATGCTTCATTAATTAACCATTAGAAGCCTCTGAAGTTCAGAAGTCAAATGTTACCGTTGTGAGTAACTGTACACGACGCCCAAGAAAGATCTATCACTTCTCCCATAGCAAAAAGGAGATGTGTCAGTACAGTGAGTTATTACACAACGTCTCTTTTCCAACGACCAACAATATTTCAAACGGCTATATTTCTACCGAGCTATTTAACGGAAAGAGTGTTCGCTTCTAATTGACGACATAGTCCACAGATCAATTCCGCCATGAATGGGGAATTGATCAAGTCATTGTGTGAAGATAGCAACAACGATGAGTTCTAGTTCTAACACTTAGAATATCCAAAGCTATCACCATTTGCACATGGCCATTGTTGTTAATGCTCAAAGATCATCATTCAATACAACAACAATGAATTGGTATAGAAGTTGTTGATGAAGTAGACAACATTGCAAATCAGTCAAGTCATCAACCACCTTCTCGTCAGCGCTACATTGAAGATCTGAAGCAAGGAGTTGTTGCTCAAAGCTTTCTTACCCCGAAGACAAAGAAGAAGAAGATCTACAAGATGTCAACAACTGTTAAATCATTATACATCTCTGTAGTTTCTTAGAATAGCAAGGAGTTGTTGCTCACATCTTGCTTGAACACTTTGTGTTCTTTGTACTTAAACTTAGGGGTAATCTGCTTGTTAAGAAGCATCTTTGTAATCTCCTGTATATCTAATTCTTTTTGAATTAGGATTCCTTGAGTGGTCAGTGTGACCGGAGACTTGAGAAGACAATGGCGAGATGTCATTGTGGGAAAAGCCTGAAATAAGGTCAGTAGCGTTATATTCATTGCGATGAATCACTGAAGGTCTAGCTGTGAAAGCCTAGCAGTAGATCTTGTGAGATTGGAACCTGTAGGTCAATGTTCGTTATATTACGGTTCATTGTATGTTAGTCACAGTGCGGCTGTGCAAGTGGTTAGTCACTGGCTGTTTCCCGTGCATCTGTAATCGAGATTGATTATAGTTGATTAAGTCCTTGTGTTTAAGGCGAAATCACCTGAGGGGGTGGACTGGATGAGCCTTTGTGGTGAACCAGGATATATCGTGTGTTCTTTACTCTTATGCTTAATGTTTTTGTTTATCTTTCTATATAGAGTATCAGAACCTTACACATGTAAGTCAAAACCTTGCAGCTTAACTTTGATAAGCTTCCGCACTGCAAGTTCTAAGAAATGGATCTTATGTTTAGACTCTTGTTAGTTCTGAAGCCTCATGCTTAGCAAGTCTGAATGTAACTTCGCCAATCAGAGTCTCTCAACGAACTCTGATGTAATCCTAAGTGATTCAATGACAAGAAACAAAAAGTAGTCAAAAGAGCAAATACACAATTCAAACCCCCCATTTATAATGTCTTTCTCGCTCCTTCAATTGGTATCAGAGCTCCGGTTCTGTTACTAATGGATATCAAACACTTAACAGTGTCAGAAAAAGATCCAGATGAGGTGCGTAGAAATACTCTAGGTAAGATTGAAATCCACTTACAATTTCTGTAACAATTCCGAAGATGACTGTGTACAAAATTATAATCAATCTGAATACTTGAGCAAATAACTGATTTTGTAAGTTTTAAATCTTCCTCACTTAAGTTTTCATGAAGATTGAAGAATCAGCTGATAAGATAGACTCATCAGATAAGAAGTAGTATCTGTTGAATGCTAATCTTGGAAGATAAGTGTGGATGAACCACATATTTGCTCAAAGTTAAATCATCAGAAAACAAGAAATCTTGTTTGCTGAAGATGAATTCTTTATGAGTTTTTGAGATGTTTTCAAGAAACGGATTAGGTCCACCATTGACTTTCTCATTTATAAACTCATTCAGAACCTCTTCATGTAAAGAAGAAAGATTGTTGTTCTATGATGTTGAAATTCAAGATGAAATATGCAGAATTCAAAATAACTCAACATCTGAATTTTGAATAATCAAGAAGGTTAAAAGATTCAATGAAGAATCGAATATTGTTGTCTTGGAAGCTATGCAGGAAATTGAAAGAATATTCAGAAAGAGGATTCTCACAGATTCATCAAGTACTTGATCAAGAATGAACACTTAGGGTTTTGATTGAATCAATATAACCAAGATCTAATAATCTAAAATTATCTCTCAGTTGAACCAAACATTAGTGATCAGATCAATATCTGATAAGTGTCTTAGAACCTCTTATTCATTGGAATCAGAAGATATCAATCTAAACACTTAGTTCCTCGACTTAAGGATTCTAGTTGCAGACGTCATTTAGAATGAAGAAATCAGAAGTAGATGAATAAGGTTGAACAGGAAAAGAAGTCAAAATGTAAGTGAATTTTGAAGAATCTACGAACCTACAGTAGCTCACTCAGAGGCAAATAGAATATGAAAATTAATAATAATATCTCAGAATGGAAAGCCCTCAGATAAGTCTGCAAAGAATCTCTGAGATTTCTGGATCCCTAAGGTATGATCTTATCTACTTTGAATATTTAAACAATATTGCATGAATTTGGTTTGGTAGAAAGAAATAAATGATCTGAAATAATCATGTCTTACAAGGAAATTTCTTTACTATGCGTGCACTCTAAAGTAACCTCAATCATAATTGCGAATCTTTGGAAACCATACCATATCTCTGACAACATAATCTATTCTAAAATCTTATTAAATCCTAATGTAAAAATCTATAATTTTCCTAGACTAGGTATAACTCATCCTACCCATTTACATGTATAAAATCGCGTCTCCCTATTAAACAACCTCATACTCAAAGTTCTCTATCATAAAGCCTTAAGTCCCAAAACTCTGTCTGCCGTCATGCCTCCACTAACCTTTCTTGGAGATCAAGATCTTCTTGAAATCATTTCTGAAAAACAATTTGTAATCAATACCCCTCCACTTTCGAGTTGCATTGCCTGTAGTCTAGCAGATGTGCTTTACACTCAACAATGGACTAGATACTCCATGATGCTAGAAAAGCCTATCTATGTAAATCTTGTCAAAGATTTCTGGAAACATGTCGATCTTGATCTTGAAAGCAAGTGCATCACCTCCTTTGTTTTTGAAGTCCCAATCATCATCAACCGGTTCTTAATCACTCTTGCAACTGGGTGTGAGGATGTTGGAATTCCTGTTGATTTTGAAAAAAACAAATTCTTTACTGCCAAAATTTTTGCATCTCTTCATGACCTGACTTTAGGATATATACCGTTCGATCCTGAAAATCTTCTACCCATTCCCAAAGCTTGGTACAAGCTCATGTTGTCCAATTTTCTTCCCAGAGGAGAGAGTCATGACATAATCAGATTTCATGACCATGAATTCATTTATTTACTAATGAATGAATTTCAAATAAATCTACCACACACTATCTTCAACTGTCTCTGGAAAACCATCTCTGAGTCCAGAAACCTCACAAAAACCTACATTCCTTATGGAATAGTTTTGTCTGAGATTTTCTTTAGAGATGGAATTGTGGACATGATCAAAGAGAGAATTAAAGAAGATGGTCCTGAAGACCTTCCAGATAACTGCTTGTTGAACACTAAGTGTGAGATCTTCTGTGACTAGGAAACCTAAACCTGTCTGTGTTTTAACTATGTATGCAGAGTGTATGTTTTGAAATTGCAGTTCCTCTAAGTCAAATCGATAGTATCAGTTTGTCCTGAGATATTCAAAGATTAATGAACTGTGTCCATGAATCATTTTTTATTATTGAATTCTTAAATCTAAAATATTTGACAAAGAACTAATTGATATTAATTATTGAAAGTTCTTGAAAAATATTTTAGTGGCTCAAGACACCGTCATCATTAATATAGCAGCCCCAATGGCCACTCACGGCAAAGCAGCTGTTAACATATTAACTCCTCTTAAAATAAATAAGTAACTGCTCCATTCTCTTTTCCCACACGTTCACGCCTTTTAGCATACCCTAATTAATCAAGACCACCTAGGAAATAGTAAACCCAAATCCTTGTGTACCAATTTAGTCATTACACTCCTCACTCTCATTCGCCTATAAATAATAGGATTCTGCTTCATCCTCGCTCATCCTCATCTAAACTAATCTTCATTTAAAATATTATGTGTGTTAACAAATGGCTTCTCCAACATTTAGAGGGAATGTAGAAACCCTAGAAGTTATCCCAGAGAAAAGACCAAATCTAGCTAGACTTCAAAATAATGGTCTAGAAATTGTAAGAACCATGCAAGTTCAATCTTGGCATGGTTATTATTCACTGCTAAACGGCCCTGTCTTTCCAATTCTTGTGAAAGAATTCTGGAAATACGCCAGAATCAGTAATGATGGCAACACTATCTGGTCTGAAGTATATCGCCTTCCAATCACTATCTCCATTCCCTCATTAGAAAAAATTATAAATTGTGTCGCCTCTGGAGTCACTGTTGAAGACTTTCAATTTGACCTGAGCTTAGTAGAGAGATGCAAGGTTTTATTTGATGATTTGGTTCCTTATGAACCAAACAACCCTGAGAAACTTCTTCCTTCACCCAGAATATGGTTCAGATTCTCTCTAACCAACCTTCGGCCTCGTACAATTGCAAGGAGCACGTTGTCCCAAGATGACAGAGTATTCGTCTTCCTCCTAACACACCACTTTAGGATCAATCTTCCCAAAACTATTTTCAATCACCTGAAACATTCTATCATAGTTTCAAGAACTCAGTTGAACTCTTACATTCCTTACGGGAGAATAATATCTGAAATTATGCTGAAAGAGAAATTCTGGGGGTTAGTAAGCAGACTCGAACCAGAACCTTCAGTAACTGAGAAAAGATGTGATAGGGTGGACAACATTGAAGAATTTGATGACAAAAATTTCAAATCCTGATGTAGTGTCAAATAGTGCTATGTCTTGTTGTTTATCGTTCTATTTTGTGCTGATGTTTTTGTCTCTCTTTTAATCAATGAAAATATGATGTCTTCTGTTTTCTATGCCGATGCCAACATCAAATTCATAATAATATGAGATGCTTACTTTACTCAAACAAATGATTAAAATACCTAAAACATTATAATAACTGATAGAATCAAACAGTAATGCATTAGCATCCCTCAAGGATAATACAATCTCAAAGATTCAAAGCTTAGTAGAAGCTTCCAGTTCCTGTGTGGACTCCATGGAAATAAGAAATATCTGAACTGAGTTCCATGAATGGATTTCAGTAGAAATTGTGAAGAGCAAGAGGCTGGCAATTACTCAAGTAGAAGAAAAGCTGCATGTCTCAAGAAATGATGACTCTGAAAACCTTCTCTCATCTTCTTCATCATCTTTAGGCTCGCTCTAGTCTAACTCAATAGGACCCATGAAAACCCAGCTTTATTAGGACTACGATTACTTAAAATGTTTTTCATTTGGAATCTGTGTTTAAATTATCTATGTTTTGATTATAATGAACTTTTCAAGATTAAGCTCAACCTATGCTCTGCATTTTAAAACTATTTTTTGTTAATGCTTCTATCTGATTGGTCATAAATGAAGTGCTATAATTAATCTCTACAGATGATCTAAAACCTTCAATTGGTAATCAGATAATTCCATCTAATTGTCCTTAAAATGAATATGCTATGGTTAAAGATGGTTATCATTAAATGACTTGGATTGTTCTTAACTGCTCAAATGCTGGCTCTATGGTTCTATGTTGTTTAACATATCCAGTATATATATGATGATGTTAATATGCTTAAATGCTTAAATGCTCAAATGAGGAAGAAATATATGATGTTCATTGGAAAGAGGAATTATAGGCTTAAACGACCTTATGCTCTAGCACTTTTTGATGATGTCAAAAAGGGGAAGAAATATAATGATTTTGATTGAGAAAAGGACATCTAAAGAATGCAACTCAAACAAGTAATCAATTTTATAAAAATACTTTGCTACTAACGGTTGTTGTTTGATGTTATCTGAGGAACTCTAAACAAGTTCACTAGGCATTCTAAGAACAGGAACAGGTTAAGAATGAAGAACTCCGATCATATAATAGAAGTTGTCTAAGAATCAGAAGAAGTAAGAAAACTCTGAAAGCAGTCAAGACAAAGTACACATTCTCAAGATGCTTACTCAGAGGAACTGTGTAAATCGAAGGTCAAGAGATGTCTGAATATCTGGATTGAAAATCCAAGAAAGAAGCTGTTCTGATGTTTACTAGAAACAAATTTAAATGAAAACGATTTGGTATCAGACTAAATCAACAATTGGTAATCAGACTCAATATACAAAGATTAGTATCAGACTCGTCAATCAGAATAAAGCAGTGGATTATTATCAAAATACCTTCATTGGTATCAATTTCAGCACACAAATGAAATACCTCTCAAGTGTATGAGAAGAAGTCTTTCACTTGGTATCAGACTCAACATACTCTAGTATAAGACTCAGCACATCACATGGTATCAGACCAGAATCAAATCATGAGTACCAGATTCAGAATCAAGCGTCGATTAATCACTATAATTAAACCTTTAATTGGTATCTGATCAAAAATCAAGCCTTGATGAACCACTGAGTTGTGACAGTAACAAGGTTCTGAGATGAAGACCTGTGTTCAAAAGTCAAACTCTAAAACAGTCATGATCTACATTGGTGATTAAAATCTTATCATCTTGAATTATGATTCTGAAGATCCCAATATCTGACTTATAGGAATTAGGGGGAGACTACCCTGAAGATCAAATTGCGAAATCTCAAATCTTCACAAAGTCTGTAACTCAGGGGGAGTTTCTTAAAAGACAATGTTTGTCTCTAATAGATAGCAAGGCTATGTTATCAGATAATAATTGATTTGCTTGTACTTAAATGAATTTGCTGAAAAGTAGAAATGCTTCAGAAGTCTCTGAAGATTACAAGCTCTGATACGACTACAAAGGAACTGAGCTCTGAAGATCTGAAGATGGAAAGTTCTGATGAACTAGTTCAGATGCTAAAGACTCTTTGTTCTCTTAAAGACAAGATAGAGAAGTAGTCCTTTTCTATTATTCGTTCTGGCAACTCAAGTTGTTATTCTGTATGTCTTTGGATCATATAAGATTCTAGATGATCACAGATAAAACTTCGAGGATAACATATTCAGGGGGAGCTATTGTTCCAGACTCTGAATATGTTCTATTTGGTGATTACCCTGTATAAAATGTTTAATCAAAATACTAGGTTTTGTCATCATCAAAAAGGGGGAGATTTTGAGAGCAAGGGTTGTCTCTACAAGTCGATCTATGTTATGATGATAACAATACGTATTTGTGAAAGAACCATTTTATGGTCTAACGTGTGTTGTGTGCAGATCATAATTATAGACTATATCAGATCCAACAAGCACCAGCCAGATGAGCGTAATTGATAATGTGTGAAGTTATTATGTGTGACACAAGTCGCAAGAAGCAAGAACGCTTATGTATCTGATCGTGATTAGTCAGATCCAAGGATGCCGATATTGCTGATGCAATTCTCTTGTGGGTGCTCTCTGAAAGTGGTTGAGATTCTGAAGATTGCGAAGCTTCTGAAGAAGAGAACCGAAGTGTTGAAGATTCTCATGACTTGAAGTTCTGAAGGCGGAAGGCTCTGAAGACCAAGTGCAAAAAGACTCTGAAGACTTATGTGTTCTGAAGATTAAGGTTCTGAAGATCAAGTATTGAAGACTCTGAAGACAGATTCCAAATGGACAAGTTCAGAAGTTTCGGAAGACTTGAAGAAGTAAAGGATAACGTGCTTAAAGACAAGTGCTGAAGTTCTGAAGACTGATTCCTAATGGACTTCTTCAATTGACTAAAGACTTGACGTATCAGATATCCTGTTTAAGAAGTCTCTACTCATGCTTCATCAATTAACCATCAGAAGCCTCTGAAGTTCAGAAGTCAAATGTTACCATTGTGAGTAACTGTACACGGCGCCCAAGAAAAATCTATCACTTCTCCCATAGCAAAAAGGAGATGTGTCAGTACAGCGAGTTATTACATAATGTCTCTTTTCCAACGGCCAACAATATTTCAAACGGCTATATTTCTACCGAGCAATTTAAAGGAAAGTGTGTTCGCTTCTAATTGACGACATAGTCCACAGATCAATTCAGCCACGAATGGGGAATTGATCAAGTCATTGTGTGAAGATAGCAACAACGATGAGTTATCGTTGTAACACTTAGAATATCCAAAGTTATCACCATTTGCACATGGCCATTATTGTTGAAGCTCAAAGATCATCATTCAATACAACAACAATGAATTGGTATAGAAGTTGTTGATGAAGAAGACAACATTGCAAATCAGTCAAGTCATCAACCACCTTCTCATCAGCGCTACATTGAAGATCTGAAGCAAGGAGTTATTGCTCAAAGCTTGCTCACCCCGAAGACGAAGAAGAAGAAGATCTACAAGATGTCAACAACTGTCAAATCATTATACATCTCTGTAGTTTCTTTGAATAGCAAGGAGTTGTTACTCACATCTTGCTTGAACACTTGTGTGTTCTTTGTACTTAAGCTTAGGAGTAATCTGCTTGTTAAGAAGCATCTTTGTAATCTCCTGTATAACTAATTCTTGGTGAATTAGGATTCCTTGAGTGGTCAGTGTGACTGGAGACTTGAGAAGACAATGGCGAGATGTCATTGTGGGAAAATCCTGAAATAGAGTCAGTAGCGTTATATTCATTGCGATGAATCCCTGAACGTCTAGCTATGAAATCCTAGCAGTAGATCTTGCGAGATTGGAACCTGTAGGTCAATGTTCGTTATATTTATTAAGTTGAATCCCTGAACGGTTCATTGTATGTTAGTCACAGTGCGGCTGTGCAAGTGGTTAGTCACCGGCTGTTGCCCGTGCATCTGTAATCGAGATTGATTATAGTGGATTAAGACCTTGTGTTCAAGGCGAAATCACCTGAGGAGGGTGGACTGAATTATCCTTTGTGGTGAACCAGGATATATCGTGTGTTCTTTACTCTTATGCTTAATGTCTTTGTTTATCTTTCTATATAGAGTATCAGAACCTTACACAAGTAAGTCAGAACCTTGCAGCTTAACTATGATAAGCTTCCGCACTGAAAGTTCTGAGAAATGGATCTTATGTTCAGACTCTTGTTAGTTCTGAAGCCTCATGCTTAGCAAGTCTGAATGTAACTTCGCCAGTCAGAGTCTCTCAACGAACTCTGATGTAATCCTAAGTGATTCAACGACAAGAAACGAAAAGTAGTCAAAAGAGCAAATACACAATTCAAACCCCCCCCCCCCTTTCTTGTGTCTTTCTCGCACCTTCAGGCCTTTTTTGATTTGTACGGTATAGGACCTGGCAAGTAGATGAACACATGGGCTTTTTGGGCCTTTTGACCGTCGTAGGCAACCTCGATCAGCTCTAAGTTTGGAATTTTCCTATTGTCTGTACGAGCGATTTTGGACGCGGTTCTTAAGCGCTGGTCGCTCTCTGCGGTTTGAGCTTGAACTACAGGTCGATTCATTTTTTATCCTATTGTGAGCTGAATAAGGAAGAAAAATAGATGTCTCCAATTAACCCTGCTTTGCATACTGAGTTTAAACAGCGGTCTGTTAGGTTACGGATGCTATCAATGTGGGGGGGCCTTTGTACTGGTTATTTGTATTTTCGCCAATACTGTTCTCTTTCTTTTAATCTAGGCAAAGGTTTCTGGCGGGGAACAAGGATTAGGATGTTAGGATTGATGCTTTTGAATTAATGCTTTTGATTGATGGAGATATGGGATTTGGGTTATTTGTTGATTGCGCTCGCTAAGATCTTTTCTTTCGATCTTATGCCTACGTATTCCTGTTTACCGAAACAGGGAAATCAGAGCGTTCGTAGTTCCTCCTATTCTATGGGAGGAAATTGGTTTTTGGTGTCTTGTTCAAAGCCCAAGACGTGAAGCGAAAGGTGATTTGTATCTTGTTCGAAGGCCAAGATGTGAAGCTGAAAGGTCTATTTGTGTCTTGTTCAAAGCCCAAGACATGAAGCGAAAGGACCTCGACTTTAGAGAGAATTTGTCATCTCTAAAGAGGGGAGAAGGAGAATTACTTTAACTGGGATACGCGGATCCGAGAAATGCCCTAATTTCCGAAGAAAGGGTTTTAACCTGAAGGAGAAGACTTTAACTCAGTGTAGAGCAATGCCATCTTTCCTTAGGAATTTCTCATGCTAAAAGAGGGACAGTGGCATGGATGTAGATGATCTAGAGGCTTGCCACTTACAGCGATTAGATGAAGGGGAAGGAGTTGTTGATGTTTGTGTACTGTGAACGAGGCACAACTTTGATGCTAAAAGGTTGATTGGATCAACCAGTGGTTTTCTTATACAAAGCCTAAGAGGAGGCTAATTTCCGCTAGGAAAATCATTATACAAAGCCTAAGAGGAGGCTATTTTGTGTCTCGTACAAAGCCCGAGAAAGAGGCTAAAAAGGGTTCGACCCAGTGAGGCATATCGTTATACAAAGCCTAAGAGGAGGCTAGCAAAGAGTTGACTCAGTTGGAGAATCTTTTATACTCAGTAAGAGAGTGTTTTTGTATCTCGTACAAAGCCCGAGAGAGAGGCGAAAAGGTTGTTTTTGACTCCACTGGGGAGAATTTTGGTATCTCATACGAAGCCCAAGATGGAGGCTATTGTAACTGTTTCAGTTGAGTGACAGATCCAATATACTGATTTTAAAAGAGAAAATCAGTTCTTATATGAGTAATACTGTACCCAGGGGTTTGATTTAAGGATCAGGGATATTTCCTTCTCTTTGAGGAAACGGGAAATCCAAGGGGTGTCGAGACTGTCCGAGTCTGCGGGTTTCCTTCCTATTTAACGAAGGGTGCTTGAGAATGTCTTTGAGACTCAAGGAAGTTAGACTGTCCGTGTCTAGAGTTTTATCTTTTGTACTATGCTGTGAGAAACAGTAGTAGACTCTATGAAAGGACTGTTCTATGAGGATGACTAAGTTCTGTTCCTATACCTCTAGGAGGTCGTCGGGACAATTTGTACGAAGCCCAAGAGGAGGCTGGAAACTTTTAAGAAGCCGACGGGTCCTTGTACAAAGCCCAAGAGGAGGCTATCATTCCCGGAGGAAGAGATCATTATACGAAGCCTAAGAGGAGGCTGTGAATACTTCTAAGAAGCCGTAGTGTCCTTGAATAATGCCCAAGAGGAGGCCGATGCTTTTAAGAAGCCCGTGGGTCTTATCATCTCCTTTCCATTAGGAGAGATAACTCTTTTAAAGATAAAAACCACTGGTAAACGTGCGAAGTTTACTATCCAGCGACTTTTAGCTTTTAAAGAGGGTTCCTTAGTTAAGGTCCAAGATTATGACCGTAGTGGGTACCCAAACCCCGAGACATTCAAGGCAAGCTATCCACAAGGAATAGATCAAGTCAAGAAAGTTCGAGAATTGGGAAGAAACTCAAAGATGCCATTCACGGAGAATACATTCATCTTGGGGAGTATAGCTTCTTGACGATTCCTAAGGAGGACAGCCGAAGAGAAGACTGTATTTGGTGCTCCTATTGGGGATCTAGGCGTCTATATCTACGAATAAATGAAACGGCGTCACCTAGTTCTAGACATAGTTGCCGGGGAAACTCGAAATATCTATACTATTATTACACAGTAGATATGAGTTTATGAAAGGAGACTTACAGTGAGCAGCCCCACAATACAGTTTATAATATGAAAGCAGTAAACGAAAGCGATAACCACTTACTCGGTTGGAGTGCTTCCATGCTGTTTGGTTAGTTATTCAACAAAGAAAGATTGAAAACAACAGTATATTCAAAATCAAAGGAGAAAGTGCTTTGAAAAAGAAAGATTTGGGGCTTACAGCTCAAGGAGAGGCCCAGGGTTTTATCAGTGAGCGCACTATTTGACTTTGTACAGCGGGACTTATACAAGTGACTGGGGCCCAAAAAGGTTTTTTGTACAAAGGGATGGGTCTTACACTCTCTCAAGAGGCCCAAAAAGGTTTAAAGAAAAAGAGTGGGGCTTATAACACGAGGGTAGGCCCAAATGATTTTTCGTTTAAAAATGGCGATCGCGCCGAGGTTTTCCTTTTAACGCAGAGGGACTTATACAATAAGTGAGGCCCAAAATGTTTTGGTTAAAAGGGGGATTGGGTCTTACACTCTAATAGAAGCCCAAAGTGTTTTGAATGGGTCTTATAGCTCAAGGAGAGGCCCAAATGATTTTTATTTTTAAACGGACGACGATCGCGCCGTTTAATTGTACAGAGGGACTTATACAATGGATGAGGCCCAAAAAGTTTTGTACAAGGGGGGATGGGTCTTACACTCTCTCAAGAGGCCCAAAAAGGTTTAAAAATGATTTATGAGGGTTGAATTAATCCAAAACCCTAATTTGTTTTCAAAATGTATTTAATTGAATAAAAATTCAATTAAAATGATCAAAAATTGTTTAACACATGGAAAACAAATTGTGATTTTGAATTAATGCTTCAAAAATTAAGTATTGACCTACAAAATAATTAGAAAGCATTAAAAGTTGCAAAATCAATGTAGAAAAAATATTTAAAATGCCAAAAACAATGAAAATATTAATTCTTTGCAAAAATATCAATTATATGAAATAAATAATATTTTTGGGATTTTTTGTGAAAATAAAATATTTTAACATTTTTGTGAATTATTAAAAAAAGAATCAACTCAAAATCATTAAAACTCAGAGAGAAATTAATTTTTGAATCAATTAAACAAAATCACAAAATTCAAATATTTGAATTTATGAAAATGGCGCCAAGAACAACATCAAGAACACGCGCGTTTTTCAGTTTGCCCAGATTTGCATTTTCTATCCAATCTCCATGAATACGTAATCATATCATGCAATCCTCATATCATTATGCTCGTCTCAACCTCACGATCATGTCTATATACTTAAATTTCATTTAAATTAAACATACAACAAGAAATCACGAAGAGACCTCAAGAACCCTAATTTCTGCATGAAGGCTAGGATTTTTGATACACGATTCAAACAATGCAATTAATTGAGGGAAAACATTCCATGCATGATTATGAACATATGGCAAAATTATTGTGCGAGGAAATATGCATAGATTGAGAGATGCCCAAGTTTAGGCTTACCTCCAAGTCGTGACAGCAAGAGCAGATGTGATTTTGAGTTGGAGGTGTTACAGACAAGTTGTGATGATCTGGACAGCTTCCCTACACCATATGGAGTGTGTTTGAACACTTGGATTGAATTGAAATGGACTGGATCAGTATATGGCATCTCAGCTGCAACTCCACTTCAAACTTGTGTGGATGGCTAGTGATTTTGAGATTTTGATGCTCCAGATGTTATGTGAGTGTTTGATCAGCTCATATGTGATGTATGTGAGGTGTGTGAGTGATTGGTTTGTGCAGAATTCCTCTCAAACTCAAAACCCGATAGCTACCTTGCTAAGAAAGGAATTTTTTCCAAGAGAAAGAGATTTTGAGGAAAGCATCTGTTAGATGGCTTTGGTGTACTTAAACTGACCACAATTGAGCTCTATTTATAGTAGAGCAAGTTTGTTTTGCAAGGAATAGTGCATGGCAGCTGGTAAGTAGGTTTGGCCAATGTTGGCAAATGAAAATCCAAGTCTCCTCTAGCCATTGACTAGAGGTTAGGGCACAGAGCTTTGGTCCCCTTGGTCTTGGATAAGTCTTGACTGATTTCAGATGAGAATGGCTCAGTCCATGCCACCTTGATGGTACCATTGAATGCCTTATTCCAAATTTGAAGTCTTGTCCCTATTTTGGCCATTCTAGGTTCAACATGCTATTTCTTGTTCCATGGACTTTGGAGGCTTGGCTCAGTGATTGTCCCCTTTAGATTCAATCCTCTGAGGTGTCCAAGTGGATTGGAGCAATTGAATTTGGCTGATTTTGGCAAATCGACCAAAGTTGCAAATTCTGCCTTGCCTTGACAGTTTTCAGCAAGGCAACTTGGCAATGTTGTATCTCATGGTGTAGGTTGAATTTGGCATTGTTCTTGGCCATTTTGGAAAGCTCTTACATGATACAACAACTGTTTGAACAAGTTTGGTTTTGATCTCTTTTGAATCCAAGTGAAAAATCCCCCTACATTTGGCAAAAAGTGAGGCAGAATCTGACTTAGTGAAAATTTCACTAAGTGTTGGAAAAAGTGACATTTTCACTTTTTAGCCACTTTGATCACTCCATAACTCAAAATCCTTAATGAATTGGAATGAATTGTAGTTGAAGTTTTTGTAGGTGATAATGAAGGCTACAAATCTATCTTTGTATGAGAAAAAATGGCCTTGTGGTTTAGGAGTTATGGTCCTCCAAAGTTGGTACCTTTGCCACTTTGTTTTTAACTTAGAAAATTTTCTAAGTTTTATGGTTACCCCTTTTACAAGTTATCTCACTTTTCTTGATTTTTCTTAATGAATGATGATTCAAATCATACATTAACATCATTTTAGGGTTAAAAATCCATTTTGGTGAAAAATCTCAAAAAGTCAAAGTTGACTTTTGTGCACAGTTGACTTTTTATCAGATGAATTCCAAACTGTGCAATTCTTCAGGAAATCATGTCCTTGACCTAAATCAAACTTGATGAACATGTTCCATGGGTGTCATAGGGTATATTCAATCATGTATTAGGGTTTGGGAGCATGTCCTGGTCAAAAGTCAAAGTTACAGTTGACTTTTTCCTTAAAACCCTAATTGTGGTGCAGATGAAATTGAGACTTGTTGCTCAAGCTTCTTGGATTAATCCATTGTTCCAAATGGATCAATATGGTATATTAGAGACCCTCAAATCATCTCTTGAGGTCTTGGCTCATGGTTTGTCCCAAAAGTCAACTTAGGGGTGAATTAGGTCAAGAAACCCTAATTCCTGATTTTTGATGAATGCATCCCCTGAGGCAAAATTGACTTGATGCATGGGTTCATGAGGTTCCATGAAGTATATTAGGTTATGTTTTGGATCATTGCCTTGTGCCCAGATGAAAATTTCCATCTGGAGGCCCTGGTCGACCAAAACCCTAATTTGGTGATACTGTCGATCTTGAGACTTGAACCACCTATAAGGGAGCAACCTTGTGCTTAATCCTTGAAGTGGGAGTCCTTTTTGATCCATTGTTGATGTTTAAGAGATTAGACAAGTTGAAGATCATGTCATTTCTTGATTGATCCTTTGTCTAAGCACTCAGAGAGGGCTTGAAACCCTAATTTTGATTGTATTGGATGCTCACCCATCTTTGGGGAGACTGATGAAGCATGATGGTTCATCCATATTGTGATGATGATTTTCACAATGATGGGAAATCTAAGTTGTCAAAATTTGGGGTATTACAGATGCCCCTATTTAATCTTCTTGTCAAAATTTGGGGTATTACAGATGCCCCTATTTAATCTTCTTGGACCCGAAGGTGTGAATGACGAAGGGATTCAGGCATTCGGGGTGTAAGAGGATTAAATATCGGAATACCCGAAATTTTGACGGTGTCTATGAATGGCGGATCGCATTCATTTTCTTTTGCTGAGCAATGATGCTTAAAAAAGGTAAACTTCCCCTCGATCCTGGTTTCCTACCAAGGAACTGGTCTTAGTTTCTGACATAAACTTCCCCTCGATCCTGGTTTCCTACCAAGAACTGGTCTTAGTTTCTGATTTAAACTTCCCCTCGATCCTGGTTTCCTACCAAGGAACTGGTCTTAGTTTCTGATTTAAACTTCCCCTCGATCCTGGTTTCCTACCAAGAACTGGTCTTAGTTTCTTTTGTCAATAAACTTTACTGACCAGGGACGCTATGTGTAGCGGTTTTCCTTCAAACTTCTAGCCGAATTTTCCTTGAGAGATGCCATTTGAGAGGAAAAATTTTGATGTCAGACTTGCTGGGGAACCCATTCGTCTGAATTGTAGAGGTACATAAACTTCTCTGTTTTGGAGACGCCATTTGTCGATTCTACTGGGGAAAGCGAGTCTCTTGAGAGACTGTTTTCGTTTGGGGTTACATCATACTTTTCTCGGGATCTTCCCGGAGAAATGCCATATGATGGGATCCAATTTTGAGGTGCCAATGACCTTCTCATCAGTGGTTTTTCGGAGCAAAACTGGCGTGCTGCCGAATCTCTGATCACGAGGCTTTCTCTGTGGATTTTCCTTAATCCGGGAAAGCAAGGATATCATCTTCAATGGAGAAGAATGATGTTTATTGAAAGTTTTCTCTGGCTTTTCAGAGGTTCAAGTTATCAAAGTGGTCGAGTGCCGACTCTGATCTAAAGATACACTGGTGGCGAGATTGTTCAGACACAACGTTTCCTGACGAGGAAAGAACTGACAAACTCGATTGAGAAAACTGTTATCACTAGGGGACAAGACCGACTAGAGTGACAGTGATGCAATATGAAATGCGAACGCAAATAAAAAATGCATGATGTATGTATGTATATGCTGACAAAACAGACGCGACATACAGACTAATGGATGAACACAATTGGATACTCGGCCATCGCGGGGCGAAGAAGTACCGTTGATTCAAAATAGCAATTCCACCTTGCTTAGGAGAGATTGTCCCGTTGGGAGCTATGTTGATCGGGCTTAGGAGATGAGAACTCGGCCGAGGCGTGTCAGACGAAACAAGGTCTCTGACACAGTTGATCCCTTCATTTAGGCATACTGGCTAAGAAGGAGTACTTTGATTTTACATTTTGGAGTTCGCTTACTTCGGGAGAAGCGATCGATGTTCTTCTGATGTTCAACAGTCAAAAGAAATTGCCATATTTATTTTAAAAGCAGAAAAAGTTTTAACAAGTAAATTCATTTTTGTTTTATTTCAAGAATCGCTGATCAAGTTTAAACAACGTCGTTCTGTAAAGCTAAAACAAATAAAGAATTACAAACAAAAGCACGAGGGCTCAAATTTTATTGATAAGATGGAGATCAGCCAAACGCGTGATTCCAAAGAGTACATACAAAGTTAGAAAATGGTAATTTACAGGGAAAAGGGCTACGTTGAAACATAACGACCACTATCCTTCTACCAACATTGAATTCGGGACATCCTGAGCTTCTGTCAAAGATGACCTTGACTGGAGTTTTCCTGACGGATGATGCAACTGCTGCTGAGGGACTTGCCTCTGTTGAACATAGTTACTTGCCATTATCCCTAATTTTTGCCTGGATTGTACTATGAGATTTCCAATCCATCGGGATGATTCTTTTTTTCATGTCTCTAACTTTTGCCTGGACCGCCCTTTCGGGTTTTCAATCCACCGAGACGTTTTTTTTTTTAGTTTTAGGCGAAGTATTTCTTGACTACATCAACATTCGTGGGGTAGGCAAATTCTTCTCCGTCCATGGTTGCAAGTCTCAAGGCGCCACCTGAGAAAGCTTTCGTGACCACATAGGGGCCATGATAATTTGGGGTCCATTTGCCCCGAGAATCAGTGAGAAATGATTGTATCTTCTTGAGCACAAGGTCTCCTTTCCTGAAAACACGAGGTCGGACCTTTTTGTCGAACGCCCTCTTCATTCTCTGTTGGTACAACTGACCGTGGCATAGTGCCGTGACTCATTTTTCCTCGATCAGGTTCAGTTTGTCGTGTCGACCTTGACACCATTCAGCTTCGGTGAGCTTTGCTTCCATCAATACCCGGATTGATGGGATCTCTATTTCTATGGGAAGCACTGCCTCCATACCATACACTAGAGAGAAAGGGGTAGCCCCTGTTGAAGTACGGACAGATGTGCGATAACCATGAAGCGCAAAGGGTAGCATCTCATGCCAATCTTTGTAGGTTACAACCATCTTTTGAACGATCTTCTTGATGTTCTTGTTAGCCGCTTCTACCGCTCCGTTCATCTTGGGTCGGTAGGGAGATGAGTTATGGTGTTTGATCTTGAACTCTGTGCACAACTCTTTCATCATCTTATTGTTCAAGTTAGATCCATTATCAGTAATGATCTCGCTTGGAACACGATAACGGCAGATGATATTGTTTTTGATAAATCGGACCACCACTTGTCGGGTTACATTGGCGAATGACGCTGCTTCGACCCACTTGGTGAAATAGTCAATGGCCACCAGGATGAACCGATGTCCGTTTGAAGCCTTGGGCTCAATCATACCAATCATATCGATTCCCCATATGGAAAATGGACACGGGGAAGAAAGAATTTTGAGATGTGATGGCGGTACATGAATTTTGTCAGAGTAAATCTGACCCTTGTGACACCTCCTCATGTACTTGTAGCAGTCGGATTCCTTGGTCAACAAATAGTACCCGGCCCTGAGAATTTTTCTCACCATTGTGTGTCTGTTGGCATGAGTGCCAAAGGATCCTTCGTGAATTTCTTTCATGAGCACGTCTGCTTCTGGTCTGTCGACGCATCGAAGCAAGACCATGTCAAAATTTCTCTTATAAAGAGTGTCACCACTCAGGAAGAAGTTTCCAGCCAATCTTCTGAGGGTTTTCCTGTCTTTTCTGAGTGCCCCAGATGGGTACTCTCGTTTCTGAAGGAAGCATTTAATATCGTGATACCAAGGTCTGTCATCTATGACTGCTTCGATCGTGAAGATGTAAGCGGGCCGTTCAAGGCACATGATGTCGATCTTAGGTATGTCATTCCATCAACCTACACTAATCATGGAAGAGAGGGTGGCTAATGCGTCAGCCATGTGATTCTCATCACGAGGGATGTGATGAAAGTCGATTATGTTGAAGAAGGGTAACAACCTTATTGCATAGTCTTTGTAAGGAATCAATCCTGATTGGTATGTGTTCCAATCTCCTTTTATCTGATTGATCACTAGGGCTGAGTCGCCGTATACGTCCAAGTTTTTGATCCTTAAATCAATCGCTTCTTCGAGACCCATGATACATGCTTCGTATTCGGCCTCGTTGTTCGTACATTTGAACGTAAGTCTAGCAGTGAAAGGAATGTGGGAACCCTGAGGGGTAATAATGATTGCCCCAATTCCGTTTCCATAATGATTGACTGCTCCGTCAAAGATAAGTCCCCACTGGGAACCTGGTTCTGGCCCTTCACTGGGTAGCGGTTCATCGCAATCTTTCATCTTTAGATACATGACATCTTCGTCTGGGAAGTCAAACCCGATTGATTCTTGATCGTCAATCAGTTGATGAGCCAAATGATCGGCTAAAATACTCCCTTTAACGGCTTTCTGAGCATGGTACTCTATGTCATATTCTGATAGTAACATCTGCCAACGGGCAATCCTTCCCGTGAGAGCAGGTTTTTCGAAAACGTACTTGATTGGATCCATTTCGGAGACCAACCAAGTAGTATGACGAATCATGTACTGGCGAAGACGTTTGGCTGCCCAAGCCAAAGCGCAACAAGTTTTCTCAAGCATTGTGTACCGAGTCTCGCAGTCGGTGAATTTCTTGCTTAGATAGTATATGGCAGACTCTTTCCGTTTAGTTTCGTCTTGTTGGCCAAGTACACATCCCATTGAGTCCTCTAGGACTGTGAGGTAAATGATTAGTGGTCTTCCTTCCACTGGAGGTGATAGAGTCGAAGGATTCAACAGATATTCCTTGATACTGTCGAAGGCGGTTTGGCAATCTTCTGACCAAGCGCAATCCTGGTTCTTTTTGAGTAACTTGAAAATCGGCGCACACGTGGCGGTCATAAGGAATATGAATCTGGAGATGTAATTCAAACGTCCCAGGAATCCTCTGACTTGTTTTTCAATTTTCGGAGAAGGCATTTCTTGAATGGCCTTGACCTTGTCAGGATCAACTTCAATTCCTTTCTGGCTGACGATGAACCCTAGTAGTTTCCCTGAACGGACACCGAAGGTGCACTTGTTGGGATTCAAGCGGAGCTTGAATTTTCTTAGACGTTCGAACAATTTTGACAGATGTTCAACGTGCTCACTCTCTGTTCTTGATTTTGCAATCAAATCATCGACATATACCTCGATTTCTTTGTGTATCATGTCATGAAACAGAGTAGTCATGACCCTTTGATAGGTTGCCCCGGCATTCTTCAAACCGAACGGCATTACCTTGTAACAAAAGGTACCCCATGGGGTAATGAACGAAGTTTTCTCCATGTCTTTCGGCGCCATTTTGATCTGGTTATAGCCCGAGAATCCATGCATGAAGGAGAATACTTTGAACTTTGCTGTGTTGTCAACCAGCATGTCAATGTGTGGTAAAGGAAAGTCATCCTTTGGCCTCGCCTTGTTCAGATCTCTGTAATCGACACACATCTTAACCCTTCCGTCCTTTTTGGGAACGGGCACGATGTTGGCTAACCATTGAGGATATTCAGATGTAGCGAGGAAACCCGCGTCAATCTGTTTCTGCACCTCCTCTTTGATTTTGATGGCCATGTCCGGGTGAGTCCGTCTCAACCTTTGCTTTACTGGCGGACATTCCGATCTCAACGGTAAGTGATGTTCCACGATGCTGGTATCCAACCCTGACATATCCTGATAGGACCAAGCGAATACATCGGGAAATTCTTCGAGAAGCTTTATCAAACCCTCTCTGGCAGTTGGACTGAGCAATGCTCTAATCCTAATTTCTTTTATCTCTTGCTCTGAACCCAAGTTTACCGTTTCCAACGGATCTTTCTGAGGTTCAATGGACCTTTCCTCTTGTCTGAGTAGTCGGGAGATCTCTTTTGGAATTTGGTCGTCATTTTCTTCTTCAGCCTCGAATACCGGGAACTCAAAGTTGGGAGAAGGCATCGGATCGTATGTTTCAACGGGGTTTAAAACAAGCAATCTGCATGACGTGATGATTCGTGTTTAGAAGAGATAGAGAAAATGTAAGTGTGTGCAGTGTTTTATTTTACTGCTTGTTTTTTATAGTTTTGTTTTTTAGGATTACCATTTTCTGAAAAAGCAAAAAGAGAAAACATCAATTAATGCAGAAATTACAGAACGACGTTATTTTATTAATGAACAAGTCGACTCTTGAAACTACACCCCTATAAAACAAAACTCTGTCGCTTCGGGCAAAGCGAAGAGGGAAATTTACAGAAAGCGAGCCCTATCAAAATATCTGTTTCACCTGGGCAGGGTGAAAGGTTAAAGATGGCAATTACTTCGACTGACGAATGACCTTCGGAACATCGACAGTAACCCATTGGCGGCGAACTCCTCGGTGAATCACAAAGTCTGGCACCTTCCTTGATTTGTCTTCAGAAATAACGCTGATTTTTGGTGGAGCAGGATCGTTGGAATCTGTCTCCCAGGCAGAATTGTCGTAGGAGAATTCCTCTATTGCATTTCGCATAGCATTTGTGCTCTTAGCTGTATCTCCCCATCCAGTTGACTGGATATGTTTGAGCCTGATACGAGAGCTTTCGGGAGCGGTGTACTTGACCATGAAGTCGTATTTTCCACTTGGTTCTCCCAAGGTGTCCCAAACTTCTTTGGAACCGGAGGAGTCATCTCTCTCGATGACGTTGACCTCGGGAAAAGCATAGTTGATGAATTCAAGTCCAGCAAACGTTGTAAATTCATCTTCATGTTGAGTAGTTTCCGAATGACCTGAGTGTTGATCCCATGACATGGTGGGGACACAGGTATTCTGTTCAATGATGCTCAGCTGAGTTTCATTACTCGGCTAACTTTCTTGCCCCAAGTTTCCTGGGTAGGGCTGCCACATTGGCAGGCCATCCATCGGGCCATAGTAATTGTGATCAAAGTTGTCTTTCATCGGAGTGTCCTCCTCTAATGAATTTGGCGGAGCACGGCATCCTTCCGGATCACAATCTCCGTAGATCATTTCGACATCTGATCTTGGTATAAATCTCAGACTTTCTGTAGGAAAGCAAAAACGCATAGGCACCTCTTCTTGAGACATATAACCGTCCTTGTTAAGGTAGGACTTCCATTCTTCATCTGTGTCAGAGGGATCTTCCTCATTGATAGCATGAACTGTCTGAGACACTGGGTGGAGAAAACCTCCACTGTGGAAGAAGTTTTGAAGGGGATGAAGACCTTCATCGTTGGCAACTGTCTGGGTACAGGTTGCAGAAAAACCAAGACCCTTCTTTGTTTTATTGTCAATAGGAACGACGAGCTGTCCCCATCCTGTCGTATCGGTACTCTCGACCGCTTTGATAGCATCTTTGTATGAAGAAATTGAAGTTCCTTCTTTGAACTGATTATTCTTGCTCACCGATAGTGCTTGGAACTGAGTTCCAATAACCTCATCGGGTTCCACACTAGCAGATGATGACAAGTTACTCACAAGCAAGGCTTTTTCCCCATAAACTGTGACAAGTTGATCCTTCTTGATGAACTTTAGCTTCTGGTGGAGGGTTGAAGTAACCGCTCCAGCCTGATGTATCCAAGGTCTTCCTAATAAACAACTGTATGTTGCCCGGATGTCCATGACCTGGAAAGTGATTTGGAAAGTGTGAGGACCAATAGTTATGGGAAGATCCACTTCGCCGATAACTGTTTTTCTAGATCCGTCAAATGCTTTGACGACGACCTCGCTGACTCTCATCGGAGGGCCCTTGAATGATAATTGCATCAAAGTGGACTTCGGCATAACATTCAGGGCTGACCCTGTGTCTACCAGTACGTTGGCTAAAGCATCGCCCTGGCAGTTAACTGTGATATTGAGCGCCATGTTATGACGGCGGCCCTCTTCAGGTAATTCCTCATCACTAAATCCCAAATTATTACAGGAAGTGATGTTAGAGACAATGCTATCGAATTGTCTGATTGTTACATCCTGTTCCACAGAGGCTTGCTCCAAGACTTTCTGTAGAGCCTCTCTGTGTGCTTCTGAACTGAGTAACAGTGATAATACTGAGATCTTTGAAGGAGTCTGTAACAGTTGATCAACAATGTTGTATTCACTCCTTTGGATGAGCTTTAGCATCTCATCTTTGTCTTTTGAAAAGTCTGGATTACCAGATTGACCGACTCGCAGATCAGGAATTTCTGCCTGAAGTTCCTTTTCTTTGTTGGATTCTCCAACCCCTCGGTTGAAGATTCGACCGCTCCGTGTTACTCGACTTATGTCTGCAATATTCACGACGGAGGGTAATGGAATTTCCTTTCCATTCTCGACTATTGTTGCACCGTATTTGTAAGGGATAGCCTTAGCTGATTCATACAGTAGTGGTCCCGGTAGATAGATGACTATGGGAACCTTCTGATTTTTCTGACCATCATAAGTAATCTCGATCTGTTCCCGGTTGGGAACTTTAGATTCGTCAAGTAGAGGAATGATGGCAAAAACATCCCTGGTCCTGTGATGACCAGAGATCGTGACAACATCCTCAACTTGCTCGGCAAGGTAGTTCGGCGACCAAATGATAGGTCCTGAACCTGGATATGGACGAATTTCCCCATGATCGACCTGACCCTGAAGAGCTGCTCTCATAAGGTAACACCCTTGGTTACTTTCCGAACAGACGCTACAACTGTCATGGTTGTGTGGTGGCACCTGGCCACGCCCACTTTGAATGCAATGTAACCTCACTAGGTTATCTTCCATTGATCGGACATCCTGACTTTGACAACGAGTAGGATTCCTGTGACTGATACTAATTTGCTGAGTATCTTCGTCCATATAAATTGGCATCCACCAGTGATTTAACAAGTGCTGAAGTGCCTCCTGGACAAGGGTACAACCTAGATCGTTTTCACAACCCGCTTTACAGCTTTGATAGTCATGTGATATTAAGAATCCAAGTCGGACCTACTCAGCATGTAACTCTACCAGGTTGGTATTCATTACGCGGATGTCGAAGATCTGAACCATGTTGATTTGATAGGAGTTCCTATCATGGTAGTCTTAGATCCATCCAAGATCCATCTGACGCTGGAGGGCCTCTTGTATGAAATAGCATCCCTGTTTGTTTACCGAGCAAATCAGACAGGAACTGTAATCGTGTCGCGGCAGATTATGATACTGGCTTTGCCTTGAGTGCATCGCCACCAAGTTGACATTCATCGCACGGATGTCGTGGTTTTGAATGACGTTGGAATTCGTGTAAACCATGTTAACTCCACGAACTCGGTGCTCTTGGATCTATCCAAGATCCATTTGTTCCTGTAGAGCTGCTTGCACTACAGAACATCCCTGGTTGTCTTTAGAGCAGATATCACACTGGTGATAATTATGAGGTGGCACATGCCATATCCACTCTGTCTACAATGCATCTTGACCAGATTGGTTTTCAACAAGAGTACATCATGAATTTGATAGACATTGTTAGTCTCTTTCTCAATCAGATTGACTACAGCTTTCCCATGTTGAGGCAGCGGGTTCGTAAGAACATTAGGATTCGTATCTTTGAAAGATAAGAGTCCGCTCCTAACAAGCTTTTGCACGTCGGATTTGAAATTGAGGCAAGTCTCAATGTTATGCCCTGAACCTCCTTGATGGTAAGGGCATGTTTGATCCGCTTTAAACCAAAAAGGCGGATTTTCCGGAACTGAAATGGGAGACTTAGTCTGAATGTGCCCCTTAGCCAGCAGTAACGGAAACAGCTCTGCGTATGTTACGGGTATAGGATCAAATCCTGGTGGCCGTGTTGTACGGTTGTTGTTATATGGAGGACGAGCCTGTTGAAGAGGCTGTTGTGTCCTTTGTTGGTCAGGTTGGCTCTGCGCAACCTGAGGTTGATACGTAGGAATAGACGTGGGGCCGATAACAGGAGTTACAGCTGCTACTGGCTGATAACGTCGCCTTTGCTTTCCGAGAGAGATATTCCCAATATCTTGCTCTTTTTTCTTAGGGAGAGCACTACCATATTTTTTAGTACCGCTCGTTGATCTAGTGTCTTTTACCAAACGTCCTTCTCGGACGGCTTCCTCTAGACGTACGCCCATGCCGACCATTTCGGTGAAATCACTGGGCGCACTGGCAATCATTCGGTCATAGTAAAATGAGCTTAAGGTCTTTAAGAAGATCTTTGTCATCTCTTTTTCCTCAAGAGGTGGACAAATCTGAGCGGCAATTTCACGCCACCTTTGAGCATACTCCTTAAAGGTTTCCTTTTCCTTTTGCGACATTGATCGGAGTTGATCTCTGTCGGGTGCCATGTCCAAATTGTACTTGTATTGTTGGACGAAGGCAGTACCAAGATCTCTGAATGTACTGATCGTAGTACGGTTTAAACCCATGTACCATTTGAGTGCGGCACCGGTTAAACTATCCTGGAAGTAGTGAATCAGCAGGTCCTGATTCTCCGTCTGAGCTGACATCCGCCGAGCGTACATCACCAGATGGCTCTGAGGGCAAGAGTTACCCTTGTATTTTTCAAAGTCGGGCACTTGGAATTTGTGCGGGACTTTCACATTTGGGACCAAGCAGAGGTCTGCGGCGTCCTTTCCAAATAGATCCTGACTGCGAATGGCTTGCAGCTCTTTCTGCATTTCCAAGAACTGCTCCTGGAATTCATCCATTCTGTCAAACATAGTTTCCTTCTTACCAGAAGGTGTCTGTGGAATCTGTCCTTCCGGGACAGTGTGCACCACAGGGGGTGGTACCGTGACTACGGTAGTAAGTCTTGGTGTTTCCCGAAGTTTGTAACCTTCAGGAGTCTTGAGTATGCCCCTGGCATCTTCGCTTTCCCGAAGTTTGTAACCTTCAGGCCCAGCGGCTTCTGTTGCGATTCCCTGATCTTCAGTGATCGGCGGAACATATCCTTCCGGGATATAGTTAACAGGCATGCCCCAAGGACGATCTTTCGGCATCTGATATCTAGGATGATACTTTTCTAAGATGGGCGTTGAGGTGATCTCTGAGATCACAGTTCTTTGTAGCTGAGCTTCTGCCATGGCTTGCATGTCGTTACGAAGCTTTCTCGTATCCTCTCTCAGAGCGTCGATCTCTTCTTTCAACTCTATGTTTTCTTCCTCAAGATCATCCATCCTTTTCTGACGATTGGCCCGAGTATTATACGAATGAGACAGTTTGACTCTAGAACCGAGACACAAACGTGAGATTCGTAGGTAAGGAGAATACGCGATGTGAGAATGATGAATGCAATAATTATATTAATTGTTTTTAGGTTTAATCAAAATAAACTTCGACAATTAGATTGCAAATATCAAACAGTGGGGAAACCCCTTTTTATTGAATTCCAAAGGATTACAGAAATGGAAATACAGTAGATTACAAAGTGCAGAAACAGAAACCTAAACTAATGGGTCCCGAGTCCTTTTCTTTGACCGGGGCGCTTGGGCCGTTGTCGGGTTGTCATTCCTTTGCCAGGTGAAAGGAGCGAGCAAATTCCTTTGGTCATCTTGATTCTCTACAGCATGCTACTCCAAAATTTCAATCAGAGCATCTTTCTCTTTTAGTAGTTGCTGTATTTGGATACACTCTACGTTGAGGGTGCGGTACTTGTTCTTCCAAGACCTTCCTTCCTTTTGAACTTTGTTGAGAGTAACCTGAAGCTTTTCAGTTTTCGTCATGAAGTACATAATAGTTTCCCTCGGCGGAAGAATTCCGTAACGAGGATAAGGCATCCTTAGCTTGAGAGCTCTAGTTTGTACCCAATGGAGATAAGGCTCCACCGAGACACAGTCCGGTTTTCCCAGAGACTCTCGTCCTTTCTTATGAACATGTTTCCAAGCTTGCACTATTTCCATCTTTAGTGCTCTGTCATTTTCTCCTTCCTTGAAGAAAAGACCTTCCAGATGAACACCCAGTGGGATGTGTCTCATCGGGTATCCAAATTGACGAAGAACCAATATCGGATGATAGTTGATTCCTCCTTTAGTTCCTATGAGGGGTACGCTGGGGAAGTTTCCACAATGGTCAATGATTCTGATTCCCTCATAAATCCTATTACACCAATCCATATCAGAATTGGTGAGAGACATGATCTTCTGTGACCAACGTAAGGCACTCTTGCAATCCCAAAAAGCAGCAGACTTGGGCAAGTGAGAGATAAACCATTTATAAAGCAGAGGTACACAGCATGTGATCTCCCCTCCGCTGTACAAATTTCCCAAGTGTACAGAATGATACGCATCTGCGAGCAAAGTCAGCACAGGGTTTCCAATGAGAAAAACCTTAATAGCGTTGATATCGACGAAGTTATTGATGTTGGGAAACAAAAATAACCCGTAGGTGAGCAAGACAAAGATGCTTTCAAAAGCAGTCCCGTTCCCTATACTAGCGAAGTACAGAGCTTTCTTTGTCAGGAACTAGGCTGGCAAACCTGGGATGCCACCCTTAGTGGTCATGTGAGTCCTGACCTCAGACTCGTCCAAATGAATTGTTATTGCAATAGTCTGATTCTTTGGAATTTCTTCCAGCCCAGAAAATGGAGCTAGATCAGTGATATGTAAATCAGTCTGATGAGAATACTCCTCCAGCGTTGGTGATAGCTGGAAATCCGGGAATGTAAAACAGTGATAAACCGGATCGTAGAATTGAATGACCGCGTCCATGATCCCCTTAATCACATGGACTCTTAACAGTGGTAGCAAACCACCGTGCTTGGCTCTGAAAGCCTTTGGGTTAACGATCATCCTTGCTAACTTTCTCAAATCCCCTAATTTTGGAACCTTGAAGGTATACTGGTGAGTTCTCCTTCTACCGAAATCCATTAGCGTAATCCTTTTCTCTGATATTTGCAATCACAGTCTTAGTTTAATTTGAAAAACAGAGAGACTAGAAGAGAAGTTTTTTGAATGTTTTATTGTTTTATTAAATGAATGCATGAATGCAGCACACAA
Source organism: Lathyrus tuberosus (assembly GCA_022829125.1). Lineage (NCBI taxonomy): Eukaryota > Viridiplantae > Streptophyta > Magnoliopsida > Fabales > Fabaceae > Lathyrus > Lathyrus tuberosus. The sequence goes on from JALAZF010000702.1 coordinate 362,941, forward strand.
AAACATAGAAAAAACATGGGGTCAGAGGGTCGTTGTCATGAAGTCAAGGCTCTACCCATCCCCAAAGGTTTATACTAGGGTGATTTTTGTACCTGTACTCATTATCATCAGCTCCTCCCAGGAAAGCAAAACAACAAGCGGATCGCCAGCGAGTTGTAGAGAAATCTTAGAGTAAGTGCCATTCACCGAGAATAGATCACCAGCCTCAAATGAGGGTAGTATCACGTAACAACTATTTCCGATAGTTTCCGCACTACGAAAGGGTTTGGCTCCTCAGCTTCTCAGACTTAACAACTGGCCCATTGGCTATAAGAGTGAATGGGTTGCATTGGTCAGCCTCCACTGAGGTTGATGGTCGACCCCGTCGCCATCACTTATCTTAAGTGTATACTCATTCTTTCCACATACGGCATCATCCGCATTCCCATTAGCAGAAAAATAAACACGTATAGCAATTAGGAAAAGCAGTATATATATTTGTCCTAATCATCCTAGATTTATAAAGTTATGATTCCTAAGTTCCTGACAGAAATGGGTTCCCCGGCGGAAGCCGCAATCTGTGGTTTTCACATAAGTGAAGAGAGAAAAAAAAGGAAAAAAACGAAAAACAAAGAGAATGGCCCCACGGTGGGCGCCACTTTTCTGTTGGCGGCCACCGCCGTGAAAATGACTTACCCAAGGTTTAAATTGTAAGGAAGAAAGAACTGGCCCCACGGTGGGCGCCACTTTTCTGTAGCGAGCGATTTTGGACGCGGTTCTTAAGCGTTGGTCGCTCTCTGAGGTTTGAGCTTGAACTACAGGTCGATTCATTTTTTATCCTATTGTGAGCTGAATAAGGAAGGGAAATAGATGTCTCCAATTAACCCTGCTTTGCATACTGAGTTTAAACAGCGGTCTGTTAGGTTACGGATGCTATCAATGTGGGGGGGCATTTGTATTGGTTATTTGTATTTTCGCCAAAACTGTTCTCTTTCTTTTAATCTAGGCAAAGGTTTCTGGCGGGGAACAAGGATTAGGATGTTAGGACTGATGCTTTTGAATTACTGCTTTTGATTGATGGAGATATGGGATTTGGGTTTTTTGTTGATTGCGCTCGCTAAGATCTTTTCTTTCGATCTTATGCCTACGTATTCCCGTTTACCGAAACAGGGAAATCAGAGCGTTCGTAGTTCCTCCTATTCTATGGGAGGAAATTGGTTTTTGGTGTCTTGTTCAAAGCCCAAGACGTGAAGCAAAAGGTGATTTGTATCTTGTTCGAAGCCCAAGATGTGAAGCTGAAAGGTCTATTTGTGTCTTGTTCAAAGCCCAAGACGTGAAGCGAAAGGACCTCGACTTTAGAAAGAATTTGTCATCTCTAAAGAGGGGAGAAGGAGAATTACTTTAACTGGGATACGCGGATCCGAGCAATGCCATAATTTCCGAAGAAAGGGTTTTAACCTGAAGGAGAAGACTTTAACTCAGTGTAGAGCAATGCCATCTTTCCTTAGGAATTTCTCATGCTAAAAGAGGGATAGTGGCATGGATGTAGATGATCCAGAGGCTTGCCACTTACAGCGATTAGATGAAGGGGAAGGAGTTGTTGATGTTTGTGTACTGTGAACGAGGCACAGCTTTGATGCTAAAAGGTTGATTGGATCAACCAGTGGTTTTCTTATACAAAGCCTAAGAGGAGGCTAATTTCCGCTAGGAAAATCATTATACAAAGCCTAAGAGGAGGCTATTTTGTGTCTCGTACAAAGCCCGAGAAAGAGGCTAAAAAGGGTTCGACCCAGTGAGGCATATCATTATACAAAGCCTAAGAGGAGGCTAGCAAAGAGTTGACTCAGTTGGAGAATCTTTTATACTCAGTAAGAGAGTGTTTTTGTATCTCGTACAAAGCCCGAGAGAGAGGCGAAAAGGTTGTTTTTGACTCCACTGGGGAGAATTTTGGTATCTCGTACGAAGCCCGAGATGGAGGCTATTGTAACTGTTTCAGTTGAGTGACAGATCCAATATACTGATTTTAAAAGAGAAAATCAGTTCTTATATGAGTAATACTGTACCCAGGGGTTTGATTTGAGGATCAGGGATATTTCCTTCTCTTTGAGGAAACGGGAAATCCAAGGGGTGTCGAGACTGTCCGAGTCTGCGGGTTTCCTTCCTATTTAACGAAGGGTGCTTGAGAATGTCTTTGAGACAAGGAAGTTAGACTATCTGTGTCTAGAGTTTTATCTTTTGTACTATGCTGTGAAAAACAGTAGTAGACTCTATGAAAGGACTGTTCTATGAGGATGACTAAGTTCTGTTCCTATACCTCTAGGAGGTCATCGGGACAATTTGTACGAAGCCCAAGAGGAGGCTGGAAACTTTTAAGAAGCCGACGGGTCCTTGTACGAAGCCCAAGAGGAGGCTATCATTCCCGGAGGAAGAGATCATTATACGAAGCCTAAGAGGAGGCTGTGAATACTTCTAAGAAGTCGTAGTGTCCTTGAATAATGCCCAAGAGGAGGCCGATGCTTTTAAAAAGCCCGTGGGTCTTATTATCTCCTTTCCATTAGGAGAGATAACTCTTTTAAAGATAAAAACCACTAGTAAACGTGTGAGGTTTACTATCCAGCGACTTTTAGCTTTTAAAGAGGGTTCCTTAGTTAAGGTCCAAACTGATTCTGGTTTGGCATCATCATCAATCGAGGAGGCCTCAACTGATTCTCCAAAACAAAAAGGTCCTCAGCTTCGGGCACTGAGGTCGAGAAGCAATAGTACATTCATCCCTCAGGGTACAGTACTATCGCCAATCGAGGAATGCCTCCGTTGATTCTCTTTCAAAAAGGGATGTCCTATAGCAAGTTCCCAGCATTGGGTCCTCGGATCGAGAATGTGCAATGGGTTTGCCACGGAATATGGTCTGCCACTGTCACATCTCGGGAGGAGTGCCGCAACTGAGTCCTCGGGAATGGTCACCAGAGTCGACAGTTCCTCAAGAGAATAACCACTGGCCTGCATAACATGCAGTAGCAGAAAGCTCCTGATAGAACCTCGTCTGGTTGTGGGTCTCATGAACAACAATACGTGGTCACCACCACGCAAGCGTCATGACTATCCACTCTAATACCTATGTGTGTACTCAAGCCTTGGTAGTGAGCTTATCTCTCAGAACACCCATCCCGCCAAACAGCCAAAACAATGCAACACAATATAATATATGATATGTAATGCTAAAATGCGGTAAATACAGTAAAATAAATAAACAGCAACATATAGCACAACAGTAAACACCCAATGAAAAAAAAGCAAACAAGCGCTAGGATTGACTCGCTAAGGAAACCAGAGATTCTGGGTTCGTTCCCCAGCAGAGTCGCCATTTGTCGCTCCCGGGATTTTCATCCTAGTACAAACGCGAAAGTGGCACCGAACAGAGTCGCCAGCAATGTGTATTTATACCATGAGAGGGAAAGGAAACACCGCATAAACCTGAAGGAAAGGAAAAGCATGGTCTTACGACCAAGAGAACTGGGTTCGGGAGTCGGTTACGTGAGAGGAAGGTATTAGCACCCTCTCGCGTCCATCGTACCCGATGGGATCCACGCTTGCTTGCTCGATCAAAGGGTGTAAAGGAAAGAATACTGGAAAAGGAACTGAAAGAAAGAAAGGAGAAAGAATGGAAGAGGAACGAGAAACAAATGTAGGGAAAATAAAAGAAGTGCTCGCATGGGCCTTACCCCACTGCCTACGTATCTCATCGGGAGCATGAGAATCAGAGCGACGTAGTTCCCCTCACTAGGGATGAATTGTTTGTGTTTTTTAAGGAACGGCTTACGTTCTGGCTCAGGTGTTGCAGGCTCGCTGGTCCGAGTGCGTTACCATCTTGCAAGAGAACGAGTAGAAGCGCGTTCGTGCGTTGAGAATGAATGAGATGAGAAAAGAATTCCCGAAGGAAAAGACGTTATTGTTTGTTTTTGTCTTTTAAGAGTTTTTTATTTATTCGCATATGATAGTGTATCTGAATCTTAATCATTGGAATGTGTACATTCTCACATTCCAAGATGGAATGGGTAAGAAAGCACACTAAGAGTGAAGAAGACCCCCACACTTAGTTCCAATTGTCAAGGTTCAAACACACTAGCGTATTTGTGTTTATTAAGTGTTTTTGTTGATTAAGAATGAAGAAGTGTTTTTTATTATTTGTACCTTCAACAAGCATTGCATTTAAGTCCCTCACACAAGATCAAATGTTTAACACATTGACCCAAGATGGGTTATATGCTATACATTTTAAGATTATAAGAGAAGACCCCTTATAATCTTTTCTTTATGTGAAAGGCCTAAATGCAATAAATGCCTACCTTTATTAGATATTTTGAATTTTCTTTAAGAGATGAGAAAAGAGACTCAAGAGAGGAGAAAAGGTAAAACCTATGTGGACTAAGACTCAATCCTAATTGAAGATTAAAGGGAGTGATCCTAAAGGTTTGTGAGGTTTCAACCTAAAGTCTAAAGAAAGAATGAATTAAACAATTCACTTCTAAAGTAGAAGATGAATTGTAATTCACAAGGGGAAAGTGATGAGTTATTAAAAAAAAACACATAAGTGCTTAAAAAAAAAACAAGATGGAATTGTAAAAGAGAAAGGATAGAAGTTGAATATGGATTCCTTATCCACACTCAATTGCAACTTACCAAAGCCCCTACATGGTTAGTAAACATGTACAAGAATTATAAGAAGTAAAAAAAATGTAATGCACCATAAAACTCAAAAGAATTAAATGAGAAATCAAATCCTATAACCACAACCAGAATGTACATCACATGGAAAACAAATGATCATTATCAATCAAACTCAAGTGGATAGGCAACAAACATCCTCCATGACATTAGAACATGATATCATAAGAAAAGGAAGAATGAAAGATGAAAGAGAAAAGAAAAAATATGCACAAATGGAACATGTAATCCATGGATCAGAATTGAAATGAAATGAAAAATGATTCACAAACATCTCACAAGTATTCATGCATGACACATCAAAGCATTTAAGAAGTAATAGAAGAAGTAGAATTGAAATGGAAGTTCGAAAGAAAACACAAGTACAAACACCACATGTTAAAGGTGCACAAGGTTTAAATGAAAGTCAACATGCAAGGATGACATATAATATGTACCAATGACCTATAATGTTAAGTGAATGGTTCACCAAATATGCAAATGATCATGCCATTATGTACAAAAGAAAACATGTAAACATGCACAAAAGATTACAATGATATAACATGTTATAATGCTTTGAATGAAATGCATCAAACAAAAATCAAATGGCCTCATGAAAATTATGAAAACATGGTATTGAAGTTCACTAATCAGAGATGAATCTCATATCAAAGTAGAATGCAAAGAACCAAGGCAAAATGATGTCAAACAATGCACTTAGGTCACATAGACATATCATACAAAGTAGCACAAGAGTGAACACCAAACATGCCATAAAACTGACCTAAAAAATCAAATAAAAATCACTTAACATACCTCAAGATGATGATGATTCAATGCAAAAAGAAGAGCATCAAAACAAGTTTTAATGATCAATAACAAAATTAAACAAGATCATGTACCATATTAAGAATGCACATCAAAGAAATTCAAAGAAAAATATAGAACAGGGGTAAAAAGGTCATAAAATCAGAAAATAAAATCATCAAAAATTTCCTAAATGTTTTAATGATACTCATGAATTTTTGTGGAATTTTATGATGCTATTTGATATTTTTAAAAATTAAAAAGTAAACGTGTATAAAAAATAGAAAAATAAAATGAAATGCAAAGGGAAGGGGAGGTGTGAACATAGCAATTATGCAGTTCAAATCATTTGGGCCTTAAAATAGGGAGGTGCGAATAGCATTCTGGCTAAGTCCACTAAGCGCGCAGAACACACTAACAACCATGCACTTTAGTCAACAATAGTCAGAGTAATAACAACCATCAGATTAAGTCAAGTCAAGAAACAAGTCAAGGTAATTACATCCAACGCGCATACATGAATGTGCATCTTAACTACCATGCAATGCATCACATCACTTTTAAGTGAATCATAAAAATGGCACATGACATGCACGCCCTCTTTTAATGTGCTGGCAGCATTTTGGCCATTAGATCATACTCATCCAACGGACCAAATTCAAACTGAGCATAAAACCCTAACATAAAGTCCACCGGCCGGAGAGGGACCTCCGGTCACCTTCTCCGGTCACTCACCACCGTCTGCAACTTTGATTTCTCCAGAAATCCACAACATGTACATCAATCGAAAGAGAAACTAATGGAGAACATGAATTCAAGAACAAAATGCACAAACAGTTCATGATACGAGAGAATTCATCAGAAAAAGATTTGCCCTAACATTTGAACTATGCCTCTAAAGGCCTATCAACTAGCCAGGCCAGTTCTTGAGCTTATAAGAAGCTGCAAGAACCTGAAAACAAACTCACATTAAGTCTATAATGGATGAAATTCGTACCTGAAGATTGGAGACTTTGAGGTATTCTTCAGAAAACCAGAGATCGTAGCTTCTTCTTCAACCTTGGAGCTTCACAAATTAAGCAAAATAAATGCTATATAACTGGTTGTCTTGAGAGCAGAGAGATTCAATGTTGAACAGTGCTTGAAGCAACCTTGAGAACTATACTGAAATCTCCTTCAATCAAGTGCCATTGATGATGATGAGGATGAAGTATCGTGTGCTTGGAGAAGAATTTTTGAGAGAGTTGGTAACAGAGTGAGAGAGTCAGAGAGAAAGTAGAGAGAACTTTGAAGTGAAAAATGAGAAATGAAGCTGAGACTGAAATTAGAGGTGAGATTTCTATTTATAATGTGAGTTAACCATGGTTTAGTGAGTCAGTTAAGTGAGTCAATGCTTGGTTAATTGAGTGCACCCTAACTAACTGAGTTAAGTTAGTTAGGGGCGAGTGAGGTTGGCTATGATGTGGTGATGGTGATTCATGGTGTGCTATGGTGGAAGTGAGGGCAAAACAACAAAGCTGCTGTGGCAGAAACTTGCTTCATAAGTTTGCCCTTTCCATTTTCATGCATGGCACGTGCTGGTGTATGATATTTGTATCAAGTATGCTTGGTTTAATGTGGAAATAAAGTGCAAGGGTTGTTTGATGGATGTCTAAACCAAACTGCAAATTCTGATGTGATTCATCAATTGGAAATGGTACTGTTTACGCATGGATATCTCTCTCCTCAAGCCATGGACATGAATGATCTTGGTATCATTACAAAGTGTGTACATGATACAACAGCTTTGATGTTGAAAGTAAATGAAAATGAGACTTGCAACAACTTGGAAATGTGCTTCAAACATGGGAACTCAAGACTGGCTTAAAAATGCTGCAGAACACGCGTATGTGTGGCATGACCTGGTTGTGACCTGGTCAAATTTCAGTTACATTGACCATACTTTGAGCCATCATAACTCCTTAATCCATTGATCAGATGAAAAATTGATAAACACCAACTTTGAAGATCTCACATAGAGGAACAACTTTGATGTTGAAATATTTTCCATTTGAGGCCTCTAACCATGAGTAATTGATCCATACATTTTTCCCACCAACTGTTTGTTGAAATGACACGCGCGTGACCTGAAGATACTTGGTCATGACCTAGTTTTGAACCTACTTTGCTCAAACTTTGGCCACTCATATCTCACTCAATTTTTATCCAATGGAGATGTTCTACACATGGATTTGGAGCTTAAAGCAAGACCTTTTGTTGTGGCCGAGTGGAATTTTCATTTGGTGCTTCAATTTTAGATGGCCTTGGCTCAAACTCTGATGCAAAATGGCCAAAACTTACTATTTTTAGTAACCCTACTTCACCCAAAAATGGCAACTTTCCACATCTTGATTTTTTCATGATTCCTTTGGAGTTTCTTGACCAAATTTTGCACATTGGACACATATAACATGAATTTTATGAATTTGGCCTCAAAAAGTCAAGAGTTGACTTTTTCCTCTGATTATTTGACTTTGCCCCAATTTCTCTGATTCCTGATCTTTCTTCCAATTGAAACACTTCCAAAACCAATTGAGATGTAATTTTCCACATACATACACTTAAGGACATATGGAATACCATGACATCAAGTTTTGTTCAAAAAACCAAAGATTCCCTGATTTAATGGGAAACCCTAGTTTTGGTGCCCACCTCCTAGGAGAAAAATGTGCAGTCTTCAATTTCAAATTCCTCAGAGTATGTTGTGTACCTTCTTAAAGGATGATGATATATGCCTTTTGAGGATGATTTTGGATCAATGAGCTATCTCTTTTGAGGGTTTTCCTTCAGTTTTTGAACCTCTTGCATAGTGAAAGATGTAATGCTTCAATCTCCCATTGTATCTCTTATCCTTGAGATTGTGGATGATCAATTGAGATAGTATGAGACATGAAAGGCTTCTTGGCTTGCCTTAAGGCAACTTGATTGACCTTTTTGTGCTTTGAATGATCTCTAGATTGCCTACCTTCCACCTGATCACATGCCCTGATGGTAAGAAGGATGCCATGCTTCATTTTTCTATGTTAAATGCAATGTAATGTTAATGAGGTGGATATGATATGATAAATGATAATGCCATGCTATGATGACAAAGAGGGAGAGCAAATTTTGGGGTATTACAGCTGCCCCTATTCAAGCGCTGTAGACCTGAATGCCTGAAAGCAATTGCTTTCGGACTTTCAAGGTATATAGTGATTGAATACCAAATATAACCAAAAATTTGCTCTGGATGATGAAGAATAAAAGGGATATAAACCCAACGAGACTGCTGGATTGAATCTTCGATGAAACGTCGGAGAGATCTGTCTTTTGAACGACGCCAGACGGCTACTGGCTTGCCACGCTGCTGGTGGACTTTAATAATGTCTTTTATGCAATTCCAGACGACTACTGGTCTGCCACACTACTGGTGGACTTTAATAACGTCTTTTGAACGACGTCAGACGACTACTGGCTTGCCACGCTACTGGTGGACTTTGATAATGTCTTTTGAACGACGCCAGACGACTACTGGCTTGCCACGCTACTGGTGGACTTTGCAGCTTAGTGCCACCCGAAGACGGACTTTTACCAATCCACTGTTGGACTTTTAGAATATGCCACCCTTAGATGGACCTTTCGCCAATCCACTGTTGGACTTTTGCCACCCGAAGACGAACTTTTGCCAATCCACTGTTGGACTTTTGGAATATGCCACCCTTAGATGGACCTTTCGCCAATCCACTGTTGGACTTTTGCCACCCGAAGACGGACTTTTGCCAATCCACTGTTGGACTTTTGGAATATGCCACCCTTAGATGGACCTTTCGCCAATCCACTGTTGGACTTTTAGCTGCTTTGCCACCCGAAGATGGACTTTTGCCAATCCACTGTTGGACTTTTGGAATATGCCACCCTTAGATGGACCTTTCGCCAATCCACTGTTGGACTTTTGCCACCCGAAGACGGACTTTTGCCAATCCACTGTTGGACTTTTGGAATATGCCACCCTTAGATGGACCTTTCGCCAATCCACTGTTGGACTTTTAGCTGCTTTGCCACCCGAAGATGGACTTTTGCCAATCCACTGTTGGACTTTTGGAATATGCCACCCTTAGATGGACCTTTGCCAATCCACTGTTGGACTTTTAGAATTTGCAAAATTGTATTACTCTCTGCATCTGTGTCAGACATCTCTGCTGACTCTGCTGAGGAGCAAAGACCAATGATTTAACTTTGGAGACTCCTGAAAGGATAACCTCTCCACTGGAGAATGAATGAATAATCCGTCTTCTTCGAATTGTCAAGCTTGCCAAAAATAAATTGGACTTGAAGAATAATAAATCTGCCAGGAATCACTTCATCTGTTGGGGGAATGAATTCTGGTCACAGCGATTCCGCTGGGGATGAGAATTTCTTTGTATGGCGTCTTTCTAGGGGAGAGAAGTCATAAAAACTCTGCTTGGGGATCTATCCAATCCAAGACCCTTTGTAGGGGTTATCCACCTTCTGACCTGGCTGGGGAAAGGCTGTACCATCCTTGTTGAGGAATAGATTCTGTCGATCTGATAAACCTCTGCGGGGAGAACAACAACTCAGCTGGGAGTTGCTGACAAGATTCGATGCTGACCTCTGTGGGGATACCATGACCAGAGATACGATCTTGCTGGGTATCAGGGCTACTCTGCCAGGGATATGCAAATCCTGGTTAGAACATTCCACTGCAACTTGCTAGGAAAGAGTCCTTAGAGATCTGTTGGGGAAACCCAAAGCAAATCCACAGTATTCTGCTGAAGAATATGACTGTCAAGCTTAGGATAAGTACCACAATGCCCCATGTTAGGCGAGCTTCCCTTTAGACAATTCCGTTAGGGATGACGAGTTTATAACAAACTCTGCTGGCGGAAACTACTTTAAAACGTCTCGTGCTGGGGAATGCCTTTTGAGAGGATTTTACAGAAGACCAACTGTCCTCAAACTCTACTGGGGATGATCAACACTTCATGCTGGGGAAACAAACATGCCCCATGCTTGGACAAAACAACAATTCGTCCCCGAAGAGGATGTCATAAGAGGATTTTACAGAAGATCTAGCCTCTTCAAACTCTTGTGACTTCGCTGGGGATAATGACCATCAGTTTCGGTGTCGACGAGACCACTCTTTTGGGGAACCTGTGACCGTTATCGACATAGAAAAGCTTGTAGCTGTTGGAAGGACTGAATAAGAGAATCGACTTAATAAGATGCAACGGTACCCAGTTGAACTTAATTCACTGATATCGACCCGTTATGAACAATCGTCGACCGAACGATGAACGCCGATCTCCTTACCCATAATTGCCCCAGTCTTTTGCGTGGGGTGATTTATTGCTGGTCTCGTGCTTAAAATCATCTGCACCTGCTACCTGCAACAAAAGAATATGCCCACATGCCCCGAATATTGCGTGGCTAGAATCCACCATCCGGGAGTATTCAACATTCGAAGTAATTTCAAATGTTTTTTCTGCGCATGTTATTGCAAGGCTGCCATGTTTTCAAATGCAATGTTTTATCAAAAATTAGGACGTTTTTGCAAACAAAGCAATAAAACAAAAATAGAAAGCTTTTTATTGAAATTCAATTTATTGAATGAGAGCCCAGAATAAGCAATTACATCCGGAAGCAATCCCTGGAAAGAGGTGATCGCTGAAAATTGAGAAAAGAAACTATCCTAATGGCAATGTGAAAACGGAATTCCACTGAGTTTCCATTCTGTTATGACCAGTATGTCTTCAAAACTCCCCGACCTTGCCTTCTGAGGAATGATCAGACCGATTCCTATCCTTCAGAACGTCAGTTGTTCAAACGGTGATGGGTACAGATAACTCAGACCATAGTCATTCGCTTAAATCCCTCTTTTGTGTGGACCGCCCTTTCAGGTTTTCGATCCACCAGGATACCCTTTTTTGCCTAAGTTGCCTTTTCGGGTTTTCAACTTACCGGGTGTACAAATCTTTTTTCAATTATATCCCTAATTTTTGCCCGAACCTTATTCTGTTTTTGGTTCGCCGGGATGCCCTTTTTTGCCTGGATTTTTTTATTTTTATTATCCAGCGGGTCTATTCATGCGAAGTATTTTTTGACTACGTCCGAGTTGACAGGGGATGAAAAGTCTTCGCCATCCATGGTTGTAAGCAATAAAGCTCCGCCCGAAAAGACCTTTTTAACCACGAATGGACCTTCATAGTTAGGAGTCCACTTGCCCCTGCGATCTGTATTGGGAGGAAGGATCCTTTTGAGTACCACATCTCCGACTTTGTAAACCCGAGGACGCACCTTCTGGTCAAATGCCTGCTTCATTCTGCGCTGGTATAATTGCCCATGACATACAGCCGCCAATCGCTTTTCCTCAATAAGGCTCAGCTGATCATATCTGGCTCGTACCCATTCAGCTTCATCTAGCTTAACATCCATCATAACTCTGAGGGACGGAATTTCTACTTCAACCGGTAGCACTGCCTCCATACCATATGCAAGTGAGAATGGGGTTGCCCCAGTGGACGTGCGTACCGACGTTCGATACCCATGCAAAGCAAATGGTAACATCTCATGCCAATCTTTGTACGTGACAGCCATCTTCTGCACAATCTTCTTGATATTTTTGTTGGCCGCTTCGACCGCGCCATTCATCTTTGGGCGGTACGGAGAAGAATTGTGATGTTCGATTTTGAAGTCCCGGCATAACTCAGCCATCATCTTATTGTTCAAATTAGAACCATTATCAGTAATGATTCTTTCGGGAACTCCATATCTGCAAATGATATCCCGTTTTAAGAAACGAGCGACCACTTGTTTTGTAACATTGGCATAGGATGCAGCTTCAACCCATTTGGTGAAGTAATCAATTGCCACCAAGATGAAACGATGACCATTGGACGCTGTAGGCTCAATCTTTCCGATTATATCAATGCCCCACATGGCAAACGGCCAAGGCGACGACATGATACTCAACGGATTTGGAGGCACATGCACCTTATCTGCATAGATCTGGCATTTATGGCATTTGCGGGCATATTTGCAACAATCTGACTCCATAGTCAACCAATAATATCCCGATCTTAACAACTTTTTAGCCATTGCATGCCCTCCGGCATGGGTACCGAAAGAGCCTTCGTGCACTTCAATCATCAACAAGTCTGCTTCATGTCTATCCACACATCTAAGCAGGACCGTGTCAAAATTTCTTTTATACAGCACGCCGTCTTTATTCAAGAAGAAACTACCGGCTAACCTTCTCAACGTCTTCCTGTCTTTGGACGATGCCCCGGGCGGGTACTCTTGACTTTTCAAGAAACACTTAATGTCATGAAACCATGGCTTGTCATCAGACGTTGCATCGACCGCAAACACAAATGCTGGTCTGTCAAGGCGGGATACCTCAATCTTAGGTACATGGTTCCATCCTTGCACTTTGATCATGGAAGACAAAGTGGCCAAGGCATCAGCGAACCTATTCTCATCTCGAGGAATGTGGTACAGTTTCACTGTTGTGAAAAACGTCAGCAATCTCCTTGTATAATCTCTATACGGCACTAGATTTGCTTGGTGCGTGTACCAACTTCCCTTCACTTGATTGATTACCAAAGCTGAATCACCAAATATATCAAGGGTCTTAATCCGTAAATTAACCGCCTCCTCGATCCCCATTATACAAGCTTCGTACTCTGCTTCATTGTTGGTGCATCCGAAAGTTATTCGGGCAGTGAAAGGCATATGAACACCTTCCGGCGTGATAAGAACTGCTCCAACTCCGCACCCATTCATATTGACAGCCCCATCAAACATCAGACTCCATTTGGATTCAGGGTCTGGCCCCTCCTCCGGAAGTGGTTCCTCGCAGTCTTTAGCTTTGAGAAACATGATGTCCTCATCAGGGAAGTCAAACTTCATGGGTTGGTAATCATCAATCGGCTGTTGCGCAAGATAGTCGGACAAGATACTTCCTTTGATGGCCTTTTGTGAAGTGTACTGAATGTCATACTCTGTCAAGACCATTTGCCACCGTGCAACTCTGCCTGTCAATGCTGGTTTCTCGAAAATGTACTTGATAGGATCCATTTTTGAAATCAACAAAGTCGTGTGCCTAACCATATATTGCCTCAATCGCTTAGCGGCCCATGCAAGCGCACATCATGTCTTTTCAAGCATTGAGTATCGGGACTCACAATCATTGAACTTTTTGCTCAGGTAGTAAATAGCATGCTCCTTCCTACCTGTCTCGTCATGTTGACCGAGAACACAACCCATGGAACCTTCAAGCACTGTCAGATACATTATCAGCGGTCTCCCTTCAACTGGAGGCATTAGAATCGGAGGTTCCTGCAAGTATTCTTTTATCTTATCGAATGCCAATTGGCAATCGTCATTCCACCTGACCGTTTGATCTTTCCTTAACAATTTAAATATTGGCTCACACGTGGCTGTTAGGTGAGATATGAACCTTGCAATGTAGTTCAATCTACCCAAGAAACCACGAACCTCTTTTTCTGTTCTCGGTTCAGGCATTTCTTGTATTGCTTTCACCTTGGCAGGATCAACCTCGATTCCTCTTTCGCTCACAATGAAACCTAACAACTTTCCAGAACGCACCCCAAACGTGCACTTGTTTGGATTTAATCTCAGACAGAACTTTCTCAACCTTTCAAACAGCTTTTTCAGGTTAACCAGATGTTCCTCTTCTGTTCTCGACTTGGCAATCATATCATCTACATAACATTCGATCTCCTTATGAATCAAGTCATGAAACAATGTCACCATCGCCCGCTGGTACGTTGCCCCTGCGTTTTTCAACCCAAAAGGCATTACTTTATAACAATATGTACCCCACGGAGTAATGAACGTGGTCTTCTCCATATCTTCAGGTGCCATCTTGATCTGGTTGTACCCGGAGAAACCGTCCATAAATGAGAACACTGAAAACTGAGCTGTATTATCGACCAACACATCAATATGAGGTAGTGGAAAATCATCTTTCGGGCTAGCTTTATTAAGATCTCGATAATCCACACACATTCTCACTTTTCCATCTTTCTTCGGTACTGGCACGATATTGGCTACCCATGGAGGATACTTTGTCACAGCAAGAAAACCAGCATCCCACTGCTTCTGGACTTCCTCCTTAATCTTTAAACCCATGTCGGGGTGAGTCCGACGAAGTTTCTGCTTGACTGGCGGACATTCTTCTCTTAATGGCAGCCTGTGCACGACAATATCCGTATTCAACCCCGGCATGTCTTGATACGACCAGGCGAAGATGTCAACATACTCGCGCAACATTTCCGTCAAAGTTTGCTTCACATCTGCTTGCAAGCTGGCACCAATCCTGATCTCTTTCTTGGCGTCCTTGGTACCAATATTGATGATTTCTACAGTCTCCTGATGAGGCTGGATGACCCTTTCCTCTTGTTTCAACAATCTGGCCAGTTCTTCAGGGAGTTCACAATCTTTCTCATCCCCTTCTTCGACTTGATAAATCGGATTGTCAAAGTCATACATAGTCATATCAAAATCGTTATCAGTGGTATCCGGAGGATCAAGTCTGCATGAACGGGTTCATGCCTTATTTTAGAATTTATTTTTAAGCAAAACAAAAGAAAATGAAACATTGCCATTTTATTTTTTTTTTGTGCAAAAATAAAAAACTGAAAGACAGAGAACAAAATTTGATTTCAAAACGTCCTTTATTAATGATTAAACATTGCAAATGCAACCATGGTGGCCCTACAAATGAATCTATACGCCTTGGGCAGAGCGCAAGATTTTGACATGCATTATGGTTAGAAAAAACAAAGAAAAATTACTCTGTCTGAAGAGTAACCCGGATGACTTCTTCAACGAACCAGTTCTGCACTTGTTGTCCCGGAACATGAGGGCGTACCCAGTTGTCCAGGTCACAATCACTGTCAACACTATCCTCTGTGGCTGCACAAGACTGGTCCGTGTAGATAATTCCCCCACTATTGAAAGTAATGGGTCCCCTGCTCCCCGCATCTGAAGTTGTAGAGGGATGATAACCAATACCAAATTTGTCTTCCTTCATTGGGGTCTCTATCAACCTGCCCCAACCTTGGGCGTTGCCTGCCCTGACGACTTCGACAGCTTGTTTGTAAGATGAAATGGAGGTACCAGCCCCAACTGGTACAGAAGAAGACTCAGGTGCATCGTCAATATTGACTGCTTCAAATGATTGGCACAGCATCTCATGAATTTCCCCATCCATTTCAATGTACTTGAACGTGGACAAGTGACTCACAAAGATGTCTTCTTCCCCGCACACCGTCACAACCTGCCCTTCAAACTCATACTTCAGCTTTTGATGTAGAGTAGAAGTAACAGCCCCGGCTCCGTGAATCCAAGGGCGTCCCAATAGGCAGCTATATGCAGGTTGTATGTCCATTACATGGAACGTGGATTTGAATACCTGTGGTCCAATTTGTACGGGCAATTCCACCTCGCCAAACACAGATCGTCTAGTTCCATCGAATGCTCTAACCACCAATTCACTAGGCCTTAAGATCAAACCGTCAACTTCCAGCTTCATTAATGCCTTCTTGGGCAAGACATTGAGTGATGAACCAGTGTCTACCAGTACATGAGATAACACTGCGCCCTTACACTCCATCGTGATATGCAAAGCCTTATTATGGTTTCTTCCTTCAACAGTCAAATCTCTACTTGTAAAGCCCAAGCCATGGCTAACATTAACATTGGAGATTACGCCCTCGAGCTGATTAACAGTAATTTCTTGTGGCACGTATGCACTCTTCAACACTTTCAACAACGCCTGCCGATGCGCATCAGAGCACATCAATAGTGACAAGATTGAAATCTTTGAAGGGGTCTGATTCAGTTGGTCCACAATCTTATAATCGCTTTTCTTGATTATCTTCATAAATTCTTCCATTTCCTTATCAAAAGTAATCTTTGTCTCTGCTTCAGGTGTAGGCGCATTTTCAACCACCTGTTTACCTTTAGCCTTTGCTGCGGCTTCTGCCTCTTTATCACTTCTCAAGGTTTGGGGAGCGAACAACCTTCCACTCCTTGTAAAACCCCCTACACCCCCTACGTTATCAATATTTGGGCTGACTGACGACTCAACTTCCTGCTTTTTACCTTCGTAATATACATCTGCCCCATAGTGCCATGGGATAGCCTTCGTAGACGTGAACGACATTGGTCCTGGCACCGTGATAGTGACAGGACTGGGCCTTTCTGGCGCAACACTCGCCACGGGAACTGCATTGACCGGCATTTGAATCTCAGCGGGGGTGTAATAGATGGTCACGGTTGATATCTCATCAGTGTCTTTCACGACTCTGTCGAACTGTAGACATCCTTCATCGATCAGATTCTGTAAACCCATCTTCAACTTATCACAGCCGTTCTCCTGATTCATACACTCAGAGCAATCTTGATTACAGCCCGGGAACACCTGTCCCTTCAATAAACGATCTTTTACAACCAACAAAGAAGTTTTCACTTGATGAACGTCTAACACCAAATTCAATCTCCTCCCGTCTTCAATAGCGTACACATTTGCTGCACTATGATCAGGCATGGGATGCTGAGTAATATTAGGAGCGGGAGAGAAATTGATGGCTTTAGCATCAATTAAATCTTGTACTTTATGATGGAAAGCCCAACATTTTTCAATGGAGTGCCCCTGAGCACCTGAGTGGAACTCACAACGAGCATTAGCATCGAAGTTAGGTGGCAGGTTTCCAGCAACCGGAGCTTTCATAGTACGGAGTTCTACCAACTTTAACTCGAGTAGCCGGGGCAACAGCGCGGCATAAGTCATAGGGAGAGGATCCATCTTACGATCCCTCTGTCTAGACCTTTGTTGGAAAAAAGGTTGTTGTTGTTGAACTTGTTGTTGGGGTTGTTGTTTCTGAACAGACGGTGCGGGGATTGTTACAGCATCTACCTGATAATAAGCTTGAGAACGCCCTCTGCCTCGTCCTCTAAACACAGCATTCGTATCACCTTCTCTTCTTTTCTGGTTACTAGCAAACGGTTTCTTCGTCCCCGAAGAGCCAGCCCCACTCACATCCTGGATCTTTCCAAGCTTTAACAGACTTTCTATTCTTTCTCCCGCAATCACAATATCAGCAAATCCAGTTGACGGACAAGCAGCTAATCTATCAAGATAGGCCCCTTGCAAGGTGCCCATGAACATATCTGCCATTTCTCTGTCTGACAAGGGAGGTTGAACCTGGGCAGCCATTTCCCTCCACCTCTGTGCATATTCTTTGAAACTCTCCTTGGCATTTTGTGACAACCCCTGCAATTGAGTGCGGTTGGGCGCCATGTCAATATTATATTGGTATTGCTTCAGGAACGCTTCTGCCAAATCTTTCCAATTCTTCACAGCAGCTCTATTCAACTTCATATACCAGGTCAAGGACGCCCCAGCCAGACTGTCCTGAAAATAGTGCATCCATAGCTTCTCGTCATCCGTATGGGCTGAAATCTTCCCAAAGTAAGCTTAAAGATGCGTTTGGGGACACGCATTGCCGTGATACTTATCAAAAGTAGGAGGTTTGAATTTGGGGGGAATTCTGACTCCTGAGACCAGCCCCAAGCTGGTAACATCAATACCCATAGAGTTCTTGCATTCTATGGCCCTGATCTTTTATGCTAATTCATCATACCTTCGATCACCTTGATTACCCACATCAGCATCCAGCAGAGTAAATTGGTCTTCCAGAGTATCTTCAAGAGTAACACCAGCATGCCTACCATTTCCATTACCCCGATTGTTACCACCAGGAGGAGGGTTGCCACCGGGAGGAGGAATGCCCTGTCCCTGTGAATTGTCATGCTGATCACCTTCGGGCCCATTGTCTGGACGCTCTACCAGAAGCCTCAATCTCTCCTGATTTTGCGCCATGCCAGTCATGAGGGTCATGAACTGGTCCATACGCGCCCTCATTTCAGCCAAATCACTTTGCACTTGATCCATGATTCTTACTTGATTCCTTCGCGTCGAATATCGGTGAATATGACTCTCCGCTATACTGCCTGAAACCAAATAAAGGTTAGAGTCCCTGCAACGAGTACCTGAAAAGCAAGTAACAAAAAATGCAAAATGATATGCAATGCCATGTTTGTCATTTCCGAGGTGCTTTATACCCTGATTCCAATCCAACCACAGAAATCTGAAGACCAGAAATTGTGACATAAAGAGACGTGTCGTGGTCATGTGCTTGTGTGCAGCTATCTGATAAGGAATAATTCTGAATAAAACTGCTCATATTCATTCAACGAAGTATTCAAGTACATTTAAGAAAGGTTCAACCGCAAATGCAATACAAGGAAAAATGGATCCATCGACAAGCCTGATGGTAACCATTAACAACAAAATATAAGGAAAAGAACATCAGTCTGACAATTCCACATCCTTCAGCTTATCACTTGAGTATTTGATCTCCTCAAAAAGTATACGGGTACGCTGGTGATTCGGCTTTTCAATCATTTCTTTGATCAAGACATCCCTTTTCTCAAGAGCTTCAGTTAAGGAACCCATATGCAGCATCAGAGCCTCGTCATCACACACTCCTTTGTGTCTCTTTATGCCAGCTTGCGTCTTGAGCATCTCCCTTTCTATCATGACTTCTTCAAGCTCTTTCTTGGTATTCCTCAGCTCACCTCTAGCTTCTTCTAGCTGTTCTTGACTCTTACCGAGGCTTTCCCGATACTTTCTCCTCTGCTCATGCGCCTTTTCAAGCTCTTCGTCCTTAATCTGCAACTGTTCCTGTAATTCAGCATTCTCTATCCTAACTTCGTCCCAAGCGTGCTGAAACTTTGTTAACTTTTCTTTGGTCTGTGCTAACGCCTGTTTGGTTTGCTTGTGAGCTTGAGTAGCATCATCAGCACCTTTACTAATCTTCCGAAAATGTTGGGCTCTTCCAGCAAAGTCTTTTTCTTTTGCAGTTAGGATTTGTTCAGCATCTTGGGCTTTCCGCTCCAGCTCTTTGTTGACATGTAGAGCATTCTGAAGACGGCTACTCAACTCGGAATTCTCTCCTTGGAGCTTTTTCACCAAGGCTTGCAACTTGTCAACTTCTTCCACAGTAGCAGTGCTTCTTGCTTTCTCATTCTCCGGATACAAAAGGGGTGCCTTACCAAAAGGAAAGAGAAAATCTTCAACTCTTTTCTTCCCCCACTCTTCATATGCTGGATAAACCCGGTTGTTAGGGTTACCTAGAGTAACTTTCCCCTTTTTCAGTATGCTACCCCAGCTTTCAGAAGCTTTCTGTGCTGCTTCCCAACCATCTGATGTATGAAAATAGAGGGACTCCTCCACATCTCTCTTAATAGGCGGACCTGTCAGGGCATACCCAAATTGTCGAATGGCCAAAGAAGGATTGTAGTTAATCCCACCCATTCTTCCTATCAGTGGAACGTTAGGGAACTTACCACAGCTATGGATAATATTCTTGCCAATCAGCCCATGATCTACCCATACGATGTCCTTGGCCACCAATCCCATTAAACGCTGTTTCCACTCTAGAGAATCTTTGGAATCCACAAAAGCCCCTGATTGGGGTAAACGGCCCGCAAACCACTTATAGAACAAGGGTGCACAACAACGAATTATCCCTCCTCTTTTCTTTTCGTTTCGGTTGTACAACGAGTAATGAAGATCTCCCAGTAGCGTTGGCACCGGGTTCTTCATCATGAATATTCGTATAGCGTCCGTATCAATGAAATCCGGCTCGTTGGGAAACAACACTATGCCGTATATACAAAGGGCTAGCAAAGCATTAAAAACAAGCCAATTCTCGCCTTTAGCTGCTTCCTGGGCCTTCTTAATCAGATATTCCAGCTTGTAACCACGAATCTTTCCTTTGTTGGAGACATTGTCGTCTAACTCTGATTTGCTCAAATAAAGAGCACCAGCCACCTTTCCAAAGTCAAGATCCCCCACCGATCCAAAGAAAGGGGGCTCCTCCTTGATAGCAATCCCCAACATGTTGGAATACTCCTCCAAGGTAGGAACCAACACATAGTCTGGAAATACAAAACACCTCAGAGGCGGATCATAGAACTGCATCAACGTATGGAGACCTCTGGCTTCATAATCACTGACATTACGGACCATAGATAAAATCCACCCATATTTCTCTTCAAAAGCTTCTCGTACTGCAGGACTCGCCATTCCCTTCAGCATAACAATAGGGCCCAAAGTAGGCGTAAGGAACTTATAGCTGATGATATTCTTCCTCTCTTTAGTGTTCATCTTTGCAGGGACCTGATGACTGGAATCAAGGGTAATATATGCACCTGGAAATGAATAAACATGTATGTTAGGATATGATAATGCAATGCAAAGGGCAATGTGATCAGGTAATCAGGTGTCTGTGCTGAACTGTGAACGGTGTCAGTGTAGCTCTGAGACTAATATAGAACCATAGATAAGAACCATCTGAATACAATAGGATGAAACTTCCTTTCGGTGCAATGATGATAGAAAACCGGGTATGTAGGAGGTCATGGTTACCTGCAAACCTGTAAACAACCCGCCCCTCTCACATGTGGGTACTAGGATGTTCAGTATCCCGGGCTCTCAGGTCGAGAAATTATGATACGTTCACCATTTCTGGTTTGGCATCATCATCAATCGAGGAGGCCTCAACTGATTCTCCAAAACAAAAAGGTCCTCAGCTTCGGGCACTGAGGTCGAGAAGCAATAGTACATTCATCCCTCAGGGTACAGTACTATCGCCAATCGAGGAATGCCTCCGCTGATTCTCTTTCAAAAAGGGATGTCCTATAGCAAGTTCCCAGCATTGGGTCCTCGGATCGAGAATGTGCAATGGGTTTGCCACGGAATATGGTCTGCCACTGTCACATCTCGGGAGGAGTGCCGCAACTGAGTCCTCGGGAATGGTCACCAGAGTCGACAGTTCCTCAAGAGAATAACCACTGGCCTGCATAACATGCAGTAGCAGAAAGCTCCTGATAGAACCTCGTCTGGTTGTGGGTCTCATGAACAACAATACGTGGTCACCACCACGCAAGCGTCATGACTATCCACTCTAATACCTATGTGTGTACTCAAGCCTTGGTAGTGAGCTTATCTCTCAGAACACCCATCCCGCCAAACAGCCAAAACAGTGCAACACAATATAATATATGATATGTAATGCTAAAATGCGGTAAATACAGTAAAATAAATAAACAGCAACATATAGCACAACAGTAAACACCCAATGAAAAAAAAGCAAACAAGCACTAGGATTGACTCGCTAAGGAAACCAGAGATTCTGGGTTCGTTCCCCAGCAGAGTCGCCAGCTGTCGCTCCCGGGATTTTCATCCTAGTACAAACGCGAAAGTGGCACCGAACAGAGTCGCCAGCAATGTGTATTTATCCCATGAGAGGGAAAGGAAACACCGCATAAACCTGAAGGAAAGGAAAAGCATGGTCTTACGACCAAGAGAACTGGGTTCGGGAGTCGGTTACGCAAGAGGAAGGTATTAGCACCCTCTCGCGTCCATCGTACCCGATGGGATCCACGCTTGCTTGCTCGATCAAAGGGTGTAAAGGAAAGAATACTGGAAAAGGAACTGAAAGAAAGAAAGGAGAAAGAATGGAAGAGGAACGAGAAACAAATGTAGGGAAAATAAAAGAAGTGCTCGCATGGGCCCTACCCCACTGCCTACGTATCTCATCGGGAGCATGAGAATCAGAGCGACGTAGTTCCCCTCACTAGGGATGAATTGTTTGTGTTTTTTAAGGAACGGCTTACGTTCTGGCTCAGGTGTTGCAGGCTCGCTGGTCCGAGTGCGTTACCA
Source organism: Lathyrus tuberosus (assembly GCA_022829125.1). NCBI lineage: Eukaryota > Viridiplantae > Streptophyta > Magnoliopsida > Fabales > Fabaceae > Lathyrus > Lathyrus tuberosus. The sequence goes on from JALAZF010000702.1 coordinate 385,289, forward strand.
TCTTGCAAGAGAACGAGTAGAAGCGCGTTCGTGCGTTGAGAATGAATGAGATGAGAAAAGAATTCCCGAAGGAAAAGACGTTATTGTTTGTTTTTGTCTTTTAAGAGTTTTTTATTTGTTCGCATATGATAGTGTATCTGAATCTTAATCATTGGAATGTGTACATTCTCACATTCCAAGATGGAATGGGTAAGAAAGCACACTAAGAGTGAAGAAGACCCCCACACTTAGTTCCAATTGTCAAGGTTCAAACACACTAGCGTATTTGTGTTTATTAAGTGTTTTTGTTGATTAAGAATGAAGAAGTGTTTTTTATTATTTGTACCTTCAACAAGCATTGCATTTAAGTCCCTCACACAAGATCAAATGTTTAACACATTGACCCAAGATGGGTTATATGCTATACATTTTAAGATTATAACAGAAGACCCCTTATAATCTTTTCTTTATGTGAAAGGCCTAAATGCAATAAATGCCTACCTTTATTAGATATTTTGAATTTTCTTTAAGAGATGAGAAAAGAGACTCAAGAGAGGAGAAAAGGTAAAACCTATGTGGACTAAGACTCAATCCTAATTGAAGATTAAAGGGAGTGATCCTAAAGGTTTGTGAGGTTTCAACCTAAAGTCTAAAGAAAGAATGAATTAAACAATTCACTTCTAAAGTAGAAGATGAATTGTAATTCACAAGGGGAAAGTGATGAGTTATTAAAAAAAAACACATAAGTGCTTAAAAAAAAAACAAGATGGAATTGTAAAAGAGAAAGGATAGAAGTTGAATATGGATTCCTTATCCACACTCAATTGCAACTTACCAAAGCCCCTACATGGTTAGTAAACATGTACAAGAATTATAAGAAGTAAAAAAAATGTAATGCACCATAAAACTCAAAAGAATTAAATGAGAAATCAAATCCTATAACCACAACCAGAATGTACATCACATGGAAAACAAATGATCATTATCAATCAAACTCAAGTGGATAGGCAACAAACATCCTCCATGACATTAGAACATGATATCATAAGAAAAGGAAGAATGAAAGATGAAAGAGAAAAGAAAAAATATGCACAAATGGAACATGTAATCCATGGATCAGAATTGAAATGAAATGAAAAATGATTCACAAACATCTCACAAGTATTCATGCATGACACATCAAAGCATTTAAGAAGTAATAGAAGAAGTAGAATTGAAATGGAAGTTCGAAAGAAAACACAAGTACAAACACCACATGTTAAAGGTGCACAAGGTTTAAATGAAAGTCAACATGCAAGGATGACATATAATATGTACCAATGACCTATAATGTTAAGTGAATGGTTCACCAAATATGCAAATGATCATGCCATTATGTACAAAAGAAAACATGTAAACATGCACAAAAGATTACAATGATATAACATGTTATAATGCTTTGAATGAAATGCATCAAACAAAAATCAAATGGCCTCATGAAAATTATGAAAACATGGTATTGAAGTTCACTAATCAGAGATGAATCTCATATCAAAGTAGCATGCAAAGAACCAAGGCAAAATGATGTCAAACAATGCACTTAGGTCACATAGACATATCATACAAAGTAGCACAAGAGTGAACACCAAACATGCCATAAAACTGACCTAAAAAATCAAATAAAAATCACTTAACATACCTCAAGATGATGATGATTCAATGCAAAAATAAGAGCATCAAAACAAGTTTTAATGATCAAGAACAAAATTAAACAAGATCATGTACCATATTAAGAATGCACATCAAAGAAATTCAAAGAAAAATATAGAACAGGGGTAAAAAGGTCATAAAATCAGAAAACAAAATCATCAAAAATTTCCTAAATGTTTTAATGATACTCATGAATTTTTGTGGAATTTTATGATGCTATTTGATATTTTTAAAAATTAAAAAGTAAACGTGTATAAAAAATAGAAAAATAAAATGAAATGCAAAGGGAAGGGGAGGTGTGAACATAGCAATTATGCAGTTCAAATCATTTGGGCCTTAAAACAGGGAGGTGCGAATAGCATTCTGGCTAAGTCCACTAAGCGCGCAGAACACACTAACAACCATGCACTTTAGTCAACAATAGTCAGAGTAATAACAACCATCAGATTAAGTCAAGTCAAGAAACAAGTCAAGGTAATTACATCCAACGCGCATACATGAATGTGCATCTTAACTACCATGCAATGCATCACATCACTTTTAAGTGAATCAGAAAAATGGCACATGACAAGCACGCCCTCTTTTAATATGCTGGCAGCATTTTGGCCATTAGATCATACTCATCCAACGGACCAAATTCAAACTGAGCATAAAACCCTAACATAAAGTCCACCGGCCGGAGAGGGACCTCCGGTCACCTTCTCCGGTCACTCACCACCGTCTGCAACTTTGATTTCTCCAGAAATCCACAACATGTACATTAATCGAAAGAGAAACTAATGGAGAACATGAATTCAAGAACAAAATGCACAAACAGTTCATGATACGAGAGAATTCATCAGAAAAAGATTTGCCCTAACATTTGAACTATGCCTCTAAAGGCCTATCAACTAGCCAGGCCAGTTCTTGAGCTTATAAGAAGCTGCAAGAACCTGAAAACAAACTCACATTAAGTCTATAATGGATGAAATTCGTACCTGAAGATTGGAGACTTTGAGGTATTCTTCAGAAAACCAGAGATCGTAGCTTCTTCTTCAACCTTGGAGCTTCACAAATTAAGCAAAATAAATGCTATATAACTGGTTGTCTTGAGAGCAGAGAGATTCAATGTTGAACAGTGCTTAAAGCAACCTTGAGAACTATACTGAAATCTCCTTCAATCAAGTGCCATTGATGATGATGAGGATGAAGTATCGTGTGCTTGGAGAAGAATTTTTGAGAGAGTTGGTAACAGAGTGAGAGAGTCAGAGAGAAAGTAGAGAGAACTTTGAAGTGAAAAATGAGAAATGAAGCTGAGACTGAAATTAGAGGTGAGATTTCTATTTATAATGTGAGTTAACCATGGTTTAGTGAGTCAGTTAAGTGAGTCAATGCTTGGTTAATTGAGTGCACCCTAACTAACTGAGTTAAGTTAGTTAGGGGCGAGTGAGGTTGGCTATGATGTGGTGATGGTGATTCATGGTGTGCTATGGTGGAAGTGAGGGCAAAACAACAAAGCTGCTGTGGCAGAAACTTGCTTCATAAGTTTGCCCTTTCCATTTTCATGCATGGCACGTGCTGGTGTATGATATTTGTATCAAGTATGCTTGGTTTAATGTGGAAATAAAGTGCAAGGGTTGTTTGATGGATGTCTAAACCAAACTGCAAATTCTGATGTGATTCATCAATTGGAAATGGTACTGTTTACGCATGGATATCTCTCTCCTCAAGCCATGGACATGAATGATCTTGGTATCATTACAAAGTGTGTACATGATACAACAGCTTTGATGTTGAAAGTAAATGAAAATGAGACTTGCAACAACTTGGAAATGTGCTTCAAACATGGGAACTCAAGACTGGCTTAAAAATGCTGCAGAACACGCGTATGTGTGGCATGACCTGGTTGTGACCTGGTCAAATTTCAGTTACATTGACCATACTTTGAGCCATCATAACTCCTTAATCCATTGATCAGATGAAAAATTGATAAACACCAACTTTGAAGATCTCACATAGAGGAACAACTTTGATGTTGAAATATTTTCCATTTGAGGCGTCTAACCATGAGTAATTGATCCATACATTTTTCCCACCAACTGTTTGTTGAAATGACACGCGCGTGACCTGAAGATACTTGGTCATGACCTAGTTTTGAACCTACTTTGCTCAAACTTTGGCCACTCATATCTCACTCAATTTTTATCCAATGGAGATGTTCTACACATGGATTTGGAGCTTAAAGCAAGACCTTTTGTTGTGGCCGAGTGGAATTTTCATTTGGTGCTTCAATTTTAGATGGCCTTGGCTCAAACTCTGATGCAAAATGGCCAAAACTTACTATTTTTAGTAACCCTACTTCACCCAAAAATGGCAACTTTCCACATCTTGATTTTTTCATGATTCCTTTGGAGTTTCTTGACCAAATTTTGCACATTGGACACATATAACATGAATTTTATGAATTTGGCCTCAAAAAGTCAAGAGTTGACTTTTTCCTCTGATTATTTGACTTTGCCCCAATTTCTCTGATTCCTGATCTTTCTTCCAATTGAAACACTTCCAAAACCAATTGAGATGTAATTTTCCACATACATACACTTAAGGACATATGGAATACCATGACATCAAGTTTTGTTCAAAAAACCAAAGATTCCCTGATTTAATGGGAAACCCTAGTTTTGGTGCCCACCTCCTAGGAGAAAAATGTGCAGTCTTCAATTTCAAATTCCTCAGAGTATGTTGTGTACCTTCTTAAAGGATGATGATATATGCCTTTTGAGGATGATTTTGGATCAATGAGCTATCTCTTTTGAGGGTTTTCCTTCAGTTTTTGAACCTCTTGCATAGTGAAAGATGTAATGCTTCAATCTCCCATTGTATCTCTTATCCTTGAGATTGTGGATGATCAATTGAGATAGTATGAGACATGAAAGGCTTCTTGGCTTGCCTTAAGGCAACTTGATTGACCTTTTTGTGCTTTGAATGATCTCTAGATTGCCTACCTTCCACCTGATCACATGCCCTGATGGTAAGAAGGATGCCATGCTTCATTTTTCTATGTTAAATGCAATGTAATGTTAATGAGGTGGATATGATATGATAAATGATAATGCCATGCTATGATGACAAAGAGGGAGAGCAAATTTTGGGGTATTACACCATTCACGGAGAATACATTCATCTTGGGGAGTAGAGCTTCTTGACGATTCCTAAGGAGGACAGCCAAAGAGAAGACTGTATCTGGTGCTCATATTGGGGATCTAGGCGTCTATTTCTACGAATTAATGAAACGGCGTCACCTAGTTCTAGACGTAGTTGCCGGGGAAACTCGAAATATCTATACTATTATTACACAGTAGATATGACTTTATGAAAGGAGACTTACAGTGAGCAGCCCCACAATACAGTTTATAATATGAAAGCAGTAAACGAAAGCGATAACCACTTACTCGGTTGGAGTGCTTCCATGTTGTTTGGTTAGTTATTCAACAAAGAAAGATTGAAAACAATAGTATATTCAAAATCAAAGGAGAAAGTGCTTTGAAAAAGAAAGATTTGGGGCTTACAGCTCAAGGAGAGGCCCAGGGTTTTATCAGTGAGCGCACTGTTTGACTTTGTACAGCGGGACTTATACAAGTGACTGGGGCCCAAAAGGTTTTTTGCACAAAGGGATGGGTCTTACACTCTCTCAAGAGGCCCAAAAAGGTTTAAAGAAAAAGAGTGGGGCTTATAACACGAGGGTAGGCCCAAATGATTTTTCGTTTAAAAATGGCGATCGCGCCGAGGTTTTCCTTTTAACGCAGAGGGACTTATACAATAAGTGAGGCCCAAAATGTTTTGGTTAAAAGGGGGATTGGGTCTTACACTCTAATAGAGGCCCAAAGTGTTTTGAATGGGTCTTATAGCTCAAGGAGAGGCCCAAATGATTTTTATTTTTAAACGGGCGACGATCGCACCGTTTACTAGTACAGAGGGACTTATACAATGGATGAGGCCCAAAAAGTTTTTGTACAAGGGGGGATGGGTCTTACACTCTCTCAAGAGGCCCAAAAAGGTTTAAAAATGATTTATGAGGGTTGAATTAATCCAAAACCCTAATTTGTTTTCAAAATGTATTTAATTGAATAAAAATTCAATTAAAATGATAAAAAATTGTTTAACACATGGAAAACAAATTGTGATTTTGGATTAATGCTTCAAAAATTAAGTATTGACCTACAAAATAATTAGAAAGCATTAAAAGTTGCAAAATCAATGTAGAAAAAATATTTAAAATGCCAAAAACAATGAAAATATTAATTCTTTGCAAAAATATCAATTATATGAAATAAATAATATTTTTGGGATTTTTTGTGAAAATAAAATATTTTAACATTTTTGTGAATTATTAAAAAAAGAATCAACTCAAAATCATTAAAACTCAGAGAGAAATTAATTTTTGAATCAATTAAACAAAATCACAAAATTCAAATTTTTGAATTTATGAAAATGGCGCCAAGAACAACATCAAGAACACGCGCGTTTTTCAGTTTGCCCAGATTTGCATTTTCTATCCAATCTCCATGAATACGTAATCATATCATGCAATCCTCATATCATTATGCTCGTCTCAACCTCACGATCATGTCTATATACTTAAATTTCATTTAAATTAAACATACAACAAGAAATCACGAAGAGACCTCAAGAACCCTAATTTCTGCATGAAGGCTAGGATTTTTGATACACGATTCAAACAATGCAATTAATTGAGGGAAAACATTCCATGCATGATTATGAACATATGGCAAAATTATTGTGCGAGGAAATATGCATAGATTGAGAGATGCCCAAGTTTAGGCTTACCTCCAAGTCGTGACAGCAAGAGCAGATGTGATTTTGAGTTGGAGGTGTTACAGACAAGTTGTGATGATCTGGACAGCTTCCCTACACCATATGGAGTGTGTTTGAACACTTGGATTGAATTGAAATGGACTGGATCAGTTTATGGCATCTCAGCTGCAACTCCACTTCAAACTTGTGTGGATGGCAAGTGATTTTGAGATTTTGATGCTCCAGATGTTATGTGAGTGTTTGATCAGCTCATATGTGATGTATGTGAGGTGTGTGAGTGATTGGTTTGTGCAGAATTGCTCTCAAACTCAAAACCCGATAGCTACCTTGCTAAGAAAGGCATTTTTGCCAAGAGAAAAAGATTTTGAGGAAAGCATCTGTTAGATGGCTTTGGTGTACTTAAACTGACCACAATTGAGCTCTATTTATAGTAGAGTAAGTTTGTTTTTCAAGGAATAGTGCATGGCAGCTGGTAAGTAGGTTTGGCCAATGTTGGCAAATGAAAATCCAAGTCTCCTCTAGCCATTGACTAGAGGTTAGGGCACAGAGCTTTGGTCCCCTTGGTCTTGGATAAGTCTTGACTGATTTCAGATGAGAATGGCTCAGTCCATGCCACCTTGATGGTTCCATTGAATGCCTTATTCCAAATTTGAAGTCTTGTCCCTATTTTGGCCATTCTAGGTTCAACATGTTATTTCTTGTTCCATGGACTTTGGAGGCCTGGCTCAGTGATTGTCTCCTTTATATTCAATCCTCTGAGGTGTCCAAGTGGATTGGAGCAATTGAATTTGGCTGATTTTGGCAAATCGACCAAAGTTGCAAATTCTGCCTTGCCTTGACAGTTTTCAGCAAGGCAACTTGGCAATGTTGTATCTCATGGTGTAGGTTGAATTTGACAATGTTCTTGGCCATTTTGGAAAGCTCTTACATGATACAACAACTGTTTGAACAAGTTTGGTTTTGATCTCTTTTGATTCAAAGTGAAAAATCCCCCTACATTTGGCAAAAAGTGAGGCAGAATCTGACTTAGTTAAAATTTCACCAAGTGTTGGAAAAAGTGACATTTTCACTTTTTAGCCACTTTGATCACTCCACAACTCAAAATCCTTAATGAATTGGAATGACTTGTAGTTGAAGTTTTTGTAGGTGATAATGAGGGCTACAAATTCATCTTTGGATGAGAAAAAATGGCCTTGTGGTTTAGGAGTTATGGTCCTCCAAAGTTGGTACCTTTGCCACTTTGTTTTTTAACTTAGAAAATTTTCTAAGTTTTATGGTTACCCCTTTTATAAGTTATCTCACTTTTCTTGATTTTTCTTGATGAATGATGAATCAAATCATACATTAACATCATTTTAGGGTTAAAAATCCATTTTGGTGAAAAATCTCAAAAAGTCAAAGTTGACTTTTGTGCACAGTTGACTTTTTATCAGATGAATTCCAAACTGTGCAATTCTTCAGGAAATCATGTCCTTGTCCTAAATCAAACTTGATGGACATGTTCCATGGGTGTCATAGGGTATATTCAATCATGTATTAGGGTTTGGGAGCATGTCCTGGTCAAAAGTCAAAGTTACAGTTGACTTTTTCCCTAAAACCCTAATTGTGGTGCAGATGAAATTGAGACTTGTTGCTCAAGCTTCTTGGATCAATCCATTGTTCCAAATGGATCAATATGGTATATTAGAGACCCTCAAATCATCTCTTGAGGTCTTGGCTCATGGTTTGTCCCAAAAGTCAACTTAGGGGTGAATTAGGTCAAGAAACCCTAATTCCTGATTTTTGATGAATGCATCCCCTGAGTCAAAATTGACTTGATGCATGGGTTCATGAGGTTCCATGAAGCACATTAGGTTATGTTTTGGATCATTGCCTTGTGCCCAGATGAAAATTTCCATCTGGAGGCCCTGGTCGACCAAAACCCTAATTTGGTGATACTGTCGATCTTGAGACTTGATCCACCTAGAAGGGAGCAGCCTTGTGCTTAATCCTTGAAGTGGGAGTCCTTTTTGATCCTTTGTGGATGTTTAAGAGATTAGACAAGTTGAAGATCATGTCATTTCTTGATTGATCCTTTGTCTAAGCACTCAGAGAGGGCTTGAAACCCTAATTTTGATTGTATTGGATGCTCACCCATCTTTGGGGAGACTGATGAAGCATGATGGTTCATCCATATTGTGATGATGATTTTCACAATGATGGGAAATCTAAGTGGTCAAAATTTGGGGTATTACAAGTCCCTGTATCTTTTTTTTTTCGGTCCAAGTCCCCACATTTTCATTTCCTTTTGGTTATAGTCCCTACCGTTAATGGAACGTTAAAGAAAAGCTTAGTTGGCAGACGGTGCTGATCTGGAATATTGTTTTGTCATTTCTTTATTAATTTGTGTAACACACGTGGAAAAGTCAATGGACTGTTTCATAAAGAGGGACCAAATCCAAAAAAAGTTCAAATTTGTTTTCTTCTTCTTCCTTCTAAATTTGGCCTCGTTTTCTTCTTCTTGTTGTTTTCTTCATCTTCTACCTTCAACATCAATGGCGTCCATTTATTCTGCAAACTCTCATCATAATCAAGCACCGGAGTGTGGTTGCAATAGAAGCATGAAAACGTTTATGTCAAATTCAATGGAAAACCCTAAAAGATGATTTTGGAAGTGTCAAAATTCAGGGCGATTGAAGATGGTGAATGAGAAGAGAAAAATGACTCTGTTGAATATTGTTTTGGTTATTTCATGGGGGATTTTTTGTGTTGAAGGATTTGGGGTTCATGGTCAAGCAGATTGAAAATGGTAAAAAAACAAAGATGAAGATTAAGCTGGAGAAGGAGAAGAGAAAAGTGAATCTGTTGAAGCTATTGTTGGTTGTTTCATGGGGGATGTTCTTTGGTTATCTGAAATGGTGAATCCAATTGTTTGTGTTGTTGTTCAGTTTTTTTGTCTTTAAGTCCTTGTAACATTATCGTACTTTGGAATTGGTCCCTGTACCATATTTTGAATGAAAAACATGTTTTGGTTTTGAGAAGTATATTGAATTTCATATTGAATTTCTTTAAGTCCTTGTAACACTACCCTTGATGGCTTTCTGGGAAGTATATTGAATTTCATATTGTTAGAGCAAGAGTTGTCTCTGCAAGTCATCTCTATGTTTTGATGATAACAATGAGTATTTGTGAAAGAACTATTTGTGAGAGCAAGAATTGTCTCTACAAGTCAATCTATGTTTTGATGATAACAATAAGTATTTGTGAAAGAACCATTTTATGGTCTAACGTGTGTTATGTGCAGATCATAAGAACTAAAGACATCAAAACCAACATGCACCAGCTAGATGTACTATGACTGAATATATACATATGCGAAGTTACTATGTGTGACGAAAGTCGCGAGAACCAAGAACACTTCTTTATCTAGTCATGATCAGCCAGATCCAAGGATGCCAAGATTGTTGTTGCAATGCTCTTGTGGATGCTCTTTGAAAGTGATTGAGATTCTGAAGATAGCGAAGCTTCTGAAGAAGTACACTCTAAAAGAACCAAAGTGCGGAAGACTCCTATGACTTGAAGTTCTGATGGCTGAAGGCGCTGAAGACCAAGTGCAGAAAGAATCTGAAGACTTATGAGTTCTGAAGATCAAGGTTTCAAATATCATGTTCTGAACACTCTGAAGACAGGTTCTGAAGATTCAGAAGACTTGAAGCAGAAAATAAAAATGTTCTTAAAGACCAAGTGCTGAAGTTCTAAAGACTGATTCATAATGGACTTCTTCAATCGACTGAAGACTTGAAGCATCAGATATTCTGCTAAGAAGACTCTACCCATGCTTCATCAAAATAACATCAGAAGCCACTGAAGTTTTGAAGTCTAAATATTACCGTTGCGAGTTAAATGTACACACTGCCCAAGAAAAGATGTCTGGTCACTTCTCCCTCTGGAAAAAGGAGATGTGTTAGTATAACTCATTATATCACAACTTCTCTTTTCCAAACAACCAACAGTATTCTCAAACGGCTATATTTCTACTGGCTATTTAATGGAAAGAGTTTTTGCTTCTGATGTGTCGATCACTTGTAGAATCATGAACTGAATGTTCATCTACAAAATTGACTAAGTCATTGTGTGAAGATAGCAACAACGATGAGTTCTCGTTGTAACACTTAACATATTCAAAGCTATCATTATATCACTAATGGAAATTGTTGTTGAAACTCAAGAAGACAAATCAACACAACAACAACAATCACGAACAGAAGTTGTTGATGAAGAAGACAACATTGAAGATCTATCAAGTAATCAACCTACCTTCTCGTCAAGACTACATTGAAGATTTGAAGCAAGGAGTTACTGCTCAAAGCTTGCTCAACCAAGAAAACGAAGAAGAAGAAGATCTACATGATGTCAACAATTGTAATATCTAAATACGTCTTTGTAAATTCTTAGGAAAGCAAGGAGTTGTTGCTCAAATCTAGCTTGAACATTTATGTGTTCTTTGTACTTAAACTTAGAAGAAACTTGCTTATTAAGAAGCACAATTTGTAATCTCCAGTTTGCCAATTCATCTAAATGAATTGAGACTCCTCAAGTGAACGTTATATCCTGATGGGATCGCTGAACGATTCAGCTGTGAGTTGAGGCCCTTGAGTAGATCACGTGGTGATCAAATACTTGAGATGACAATGGCTGGGTGTCATTGTGGAAAATCCTGAAATATGGTCAGTAGCGTTATATTCATTTTGATGAATCCCTGAACGGCTAGCTGTGAAATCCCAGCAGTGGGTCTACTCAGTCAATGAACGTTATATCATGTTGGATCCCTGAACGGTTCATTGGGTCGTTAGTCACAGTGCGGCTGTGCAGGTTGTTATTCACTAGTTGTTGCCCGTGCACATGTAATCGAGATTGATTATAGTGGATTAAAACCTTGTGTTCAAGGCGAAATCACCTGAGGAGGGTGGACTGGATTAGCCCGCGTGGTGAACCAAGATATATCGTGTGTTCTTTACTCTCTTGCTTAATATCTCTATTTTTGTTTCTGTATTGAATATCAGAACCTCATATTAAGCAAAGTCAGAACCTTGCAGCCTATCTCTGATAAGCTTCCGCACTGCAAGTTCTGAGTATCGTATCTTATGATCAGAACCTATATGGTTCTCATGCTCCATAGTTAAGAGATCAGAATCTCTCAACGAACTTTGAAGGTTCTTGAGCGTCTCTTTAACAAGATGCGAAAAGTTATGAAAAGAGTAAATTCACATTTCAAACCCCCCTCTGTGGTAGGGATAAGGCTTGACTGAACTTGGATAACATTGTCTTGATGAATGCCACCTCTATGCATCAGTTAAATGCTTGGAAACAAAATTAACCATTTGAAGCATCTTGAATTTTAGGAGTGTCATTTCTAAACATAGATCCATGGACTTATGAGGCTTGTGGATCATTATTTATCCCTTGGTTGTTCCCTCTTGAGGTGTGCAGATGGATAACCATTCTTGTTATTGCACAAATTAATTAATTCGAGCAACAATGCACAAATCTGCCTTGCAAAAATCAGTGAAAAATGCCATTTTAAATGGATCATATCTTCTTGCTCAAGTTGAGTTATGGGAGGCTCTTGTACTTTTTAAAGAGCCCTCATATGGTACTATCCATGTATGATCATAGTTTGTCTTAAAACTATTTGGATCCCATTGAAAAATCCTCATGAACATTGGTGCCCAAAGCTGATAACTTAGGCAGATTTTCACTAAGTGTTAAAAAAGTGTCATTTTCTTCATTTTTGTCATTTTGATCACTCCATAACTTAAAATCCATGAAGAATTGGAGTTTGAGGTAGTTGAAGCTTTTGTAGGGTGTAGGAAGACCTACAAATCAGGCTTTGGATCACCCAAAATGGTTGCTTGGATCAAAAGTTATTATCCTTGAAAGTTGGCACCAAAACCATCCAAATTTGGTAACTTGGAAAATTTTTCAATTTTCAAGATTACCCCTTTTACAAGTTATCTTGGTTTCTTGATCAATTCTTATTTAAATGACATTATAAATCATATTTTATGAAAATATGAGTCATAAGGATCATTTTTGCCAAAAAAAGTCATGTTTTGACTTTTAGATCCGGAGCGGTTCGGCGCGTAAAAACCCTAATTCCCCACTTTTGGGGAATGCATCCTATAAGGGTAATTTAGCTTTGTAAATGGATTCCTAGGGTTATTTTGAGCATATTGAGTCACATGTTGAAGTCCTGGCTCATCCTCTTGTGAAAATCTCACTCTGGAGGTCCCAGTCGTCCAAAACCCTAATTTGGCGATATCGGGTATGTTGAGGCTCAAACCACTTGGAATGTGGCAACTTTGTGCTTGATTCTTGATATGGGAGTCCTCTGGATCCCTTATAGGTGTTTGAGAGGTTAGACAAGTTGAAGATCATGTCATTTCTTGATTGATCCTTTGTCTAAGTGCTTTGAGAGGGCTTAAAACCCTAAATCTTGGCAGTAGTGAAAGCTCAACAATCCTTTGAGGAGATTGATGAGTAATGAAGGTACATCCATATTGTGGTGATAATTCTCACAATGATGGGAAATCTTGGTTTTCAAAATTTGGGGTATGACAGATGCCCCTATTTAATCTTCTTGGACCCGAAGGTGCGAATGGCGCAGATGTTCGGACATTCAGGGTGCAAGAGGATTAAATATCAGAATACCCAAAATTTTGATGGTTGTTATGAATGGCTGCTTCTTTTGCTAAGCAATGATACTTAGAAAAGGTACAACTTCCCCTCGATCCTGGTCTTCAGCCAAGGAACTGGTCTCAGTTTCTTTTTTGAAATAAACATCCCCTCGATCCTGGTCTTCAACCACGGAACTGGTCTTAGTATCTAAAATAAGCTTCCCCTCGATCCTGGTCTTCAACCACGGAACTGGTCTCAGTTTCTGAAATAAACTTCCCCTCGATCCTGGTCTTCAGCCACAGAACTGGTCTCAGTTTCTGAAATAAACTTCCCCTCGATCCTGCTCTTCAACGACGAAACTGGTCTTAGTTTCTTTTGAAGTAAACTTCCCATCGATCCTGGTCTTCAGCCACGGAACTGGTCTCAGTTTCTTCTTGTTGAGTTCCTTCCTCTACAATGAATGCTATTTGTAGCGGTCTTCATCAAAATTCTCGCCGAATTATACTAGGGAGATGCCATTTGATGGAAAAATTTGATGTCAGAATTGCTGGGGAAATCCATTCGTCAGAACTGTAGAGGTGCGCAAACTTCTCTGTTAGAGATGCCATTTGTTGACTCTACTGAGGAAAGCGAGTGTCTTCAAAGACCACTTTTTTCTTGGGGATATTACATCATACTTTTCTTCGAGATCATTTCGAAGAAATGCCATGTGATGTGATCCAATTTTGAGGTGCTGATGACTTCATTAACATCAAATCTCTTGGGAGAGAAACCGATGCATTGCCGAGAGCCTTCGGTTAAGAGTCTTTCTCTGGGGATTTTCCTTCATCCGGGAAAGAGAAAATATCATCTTCACTGGTGAAGAGTGATGTTCCAAAGGTGTCTGTCGAATGTCTTCTAGCCTTTCAGAGGTTCAAGTTATCAAAGTGGTCAAGGACAATCTCCAATCCAGAAATAAACTAGGGAAAAACTGCTCAGACGATACATTTCCTGACGAGGAAAGAACTCAAACCGAGATTTTGTCTTATCCGACGTGGAAAGGAGAACTGACAACTTGATCGACAAGAGGTGATTGAGGCGCTGATGACTTCATTAACATTGACTTTCTTGGGAGAAGAACCAATGTGTTGCTGAGAGTTTTCGGTGGAGAGGCTTTCTCTGGGGATTTTCCTTGATCCGAGAAAGCGAAGATATCATCTTCAATAATGAAGAGTGATGTTCTAGGTGTCGGTCGAATGTCTTCTTGCCTTTCGGAGGTTCAAGTTATCAAAGTTGTCGAGGACAGACTCCAATCCAGAAATAAACCGGGGAAAATTGCTTTAGACGATACCTTTCCTGACGAGGAAAGAACTGACAACCTTATTGGCGGGAGGACGTTATCAGTTGGGGATAAGACTGACCAGAGTGATAGTGATGCAATATGATTATGAATATGAATCAATAATGCATGATGTATGTATGTTTATGCTGACAAAATTGACGCGACATATAGACTAATAGATGAGCACGAAGGGATACTCGGCCACTGCAGGGGGAAAAGGAAGTATCATCGGTTCAAGATAGCAATCCTGCCTTGCTTAGGAGAGGTAGACCATGTGGGGAAGAGAGAATCGTTGATCGGTCTTAGGAGGTAAGAACTCTGTCGGAGATATCATATGAGAAAATCATATCTGAAACATTTGATCCTTCATTCAGGTGCCCTGGTTCTGAAGGAGTACTTTGATTCTGCACTTTGAGGTTCAATCACCTCTGGAGAAACTATCGATGTTCTTTTTGAAGTTCACAGTCAAAAGGAATTACCATCTTTATTTTAAAATGCAGAAAAAATTTTGACAAGTAAATTTATTTTTGTTTTATTTCAAGAATCGTTGATCATGCTAAAATGTCATTCTGTAAAGCTAAAATAAATGAGAATTGCAAACAAAAGTACTAAGGCTCAAATTTTATTGATAGGATGGAATTCAGCCAAGCGCGTGATCCCATAGAGTATTTACAAAGTTTAGAATTCTGGACATAACGACCGTTATCCTTCTACCAACTTTGAATTCTGGACATCCTGAGCTTCTGTTGAAGATGACCTTGACTGGAAGTTTGTCGACGAATAGTGTTACCACTGAGGATTTAATCTTGTCGGACGTAGTTACTTGCCATTAATCCCTAACTTTTTCTTGGATTGTCTTTTGAGATTTCCAATCCATCGAGATGATTTTTTTGCTTATGCCTCTAATTTTTACCTGGACCACCCTTTCAGGTTTTTAATCCACCGAGACATTTTGTTTTATTTAGGCGAAGTATTTCTTGACTACATCAACATTCGTGGGTGTAGCGAGCGATTTTGGACGCGGTTCTTAAGCGTTGGTCGCTCTCTGCGGTTTGAGCTTGAACTACAGGTCGATTCATTTTTTATCCTATTGTGAGCTGAATAAGGAAGGGAAATAGATGTCTCCAATTAACCCTGCTTTGCATACTGAGTTTAAACAGCGGTCTGTTAGGTTACGGATGCTATCAATGTGGGGGGGCCTTTGTACTGGTTATTTGTATTTTCGCCAATACTGTTCTCTTTCTTTTTTACCTGGGCAGACGGTCTCTAGCGGGGAACAAGGATTAGGATGTTAGGACTGATGCTTTTGAATTACTGCTTTTGATTGATGGAGATATAGGATTTAGGTTTTTTGTTTATTGCGCTCGCTAAGATCTTTTCTTTCGATCTTATGAATACGTATTCCCGTTTACCGAAACAGGGAAATCAGAGCGTTCGTAGTTCCTCCTATTCTATGGGAGGAAATTGGTGTTTGGTGTCTTGTTCAAAGCCCAAGACGTGAAGCAAAAGGTGGTTTGTATCTTGTTCAAAGCCCAAGATGTGAAGCTGAAAGGTCTATTTGTGTCTTGTTCAAAGCCCAAGACGTGAAGCGAAAGGACCTCGACTTTAGAGAGAATTTGTCATCTCTAAAGAGGGGAGAAGGAGAATTACTTTAACTGGGATACGCGGATCCGAGCAATGCCATAATTTCCGAAGAAAGGGTTTTAACCTGAAGGAGAAGACTTTAACTCAGTGTAGAGCAATGCCATATTTCCTTAGGAATTTCTCATGCTAAAAGAAGGACAGTGGCATGGATGTAGATGATCCAGAGGCTTGCCACTTACAGCGATTAGATGAAGGGGAAGGAGTTGTTGATGTTTGTGTACTGTGAACGAGGCACAGCTTTGATGCTAAAAGGTTGATTGGATCAACCAGTGGTTTTCTTATACAAAGCCTAAGAGGAGGCTAATTTCCGCTAGGAAAATCATTATACAAAGCCTAAGAGGAGGCTATTTTGTGTCTCGTACAAAGCCCGAGAAAGAGGCTAAAAAGGGTTCGACCCAGTGAGGCATATCGTTATACAAAGCCTAAGAGGAGGCTAGCAAAGAGTTGACTCAGTTGGAGAATCTTTTATACTCAGTAAGAGAGTGTTTTTGAATCTCGTACAAAGCCCGAGAGAGAGGCGAAAAGGTTGTTTTTGACTCCACTGGGGAGAATTTTGGTATCTCGTACGAAGCCCGAGATGGAGGCTATTGTAACTGTGTCAGTTGAGTGACAGATCCAATATACTGATTTTAAAAGAGAAAATCAGTTCTTATATGAGTAATACTGTACCCAGGGGTTTGATTTGAGGATCAGGGATATTTCCTTCTCTTTGAGGAAACGGGAAATCCAAGGGGTGTCGAGACTGTCCGAGTCTGCGGGTTTCCTTCCTATTTAATGAAGGGTGCTTGAGAATGTCTTTGAGACTCAAGGAAGTTAGACTGTCTGTGTCTAGAGTTTTATCTTTTGTACTATGCTGTGAGAAACAGTAGTAGACTCTATGAAAGGACTGTTCTATGAGGATGACTAAGTTCTGTTCCTATACCTCTAGGAGGTCGTCGGGACAATTTGTACTAAGCCCAAGAGGAGGCTGGAAACTTTTAAGAAGCCGATGGGTCCTTGTACGAAGCCCAAGAGGAGGCTATCATTCCAGGAGGAAGAGATCATTATACGAATCCTAAGAGGAGGCTGTGAATACTTCTAAGAAGCCGTCGGGTCCTTGAATAATGCCCAAGAGGAGGCCAATGCTTTTAAGAAGCCCGTGGGTCTTATCATCTCCTTTCCATTAGGAGAGATAACTCTTTTAAAGATAAAAACCACTGGTAAACGTGCGAGGTTTACTATCCAGCGACTTTTAGCTTTTAAAGAGGGTTCCTTAGTTAAGGTCCAAGATTATGACCGTAGTGGGTACCCAAACCCCGAGACATTCAAGGCAAGCTATCCACAAGGAATAGATCAAGTCAGGAAAGTTCGAGAATTGGGAAGAAACTCAAAGATGCCATTCATGGAGAATACATTCATCTTGGGGAGTAGAGCTTCTTGACGATTCCTAAGGAGGACAGCCGAAGAGAAGACTGTATCTGGTGCTCCTATTGGGGATCTAGGCGTCTATTTCTACGAACAAATAAAACGGCGTCACCTAGTTCTAGATGTAGTTGCCGGGGAAACTCGAAATATCTATACTATTATTACACAGTATATATGAGTTTATGAAAGGAGACTTACAGTGAGCAGCCCCACAATACAGTTTATAATATGAAAGCAGTAAACGAAAGCGATAACCACTTACTCGGTTGGAGTGCTTCCATGCTGTTTGGTTAGTTATTCAACAAAGAAAGATTGAAAATAACAGTATATTCAAAATCAAAGGAGAAAGTGCTTTGAAAAAGAAAGATTTGGGGCTTACAGCTCAAGGAGAGGCCCAGGGTTTTATCAGTGAGCGCACTGTTTGACTTTTGTACAGAGGCTCTTATACAAGTGACTGGGGCCCAAAAAGGTTTTTTGTACAAAGGGATGGGTCTTACACTCTCTCAAGAGGCCCAAAAAGGTTTAAAGAAAAAGAGTGGGGCTTATAACACGAGGGTAGGCCCAAATGATTTTTCGTTTAAAAATGGCGATCGCGCCGAGGTTTTCCTTTAACGCAGAGGGACTTATACAATAAGTGAGGCCCAAAATGTTTTGGTTAAAAGGGGGATTGGGTCTTACACTCTAATAGAGGCCCAAAGTGTTTTGAATGGGTCTTATAGCTCAAGGAGAGGCCCAAATGATTTTTATTTTTAAACGGGCGACGATCGCGCCGTTTACTTGTACAGAGGGACTTATACAATGAGTGAGGCCCAAAAAGTTTTTGTACAAGGGGGGATGGGTCTTACACTCTCTCAAGAGGCCCAAAAAGTTTTGAAAATGATTTATGAGGGTTGAATTAATCCAAAACCCTAATTTGTTTTCAAAATGTATTTAATTGAATAAAAATTCAATTAAAATGATAAAAAATTGTTTAACACATGGAAAACAAATTGTGATCTTGGATTAATGCTTCAAAAATTAAGTATTGACCTACAAAATAATTAGAAAGCATTAAAAGTTGCAAAATCAATGTAGAAAAAATATTTAAAATGCCAAAAACAATGAAAATGTTAATTCTTTGATAATATATCAATTATATGAAATAAATAATATTTTTGGGATTTTTTGATAAAATAAAATATTTTAACATTTTTGTGAATTATTAAAAAAAGAATCAATTCAAAATCATTAAAACTCAGAGAGAAATTAATTTTTGAATCAATTAAACAAAATCACAAAATTCAAATATTTGAATTTATGAAAATGGCGCCAAGAACAACATCAAGAACACGCGCGTTTTTCAGTTTGCCCAGATTTGCATTTTCTATCCAATCTCCATGAATACGTAATCATATCATGCAATCCACATATCATTATGCTCGTCTCAACCTCACGATCATGTCTATATACTTAAATTTCATTTAAATTAAACATACAACAAGAAATCATGAAGAGACCTCAAGAACCCTAATTTCTGCATGAAGGCTAGGATCTTTGATACACGATTCAAACAATGCAATTAATTGAGGGAAAACATTCCATGCATGATTATGAACATATGGCAAAATTATTGTGCGAGGAAATATGCATAGATTGAGAGATGCCCAAGTTTAGGCTTACCTCCAAGTCGTGACAGCAAGAGCAGATGTGATTTTGAGTTGGAGGTGTTACAGACAAGTTGTGATGATCTGGACAACTTCCCTACACCATATGGAGTGTGTTTGAACACTTGGATTGAATTGAAATGGACTGGATCAGTTTATGGCATCTCAGCTGCAAATCCACTTCAAACTTGTGTGGATGGCAAGTGATTTTGAGATTTTGATGCTCCCGATGTTATGTGAGTGTTTGATCAGCTCATATGTGATGTATGTGAGGTGTGTGAGTGATTGGTTTGTGCAGAATTGCTCTCAAACTCAAAACCCGATAGCTACCTTGCTAAGAAAGGCATTTTTGCCAAGAGAAAAAGATTTTGAGGAAAGCATCTGTTAGATGGCTTTGGTGTACTTAAACTGACCACAATTGAGCTCTATTTATAGTAGAGCAAGTTTGTTTTGCAAGGAATAGTGCATGGCAGCTGGTAAGTAGGTTTGGCCAATGTTGGCAAATGAAAATCCAAGTCTCCTCTAGCCATTGACTAGAGGTTAGGGCACAGAGCTTTAGTCCCCTTGGTCTTGGATAAGTCTTGACTGATTTCAGATGAGAATGGCTCAGTCCATGCCACCTTGATGGTTCCATTGAATGCCTTATTCCAAATTTGAAGTCTTGTCCCTATTTTGGCCATTCTAGGTTCAACATGCTATTTCTTGTTCCATGGACTTTGGAGGCTTGGCTCAGTGATTGTCCCCTTTAGATTCAATCCTCTGAGGTGTCCAAGTGGATTGGAGCAATTGAATTTGGCTGATTTTGGCAAATCGACAAAAGTTGCAAATTCTACCTTACCTTGACAGTTTTCAGCAAGGCAACTTGGCAATGTTGTATCTCATGGTGTAGGTTGAATTTGGAAATGTTACTGGCCATTTTGGAAAGCTCTTACATGATACATCAACTGTTTGAACAAGTTTGGTTTTGATCTCTTTTGATTCCAAATGAAAAATCCCCCTACATTTGGCAAAAAGTGAGGCAGAATCTGACTTAGTGAAAATTTCACTAAGTGTTGGAAAAAGTGACATTTTCACTTTTTAGCCACTTTGATCACTCCATAACTCAAAATCCTTAATGAATTGGAATGACTTGTAGTTGAAGTTTTTGTAGGTGATAATGAGGGCTACAAATCCATCTTTGGATGAGAAAAAATGGCCTTGTGGTTTAGGAGTTATGGTCCTCCAAAGTTGGTACCTTTGCCACTTTGTTTTTAACTTAGAATGATGATTCAAATCATACATTAACATCATTTTAGGGTTAAAAATCCATTTTGGTGAAAAATCTCAAAAAGTCAAAGTTGACTTTTGTGCACAGTTGACTTTTTATCAGATGAATTCCAAACTGTGCAATTCTTCAGGAAATCATGTCCTTGACCTAAATCAAACTTGATGGACATGTTCCATGGGTGTCATAGGGTATATTCAATCATGTATTAGGGTTTGGGAGCATGTCCTGGTCAAAAGTCAAAGTTACAGTTGACTTTTTCCTTAAAACCCTAATTGTGGTGCAGATGAAATTGAGACTTGTTGCTCAAGCTTCTTGGATCAATCCATTGTTCCAAATGGATTAACATGGTATATTAGAGACCCTCAAATCATCTCTTGAGGTCTTGGCTCATGGTTTGTCCCAAAAGTCAACTTAGGGGTGAATTAGGTCAAGAAACCCTAATTCCTGATTTTTGATGAATGCATCCCCTGAGGCAAAATTAACTTGATGCATGGGTTCATGAGGTTCCATGAAGTATATTAGGTTATGTTTTGGATCATTGCCTTGTGCCCAGATGAAAATTTCCATCTGGAGGCCCTGGTCGACCAAAACCCTAATTTGGTGATACTGTCGATCTTGAGACTTGATCCACCTAGAAGGGAGCAGCCTTGTGCTTAATCCTTGAAGTGGGAGTCCTTTTTGATCCATTGTGGATGGTTAAGAGATTAGACAAGTTGAAGATCATGTCATTTCTTGATTGATCCTTTGTCTAAGCACTCAGAGAGGGCTTGAAACCCTAATTTTGATTGTATTGGATGCTCACCCATCTTTGGGGAGACTGATGAAGCATGATGGTTCATCCATATTGTGATGATGATTTTCACAATGATGGTAAATCTAAGTGGTCAAAATTTGGGGTATTACAGATGCCCCTATTTAATCTTCTTGGACCCGAAGGTGTGAATGACGAAGGGATTCAGGCATTCGGGGTGCAAGAGGATTAAATATCGGAATACCCGAAATTTTGATAGTGTCTATGAATGGAGGATCGCATTCATCTTCTTTTGCTGAGCAATGATGCTTAGAAAAGGTAAACTTCCCCTCGATCCTGGTTTCCTACCAAGGAACTGGTCTTAGTTTTTGACATAAACTTCCCCTCGATCCTGGTTTCCTACCAAGGAACTGGTCTTAGTTTCTTTTGTCAACTTCCCCTTGATCCTGGTTTCCTACCAAGGAACTGGTCTCAGTCTCTGAAATGAACTTCCCCTCGTTCTTGGTTTCCTACCAAGGAACTGGTCTTAGTTTCTGATTTAAACTTCCCCTCGATCCTAGTTTCCTACCAAGAACTGGTCTTAGTTTCTTTTGTCAATAAACTTTACTGACAAGGGACGCTATGTGTAGCGGTTTTCCTTCAAACTTCTCGCCGAATTTTCCTGGAGAGATGCCATTTGAGAGGAAAAATTTTGATGTCAGACTTGCTGGGGAACCCATTCGTCTGAATTGTAGAGGTACACAAACTTCTCTATTTTGGAGACGCCATTTGTCGATTCTACTGGGGAAAGCGAGTCTCTTGAGAGACTGTTTTCGTTTGGGGTTACATCATACTTTTCTCGGGATCTTCCCGGAGAAATGCCATATGATGGGATCCAATTTTGAGGTGCCAATGACTTTCTCATCAGTGGTTTTTCGGAGCAAAACTGGCGTGCTGCCGAATCTCTGATCACGAGGCTTTCTCTGTGGATTTTCCTTAATCCGGGAAAGCAAGGATATCATCTTAAATGGCGAATAATGATGTTTATTGAAAGTTTTCTCTGGCTTTTCAGAGGTTCAAGTTATCAAAGTGGTCGAGTGCCGACTCTGATCTGAAGATACACTGATGGCGAGATTGTTCAGACACAACGTTTCCTGACGAGGAAAGAACTGACAAACTCGATTGAGAAAACTGTTATCACTAGGGGACAAGACCGACTAGAGTGACAGTGATGCAATATGAAATGCGAACGCAAATAAAAAATGCATGATGTATGTATGTATATGCTGACAAAACAGACGCGACATACAGACTAATGGATAAACACAATTGGATACTCGGCCATCGCGGGGCGAAGAAGTACCGTTGATTCAAAATAGCAATTCCACCTTGCTTAGGAGAGATAGTCCCGTTGGGAGCTATGTTGATCGGGCTTAGGAGATGAGAACTCGGCCGAGGCGTGTCAGACGAAACAAGGTCTCTGACACAGTTGATCCCTTCATTTAGGCATACTGGCTTAGAAGGAGTACTTTGATTCTGTACTTTGGAGTTCGCTTACTTCGGGAGAAGCGATCGATGTTCTTCTGATGTTCAACAGTCAAAAGAAATTGCCATCTTTATTTTAAAAGCAGAAAAAGTTTTAACAAGTAAATTCATTTTTGTTTTATTTCAAGAATCGCTGATCAAGTTTAGACAACATCGTTCTGTAAAGCTAAAACAAATAAAGAATTACAAACAAAAGCACGAGGGCTCAAATTTTATTGATAAGATAGAGATCAGCCAAACGCGTGATTCCAAAGAGTACATACAAAGTTAGAAAATGGTAATTTACAGGGAAAAGGGCTACGTTGAAACATAACGACCACTATCCTTCTACCAACTTTGAATTCGGGACATCCTGAGCTTCTGTCGAAGATGGCCTTGACTGGAGTTTTCCTGACGGATGATGCAACTGCTGCTGAGGGACTTGCCTCTGTTGAACATAGTTACTTGCCATTATCCCTAATTTTTGCCTGGATTGTACTATGAGATTTCCAATCCATCGGGATGATTCTTTTTTTCATGTCTCTAACTTTTGCCTGGACCGCCCTTTCGGGTTTTCAATCCACCGAGACGTTTTTTTTTTTTTTAGTTTTAGGCTAAGTATTTCTTGACTACATCAACATTCGTGGGGTAGGAAAATTCTTCTCCGTCCATGGTTGCAAGTCTCAAGGCGCCACCTGAGAAAGCTTTCGTGACCACATAGGGGCCATCATAATTTGGGGTCCATTTGCCCCGAGAATCAGTGAGAAATGATTGTATCTTCTTGAGCACAAGGTCTCCTTTCCTGAAAACACGAGGTTGGACCTTTTTGTCGAACGCCCTCTTCATTCTCTATTGGTACAACTGACCGTGGATAGTGCCGTGACTCATTTTTCCTCGATCAGGTTCAGTTCGTCGTGTCGACCTTGACACCATTCAGCTTCGGTGAGCTTCGCTTCCATCAATACCCGGATTGATGGGATCTCTATTTCTATGGGAAGCACTGCCTCCATGCCATACACTAGAGAGAAAGGGGTAGCCCCTGTTGAAGTGCAGACAGATGTACGATAACCGTGAAGCGCAAAGGGTAGCATCTCATGCCAATCTTTGTAGGTTACAACCATCTTTTGAACGATCTTCTTGATGTTCTTGTTAGCCGCTTCTACCGCTCCGTTCATCTTGGGTCGGTAGGGAGATGAGTTATGGTGTTCGATCTTGAACTCTGTGCACAACTCTTTCATCATCTTATTGTTCAATTTAGATCCATTATCAGTAATGATCTCGCTTGGAACACCATAACGGCAGATGATATTGTTTTTGATAAATCGGACCACCACTTGTCGGGTTACATTGGCGAATGACGCTGCTTCGACCCACTTGGTGAAATAGTCAATGGCTACCAGGATGAACCGATGTCCGTTTGAAGCCTTGGGCTCAATCATACCAATCATATCGATTCCCCATATGGAAAATGGCCACGGGGAAGAAAGAACTTTGAGATGTGATGGCGGTACATGAATTTTGTCGGAGTATATCTGACACTTGTGACACCTCCTCATGTACTTGTAGCAGTCGAATTCCATGGTCAACCAATAGTACCCGGCCCTGAGAATTTTTCTCGCCATTGTGTGTCCGTTGGCATAAGTGCCAAAGGATCCTTCGTGAATTTCTTTCATGAGCATGTCTGCTTCTGGTTTGTCGATGCATCGAAGCAAGACCATGTCAAAATTTCTCTTATAAAGAGTGTCACCGCTCAGGAAGAAGTTTCTAGCCAATCTTCTGAGGGTTTTCCTGTCTTTTCTGAGTGCCCCAGATGGGTACTCTCGTTTCTGAAGGAAGCATTTGATATCGTGATACCAAGGTCTGTCGTCTATGACTGCTTCAATCATGAAGATGTAAGCGGGCCGTTCAAGGCGCATGATGTCGATCTTAGGTATGTCATTCCATCGACTTACACTAATCATGGAAGAGAGAGTGGCTAATGCGTCAGCCATGTGATTCTCATCACGAGGGATGTGATGAAAGTCGACTCTGTTGAAGAAGGGTAACAACCTTCTTGCATAGTCTTTGTGAGGAATCAATCCTGATTGGTATGTGTTCTAATCTCCTTTTATCTGATTGATCACTAGGGCTGAGTCGCCGTATACGTCGAAGTTTTTTATCCTTAAATCAATCGCTTCTTCGAGACCGATGATACATGCTTCGTATTCGGCCTCGTTGTTCGTACATTTGAACGTAAGTCTGGCAGTGAAAGGAATGTGGGAACCCTGAGGGGTAACAATGATTGCCCCAATTCCGTTTCCATAATGATTGACTGCTCCGTCAAAGATAAGTCCCCACTGGGAACCTGGTTCTAGCCCTTCACTGGGTAGCGGTTCATCGCAATCTTTCATCTTTAGATACATGACATCTTCGTCTAGGAAGTCAATTCCGATTGATTCTTGATCGTCAATCGGTTGATGAGCCAAATGATCGGCTAAAATACTCCCTTTAACGGCTTTCTGAGCATGGTACTCTATGTCATATTCTGATAGTAACATCTGCCAACGGGCAATCCTTCCCGTGAGAGCAGGTTTTTCGAAAACGTACTTGATTGGATCCATTTCGGAGACCAACCAAGTAGTATGACGAATCATGTACTGGCGAAGACGTTTGGCTGCCCAAGCCAAAGCGCAACAAGTTTTCTCAAGCATTGTGTACCGAGTCTCGCAGTCGGTGAATTTCTTGCTTAGATAGTAGATGGAAGACTCTTTCCGTTTAGTTTCATCTTGTTGCCCAAGTACACATCCCATTGAGTCCTCTAGGACTGTGAGGTAAATGATTAGTGGTCTTCCTTCCACTGGAGGTGATAGAATCGGAGGATTCAACAGATATTCCATGATACTGTCGAAGGCGGTTTGGCAATCTTCTGACCAAACGCAATCCTGGTTCTTTTTGAGTAACTTGAAAATCGGCGCACACGTGGCGGTCATAAGGAATATGAATCTGGAGATGTAATTCAAACGTCCCAGGAATCCTCTGACTTGTTTTTCAGTTTTCGAAGAAGGCATTTCTTGAATGGCCTTGACCTTGTCAGAATCAACTTCAATTCCTTTCTGGCTGACGATGAACCCTAGTAGTTTCCCTGAACGGACACCGAAGGTGCACTTGTTGGGATTCAAGCGGAGCTTGAATTTTCTTAGACGTTCGAACAATTTTGACAGATGTTCAAAGTGCTCACTCTCTGTTCTTGATTTTACAATCAAATCATCGACATATACCTCGATTTCTTTGTGTATCATGTCATGAAACAGAGTAGTCATGGCCCTTTGATAGGTTGCCCCGGCATTCTTCAAACCGAACGGCATTACCTTGTAACAAAAGGTACCCCATGGGGTAATGAACGAAGTTTTCTCCATGTCTTTCGGCGCCATTTTGATCTAGTTATAGCCCGAGAATCCATCCATGAAGGAGAATACTTTGAACTTTGCTGTGTTGTCAACCAGCATGTCAATGTGTGGTAAAGGAAAGTCATCCTTTGGACTTGCCTTGTTCAGATCTCTGTAATCAACACACATTCTGACCCTTTCGTCCTTTTTGGGAATGGGCACGATGTTGGCTAACCATTGAGGATATTCAGATGTAGCGAGGAAACCCGCGTCAATCTGTTTCTGCACCTCCTCTTTGATTTTGATGGCCATGTCCGGGTGAGTCCGTCTCAACCATTGCTTTACTGGCGGACATTCCGATCTCAACGGTAAGTGATGTTCCACGATGCTGGTATCCAACCCTGGCATATCCTGATAGGACCAAGCGAATACATCGGGAAATTCTTCGAGAAGCTTTATCAAACCCTCTCTGGCAGTTGGACTGAGCAATGCTCCGATCCTGATTTCTTTTCTCTCTTTCTCTGAACCCAAGTTTACCGTTTCCAACGGCTCTTTATGAGGTTCAATGGACCTTTCCTCTTGTCTGAGTAGTCGGGAGATCTCTTCTGGAATTTGGTCGTCATTTTCTTCTTCAGCCTCGAATACCGGGAACTCAAAGTTAGGAGAAGGCATCGGATCGTATGTTTCAACGGGGTTTAAAACAAGCAATCTGCATGACGTGATGATTCGTGTTTAGAAGAGATAGAGAAAATGTAAGTGTGTGCAGTGTTTTATTTTACTGCTTGTTTTTTATAGTTTTGTTTTTTAGGATTACCATTTTCTGAAAAAGCAAAAAGAGAAAACAGCAATTAATGCGGAAATTACAGAACGACGTTATTTTATTAATGAACAAGTCGACTCTTGAAACTACAGCCCTATAAAACAAAACTTTGTCGCTTCGGGCAAAGCGAAGAGGGAAATTTATAGAAAGCGAGCCCTATCAAAATATCCGTTTCACCTGGGCAGGGTGAAAGGTTAAAGATGGCAATTAATTCGACTGACGAACGACCTTTGGAACATCGACAGCAACCCATTGGCGGCGAACTCCTCGGTGAATCACAAAGTCTGGCACCTTCCTTGATTTGTCTTCAGAAATAACGCTGATTTCTGGTGGAGCAGGATCACTGGAATCTGTCTCCCAGACAGAATTGTCGTAGGAGAATTCCTCTATTGCATTTCGCATAGCATTTGTGCTCTTAGCTGTATCTCCCCATCCAGTTGACTGGATATCTTTGAGCCTGATACGAGAGCTTTCGGGAGCGGTGTACTTGACCATATAGTCGTATTTTCCACTCGGTTGACCCAAGGTGTCCCACATTTTTTTGGAACTGGAGGAATCATCCATCTCGATGACGTTGACCTCGGGAAAAGCATAGTTGATGAATTCAAGTCCTGCGAACGTTGCGAATTCATCTTCATGTTGAGTAGTTTCTGAATGACCTGAGTGTTGATCCCATGACATGGTGGGGACACAGGTATTCTGTTCAATGACGCTCAGCTGAGTTTCATTGTTCGGTTGACTTTCTTGCCCCAAGTTTCCTGGGTAAGGCTTCCACATTGGCAGGCCATCCATCGGGCCATAGTAATTGTGATCAAAGTTGTCTTTCATCGGAGTGTCTTCCTCTAATGAATTTGGCGGAGCACAGCATCCTTCCGGATCACAATCTCCGTAGATCATTTCGACATCTGATCTTGGTATAAATCTCGGACTTTCTATAGGAAAGCAAAAAGGCATAGGCACCTCTTCCTAAGACATATAGCCATCCTTGTTAAGGTAGAACTTCCATTCTTCATCTGTGTCAGAGGGATCTTCCTCATTGATAGCATGAACTGTCTGAGACACTGGGTGAAGGAAACCTCCACTGTGGAAGAAGTTTTGAATGGGATGAAGACTTTCATCATTGGCAACTGTCTGGGTACAGGTTGCAGAAAAACCAAGACCCTTCTTTGTTTTATTGTCAATAGGAACGATGAGCCGTCCCCATCCTGTCGTATCGGTACTCTCGACCGCTTTGATAGCATCTTTGTATGAAGAAATTGAAGTTCCTTATTTGAACTGATTGTTCTTGCTCACCGATAGTGCTTGGAACTGAGTTCCAATAACCTCCTCGGGTTCCACCCTAGCAGATGAAGACAAGTTACTCACAAGCAAGGCTTGTTCCCCACAAACCGTGACAAGTTGATCGTTCTTGACGAACTTTAGCTTCTGGTGGAGGGTTGAAGTAACCACTCCAGCCTGATGTATCCAAGGTCTTCCTAATAAACAACTGTATATTGCCCGGATGTCCATGACCTGGAAAGTGATTTAGAAAGTGTGAGGACCAATAGTTATGGGAAGATCAACTTCGTCGATAACTGTTTTTCTGGATCCGTCGAATGCTTTGACGACGACCTTGCTGACTCTCATCGGAGGGCCCTTGAATGATAATTGCATCAAAGTGGACTTCGGCATAACATTCAGGGCTGACCCTGTGTCTACCAGTACGTTGGCTAAAGCATCGCCCTGGCAGTTAACTGTGATATTGAGCGCCATGTTATGACGGCGACCCTCTTCAGGTAATTCCTCATCACTAAATCCCAAATTATTGCAGGAAGTGATGTTAGAGACAATGCTATCGAATTGTCTGATTGTTACATCCTGTTCCACAAAGGCTTGCTCCAAGACTTTCTGTAGAGCCTCTCTGTGTGCTTCTGAACTGAGTAATAGTGATAATACTGAGATCTTTGAAGGAGTCTGTAACAGTTGATCAACAATGTTGTATTCACTCCTTTGGATGAGCTTTAGCATCTCATCTTTGTCTTTTGAAAAGTATGGATTACCAGATTGACCGACTGGCGGATCAGGAATTTCTGCCTAAAGTTCCTTTTCTTTGTTGGATTCTTCAACCCCTCGGTTGAAGATTCGACCGCTCCGTGTTACACGACTGATGTCTGCAATATTCACGACGGAGGGTAATGGAATTTCCTTTCCATTCTCGATTATTGTTGTACCGTATTTGTAAGGGATTGCCTTAGCTGATTCATACGGTAGTGGCCCCGGTAGATAGATGACTATGGGAACCTTCTGATTTTTCTGACCATCATAAGTAATCTCGATCCATTCCCAGTTGGGAACTTTAGATTCGCCAAGTAGAGGAATGATGGCAAAAACATCCCTGGTCCTGTGATGACCAGAGATCGTGACAACATCCTCAATTTGCTCGGCAAGGTAGTTCGGCGACCAAACGATGGGTCCTGAACCTGGATATGGACGAATTTCTCCATGATCGACCTGACCCTGAAGAGCTGCTCTCACAAGGTAACACCCTTGGTTACTTTCCGAACAGACGCTACAACTGTCATGGTTGTGTGGTGGCACCTGGCCACGCCCACTTTGAATGCAATGTAACCTCACTAGGTTATCTTCCATTGATCGGACATCCTGACTTTGACAACGAGTAGGATTCCTGTGACTGATACTAATTTGCTGAGTATCTTCGTCCATATAAATTGGCATCCACCAATGATTTAACAAGTGCTGAAGTGCCTCCTGGACAAGGGTACAACCTCGATCATTTTTGCAACCCGCTTTACAGCTTTGATAGTCATGTGATATTAAGAATCCAAGTCGGACCTGCTCAGCATGTAACTCTACCAGGTTGGTATTCATTACACGGATGTCGAAGATCTGAACCATGTTGATTTGATAGGAGTTCCTATCATGGTAGTCTTGGATCCATCCAAGATCCATCTGACGCTGGAGGGCCTCTTGTATGAAAGAGCATCCCTGTTTGTTTACCGAGCAAATCAGACAGGAACTGTAATGGTGCCGCGGCAGATTATGATACTGGCTTTGCCTTGAGTGCATTGCCACCAAGTTAACATTCATCGCACGGATGTCGTGGTTTTGAATGACGTTGGAATTCATGTAAACCATGTTAACTCCACGAACTCGGTGCTCTTGGATCCATCCAAGATCCATTTGTTCTTGTAGAGCTGCTTGCACTACAGAACATCCTTGGTTGTCTTTAGAGCAGATATCACACTGGTGATAATTATGAGGTGGCACATGGCCATATCCACTCTGTCTACAATGCATCTTGACCAGATTGGTTTTCAACAAGAGTACATCATGAATTTGATAGACATTGTTAGTCTCTTTCTCAATCAGATTGACTGCAGCTTTCCCATGTTGAGGCAGCGGGTTCGTAAGAACATTAGGATTCGTATCTTTGAAAGATAAGAGCCCGCTCCTAACAAGCTTTTGCACGTCGGATTTGAAATTGAGGCAAGTCTCAATGTTATACCCTGAACCTCCTTGATGATAAGGGCATGTTTGATCCGCTTTAAACCAAAAAGGCAGATTTTCTGGAACTGAAATGGGAGACTTAGTCTGAATGTGCCCCTTAGCCAGCAGTAACGGAAACAGCTCTGCGTACGTTACGGGTATAGGATCAAATCCTGGTGGCCGTGTTGTACGGTTGTTGTTATACGGAGGACGAGCCTGTTGAAGAGGTTGTTGTTGTTGGTCAGGTTGGCTCTGCGCAACCTGAGGTTGATACGTAGGAATAGACGCGGGGCCGATAGCAGGAGTTACAGCTGCTACTGGCTGATAACGTCGCCTTTGCTTTCCGAGAGAGATATTCCCAATATCTTGCTCTTTTTTCTTAGGGAGATCACTACCCTATTTTTTAGTACCGCTCGTTGATCCAGTGTCTTTTACCAAACGTCCTTCTCGGACGGCTTCCTCAAGACGTACGCCCATGCCGACCATTTCGGTGAAATCACTGGGCGCACTGGCAATCATTCGGTCATAGTAAAATGAGCTTAAGGTCTTTAAGAAGATCTTTGTCATCTCTTTTTCCTCAAGAGGTGGACAAATCTAAGCGGCAATTTCACGCCACCTTTGAGCATACTCCTTAAAGGTTTCCTTTTCCTTTTGCGACATTGATCGGAGTTGATCTCTGTCGGGTGCCATGTCCAAATTGTACTTGTATTGTTGGATGAAGGCAGTACCAAGATCTCTGAATGTACTGATCGTAGTACGGTTTAAACCCATGTACCATTTGAGTGCGGCACCGGTTAAACTATCCTGGAAGTAGTGAATCAGCAGGTCCTGATTCTCTGTCTGAGCTGACATCCGCCGAGCGTACATCACCAGATGGCTCTGAGGGCAAGAGTTACCCTTGTATTTTTCAAAGTCGGGCACTTGGAATTTGTGCGGGACTTTCACATTTGGGACCAAGCAGAGGTCTGCGGCGTCCTTTCCAAATAGATCCTAACCGCGAATGGCTTGCAGCTCTTTCTGCATTTCCAAGAACTGCTCCTGGAATTCATCCATTATGTCAAACATAGTTTCCTTCTTACCAGAAGGTGTTGGTGGAATCTGCCCTTCAGGGACAGTGTGCACCACAGGCGGTGGTACCGTGACTACGGTAGTAAGTCTTGGCGCCTCCCGAAGTTTGTAACCTTCAGGAGTCTTGAGTATGCCCCTGGCATCTTCGCTTTCCCGAAGTTTGTAACCTTCAGGCCCAGCGGCTTCTGTTGCGATTCCCTGATCTTCAGTGATCGGCGGAACATATCCTTCCGGGATATAGTTAACAGGCATGCCCCAAGGACGATCTTTCGGCATCTGATACCTAGGATCATACTTTTCTAAGATGGGCATTGAAGTGATCTCTGAGATCACAGTTCTTTGTAGCTGAGCTTCTGCCATGGCTTGCATGTCGTTACAAAGCTTTCTCATATCCTCTCTCAGAGCGTCGATCTCTTCTTTCAACTCTCTATTTTCTTCCTCAAGATCATCCATCCTTTTCTGACGATTGGCCCGAGTATTATACGAATGAGACAGTTTGACTCTAGAACTGAGACACAAACGTGAGATTCGTAGGTAAGGAGAATACGCGATGTGAGAATGATGAATGCAATGATTATATTAATTGTTTTTAGGTTTAATCAAAATAAACTTCGACAATTAGATTGCAAATATCAAACAGTGGAGAAACCCCTTTTTATTGAATTCCAAAGGATTACAGAAATGGAAATACAGTAGATTACAAAGTGCAGAAACAGAAACCTAAACTAATGGGTCCCGAGTCCTTTTCTTTGACCGGGGCACTTGGGCCGTTGTCGGGTTGTCATTCCTTTGCCAGGTGAAAGGAGCGAGCAAATTCCTTTAGTCATCTTGATTCTCTACAGCATGCTGCTCCAAAATTTCAATGAGAGCATCTTTCTCTTTTAGTAGTTGCTGTATTTGGATACACTCTACGTTGAGGGTGCGGTACTTGTTCTTCCAAGAACTTCTTTCCCTTTGAACTTTGTTGAGAGTAACCTGAAGCTTTTCAGTTTCCGTCATGAAGTACATAACAGTTTCCCTCGGCGGAAGAATTCCGTAACGAGGATAAGGCATCATTAGCTTGAGAGCTCTAGTTTGTACCCAATGGAGATAAGGCTCCACCGAGACACAGTCCGGTTTTCCCAGAGACTCTCGTCCTTTCTTATGAACATGTTTCCAAGCTTGCACTATTTCCATTTTTAGTGCTCTGTCATTTTCTCCTTCCTTGAAGAAAAGACCTTCCAGATGAACACCCAGTGGTATGTGTCTCATCGGGTATCCAAATTGACGAAGAACTAATATCGGATGAGAGTTGATTCCTCCTTTAGTTCCTATGAGGGGTATGCTGGGGAAGTTTCCACAACGGTCAATGAGTCTGATTCCCTCATAAATCCAATTACACCAATCTATATCGGAATTGGTGAGAGACATGATCTTCTGCGACCAACGTAAGACACTCTTGCAATCCCAAAAAGCAGCAAACTTGGGCAAGTGAGAGATATACCATTTGTAGAGCAAAGGTACACAGCATGTGATCTCCCCTCCGCTGTACAAATTTCCCAAGTGTACAGAATGATATGCATCTGCGAGCAAAGTCGGCACAGGGTTTCCAATGAGAAAAACCTTAATAGCGTTGATATCGACGAAGTTATTGATGTTGAGAAACAAAAATAACCCGTAGGTGAGCAAGACAAAGATGCTTTCAAAAGCAGTCCCGTTCCCTATACTAGCGAAGTACAGAGCTTTCTTTGTCAGGAACTGGGCTGGCAAACCTGGGATGCCACCCTTAGTGGTCATGTGAGTCCTGACCTCAGACTCATCCAAATGAATTGCTATTGCAATAGTCTGATTCTTTGGAATTTCTTCCAGTCCAGAAAATGGAGCTCGATCAGTGATATGTAAATCAGTCAGATGAGAATACTCCTCCAGCGTTGGTGATAGCTGGTAATCCAGGAATGTGAAATAGTGATAAACCGGGTCGTAGAACTGAATGAGCGCATCCATGATCCCCTTAATCACATGGACTCTTAACAGTGGTAGCAAACCACCGTGCTTGGCTCTGAAAGCCTCTGGGTTAACGATCATCCTTGCTAACTTCCTCAAATCCCCTAATTTTGGAACCTTGAAGGTATACTGGTGAGTTCTCCTTCTACCGAAATCCATTAGCGTAATCCTCTTCTCTGATATTTGCAATCACAGTCTTAGTTTAATTTGAAAAACAGAGAGACTAGAAGAGAAGTTTTTTGAATGTTTTAATGTTTTATTAAATGAATGCATGAATGCAGCACACAAAACATAGAAAAAACATGGGGTCAGAGGGTCGTTGTCATGAAGTCAAGGCTCTACCCATCCCCAAAGGTTTATACTAGGGTGATTTTTGTACCTGTACTCATTATCATCAGCTCCTCCCAGGAAAGCAAAACAACAAGCGGATCGCCAGTGAGTTGTAGAGCAATCTTAGAGTAAGTGCCATTCACCGAGAATAGATCACCAGCCTCAAATGAGGGAAGTATCGCGTAACAACTATTTCCGATAGTTTCCGCACTACGAAAGGGTTTGGCTCCTCAGCTTCTCAGACTTAACAACCGGCCCATTGGCTATAAGAGTGAATGGGTTGTGTTGGTCAGCCTCCACTGAGGTTGATGGTCGACCCCGTCGTCATCACTTATCTTAAGTGTATACTCATTCTTTCCACATACGGCATCACCCGCATTCCCATTAGCAAAAAAATAAACACGTATAGCAATTAGGAAAAGCAGTATATATATTTGTCCTAATCATCCTAGACTTATAAAGCTATGATTCCTAAGTTCCTGACAGAAATGGGTTCCCCGGCGGAAGCCCCAATCTGTGGTTTTCACATAAGTGAAGAGAGAAAAAAAGGAAAAAGACGAAAAACAAAGAGAATGGCCCCACGGTGGGCGCCACTTTTCTGTTGGCGGCCACCGCCATGAAAATGACATACCCAAGGTTTAAATTGTTAGAAAGAAAGAATGGCCCCACGGTGGGCGCCACTTTTCTGTAGCGAGCGATTTTGGACGCGGTTCTTAAGCGCTGGTCGCTCTCTGCGGTTTGAGCTTGAACTACAGGTCGATTCATTTTTTATCCTATTGTGAGCTGAATAAGGAAGGGAAATAGATGTCTCCAATTAACCCTGCTTTGCATACTGAGTTTAAACAGCGGTCTGTTAGGTTACGAATGCTATCAATGTGGGGGGGCCTTTGTACTGGTTATTTGTATTTTCGCCAATACTGTTCTCTTTCTTTTTTACCTGGGCAGACGGTCTCTGGCGGGGAACAAGGATTAGGATGTTAGGACTGATGCTTT
Organism: Lathyrus tuberosus; assembly: GCA_022829125.1. Lineage (NCBI taxonomy): Eukaryota > Viridiplantae > Streptophyta > Magnoliopsida > Fabales > Fabaceae > Lathyrus > Lathyrus tuberosus. The sequence continues at coordinate 420,007 of JALAZF010000702.1, forward strand.
TGAATTACTGCTTTTGATTGATGGAGATATGGGATTTGGGTTTTTTGTTGATTGCGCTCGCTAAGATCTTTTCTTTCGATCTTATGCCTAAGTATTCCTGTTTACCGAAACAGGGAAATCAGAGCGTTCGTAGTTCCTCCTATTCTATGGGAGGAAATTGGTGTTTGGTGTCTTGTTTAAAGCCCAAGACGTGAAGCGAAAGGTGGTTTGTATCTTGTTCAAAGCCCAAGATGTGAAGATGAAAGGTCTATTTGTGTCTTGTTCAAAGCCCAAGACGTGAAGCGAAAGGACCTCGACTTTAGAGAGAATTTGTCATCTCTAAAGAGGGTAGAAGGAGAATTACTTTAACTGGGATACGCGGATCCGAGCAATGCCATAATTTCCGAAGAAAGGGTTTTAACCTGAAGGAGAAGAATTTAACTCAGTGTAGAGCAATGCCATCTTTCCTTAGGAATTTCTTATGCTAAAAGAGGGACAGTGGCATGGATGTAGATGATCCAGAGGCTTGCCACTTACAGCGATTAGATGAAGGGGAAGGAGTTGTTGATGTTTGTGTACTGTGAACGAGGCACAACTTTGATGCTAAAAGGTTGATTGGATCAACCAGTGGTTTTCTTATACAAAGCCTAAGAGGAGGCTAATTTCTGCTAGGAAAATCATTATACAAAGCCTAAGAGGAGGCTATTTTGTGTCTCGTACAAAGCCCGAGAAAGAGGCTAAAAAGGGTTCGACCCAGTGAGGCATATCGTTATACAAAGCCTAAGAGGAGGCTAGCAAAGAGTTGACTCAGTTGGAGAATCTTTTATACTCAGTAAGAGAGTATTTTTGTATCTCGTACAAAGCCCGAGAGAGAGGCGAAAAGGTTGTTTTTGACTCCACTGGGGAGAATTTTGGTATCTCGTACGAAGCCCGAGATGGAGGCTATTGTAACTGTTTCAGTTGAGTGACAGATCCAATATACTGATTTTAAAAGAGAAAATCAGTTCTTATATGAGTAATACTGTACCCAGGGGTTTGATTTGAGGATCAGGGATATTTCCTTCTCTTTGAGGAAACGGGAAATCCAAGGGGTGTCGAGACTGTCCGAGTCTGCGGGTTTCCTTCCTATTTAACGAAGGGTGCTTGAGAATGTCTTTGAGACTCAAGGAAGTTAGACTGTCCGTGTCTAGAGTTTTATCTTTTGTACTATGCTGTGAGAAATAGTAGTAAACTCTATGAAAGGACTGTTCTATGAGGATGACTAAGTTCTGTTCCTATACCTCTAGGAGGTCGTCGGGACAATTTGTACGAAGCCCAAGAGGAGGCTGGAAACTTTTAAGAAGCCGACAGGTCCTTGTACGAAGCCCAAGAGGAGGCTATCATTCCCGGAGGAAGAGATCATTATACGAAGCCTAAGAGGAGGCTATGAATACTTCTAAGAAGCCGTCGGGTCCTTGAATAATGCCCAAGAGGAGGCCGATGCTTTTAAGAAGCCCGTGGGTCTTATCATCTCCTTTCCATTAGGAGAGAGAACTCTTTTAAAGAAAAAAACCACTGGTAAACGTGCGAGGTTTACTATCCAGTGACTTTTAGCTTTTAAAGAGGGTTCCTTAGTTAAGGTCCAAGATTATGACCGTAGTGGGTACCCAAACCCCGAGACATTCAAGGCAAGCTATCCACAAGGAATAGATCAAGTCAGGAAAGTTCGAGAATTGGGAAGAAACTCAAAGATGCCATTCACGGAGAATACATTCATCTTGGGGAGTAGAGCTTCTTGACGATTCCTAAGGAGGACAGCCGAAGAGAAGACTGTATCTGGTGCTCCTATTGGGGATCTAGGCGTCTATTTCTACGAACAAATAAAACGGCGTCACCTAGTTCTAGACGTAGTTGCCGGGGAAACTCGAAATATCTATACTATTATTACACAGTAGATATGAGTTTATGACAGGAGACTTACAGTGAGCAGCCCCACAATACAGTTTATAATATGAAAGCAGTAAACGAAAGCGATAACCACTTACTCGGTTGGAGTGCTTCCATGCTGTTTGGTTAGTTGTTCAACAAAGAAAGATTGAAAACAACAGTATATTCAAAATCAAAGGAGAAAGTGCTTTGAAAAAGAAAGATTTGGGGCTTACAGCTCAAGGAGAGGCCCAGGGTTTTATCAGTGAGCGCACTGTTTGACTTTTGTACAGAGGGACTTATACAAGTGACTGGGGCCCAAAAAGGTTTTTTGTACAAAGGGATGGGTCTTACACTCTCTCAAGAGGCCCAAAAAGGTTTAAAGAAAAAGAGTGGGCTTATAACACGAGGGTAGGCCCAAATGATTTTTCGTTTAAAAATGGCGATCGCGCCGAGGTTTTCCTTTAACGCAGAGGGACTTATACAATAAGTGAGGCCCAAAATGTTTTGGTTAAAAGGGGGATTGGGTCTTACACTCTAATAGAGGCCCAAAGTGTTTTGAATGGGTCTTATAGCTCAAGGAGAGGCCCAAATGATTTTTATTTTTAAACGGGCGACGATCGCGCCGTTTACTTGTACAGAGGGACTTATACAATGAGTGAGGCCCAAAAATTTTTTGTACAAGGGGGGATGGGTCTTACACTCTCTCAAGAGGCCCAAAAAGTTTTGAAAATGATTTATGAGGGTTGAATTAATCCAAAACCCTAATTTGTTTTCAAAATGTATTTAATTGAATAAAAATTCAAATAAAATGATCAAAAATTGTTTAACACATGGAAAACAAATTGTGATCTTGGATTAATGCTTCAAAAATTAAGTATTGACCTCCAAAAAAATTAGAAAGCATTAAAAGTTGCAAAATCAATGTAGAAAAAATATTTAAAATGCCAAAAACAATGAAAATATTAATTCTTTGCAAAAATATCAATTATATGAAATAAATAATATTTTTGGGATTTTTTGATAAAATAAAATATTTTAACATTTTTGTGAATTATTAAAAAAAGAATCAACTCAAAATCATTAAAACTCAGAGAGAAATTAATTTTTGAATCAATTAAACAAAATCACAAAATTCAAATATTTGAATTTATGAAAATGGCGCCAAGAACAACATCAAGAACACGCGCGTTTTTCAGTTTGCCCAGATTTGCATTTTCTATCCAATCTCCATGAATACGTAATCATATCATGCAATCCACATATCATTATGCTCGTCTCAACCTCACGATCATGTCTATATACTTTAATTTCATTTAAATTAAACATACAACAAGAAATCACGAAGAGACCTCAAGAACCCTAATTTCTACATGAAGGCTAGGATTTTTGATACACGATTCAAACAATGCAATTAATTGAGGGAAAACATTCCATGCATGATTATGAACATATGGAAAAATTATTGTGCGAGGAAATATGCATAGATTGAGAGATGCCCAAGTTTAGGCTTACCTCCAAGTCGTGACAGCAAGATCAGATGTGATTTTGAGTTGGAGGTGTTACAAACAAGTTGTGATGATCTGGACAGCTTCCCTACACCATATGGAGTGTGTTTGAACAATTGGATTGAATTGAAATGGACTGGATCAGTTTATGGCATCTCAGCTGCAACTCCACTTCAAACTTGTGTGGATGGCAACTGATTTTGATATTTTGATGCTCCAGATGTTATGTGAGTGTTTGATCAGCTCATATGTGATGTATGTGAGGTGTGTGAGTGATTGGTTTGTGTAGAATTTCTCTCAAACTCAAAACCCGATAGCTACCTTGCTAAGAAAGGCATTTTTGCCAAGAGAAAGAGATTTTGAGGAAAGCATCTGTTAGATGGCTTTGGTGTACTTAAACTGACCACAATTGAGCTCTATTTATAGTAGAGCAAGTTTGTTTTGTAGGGAATAGTGCATGGCAACTGGTAAGTAGGTTTGGCCAATGTTGGCAAATGAAAATCCAAGTCTCCTCTAGCCATTGACTAGAGGTTAGGGCACAGAGTTTTGGTCCCCTTGGTCTTGGATAAGTCTTGATTGATTTCAGATGAGAATGGCTCAGTCCATGCCACCTTGATGGTTCCATTGAATGCCTTATTCCAAATTTGAAGTCTTGTCCCTATTTTGGCCATTCTAGGTTCAACATGCTATTTCTTGTTCCATGGACTTTGGAGGCTTGGCTCAGTGATTGTCCCCATTAGATTCAATCCTCTGAGGTGTCCAAGTGGATTGGAGCAATAGAATTTGGGTGATTTTGGCAAATCGACCAAAGTTGCAAATTCTGCCTTGCCTTGACAGTTTTCAGCAAGGCAACTTGGCAATGTTGTATCTCATGGTGTAGGTTGAATTTGGCAATGTTCTTGGCCATTTTGGAAAGCTCTTACATGATACAACAACTGTTTGAACAAGTTTGGTTTTGATCTCTTTTGATTCCAAGTGAAAAATCCCCCTACATTTGGCAAAAAGTGAGGCAGAATCTGACTTAGTGAAAATTTCACTAAGTGTTGGAAAAAGTGACATTTTCACTTTTTAGCCACTTTGATCACTCCATAACTCAAAATCCTTAATGAATTGGAATGACTTGTAGTTGAAGTTTTTGTAGGTGATAATGAGGGCTACAAATCCATCTTTGGATGAGAAAAAATGGCCTTGTGGTTTAGGAGTTATGGTCCTCCAAAGTTGGTACCTTCGCTACTTTGTTTTTAACTTAGAAAATTTTCTAAGTTTTATGGTTACCCCTTTTACAAGTTATCTCACTTTTCTTGATTTTTCTTGATGAATGATGATTCAAATCATACATTAACATCATTTTAGGGTTAAAAATCCATTTTGGTGAAAAATCTCAAAAAGTCAAAGTTGACTTTTGTGCACAGTTGACTTTTATCAGATGAATTCCAAACTATTCAATTCTTCAGGAAATCATGTCCTTGACCTAAATCAAACTTGATGGAAATGTTCCATGGGTGTCATAGGGTATAGTCAATCATGTATTAGGGTTTGGGAGCATGTCCTAGTCAAAAGTCAAAGTTACAGTTGACTTTTTCCTTAAAACCCTAATTGTGGTGCAGATGAAATTGAGACTTGTTGCTCAAGCTTCTTGGATAAATCCATTGTTCCAAATGGATCAACATGGTATATTAGAGACCCTCAAATCATATCTTGAGGTCTTGGCTCATGGTTTGTCCCAAAAGTCAACTTAGGGGTGAATTAGGTCAAGAAACCCTAATTCCTGATTTTTGATGAATGCATCACCTGAGGCAAAATTAACTTGATGCATGGGTTCATGAGGTTCCATGAAGTATATTAGGTTATGTTTTGGATTATTGCCTTGTGCCCAGATGAAAATTTCCATCTGGAGGCCCTGGTCGACCAAAACCCTAATTTGGTGATACTGTCGATCTTGAGACTTGATCCACCTAGAAGGGAGCAGCCTTGTGCTTAATCCTTGAAGTGGGAGTCCTTTTTGATCCATTGTGGATGTTTAAGAGATTAGACAAGTTGAAGATCATGTCATTTCTTGATTGATCCTTTGTCTAAGCACTCAGAGAGGGCTTGAAACCCTAATTTTGATTGTATTGGATGCTCACCCATCTTTGGGGAGACTGATGAAGCATGATGGTTCATCCATATTGTGATGATGATTTTCACAATGATGGGAAATCTAAGTGGTAAAAATTTGGGGTATTACAGTGGGTTAGGTAAATTCTTTTCCATCCATGGTTGCAAGTCTCAAGGCGCCGCATGAGAAGGCTTTCTTGACCACGTAGGGGCGGTTGTAATTCAGAGTCCATTTGCCCTGGGAATCAGTGAGGAATGATTGTATCTTTTTTAGCACAAGGTCTCCTTTTCTGAAGTCGCGAGGTCGAACCTTTTGGTCGAACGCCTTCTTCATTCTTTGCTGATATAATTGACCGTGGCATAGAGCCATCATTCTCTTTTCTTCGATCAGATTCAATTCGTCGTGTCTGCTTTGACAACATTCAGCTTCTGTTAGCTTAGCTTCTATCAATACCCTGATTGATGGGATCTCTACTTCTATGGGGAGCACTGCTTCCATGCCATATACTAGAGAGAAAGGGGTTGCCCCTATTGAAGTGCGGATAGATGAGCAAAGGGTAGCATCTCGTGCCAGTCTTTCTAGGTTACAACCATCTTTTGAACAATCTTCTTGATGTTCTTGTTAGCTGCTTCTACCGCTCCATTCATTTTAGGTCGGTAGGGAGATGAGTTATGGTGTTTAATCTTGAACTCAACTCACAACTCTTTCATCATCTTATTTTTCAAGTTAGATCCATTATCAGTAATGATCTGGATTTGAACACCATAACGGCAGATAAGATTGTTTTTGATAAATCGGACCACTACTTGTCGGGTCACATTAGTGTATGACGCTGCTTTGACCCACTTGGTGAAGTAGTCAATGGCTACTAGGATGAATCGATGTCCGTTCGAAGCCTTGGGTTCGATCATGCCAATCATGTCGATTCCCCATATGGAAGAAGGCCATGGGGAAGAGAGAACTTTGAGATGTGTTGGTAGTACATGGATTTTATCTGCGTATATCTGACACTTGTGACACCTTCTCATGTACTTGTAGCAATCAGATTCCATGGTCAACCAATAGTATCCTGCTCTTAGAATTTTTCTCGCCATTGTGTGCCTGTTGGCATGATGCCAAAGGATCCTTCGTGAATTTCTTTCATCAACATGTTTGCTTCGGATCTGTCTACGCATGTGAGAAAAACCATGTCAAAGTTTCTCTTATAGAGTGTATCACCGCTCAGAAAGAAGTTGCTTGCAGCCTTCTAAGGGTTTTCCTGTCTTTTCTTGATGCCCCAAGCGGGTATTCTTGTTTCTGAAGGAAGAGTTTGATATCGTGATACCAAGGTTTGTCATCTATGACTGCTTCGATTGTGAAGATATAAGCGGGCCTTTCGAGGCGCATTATGTCAATCTTCGATACTTCGTTCCATGGACCTACACTATTCATGGAAAAGAGAGTGGCTAGTGCATCAGCCATATGATTCTCTTCACAAGGGATGTGATGAAACTCGATTCTATTGAAGAATGGTAACAACCTTCTCGCATAATCTTTGTAGGGAATCAATCCCGATTGGTATGTGTTCTAATCTCCTTTGATTTGATTGATAACCAGGGTTGAGTCTCCATACACATCCAAGTTCTTGATCCTTAATTCAAACGCTTCTTCGAGACCCATGATACAAGCTTCGTATTCGGCCTTGTTGTTTGTACACTTGAATGTCAATCAGGCAGTGAAAGTTATATGGGTACCCTGAGGTGTTATGATGATTGCCCCAATTCTGTTTCTGTAAATGTTGACAGCCCCGTCAAAAATTAGTCCCCATTGGGAACCTGGTTCTGGCCCTTCACTAGGTAGCGGTTCATCGCAATCTTTCATTTTCAAGTACATGACATCTTCGTCTAGGAAGTTAAATCTGACTGATTCCTGATCGTCAATCTGTTGATGAGCCAAATGATCGGCTAAAATAATACCTTTGACGACTTTCTGAGCATGGTACTCAATGTCCTATTCTGATAACAACATCTGCCAACGGGCAATCCTTTCTGTGAGAGCAGCCTTTTCAAAGACGTACTTGATTGGATCCATTTCGGAGATTAACCAAGTAGTGTGGTAAATCATATACTAGCAAAGAAGTTTGGCTGCCCAAGCCAGAGCACAACAAGTTTTCTCAAGCATAGTGTACTGAGTTTCACAGTCGGTAAATTTCTTGCTCAGGTAGTAAATGGCAGACTCTTTTTTTTGTTTTGTCTTGTTGGCCAAGTATACAACCCATAGAGTCTTCCAAGTCTGTTAGGTAGATGATTAGTGGTCTTCCCTCCACTAGAGGTGACATGATTGGTGGATTCAACAGGTATTCCTTGATACTGTCGAAGGTTTTTTGACAGTCTTCTGTCCATATACAGCTCTGATCCTTTCTGAGTAGTTTAAAGATTGGCACGCACGTCGTAGTCATAAGGGATATGAATCTAGAAATGTAATTTTGACGTCCCAAAAATCCTCTGACATGTTTCTCAGTTTTTGGAGAAGGCATTTCTTGAATGGCCTTGACCTTGTCAGGATAAACCTCAATTCCTTTCTGGCTGACGATGAACCCTAAGAGTTTTCCTGAGCGGACACCGAACGTACATTTGTTGGGATTCAAGCGGAGTTTGTACTTCCTCAGACGCTCGAATAACTTTGACAATTGGGTCATGTGCTCCTCTTCTGTTTTAGATTTGGCAATCATGTTATCGACATACACTTCGATTTCTTTGTGTATCATGTCGTGAAACAGAGTAGTCATGGCCCTTTGATAGGTTACCCCAGCGTTCTTCAAGCCTAACGGCATTACCTTGTAACAAAAGGTGCCCCATGGGGTGATGAATGAAGTTTTCTCCATATCTTTTGACGCCATTTTGATTTGATTATATCCCGAGAATCCATCCATGAAGGAGAAGACTTTGAACTTTGTTGTACTGTCTACCAGTATTTCAATGTGTGGTAAGGGAAAGTCATCCTTTGGTCTGGCTTTGTTCAGATCCCTGTAGTCCACACACATTCTGATTTTTTCGTCCTTTTTAGGAACTGGCACTATGTTAGCTAGCCATTGAGGATATTCTGAGGTGGCAAGGAAACCTGCGTCAATCTGTTTCTGGACTTCCTCTTTGATTTTGAAGGCCATATCCGGGTGAGTTCGTCTCAGCCTCTGTTTCACTGGCAGTCATTCTGATTTCAACGGTAAATGATGTTCCACAATGCTGGTATCCAACCATGGCATGTCCTGATAGGACCAAGCAAACACATTTGGAAATTCTCTCAGAAGTCTTATCAAGCTTTCTTTGACAATTGGACTAAGCAGTGCCCTAATCTTGACTTCTTTCCTCTCTTCTTCTGAACTCAAGTTGATCATTTCCAACGGCTCTTTGTGAGGTTCAATGGACCTTTCCTCTTGTCTGAGTAATCGGGAGATCTCTTCCGGAATTTTTGCGTCCTCTTCTTCTTCAGCTTCAAATACCGTGAATTTAAATTTGGGAGAAGGCATTGGATCGTATGTTTCAACGAGGTTTAAAACAAGCAATATGCATGATGTGATGATTCATTTTTTAGAAGAGATAGATAGAATGCAAGAGTGTGTGCAGTGTATTTTCTGAAGAATGCTTGTTATTATATTTTTTTTATTTTTGGGTTGTTTTAGGATTACCATTTTTTGAAAAAAACAAAAAGTGAAAACAGCAATGAATGCGAAAATTACAGAACGACGTTGTTTATTTATACTTTTTTCGATTCTTAAAATACAGCCCTATAAAACAAAACTTTGACGCTTTGGGCAAAACGAAGAGGGACATTTACAGAAAAGTGAGCCCTATAAAAACATCCGTTTCACCTGGGCAGGGTGAAAGGTTAAAACAAATACGGTAATTACTTAGACTTATGGACGACTTTTGGGACATCGACAGCAACCCATTGGCGACGAAATCCTCAGTGAATCACAAAGTCTGGTACCTTCATTCTTGGTTTGTCCTCAGAAATGACGCTGATTTCTAGCGGAGCAGGATCATTAGAGTCTTCTTCCCAGGCAGAGTTGTCGTAAACGAACTCTTCTGTTGTATCTTCCTTAGTGTTTTCATTCTTAGGCGGATCTCCCCATCCAGTAGGTTGGAGGTCTTCGAGTCTGATACGAGAGCTTTCAAGACCGGTGTACTTGACTAGGAAGTCGTACTCGCCACTCGGTTGTCCTAAGGTATCCCATACTTCTGCGGGACTGGAGGGGTCATCCTTCCCAATGACGTTGACCTTAGGAAAAGCATAGTTGATGAACTCTAGTCCTGCAATCTTTGCAGATTCATCGTTGTGCTGGATATTTTCGAAATGTCCTGAGTAATGATCCCATGACTTGGCGGGAACATGTGCATTCATTTTAATATTGTTCAGATGATAAGCGTCGTTTGGATGACTCTTTTTCCTCGAGTCTCTTGGGTACGGTTTCCAGATAGGAAAGTCATCCAGTGGGTCATAATAGTCGTGATCGAAGTTGTTTTTCATTGGATCGTCTTCTAATGAGTTAGGTGGAGCACGACATCCCTGAGGATAACAATCTCCGTATATCATCTCGACGTCTGATCTTGGTATATATCTCTGACTCTGCGTGGGAAAGCATAATGGCATGTGCGTTTCTTCCTATGACATATAACCGTTGTCGTTGAGATAGGACTTCCACTCTTCATCTGTATCGGAGGAGTCACCCTTGTTGATGGTCTGTACTTCTTGAGACATTGGGTAGAGGAAGCCTCCACTGTGGAAGAAGTCCTGAATGGGATGGAAATTTTCATCTTTCTTGGCAGTCTGGGTATAGGCTGAGGAGAAACCAAGACCTTTATTTGTCTTGTTATCCTTAGGAATTACGAGCTGCCCCCCATCCTTTTGTGTCGTTACTCTTGATTGCTTTGAGGGCATCTTTGTATGAGGAAATTGACGTCGCTCTTTCTGATTGATTATCATTGCCCATTGACAGTGCTTGAAACTGAGTTCCAACAACCTCCTTGGGATCTACACAGGAAAACGATGATAAGTTGCTTACGATCAAGGTCTGTTCTCCATAGACTATGACTAGCTTGTCATTCTTGACGAACTTCAGCTTCTGGTGAAGTGTCGAAGTGACTGCCCCAACTTCGTGTATCCAAGGTCTTCCTAATAAACAGCTGTAGGCTGCGTGGATGTCCATGACCTGGAAAGTGACTTGGAAAGTGTGAGGACCGATGGTTATGGGAAGATCAACTTCGCCGATAACTATTTTTCTGGATCCGTCAAAGGCTTTGACGATGACCTCATTGCTTCTCAACGGAGATCCTTGGAATGATAGTTGCATCAGAATTGATTTTGGCATAACATTAAGAGCTCATCCTATATCCATCAGTACGCTGGCTAGAGCATCGTCCTGGCAATTGACTGTAATGTTAAGCGCCATGTTGTGATTTTTGCCTTTTTTCGACACTTCTTCATCACTGAATCCTAAATTGTTGCAGGAAGTGAGGTTGGAAATAATGCTGTCAAACTGTTTTATCGACACATCTTGTTCTACGAAAGCTTGGTCCAAGAATTTCTGCAGAGCTTCCCTGTGAGCTTCGGAACTAAGCAGGAGAGATAGTACAGAGATTCTCGATGGAGTTTGCAACAGTTGGTCTACAATGTTGTACTCACTCTTCTGGATGAGCTTCAGCATCTCATTGTTGTTTTTTGTAAGTCCGGGATCACTGGACTGCCCGACTGGTTGATTGGGAACTTTTGTTTGAGGTTACTTCTCTTTGGTGGGTTCTCCAACTCCTCGGTTGAAGATTCGGCCACTCCGTGTTACTCGACTGATGTCGGCGATGTTTACGACGAAGGGTAATGGAGTTTCCTTTCCATTTTCGATTATTATTGCACCGTTCTTGTAAGGGATAGCCTTATCGAATTTGTACGGTATTGGTCATGGCAGATAGATAACCACGGGAGCCTTTTGATTTTTATGACCATCGTAGGCAGCCTCAATTGGTTCGAGGTTGAGAATCTTTCTACTATCACGAGGAATTCTTTATTCATTGAGTAGAGGGATTATAGCACAAACGTTTTTGGTCTTCTCATGATCGGAGATTATGACAACCTTTTTTCTTTGATCAGGATCGACCCAGAACTTGAACACGGTCAAATTTCTTTCCGGTCCAACTGATTTTGAAGAGCTGATCGAACAAGGTAGCATCCTTGGTTATTCTCTGAACAAACTCTACAACGCTCGTAATTGTGTGGTGGCACTTGGCCACGTCCGCTTTGTATGTAGTGCATCTTTACTAGATCTGTTTCCATCGAGCAAACATCCTGACTTTGATGTCAGCTAGGATTTCCATTAGTCATACTTATCTGTCATGTAGCTTTATCTAAGTAAATTGGAAGCCACCAGTGGTCCAATAAGTGTTGAAGTGTTCTTCGGACAAGTGCACACCCTTGATCGTCTTCACGGCATTGTTCACAGTCCAGATAATTATGTGAAGCCAGAAAGCCGAGTCTGACTTACTTAGCGTGTAATTCTACCAGACTGGTATTCATCAAGCGTATGTCAAAGATCTGAACCATATTGACTTGATGGATATATCTCTCCCGAATGTCCTAAATCCATCCAAGATCCATCTGACGTTGAAGGGCCTCTTGAATAAAAGAGTATCTTTGATTTCCTGTTGAGCAGATCGGACAGGTATTGTAATCGTGCCTTGGCAGATTATGATATTGGTTTTGCCTCGAATGCATCGCCACCAAATTGATGTTCATCGCAAGAATGTTATGATTCTGAACAACATTGGGATGTGCATGAGCCATACTGACTTCATAGATTCGATGATCTTGGATCCATCCGAGATTCATCTGTTCTTGTAGAGCTGATTGCACTACGGAACATCCCTAATTATTCTTTGAGCAGATATCACATTGGTGATAAATGTGAGGTGGTACATGGCCGTACCCGCTCTATTTACAATGCATATTGACCAGACTGGTTCCTAATAGGAGTACATCGTGAATTTGATTACTGCGACTAACCTCTTCATCTATCAAATTTACTACAGTCTTTTCATGTTGAGGCAACGGGTTCGTCTGAACATTTGGATTAGTATCTTTGAAAGATAAGACTCCGTTCCTGACAAGCTTCTGCACATCGGACTTGAAACTGATACAGTTCTCGATGTTGTGCCCCGATCCTCCTTGATGGTAAGGGCAAGTTTGATCCGCTTTGAACCAAAAAGGTGGATTTTCTAGTACTGTAAGAAGAGACCTGGTTTGGACGTTCCCCTTGGCCAGTAGAAGTGGAAATAGTTCTACGTACAACATCGGTATAGGGTCAAACTCTTGTGGTCGTGTCGTACGATTATTACTGTGGTATTGTGGACGAGCCTGCTGAAGAGGATGTTGTGTCCTTTGCTGATACTGTTGTTGACTTGGCTGGCTCTGAGCAACCTGAGGTTGATATGTTGGAGCCGGCACAGGGCTGATAGTGGGAGTTACCGCTGCTACTGGTTAATACCTTCACCGTTTCTTTCCGAGCGAGATATTACCAATATCTTGATCTTTTTTCTTTGGGAAAGCACTACCGTATCTTTTGGTACTGCTCGATGATTCTGTGTTTTTGACCAAACGTCCCTCTCGGACTGCTTCTTCAAGGCGTACTCCCATGTTCACCATTTCAGTGAAGTCACTGGGCGCACTTGCAACCATTCGGTCGTAGTAAAATGAACTTAAGGTTTTCAAAAAGATCTTGTTCATCTCTTTTTCCTCAAGAGGGGGACAGATCTGAGCGGCAATTTCATGCCATCTTTGAGCATACTCTTTGAAAGTTTCCTTGTCCTTCTGCGACATTGCTCGGAGCTGATCTCTATCTGGTACCATGTCCAGGTTATACTTATACTGCTGAATGAAGGTTACGCCAAGAATTTTGAAAGTATTGATCTTGGTGCGGTTTAAACCCATGTACCATTTGAGTGCGGTACCGGTTAAACTGTCTTGGAAGTAATAGATTAGTAGTTGTTGATTCTCTATCTGAGTTGAAATTTTTCAAGCGTACATCACCAAATGATTTTGAGGGCAAGAGTTGCCCTTGTATTTTTCAAAGTCAAGCACCTTGAATTTATGCGGTATCTTTACATTAGGGACCAAACAGAGGTCTGCGGCATCCTTTCCGAATAAGTCCTGGCCACGAATGGCATGCAGTTCCTTCGACATTTCCAAGAATTGTTCCTGGAACTCATTCATCCTTTCGTACATGTCTTCGTTTCCACCAAGAATTGCTGGTGGAATCTGACCTTCCGGGACTGTGTGTACCACTGATTGTGGTATAGACATTATAGCAATGACTTTTGGTGCTTCTATGCCTCGAAGTTTGTAACCTTCAGGTGTTGCTGTCATAACTCTTGCGTCTTCGCATTCCCGAAGTTTGTAACCTTCAGGCCCAGCGGTTCCTGCTGCAGTTTCTGGGTCTTCAGTGACCGGCGGGATGTATCCTTCAGGGACAAAGTTGAGAGGCATGCCCCAGGGACGACCTTTAGGTATGTTGTACCGAGGATGATTCTCATGTGTCTCCACAATGGGCGTAGATGTGATCTCTGAGATCACAGTCCTTTGTTGTTGTTTCTAAGCTGCTGTCAGGGATTGCATGTCACTGTGAAGTTTTTCCAAACTTTCCTTTAGAGCGTCGATTTCTTCTCTTAGCTCTATGTTATCTTCCTCGAGATTGTCCATTTTCTTTTGTCGATTGGCCCGAGTATTGTATGAGTGAGACAGTTTGACTCTAGAATCGTGACACATACGTGAGACTCGAAGATAAGAAGAACGCGTTATGTGAGAATGATGAATAATATGCAATGATATATATTTTTTGTTTTAATAAAAAATAAACTTCAACAAATAGATTGCAAATATCATACAGTGGGGAGACCCCATTTTATTGAATTTGAAAGATTGTAGAAAGGGAAAATACAGTATTTTACAAAGTGTTGTAAAAGGAAATGTCTAAATTAATGGATCCTGAGTCCTCTATGAAGAGAGCTCAGATGTTGGTTCCGGATTTTTCCTTTTCTTTAATCGGGGCTCTCTAGCCGTTGTCGGGTTGTCAGTCCTTTGACAAGTGAAAGGAGCGAGCAAATTTCTTCGGTCTTCTTGATTTTCTACAACATGCTGCTCTAGTAGCTTAATTAGAGCACCCTTTTCCTTTAACAGTTCTTGAATCTTGGTACACTCCATGTTGAGGATTCGATACTTGTTTTTCCAAGAGCTCTTTTCACGTTGAACTTTTTTGAGAGCTAACTAGAGTTTTTCCATGTCAGACATGAAATATAAGACAGATTCCTTTAACGAAAAAACTTCTTGGCGAGGGTAAGGCATCCTCAGCTTGAGGACTCTAGTTTGCACCCAGTGGAGATAAGGTTCCATGGAGGTACAATCTGGTTTTCCTAGAGACTCTCTTCCTTTCCTGTGAATATGTTGAAAGGCATGCACTATTTCCTTCTTTAGTGCCCTGTCACTTTCCCCTTCCTTGAAGAAAAGACCTTCCAAATGAACATTATGCAGGATATTCTTCATCGGGTATCCGAGTTAACGACGAACTAAAATTGGATGGTAGTTGATTCCTCCTTTAGTTCCAATGAGGGGTACGTTAGGGAAATTTCCACAGTCGTCGATGATCTCTATCCCTTCGTAAATCCTATTATACCAAACTATGTCAGAGTTGGTAAGAGACATAATCCTTTGTGACCAAAGTATAGTACTCTTGTGATCCCAAAAAGAAGCAGACTTGGGCAAATGGGAAATGAATCATTTGTAGAGGAAAGGTACACAGCATGTGATCATTCCTCCACTGTACAAATTCCTTAGGTGTACGAAATGATAAGCATCTGCGAGCAAGGTTGGTACGGGGTTTCCAATCAGAAATATCTTAATAGGGTTGGTATCAACGAAGTTGTCAATGTTGGGAAAGAGGAATAACCTGTATGTGAGTAGGACAAAGATGTCTTCGAAATCAGTTACATTTCCTATACTGGCAAAGTACAGAGCTTTCTCTATCAGGAATTTAGCTGGTAAACCTTGGATTCCTCCCTTAGTGTTTATGTGAGTCCTGACTTCTGACTTGTCCGAATATATGGCTCTTGCAATGACCTGTGATCCTTTGGAATTTCTTCCAGTCCAGAAAATGGAGCTTGATCAGTGATAGGTAAATCAATTAGATGATAGTACTCCTCCAACGTTGGTGCCAGTTGATAATCCGGGAATGTGAAGCAGTGATAAACCGGATCGTAGAACTGAATTAGCATAGATAGGATTCCTTCAACTACGTGGACCCTTAACAGAGACAACACTCCTCCATGCTTAGCTCTGAAAGCATCAGGGTTAGTGATCATCCTTGCCAAACCCCTTAAATCCTTTAGTTTTAGAGCCTTGAACGTGTACTTGTTCGTCTTTCTTCTACCGAAATCCATAACGCAATCTTTCTGATATTTGCAATTATTGTTTTAGTTTATTTTGAAAAAAGAGAGCAGAGAGAAGAGAAGATTTTTCTTTGTTTAAGAGTTTTTTTTAGATGAATGCATGAATGCAGCACACAAAAACATTGGAAAAACATGGGTCCAAGGGTTCAATGTCACGAGCATGGAGTCATGGCTCTACCCATCCCCAAAGGTTGTATTCTGATCAATTTTTGTACCTATAGAACAGATCCTAAGGTTCCCAAAATCATTGACCATCCTAGGGGTAACAATAGCAAGCTGGTTCACCCGAGCGAGTTGTAGCATCCTAGGGTATCAACTATTTCCGATAGTCACCGCACTACTAATTGGTCATATGGTTAATAGTCACCGCACTAGGAAAACTCTGCTTTCACAACAATGGATTATTTAGCAGGCAGAATCCCACGGGGCCTCTCTTGATTTGGTGGTCTACCAGGATAGCTTATTCGGGATTCACTCCCTATAAGACCCCCCGTCTATACCACCCCTTATCTTAGGTTTCTCTCAAACTTTTCACATGCGTATTAATCGCATTCCCATTGACAGAAAAATAAACACGGATATCAAGTAGGAAAAGCAGTATATATAGTATATAGTATATTGAAAATTTTCTAACAACCTAGACCTCTTAGAAATTCTAGTCCTAGAAAAAAAAACAGATCCTAATATGCAACTTCCCCAGCAGAGTCGCCATTTTCCTGTAGCGTATGATTTTTGTCGGTGACGCGACCACCTTATCGCCATTTGGTTTCTCCTCACCTAAATGGTGGGGATTGGGTGCTACTTTATGATTTCTTATTTATCCTATGAAGCTAGAAAGGAAAGGGAAGCTATCTAAAACTAACCTTGCACGCAAATGTTTAACTGAACAAATGCTTAAGAGATTGGGGGGTCCAGGGTCAGGTTATACAATGGGGAGTTATCAATTACCCATCCTATATGTGGTTATCCACAGGTTGTTAGCAATCATTCTCTGCTTATTCTACTTACTGGTGTTTGTCTGTTTATTGGGAAAGTTTCTCCATTGGAAGTGTTTGAGAGAGAGAGTTTTTATTGATATCGGTTTTTTCCGATGTTTTTGTGAAGTGTGGACCTAAAGCTTTTGATATGTATGAAGGTACTGGACCAAAAGTTTTTGATTGGTATGCTCACTAAGATTTCGCAATCTTATGCCTACGTATTCCCGTTAAAGAAAATAGGGAAATCAGAGCAATCGTAGTTCCTCCTATTCTACGGGAGGAAAGAGATGTTTTAGTGTCTTGTTCAAAGCCCAAGATTGAAGCTAAAGGTTATTTATGTCTTGTTCAAAGCCCAAGATTGAAGCTAAAAGGTTTGACTGAGAGAGAATTTGTCACCTCTGAAGGGAGCTATCTCGTCTGTTTATCACAACTGTTGGGTGACTGATTATAAAGGAGAATTACTTTAAATGGGATATGTGAATCCAGTAATGCCATAATTTCCTTTGTAAGGGATTTGTACTGAAGGAGAAAACTATAACTTAGTGTTAAGCAATGTCATTTTTCCTTAGGAATCTTTCATGCTAAGATAGGGACAATGGCATGGATGTTTGTAATCCAGAGGCTTGCCACTTACAGTAATTAGATGAAAGAAGGGATTTCCCAGGATAAGAGATGGACTACAACTTGGATATTTGAATCAACGAGTGTTCCACTTACATCAATTATCTGGGATTAAGGATTTGTTTGATTTATCTGTTTTGATGTGTGATGTACAGAGAAATGTCTTCCTACAGAGAGATTTTGATTTCCTCTGGGGGGATGTTGGTTTTTGTATATGCCTTGATCAAAGCCCAAGGTTGAAGTTGAAAGGTTGATTGACTATACTGGTGAGGTCATTATACAAAGTCTAAGAGGAGGCTGGAAAAGACTGACCCAATAAGAGAGTGATTATTTGTCTTGTACAAAGCCCAAGATTGAGGCTAAAAGGGAATTCACTCTTTTGGGGAAAATCATTATATAAAGCCTAAGAGGAGGTTGGTCCTTGACTTTTGGGAAGGTTTTTATCTGTCTTGTACAAAGCCCAATATTGAGGCAAAAAAGACTCATTGACTCCACTGGGGATATATTTGTGGTGTCTTGTACAAAGCCCAAGATTGAGGCCAAAAGAGAATTGAATCCACTGGGGAGGTTCCGTATGTGTCTTGTAAAAAGTCCAAGATTGAGGCTAAAAGGAGATTGACTCTACTTAGGGATGTTAATTCACAAAACCTAAAGGAAGGCTGGGAGGAATTGACTCCGTTGGAGAGATATTTATACAGAGCTTAAAAGAAAGTAAAAAAGATTTGACTTTGCTAGAAAAAGTTTATGTATGTCTTGTACAAAGTGTAGCGAGCGATTTTGGACGTGGTTCTTAAGCACTGGTCGCTCTCTGCAGTTGAGTTTTAACTACAGGTCGATTCATTTTTTATCCTATTGTGAGCTGATGAAGGAAGGGAAATAGATGTCTCCAATTAACCCTGCTTTGCATACTGAGTTTAAACAGCGGTCTGTTAGGTTACGAATGCTATCAATATGGGGGGCCTTTGTACTGGTTATTTGTATTTTCGCCAATACTGATTTCTCTCTTTTTATTCTGACAGAATGTTTCTGGCGGGGAACAAGGATTAGGATGTTAGGACTGATGCTTTTTGATGTGAGAGTATGGGATTTAATTTTTTTGTTGATTGTGCTCGCTAAGATTTTTCTTTCAATCTTATGCCTACGTATTCCCGTTTACCGAAACAGGGAAATCAGAGCGTTCGCAGTTCCTCCTATTCTATGGGAGGAAATGGTTGTTTTGGTGTCTTGTTCAAAGCCCAAGACGTGAAGCGAAAGGTGGTTTGTATCTTGTTCAAAGCCCAAGATGTGAAGCTGAAAGTAGTTTGTCTTTAGAGTGAATTTGTCATCTCTAAAGAGGGTCTGTTTGTCATGACTGTTGGGTGACTGGTTATAAAGGAGGATTACTTTAACCAGGATGTGCGGATCCTAGCAATGCCATAATTTCCTTTATAGGGGGTTTTAACCTGAAGGAGAAGACTTTAACTCAGTATAGAGCAATGCTATCTTTTCTTAGGAATTTCTCTTACTAAAAGAAGGACAGTGGCATGGATGTAGATGATCCAGAGGCTTGCCGCTTATAGCAATTAGATAAAAGGGAAGGAGTTGTTGATGTTTGTGTACTGTGAACGAGGCACAACTTTGATGCTAAAAGGTTAATTGGATTAACCAGTAGTTTTCTTATACAAAGCCTAAGAGGAGGCTAATATGTGTCTCGTACAAAGCCCGAGAGAGAGGCTAAAAAGTTTTGACTTGACGATGAAGTCTTTTGGTATCTCGTATAAAGCCCGAGATGGAGGCTATTGTTTGTTTGGCTCAATAAGAACCTTTTTGTATCTCGTATAAAGCCCGAGATGGAGGTGAAAGGTGTAATTGACTCAACGAGGGAGTCTTTCATGTGTCTCGTACAAAGCCCGAGAGAGAGGCTAAACGTTGATTCAGTTAAGTGACAGGTCCAGTAGACTGATTGTTAAAGAGAAATTCAGTTCTTATATGAGCAACACTGTACTCAAGGATTTGATTCAAGGATCCGGGTTATGCCTGTTCTTTAAGGAAGCGGGAAATCCGAAGGGTATTGAGACTGTCCGAGTCTACGGGTTTACTTCCAATTCTTGAAGAGTGCTTGAGAATGTCTTTGAGACTCAAGGAGATTAGACTGTCCAAGTCTAGAGTTTTATCTCTTGCACTATGCTTTGAGAAACAGTAGTAGACTCTATGAAAGGACTGTTCTATGAAGATGACTAAGTTCTGTTCCTATACCTCTAGGAGGTCGTCGGGACAATTTGTACGAAGCCCAAGAGGAGGCTGGAAACTTTTAAGAAGTCGGCGGGTCCTTGTACTAAGCCCAAGAGAATGCTATCATTCCCGGAGGGAGAGATCATTATACGAAGCCTAAGGGGAGGCTGTGAATACTTCTAAGAAGCCGTAGGGTCCTTGTACTAAGCCCAAGAGAAGGCTATCATTCCCGAAGGAAGCGATCATTATACGAGGCCTAAGAGGAGGCTGTGAATACTTCTAAGAAGTCGTAGGGTCCTTGTACTAAGCCCAAGAGAAGGCTATCATTCTCGGAGGAAGAGATCATCATACGAAGCCTAAGAGGAGGCTGTGAATACTTCTAAGAAGCCGTAGGGTCCTTGTACTAAGCCCAAGAGGAGGCTAGGTTGCTTTTAGGAAGCCTGTGGGTCCCCAAACCCCGAGAAATTCAAGGCAAGCTATCCACAAGGAATAGATCAAGTCAGGAAAGTTTGAGAATTTGGAAAAACTCAAGAGATGCCATTCGCGGAGAAAAGATCATCTCTGGGGAGTAGAGCTTCTTGACAAGTGCTTTTAAGAAGCCTGTGGGTCCCCAAACCCCGAGAAGTTCAAGACATGCAATTCACCGAGAATAGATCAAGCCAGGAAAGTCCGAGAATTTGGAAGAAACTCAAGAGATGCCATTCACGGAGAAAAGATCATCTCTGGAGAATAGAGTTTCTTTGACAACTTCTATGAGTGACAGTCTATGAAAGGGTTCACAGAGAATGCTGCCTTTCATATCTCCATATTGTTTAACCCCAAGAGGAGGGAAGACTGTGTCTGGTAATCCTATGGGGATCTAGTTTAGACTACTTCTAAGAGCGATCAACGGGCTTAATGCTAGACGTAGTTGTCGGGGAAACTCTAAATATCTATACTATTATTACACAATTGATATGAGTTTATGAAAGAAGACTTACAGTGAAATAGCCCCACAATATAGTTATATGTATATGAAAGCGGTAAATGAAAGCGATAACCACTTACTCAGTTGTAGAGCTTCCGTGCTGTTTGGTTAGTTGTACAACAAAGAAAGATTGAAAACAACACTACATTCAAAATCAAAGGAGAAAGTGCTTTGAAAAAGAAAGATTTGGGGCTTACAGCTCAAAGAGAGGCCCAGGGTTTTATCAGTGAGCGCACTGTTTGATTTGTAGAGAGGGACTTATACAAGTGACTGAGGCCCAAAATGTTTTCTATACAAAGGGATGGATCTTACACTCTCCCAAGAGGCCCACAAGGTTTAAAGAAAAAGAGTGGGGCTTATAACACGAGGGTAGGCCCAATTGACTTTTCTTTTAAAAATGGCGATCGCGCCGAGATTTTCTTTTAACGCAAAGGGACTTATACAATAAGTGAGGCCCAAATGATTTTGGTTAAAAGGGGGTTGGGTCTTACACTCTAACAGAGGCCCAAGTGAGTTTTAAGAAAAGAAATGGGTCTTACTACTCGAGGTTAGGCCCAGTGTTATTTTGAAAAGGCGACGATCGTGCCGTTTATTTGAAAATGTACAGAGGGACTTATACAATAAGTGAGGCCCAAATGATTTCTGTACAAGTGTGTTGGGTCTTACACTCTAATAGATGCCCAAAAAGTGTTTGAAAATCAATTTTGAAAGTTGAATTAATCAAAAACCCTAATTTTAATCTTTAAAAGCAAATATTTAAAGAAAATCAAACAAAATTCAAAATAAATTTGAATAATCCATTTATGATTTTGTTTAAGGTTTGGAAAAAATGAGGGATAATCACAAGGAATATTTAAACTCATTAGGTTTTGATTTTCAAGGTAAATATTCACTTTTAGAATGTTTAAAAACAATTAAAAATGAATTTATTCACCAAAATACTAATTATATTAAATAAATAATATAAATCTAATTTTTTTGTGGAATAAAATATTTCAACATTTTTGTGAATTGTTGCAAAAAGAACCAATAAAAAATGATAAAAATTGAAGAAGTTATTAATTTTTCAAATCATTAAAAATAATAATATGAAAAATAACAAAATAAACAAGTGATAAAAAGAAGTCTGGGGCGAGGGGGATTTGAACCCCAGACCTCTCGCTTGCCAATACACACAAAACCAGCTGATGAACCGCTGGGGCGCAATGCCAATTCAAATATAACATGGCAAATGAAAAATATATATCAAACTTAGTTGGAAAACCTGAAGAATGGCGTCATGGCCATCTTCTTCCTCGAGCTCGTGCCTGAAGCACCATATCTCACTCATCTCTCAACCATTGGACATCATTCAAACACCAAACTCACGCGTTTTTTTACAAGGAAGAAGATGGCAATACCCAATTTTATTCATTTTCAGTGTATAACAAATTATATCATTGTGGCCGTATGAACCCTAATTTTGCAAAAGCAATCGAGTAGGCATGATTATGAGTGCAATGATCAAATTTTTTGAGGGAAAACAATCAGCATATTATGGCAAGCAATTGGCAAAAATATCAAGCGAGGAAATATGCATGGATCATGGAGTTTGAGTTGTGAGGCTTACCTTGATGCAAGCTGAAATGGAACTCTGCACAAACTTTGTTCCAGTCATGAACTGATGATCCCTACAGTTTCAATGGATGTTATGGAGTGGGTTACAAGCTTTGGAACACTTTGAAACTCTTTGGATCAAGCTGGAGACCTCCACCTGCATAATTGAGGCATAATGGCTTGGTTGAAGGGTGATTTTGAGCCTGAGGTGTTACAGTCAGTGTTTAAGTGTTTGGACACCTCAAATACATCATATATGATGTGTTTGAGCAATTGGAATTGATTGCCTAAGGCTGCAACTCAAAACCCGATAGTGGTTACTCAAAAACCAAAAAACTTGAGGTTCAAGGAAGAATGAGAGAAAGCAGTGCTGTAACTGGCTTTGGTGTGAGTTGAATGATCCATTGGGACCTCTATTTATAGGTGATCAACTTTTTTTTGGAGAAATAGTGAATGGCTACTGGATCAGATCACATTTGTATGGATTGGCTTGGAGGATTTCTTCTCAAGCAAGGTAAGCTAGCCATTCCCAAGAGCAGGGCTATGCCTTGACGAAAATCACATTCCTCAGATGTTTTTATTGTTGTTTAATCAGAGAACTTGACTGAGTAGGGTAGCTACCTTGACAATGCACTATTCCACATTAATGCACTTTGAATTCAAGGCAAAATGTGCCAAAGTGGATGAATTTCAAGTTGGAAGATTCCTTGGTCTTTTGACTCAGATTTATCAGTTGGATCAGATGTAATGTGATTGGTTTGAATACATATGGCATGCTGATCCTCAGTTTTTTGTTCAAAATCATGTGTGGCAAGCAAACATGCAAACTGATTTTTCCAAAACAGCTTGCAGCAGCATGACTTTGGGCATGGATTTCTCTTGGCTCAAGTTGAATCAATTCATGCTATTAAGCTCTTTAAATTCTTGGCAACATATGCAACAACATTGATGTTTAACTTTGGACTTGATTCAGCTTGCTTCTATGTGAAAAGATCTCACAAGTTTTGGTGTTTCAACACAAAATCTGCCTTGCCCAAAAATTTTCTAAGTGTTGGAAAATGGTGTACTTTCATATTTTCAGCCATTTTGGCTCACTCATAGCTCAAAATCCATAATGAATTGGAGTTAAGTCTATTTGAAGATTTTGTAGAGGTAAATGAGATCTACAAATCAAGCCTTGGATGGAAGAAAATGGCTTTGTGGTTTAGGAGTTATGACCCTCCAAAGTTGGTACCCTAGCCACTTTATTTATAACTTAGAAAATTTTCTATGTTTTTATGGTTACCCCTTTTACAAGTTATCCAACTTTTCTTGATTTTTCTTGATGAATGATGATTCAAATCATACATTAACATCATTTTAGGGTTAAAAATCCATTTTGGTAAAAAATCTCAAAAAGTCAAAGTTGACTTTTGTGCACAGTTGACTTTTTATTAGATGAATTCCAAACTGTGCAATTCTTCATGAAATCATGTCCTTGACCTAAATCAAACTTGATGGACATGTTCCATGGGTGTCATAGGGTATATTGAATCATGTCTTAGGGCTTGGGAGCATGTCCTAGTCAAAAGTCAAAGTTACAGTTGACTTTTTTCCTTAAAACCCTAATTGTGGTGCAGATGAAATTGAGACTTGTTGCTCAAACCTCTTGGATTAATCCATTGTTCCAAATGGATCAATATAGTTCATTAGAGACCCTCAAACCCTCTCTTGAGGTCTTGGCTCATGGTTTGTCCCAAAAGTCAACTTAGGGGTGAATCAGGTCAAGAAACCCTAATTCCTGATTTTTGATGTATGCATCCCCTGAGGTCAAATTGACTTGATGGTTGGGTCCATGAGGTTCCATGGAGTATATTAGGTTGTGTTTTGGATCATTGGCTTGTGCCTAGATGAAAATTTTCCATCTGGAGGCCCTGGTCGACCAAAACCCTAATTTGGTGACACTGTCGATCTTGAGACTTGATCCACCTAGAAGGGAGCAACCTTGTTCTTGATCCTTGAAGTGGGAGTCCTTTTTGATCCTTTGTAGTTACTTGAGAGGTTAGACAAGTTGAAGATCATGTCATTCCTTGATTGATCCTTTGTCTAAGAACTCTGAGAGGGCTTAAAACCCTAATTCTTGATTGTAGTGGATGCTCACCCATCTTTGGGGAGATTGATGAGGCATGAAGGTACATCCATATTATGAGGATGATTTACACAATGATAGGAAATCTAAGTGGTCAAAATTTGGGGTATGACAGATGCCCCTATTTAATCTTCTTGGACGCGAAGGTGTGAATGACGAAGCTATTCGGCATTCGGGGTGCAAGAGGATTAAATATCAGAATACCCGAAATTTTGATGGCGATTATGAATGGTAGCTTACGCATTCATATTCTTTTGCTAAGCAATGTTGCTTAGAAAAGGTAAACTTCCCCTCGATCCTGGTCTTCAGCCAAGGAACTGGTCTCAGTTTTCTTTTGTCAACTTCCCCTCGATCCTAGTTTCCTACCAAGGAACTGGTCTCAGTTTCTGATTTAAACTTCCCCTCGATCCTAGTTTCCTACCGAGGAACTGGTCTTAGTTTCTTTTGTCAATAAACTTAATTGACAAGGGACGCTATTTGTAGCGGTTTTCCTCAAACTTCTCGCCGAATTTTCCTGGGGAGATGCCATTTGACGGAAAAAGTTTTGATGTCAGACTTGCTGGGGAACCCAGTCGTCTGAGTTGTAGAGGTGTACAAACTTCTCTGTTGGAGACGCCATTTGTTTCTATTTGGGAAAGCGAGTCTCTTGGGAGACTGCTGTCGCTTGGGATCTTACATCATACTTTTCTCGGGATCTTCCCGGAGAAATGCCATATGATGGGGTCCAATTTTGAGGTGCCGATGACCTTTTCATCAGTGATCTTTTCGGAGCGAAACTGGCATGCTGCCGAATCTCTGATTACGAGGTTTTCTCTGTGGATTTTCCTTAATCCGGGAAAGCAAGGATATCATCTTCAATGGAGAAGAGTGATGTTTGTTGAACGTTTTCTCTGGCTTTTCAGAGGTTCAAGTTATCAAAGTGGTCAAGGGCCAACTTCCATCCAGAATTAAACTGGAGGAGAGATTGTTCAGATGCGACACTTCCTGACGAGGAAAGAATCGACGACTCGGTTGAGAGGACATTTATCACTAGGGGACAAGACCGACTAGAGTGATAGTGACGCAATATGAAATGTGAATGCAAATCAAATAATGCATGATGTATGTATGTTTATGCTGACAAAACTAACGCGACACACAAACTAAAAGATGAACACCACTGGATACTCGGCCATCGCGGGGCGTATAGAAATATCGCTGGTTCAAGATAGCAATTCCACCTTGCTTAGGAGAGACAGTCCCTGTTGGGAACTATGTTGGTCGGGCTTAGGAGATAAGAACTCGACCGAGGCGTGTCAGATGAAACAAGGTCTCTGACACAGTTGATTCCTTCATTCAGGCGTACTGGTTTAGAAGGAGTACTTTGATTCTGCACTTTGAAGTTCGCTTACTTCTGGAGAAGCGGTTGATGTTCCTTTGATGTTCAACAGTCAAAAGAAATTGCCGTCTTTAATAAAAAAGCAGAAAAAGTTTTAACAAGTAAATTCATTTTTGTTTTATTTCAAGAATCTTTAATCATATTAAAATGTCGTTCTGTAAAGCTAAAACAAATAAGAATTACAAACAAAAGCACAAAGGCTCAAATTTTATTGATAAGATGGAGATCAAGAAGATTCAATCATTTCTCAGAGTCCACTTGCCCCGAGAGTCAGTGAGAAATGATTGAATCTTCTTGAGCACGAGGTCTCCTTTTCTGAAGACACGAGGTCGAACCTTTTTGTCGAACGCCCTCTTCATTGTCTGTTGATACAACTGACTGTGGCATAGTGTCGTGATTCTCTTTTCTTCGATCATATTCAGTTCATCGTGTCGACTTTGACACCATTCAGCTTCGGTGAGCTTAGCTTCCATTAATACTCGGATTGATGGGATCTCTACTTCTATGGGGAGCACTGCTTCCATGCCATACACTAGAGAGAAAGGGGCCGCCCTTGTTGAAGTGCGGACAGATGTGCGATAACAGTGAAGAGCAAAGGGTAGCATTTCGTGCCAATCTTTGTAGGTTACAACCATCTTTTGAACGATCTTCTAGATGTTCTTATTAGCCGCTTCTACCGCTCCGTTCATCTTGGGTCGGTAGGGAGATGAGTTATGGTGTTCGATCTTGAACTCACCACACAACTCTTTCATCATCTTATTGTTCAAGTTAGATCCATTATCAATAATGATCTCGCTTGGAACACCATAACGGAAGATGATATTTTTTTTGATAAATCAGACCACCACTTGTCGGGTTACATTAGTGTACGATGCTGCTTCGACCCACTTGGTGAAATAGTCAATGGCTACCAGGATGAACCGATGTCCGTTTGAAGCCTTGGGCTCAATCATGCCAATCATGTCGATTCATATGGAAAAAGGCCACGGGGAAGAGAGAACTTTGAGATGTGATGGCGGTACATGAATTTTGTTGGAGTATATCTGACATTTGTGACACCTCCTCATGTACTTGTAGCAGTCGGATTCCATTGTCAACCAGTAATACCCTACTCTTAAGATTTTTCTCGCCATTGTATGTCCGTTGGCATGAGTGCCAAAGGACCCTTCGTGAATTTCTTTCATAAGCATGTTTGCTTCTGGTCTGTCGACGCATCGAAGCAAAACCATGTCAAAATTTCTCTTATAGAGAGTGTCACCACTCAGGAAGAAGTTTCCAGCCAGTCTTCTGAGGGTTTTCCTGTCCTTTCTGGATGCCCCAGGTGGGTACTCTCGTTTCTGAAGGAAGTATTTGATATCGTGATACCAAGGTTTGTCGTCTATGACTGCTTCAATCGTGAAGATGTAAGCGGGCCGTTCAAGGCGCATTATATCAATCTTAGGTATGTCGTTCCATTGACCTACACTAATCATGGAAGAGAGAGTGGCTAATGCATCAGCCATGTGATTCTCCTCACGAGGGATGTGATGAAACTCGACTCTGTTGAAGAAAGGTAGCAACCTTCTCGCGTAGTTTTTGTAAGGAATCAGTCCTGATTGGTATGTGTTCCAATCTCCTTTTATTTGATTGATGACCAAGGCTGAATCGCCATATACGTCCAAGTTTTTGATCCTTAAATCAATCGCTTCCTCGAGACCCATAATACAAGCTTCGTATTCAGCCTCGTTGTTCGTACACTTGAACGTAAGTCGAGCAGTGAAAGGAATGTGGGTACCTTGAGGGGTAACAATGATTGTCCCAATTCCATTTCCATAATGATTGACTGCTCCGTCAAAGATAAGTCCCCATTGGGAACCTGGTTCTGGCCCTTCACTGGGTAACGGTTCATTGCAATCTTTCATTTTTAAATACATGACATCTTCGTCTGGGAAGTCAAACCCGATTGCTTCTTGATCGTCAATTAGTTGATGAGCCAAATGATTGCCTAAAATACTTCCTTTAACGGCTTTCTAAGCGTGGTACTCTATGTCATATTTTGATAACAGCATCTGCCAACGGGCAATTCTTCCCGTGAGAGCTGGTTTTTCGAAGACGTACTTGATTGGATCCATTTCGGAGATTAACCAAGTAGTATGAAGAATCATGTATTGGCGAAGACGTTTGGCTGCCCAAGCCATAGCGCAGCAAGTTTTCTCAAGCATCGTGTACCAAGTTTCGCAGTCGGTGAATTTCTTGCTCAAATAGTAGATGGCAGACTCTTTCCTTTTGGTTTCGTCTTGTTGGCCAAGTACACATCCCATTGAGTCCTCTAGGACTGTGAGGTAAATGATCAGCGGTTTTCCTTCCACTGGAGGTGATAGAATCGGAGGATTCAATAGATATTCCTTAATACTGTCGAAGGCGGTTTGGCAATCTTCTGACCAAACGCAATCCTGGTTCTTTTTCAGTAATTTGAAAATCGGCGCACATGTGGCAGTCATAAGGAATATGAATCTGGAGATGTAGTTCAAACGTCCCAAGAATCCTCTGACTTGTTTTTCAGTTTTTGGAGAAGGCATTTCTTGAATGGCCTTGACCTTGTCAGGATCAACCTCAATTCCTTTCTGGCTGACGATGAACCCTAGTAGTTTCCCTGAATGGACACCAAAGGTGCACTTGTTGGGATTCAAGCGGAGCTTGAACTTTCTTAAATGTTCGAACAATTTTGACAGATGTTCAACGTGCTCACTCTCTGGTTTTGATTTTGCAATCATATCATCGACATATACCTCGATTTCTTTGTGTATCATGTCATGAAACAGAGTAGTCATGGCCCTTTGATAGGTTGCCCCGGCGTTCTTAAAACCAAACGGCATTACCTTGTAACAAAAGGTACCCCATGGGGTGATGAACGAAGTTTTGTCCATGTCTTTCGGCGCCATTTTGATCTAGTTATAGCCCGAGAATCCATCCATGAAGGAGAAGACTTTGAACTTTGTTGTACTGTCTACCAGCATGTCAATGTGTCGTAAAGGAAAGTCGTCCTTCGGACTTGCCTTGTTCAGATCACTGTAATCAACACACATTCTGACCTTTCCGTCCTTTTTGGGAACGGGTACAATGTTGGCTAACCATTGAGGATATTCTGATGTGGCGAGGAAACCCGCGTCAATCTGTTTCTGTACCTCCTCTTTGATTGTGATGGCCATGTCCGGGTGAGTGCGTCTCAACCTTTGCTTTACTGGCGGACATTCCGATCTTAACGGTAAGCGATGTTCCACGATGCTGGTATCCAACCCTGGCATATCCTGATAGGACCAAGCGAATACATCAGGAAATTCTCTGAGAAGCTTTAGCAAACTCTCTTTGGCAGTTGGACTGAGCAGTGCCCCAATCCTGATTTCTTTTCTCTCTTGGTCTGAACCTAAGTTTACCATTTCCAATGGCTCTTTGTGAGGTTCAATGGACCTTTCCTCTTGTCTGAGTAGTCGAGAGATCTCTTCTGGAATTTGGTCGTCATTTTCTTCTTCAGCCTCGAATATCGGGAACTCAAAGTTGGGAGAAGGCATCGGGTCGTATGTTTCAACTGGGTTTAAAACAAGCAATCTGCATGACGTTATGATTCGTGTTTAGAAGAGATAGAGAAAATGCAAGTGTGTGCAGTGTATTTATTTTACTGCTTGTTTTTATTTGAATTTTTTTTAGGATTACCATTTTCTGAAAAAGCAAAAAGAGAAAACAACAATTAATGCGGGAATTATAGAACGACGTTATTTTATTAATGAACAAGTCGATCCTTGAAACTACAGCCCTATAAAACAAAACTCTGTCGCTTCGGGCAAAGCGAAGAGGAAGATTTACAGAAAGCGAGCCCTATCAAAACATCTGTTTCACCTGGGCAGGGTGAAAGGTTAAAGATGGCAATTACTTTGACTGATGAACGACCTTCGGAACCTCGACGGCAACCCATTGGCGGCGAACTCCTCAGTGAATCACAATCATTGGAATCTGTCTCCCAAGCAGAGTTGTCATAGGAGAATTCCTCTATTGCATTTCGCATAGCATTTGTGCTCTCAGCTGTATCTCCCCATCCAGTAGGTTGGATATCTTCGAGCCTGATACGAGAGCTTTCGGGAGCGGTGTACTTGACCATATAGTCGTATTTCCCACTCGGTTGTCCCAAGGTGTCCCACACTTCTTTCGAACTGGAGGAGTCATCTCTCTCGATGACGTTGACCTCAGGAAAAGCATAGTTGATGAATTCAAGTCTTGTAAACATTGCAAATTCATCCTCATGTTGAGTAGTTTCCGAGTGACCTGAGTGTTGATCCCATGACATGGTGGGGACACAGGTATTCTGTTCAATGAGACTCAGCTGATTTTCATTGTTCGGCTGACTCTCTGGCCCCAAGTCTCCTGGATAAGGTTGCCACATTGGCAGACCATCCATTGGGCCATAGTAATTATGGTCAAAGTTGTCTTTCATCAGAGTGTCTTCCTCTAATGAATTTGGCGGAGCACGACATCCTTGCGGATCACAATCTCCGTAGATCATTTCGACGTCTGACCTTGGTATAAATCTCGGACTCTGTGCGGGATAGCAAAATGGCGTTGGCACCTCTTCCTGAGACATATAACCGTCCTCGTTCAGATAGGACTTCCATTCTTCATCTGTGTCGGAGGGATCTTCCTCATTGATAGCATGTACTGCTTGAGACACCGGGTGAAGAAAACCTCCACTGTGGAAGAAGTTTTGAAGGGGATGAAGACTTTCATCGTTGGCAGCTGTCTGGGTACAGGTTGCAGAAAAACCAAGACCCTTCTTTGTTTTATTGTTAATAGGAATGACAAGCCGTCCCCATCCTGTTGTATCGGTACTTTCGACCGCTTTTATAGCATCTTTGTATGAGGAAATCGAGGTTCCTCCTCTGAACTGATTGTTCTTGCTTACCGACAGTGCTTGGAACTGAGTTCCAATAATCTCCTCGGGTTCTATGCCAGTAGATGATGACAAGTTTCTTACAAGCAAGGCTTGCTCTCCACAGACTGTGACAAGTTGATCGTTCTGAACGAATTTTAGCTTTTGGTGGAGGGTCGAAGTGACTGCTCCAGCCTGATGTATCCAAGGTCTTCCTAATAAACAACTGTACGTTGCTCGGATATCCATGACCTGGAAAGTGTGAGGACCAATAGTTATGGGAAGATCAACTTCGCCGATAACTGTTTTTCTGGATCCGTCGAACGCTTTGACGACAACCTCGCTGATTCTCATCGGAGGGCCTTTGAATGATAATTGCATCAAAGTGGACTTCGGCATAACATTCAGGGCTGACCCTGTGTCTACCAGTACGCTGGCTAAAGCATCGTCCTGGTAGTTAACTGTGATGTTGAGCGCCATGTTATGACGGCGACCCTCTTCGGGTAATTCCTCATCACTAAATCCCAAATTGTTGCAGGAAGTGATGTTAGAGACAATACTATCGAACTATCTGATTGTTACATCCTGTTCCACAAAGGCTTGCTCCAAGACTTTTTGTAGAGCCTCCCTGTGCTCTTTTGAACTGAGTAACAGTGATAATACCGAGATCTTTGAAGGAGTTTGTAACAGTTGATCAACAATATTGTATTCACTCCTTTGGATGAGCTTCAGCATCTCATCATCATTTTTCAAAAGGTCGGGATTACTGGATTGACCGACTGGTGGATCAGGAGCTTCCGTCTGAAGTTCCTTTTCTTTGTTAGGTTCTCCAACTCCTCGGTTGAAGATTCTACCACTCCGTGTTACTCGACTGATGTCTGTAATATTCACGACGGAGGGTAATGGAATTTCATTTCCTTTTTCAATTGTCGTTGCACCGTATTTGTAAGGGATAGCCTTAGTTGATTCATATGGTGTTGGTCTCGGCAGATAGATGACTATGGGAACCTTCTGATTTTTCTGACCATCATAATTAATCTCAATCCGTTCCCAGTTGGGAACTTTAGATTCGTCAAGTAGAGGGATAATGGCAAAAACATCCCTGGTCCTGTGATGACCAGAGATCGTGACAACATCCTCAACTTGCTCGGCAAGGTAGTTCGGCGTCTAGTTGATGGGTCCAGAACCCGGATATGGACGAATCTCTCCACGATCCACCTGACCCTGAAGAGCTGCTCTCACAAGGTAACACCCTTGGTTACTTTCTGAACAGACACTACAACGTTCATAGTTGTGTGGTGGCACCTGGCCACGCCCACTTTGAATACAACTTAACCTCACTAGGTTAGCTTCCACAGATCGGACATCCTGACTTTGACGCTGAGTAGGATTCCTGTTACTGATACTAATTTGCTGAGTATCTTCATCCATATAAATTGGCATCCACCAGTGATTTAACAAGTGCTGAAGTGCCTCCTGGACAAGGGTACAACCTCGATTATTTTTGCAACCCGCTTTACAGCTTTGATAGTCATGTGATATTAAGAATCTGAGTCGGACCTACTCAGCATGTAACTCTACCAGGTTGGTATTCATCACGCAGATATCGAAGATCTGAACCATGTTGATTTGATAGGAGTTCCTATCATGGTAGTCTTGGATCCATCCAAGATCCATCTGACGCTGGAGGGCCTCCTGTATGAAAGAGCATCCCTATTTGTTTACCGAGCAAGTCAGACAAGAATTGTAATCGTGCCGTGGCAGATTATGATACTGGCTTTGCCTTGAGTGCATCGCCACCAAGTTGACATTCATTGCACGGATATCGTGGTTCTGAATGACATTAGAATTCTTGTAAACCGTGTTAACTCCACGACTCGGTTCTCTTGGATCCATCCGAGATCCATCTGTTCCTGTAGAGCTGCTTGCACCACAGAACATCCTTGATCGTCTTTAGAGCAGATATCACACTGGTGATAATTATGAGGTGGCACATGGCCATATCCACTATGTCTACAATGCATCTTAACCAGATTGGTCTTTAACAAGAGTACATCGTGAATTTGATAGACATTGTTAGTCTCTCCTTCTATCAAATTGACTGCAGCCTTCTCGTGTTGAGGCAGCGGGTTTGTAAGAACATTAGGATTTGTATCCTTGAAGGATAAGACCCCGCTCCTAACAAGTTTTTGCACGTCGGATTTGAAATTGAGACAAGTCTCTATGTTATGCCCTGGACCTCCTTGATGATAAGGGCAAGTTTGATCCACCTTTAACCAAAAAGGCAGATTTTTCGGCACTGTAAGAGGAGACTTAGTCTGAATGTGCCCCTTAGCCAGCAGTAATGGAAACAGCTCTGCGTACAACATGGGTATAGGATCAAACCCTGATGGTCGTGTTGTACGATTGTTGTTATATGGAGGACGAGCCTGCTGAAGAGGTTGTTGTGTCCTTTACTGATCAGGTTGGCTCTGCGCAACCTGAGGTTGATACGTAGGAATAGGCGCAGGGCTGAAAGCAGGAGTTACAACTGCTTCCGGTTGATAACGTCGCCTTTGCTTTTCGAGAGAGATATTCCCAATATGTTGCTCTTTTTTCTTATGGAGAGCACTACCGTATTTTTTAGTACCGCTCGTCGATCCAGTGTTTTTTACCAAACGTCCTTCTCGGAAGTCTTCCTCAAGATGTACGCCCATGCCCACCATCTCGGTGAAATCACTGGGTGCACTGGCAACCATTCGGTCATAGTAAAATGAGCTTAAGGTCTTTAAGAAGATCTTTGTCATCTCTTTTTCCTTAAGAGGTGGACAAATTTGAGCGGCAATTTCACGCCACCTTTGAGCATACTCCTTAAAGGTTTCCTTGTCCTTTCGCGACATCGATCTGAGTTGATCTCTGTCGGGTGCCATGTCCAAATTGTATTTGTATTGTTGGACGAAGGCAGTACCAAGATCTCTGAATGTACTGATCGTAGTACGGTTTAAACCCATGTACCATTTGAGTGCGGCACCGGTTAAACTATCCTGGAAGTAGTGAATCAGTAGGTCCTGATTCTCCGTCTGAACTGACATCCGCCGAGCTTACATCACCAGATGCCTTTGAGGGCAAGAATTACCCTTGTATTTTTCAAAGTCGGGCACTTGGAACTTGTGCGAGACTTTCACATTTGGGACCAAGCAGAGATCTGCAGCGTCCTTTCCAAATAGATCCTGACCGTGAATGGCTTGCAGTTCCTTCTACATTTCCAAGAACTGCTCCTGGAATTCCTCCATTCTATCGAACATAATTTCCTTTTTACCAGCAGGTATCGGTGGAATCTATCCTTCCAGGACAGTGTGCACCACAGGGGGTGGTACCGTGACTACGGTAGCGAATCTTGGCGTTTCTCGAAGTTTGTAACCTTCAGGAGTCTTTAGTATGCCCCTGGCATCTTCGCTTTCCCAAAGTTTGTAACCTTCAGGCCCAGCGGCTTCTGTTGTGATTCCCTGATCTTCAGTGATCGGCGGAACATATCCTTCTGGGATATAGTTAACAGGCATGCCCCAGGGACGATCTTTCAGCATCTGATACCTAGGATCATACTTCTCCACTATGGGCGTTGAGGTGATCTCTAAGATCACAGTCCTTTGTAGCTGAGCTTCTACCATGGCTTGCATGTCGTTACGAAGCTTTCTCATATCCTCTCTCAGAGCGTCGATCTCTTCTTTCAACTCTCTATTTTCTTCCTCAAGATCAACCATCTTTTTCTGACGATTGGCCCGAGTATTATACGAATGAGACAGTTTGACTCTAGAACCGAGACACAAACGTGAGATTCGTAGGGAAGAAGAATACGCGATGTGAGAATGATGAATGCAATGATTATATTAATTGTTTTTTGGTTTAATCAAAATAAACTTCGACAATTAGATTGCAAATATCAAACAGTGGGGAAACCCCTTTTTATTGAAATTCAAAGGATTACAGAAACGGAAATACAGTAGATTACAAGGTACGGAAATAGAAACCTAAGCTAATGGGTCCCGAGTCCTCCCTGAAGAGAAATCGGGTGTTGATTCTGGTACTTTCCTTTTCTTTGACCGGGGATCTTGGGCCGTTGTCGGGTTGTCATTCCTATGCCAAGTGAAAGGAGTGAGCAAATTCCTTTGGTTATCCTGATTATCCATAGCATGTTGCTCCAAAATTTCAATCAGAGCATCCTTATCTTTCAGTAATTGCTGTATTTTGATGCACTCTACGTTGAGGGTGCGGTACTTGTTCTTCCAAGACCTTCTCTCCCGTTGAACTTTGTTGAGAGTAACTTGAAGCTTTTCAGTTTCCGTCATGAAGTACATGACAGATTCCTTTGGCGGAAGAATTTCGTAATGAGGATAAGGCATTTTTAGCTTGAGAGCTCTAGTTTGTACCCAATGGAGGTAAGGCTCCACCGAGACACAGTCTGGTTTTCCCAGAGACTCTCGTCCTTTCTTATGAACGTGCTTCCAAGCGTGCACTATTTCCATCTTTAGTGCTCTGTTACTTTTTCCTTCTTTAAAGAAAAGACCTTCCAGATGAACACCCCATGGGACGTGTCTCATCGGGTATCCAAATTGACGAAGAACCAATATCGGATGGTAGTTGATTCCTCCCTTAATTCCTATAAGGGGTACGTTGGGGAAGTTTCCACAACGGTCAATGATTTTGATTCCATCATAGATCCTATTACACCAATCTATATCAGAGTTGGTGAGAGACATGATCTTCTATGACCAACGTAAGGCACTCTTGCAATCCCAAAAAGCAGCAGACTTGGGCAAATAAGAGATGAACCATTTGTAAAGCAGAGGTACACAGCATGTGATCTCCCCTCCGCTATACAAATTTCCCAAGTGTACAGAATGATACGCACCTGCGAGCAAAGTCGGCATAGGATTTCCAATGAGAAAAACCTTAATGGAGTTGATATCTACAAAGTTATTGATGTTGGGGAACAAAAATAACCCGTAGGTGAGCAAGACAAAGATGCTTTCAAAATCAGTTAGGTTTCCAATACTGGCAAAATACAGGGCCTTCTTCGTCAAGAACTGGGCTGGGAAACCTTGGATGCCACCCTTAGTGGTCATGTGAGTCCTGACTTCTGACTTGTCCAAATGAATTGCTCTTGCAATGGTCTTGTAATACCCCGTATTTTTATTTATTTGGAATTAAGAGACTTTTGGGACATTTAGTAGTATTATTTCTAATACTAAGTTTATTACTTATTATTTTTCTTCTACTTTCCAAACATATAAAAAGAAGAAGTTAGTAAGAAGTGAGAGAAAGAGAAAAAAAGGAAAAGAAGAGGAAAGAAAGGAAGAGGAAATAGAGAGAAAAGAGAAAGAGAAGAGAAAGAAGGTTTTGTGAAGAAAATCCAAGAGAATCATCATCCATTGCTTCAAACTTCATTCAATCATCTCATCTTCATCATTTTCATCATCTTTGCAAGGTGGGTCTAGTTAGAAACCATTTTTTTTGCTTGAGTGTGATATTATGAGTTTTAGGTCGAAATCTTAGAAATCGACGTTACAACGGTTAGAATTTGTTAGAAATCGAAATGGATGATAGGTATGATCATAGAAACATGTTTTGATGCTTGTTTTGATGTTTTGGTTGATTTTGGTTTGATGAGAAATTCTAGGTTTATGTAGAATTTGTGATTTTGTTCAAAACTTGATTGTGAAGTTTGATGATGGAACTATGTTGGAAACATGTTGATTATGCCTCTAATGGGTTGTTGGAATTGGTATTGATGGTGTAGAGGGGCTGGTTTTGAACTGTTATAGCAGGTATTTTTCTGAGTTTCGCAGAGCGCGCTAAGCGCGCAGGTGCCCGCTGAGCGCGCAGGTGCCCGCTGAGCGCGGTGTTTAATTCTGGGAACCTTTCGTGGCAGGGAGTTGCGCGCTGAGCGCGGACCAGGGCGCGCTGAGCGCGACCTGGGAGTTGAAAAATTATACTTTTTGACGGAAAAATTCATAACTTTAGTTTCGTTTATCGGTTTCGATTGTTCTTTATATCGATGTAAAGCCGAGGAAATATTCTACGTAATGGAAGTAAAACATGTTGTTTTTACCGACCGATTAAATAATCGGGAAAGTTCAAAAGTGATATATTTATGTCTAAATTGTGGTATGCTATTCTATTTCCCGAATAAGGTATGTTTTTCCTAATCCATGGCTTTGTTAACCTGATTGCGATTGAAAATGCATGTAATATGAAAATGGAATAGGGAGAGTGAGGAAAACATCAACCTTTAATATAGAATGACTAGGAGGGTTACGTTCTAGTTGTGGCTAGGACTGATAAATGATCGAGATAAGTGGAAGACCCTAGTATGGAAACATGAGGGATCGCAAAGAGTGATCAATACCTAAGTAACTGTGACCCGCGTTCTGATCCTCTTATGAGGGATAACCGGGGAGGTTGCTTAGATGATGGTATTATTGACCCGTGTTGAAGGGCCCCTGGTGTGGGCTGGCCGGGGAAACTACTATGTGTAGATAACCGTGACCCGTGTTGAAGAGCCCTTTGTGGATGGCCGGGGAAAGTTATTTACCTTAGCATCCAAGACTCGTGTCGAAAACTCTTTGGAAGGGTTGGCCGAGAATGGTTGTCTACGAATTTAAGGATCCGTGACTCGTGTCGAATCCTCTTGTAGGGTTGACCGAGGAAGGATGCCTTCGTGGGAGATACCCATTGTTGATGCGAGAGTTAGAGAACTCGTGAGTATGTTTCCATATAGGGCAAGAATGAAATTGTGAACTCAAGGTCCTTTTCCCTTCCCTGGACTTGAGCTAGGATTATTAGAACCCCTTTTAATCCGAGAGAATCTATAAGATAGGAACCCACTGAGATTTGATGTATCTCACCCCACGTTGTTGATATTTTAGGTGCTTCAGGTTCAGAGAAGGGTAAGGACAAGGTCGTTTGATCTTTCCTTGCATGTTGATGGCTAGCTTCCGCTATATTTT
This sequence comes from Lathyrus tuberosus, assembly GCA_022829125.1. Lineage (NCBI taxonomy): Eukaryota > Viridiplantae > Streptophyta > Magnoliopsida > Fabales > Fabaceae > Lathyrus > Lathyrus tuberosus. The sequence goes on from JALAZF010000702.1 coordinate 457,721, forward strand.
GTTATTTTGAGATCATTATGATGATCTAGTTCTTAGATTTTATCATTTTGGAACATCTTGTATATGTAATGCCTTAGACTTAGGTGTTTTGTATTAGAGGCATTTATGTGTATAATGTGTTATCTAGGAACTTATTGTATTTCAATACCAAATACTTGGATTCATATATATGATTTATGCTTTGATGTATGGATTTTATATATGGGTATTACAGTTGGTATCAGAGCTTTGAAATAGTATAAGTGTTTCTTTCCGTTTCATATACGTTGTGTCGCCATTGGTCTTAAGCGTTATATTTATGGCATTGAGCCTGATCAACTTAATTCCATTTGTATGACCTTTAGGAACATGGCTGATGGACGTAGAAACCCTCGTGGTAGGCCCCGCACCACTCCTCAAGGGACGAATCCGCCGGTTGGCGACGGTAATGCTCCGTTGTATCAGTTCATGCAACAGATGCAACAACAACAGAATCTATTCATGCAGCAAATGGTGCAGCAAATGAATGGAGGTCCGCATCCTCAAGTAGTGGTTCCTGAAGCTGTAGGTGGGAATTTCCGGGACTTTATCCGCATGAATCCTCCAGAATTTCAGGGTGGATTAGATCTCGTGAAGTCTCACGAATGGATTTCTGGTATGGAGAGGATTTTCATGATAGTCCAATGCAGCGAAGAGAACAAGGTGTTGTTTGCTTCTCATTCTCTAAAGGGTCCCACTATGAGATGGTGGGAGAGCGCTTCGGCTTTGATGACTGTTCAGGGAGTGCCAAGGGTTTGGGAGCAATTCAAGGTTGTTTTCATGGAGAAGTATTTTCCGAGTTCTTTGAGAACTCAGAAAGAATTTGATTTTCAACAATTAAGACAAGGAAGTATGACGGTAGCCAATTATGCTGAAAAGTTCGAAGACATGGCTGCGTATTCCAGGCAGGCTATGTATGCTCCGGACGAGAGGTGGAAGGTCGACCAATTTATTTTTAGACTTCGAGCTGAAATATCCCATAGTGTCTCTCAGAGGGAGTTCACTACTTATGCTGAAGTGTTAAGACAATGCTATGTGGCGGAGCATAGTTTGAAGAAAGTACATGCTGAGGGGAGTCGCAAGTAGGACGACGCAAGGTGATCGCGGGAGATCTATTCAACCGTTTAGGCCGAGACAACAATCCTTCAAAGGGAAACAAGTGCAAAGTAGTAAGCCTAATACTCCTCCTTTGTGTCGGTTGTGCAACAAGTATCATTTCGGGAAGTGCAACGATGGAGTCTTTAGATGTTATCAGTGTGATGGAGTGGGCCATATGGCAAGGGATTGTCCTAAGAGTAAGAATCAAGTGCAAGGAAAAAGCGCCGGTCGAGTCTACACCTTGGATGCAAGGAAGAAGAAGAGTGACAATTCTTTGATTGTCGGTACGTGCCTAGTTAACGGATTTCCTTGTTTTGTTTTATTTGATTGCGGAGCTACACATTCTTTTGTATCGATGCAATGTATGAAGCGACTTGGGTTACGGTCCGTTCCTTTGTCTCCTCCTATGGTGGTCACTACCGCCATGGATGAAATAGTTGAGACGCCCTTGATGTGTGAAAACTGTGTGCTGTCTGTGAATGGTAGAGTTTTCCAGATTGACCTTATTTGTCTACCGCTTAAGGAAGTTGATGTCGTTTTGGGAATGGATTGGCTTTCTGCTAATTTGGTGTTTATTGGGTGTGAAGAAAAGCTCATCATCATTCCATCTAATGAGGCTACACCAAAAGATGTTTTAACGACTATTCTAGAAGGTACGGTTGGTATGATGAATCTCTTGTTTGAAGAAGAAAAACCGGTTCTGTTGGTTCTCACTAAGGAATGGAGTAGCGACCTTCAGGTTATGGATATTCCAGTAGTTTGCGAATTTTCTGAAGTTTTCCCCGAAGATGTCACTTCTCTTCCTCCGGAGAGGGAAGTGGAATTTTCTATTGACCTGGTACCAGGAATGGCTCCTATATCCGTTTCTCCGTATCGGATGGCACCGAAGGAGTTAAGAGAATTAAAGGATCAATTAGAAGAACTCATGGCGAAACATTTTGTGCGGCCTAGTGTTTCCCCGTGGGGAGCCCCTGTTTTGCTGGTGAAGAAGAAGGACGGTGGGATGCGGATGTGCATCGATTATCGTCAGTTGAATAAAGTCACCATTAAGAACAAGTATCCCTTGCCCAGGATAGATGACCTTTTGGATCAATTGAAAGGAGCCTGCGTGTTCTCGAAGATTGATTTGAGGTCAGGTTATCACCAAATCGGAGTGAAGAGTTCCGATGTACCTAAGACTGCATTTAGGACCCGTTATGGCCATTACGAATTCTTAGTGATGCCTTTCGGTGTGACAAATGCTCCAGCTGTTTTTATGGATTACATGAACCGTATATTTCAAGCTTACTTGGACCAGTTTGTTGTAATCTTCATTGACGATATTCTTATTTATTCTCGTACTTCACAAGAGCACGAGGAACATCTGGGAATTATGTTATCTGTCTTGCAAGAGAAACAACTTTTTGCTAAATTAAGTAAGTGTGAATTTTGGATAGCAGAAGTTAAGTTTCTTGGTCACGTTATATCACAAGGTGGTGTCGCAGTAGATCCGTCGAAGGTAGAAGCAGTGATAAATTGGGAGAGGCCGAGAAATGCCTCAGAAGTCAGAAGTTTCTTAGGGCTGGCAGGTTACTATAGGAGGTTCATCGAAGGTTTCTCTCAGTTGGCTTTACCAATGACGAAACTTACTCGTAAGGATTTTGCTTTTGAGTGGGATTCGGGTTGTGAGAAAAGTTTCATGAAGTTGAAGGAGAGATTGACAACAGCTCCGGTGTTAATCATTCCTGATCCTAACAACTCTTACGAAGTGTTTTGTGATGCTTCTAAGATGGGATTGGGCGGTGCTCTGATGCAAGGTGGTCAAGTAGTAGCTTATGCCTCCCGGCAATTGAAAATTCATGAACAGAATTATCCAACTCACGATTTGGAATTGGCGGTGGTTTTTTTTACACTAAAGGTGTGGCGACATTATTTGTATGGTGTACGTTTTGAAATGTTTAGTGACCATAAGAGTTTGAGGTATTTATTTGACCAAAAGGAGTTGAATATGCGACAACGAAGATGGATGGAGTACTTAAAAGATTATGATTTAGAATTGAAGTATCATCCAGGAAAAGCGAATAAGGTAGCAGATGCGTTAAGTCGGAAATTAGTTCATGGCGCGAGATTGATGATTTTGGAATATGTATTGTTGGAAAATTTTAGAGATCTTAATCTTCAGTTTGTATGGACCCAAGATGGTGTGATTATGGGAAATTTGAATGTCAATTCTACTCTGAGAGTTGAGATTCACCAAGGTCAAATGGCAGATGAGAAGTTGCAAGAAGTGTTACTTCTACCGGGTTTTATTTAGGCTACCGATGGAATTATTATGTTCGACCAAAGAATTTGTGTTCCGAATGATGCAATGTTAAGAAGAAAGATTTTGGATGAAGCTCATAAAGGTACTTTTACGATACATCCTGGTTCTTCGAAGATGTATCAGGATTTGAAGAAGGACTATTGGTGGGCCAGAATGAAAAAGGATGTTACGATGTATGTGTCAGAATGTGCAGTGTGCCAACAGGTTAAGATTGAACACCAAAAACCTGGCGGTATGTTGCAACCTTTAGAAATTCCAGTTTGGAAATGGGATAGCATTTCTATGGACTTTGCAGTAGGTTTGCCCCGTACGCAGGGTGGTTATGATTCAATCTGGGTGATTGTAGATCGACTAACAAAATCTGCGCATTTATTGGCCGTGAAGACTACTTTCAAGGCAAGTCATCTTGCGAGGTTGTTTATTGCGGAGATTGTAAGATTACACGGTATTCCTTCTAATATTGTGTCGGATAGAGATCCGAAGTTTACTTCAAGGTTTTGGAAGGTTTTTCAACAAGCCATGGGGACGGAGTTGCGTTTGAGCACGTCTAATCATCCACAGACGGATGGTCAGACTGAGCGAACGATACAAACAATAGAGGATATGTTGAGAGTTTGTGTGTTAGAAAGTAAAGGGAATTGGAAAGAACTTCTACCATTGATTGAGTTTTCTTATAATAATAGTTATCATGCTAGCATCGGTATGGCCCCGTATGAAGCATTATATGGGCGAAAGTGTAGAACACCTTTGTGTTGGGCGGAAGTTGGGGAAGATCGAATCTTAGGACCCGAAATCATCCAAGAGACTACGGAAAAGATTCGAATGATCCGCGAGAAAATTAAGCAAGCACAAGATCGTCAAAAGAGTTATGCGGACAATCGAAGAAGACCTTTAGAATTCGAAGAAGGTGACCATGTGTTTTTGAAGGTTACTCCTAGATTAAGATTGAAAGGACCGTTTAAGTCACGCAAGTTGAGCCCGAGATACATGGGACCGTATCAGATCTTAGAAAGGATTGGGGAAGTAGCTTACAGGTTGGCCTTACCGCCTTCTCTATCGGAAATGCATGATGTTTTCCATGTATCTCAGCTTCAGAGATTTGTTCCAGATCCTCTTCAGCCGATTTTACCGGATACTATTGAAATAGAAGCAGATTTGACGTTTGAACCTCAACTGAACCGCATTGTGGGGAGAGAAACGAAGGTATTAAGGAATAAGGACATTTCTCTCGTTAAGGTGCAGTGGGATGTAACGCATCCGGGTGATGCAACTTGGGAACCTGAATCGGAAATGCGAGATGCTTACCCTCATCTGTTCAGGTAATCTTTAAATTCGAGGGAGAATTTCTATTTAAGGGGGGGAGGATGTAATACCCCGTATTTTTATTTATTTGGAATTAAGAGACTTTTGGGACATTTAGTAGTATTATTTCTAATACTAAGTTTATTACTTATTATTTTCCTTCCACTTTCCAAACATATAAAAAGAAGAAGTTAGTAAGAAGTGAGAGAAAGAGAAAAGAAGGAAAAGAAGAAGAAAGAAAGGAAGAGGAAATAGAGAGAAAAGAGAAAGAGAAGAGAAAGAAGGTTTTGTGAAGAAAATCCAAGAGAATCATCATCCATTGCTTCAAACTTCATTCAATCATCTCATCTTCATCATTTTCATCATCTTTGCAAGGTGGGTCTAGTTAGAAACCATTTTTTTTGCTTGAGTGTGATATTATGAGTTTTAGGTCGAAATCTTAGAAATCGACGTTACAACGGTTAGAATTTGTTAGAAATCGAAATGGATGATAGGTATGATCATAGAAACATGTTTTGATGCTTGTTTTGATGTTTTGGTTGATTTTGGTTTGATGAGAAATTCTAGGTTTATGTAGAATTTGTGATTTTGTTCAAAACTTGATTGTGAAGTTTGATGATGGAACTATGTTGGAAACATGTTGATTATGCCTCTAATGGGTTGTTGGAATTGGTATTGATGGTGTAGAGGGGCTGGTTTTGAACTGTTATAGCAGGTATTTTTCTGAGTTTCGCAGAGCGCGCTGAGCGCGCAGGTGCCCGCTGAGCGCGGTGTTTAATTCTGGGAACCTTTCGTGGCAGGGAGTTGCGCGCTGAGCGCGGACCAGGGCGCGCTGAGCGCGACCTGGGAGTTGAAAAATTATACTTTTTGACGGAAAAATTCATAACTTTAGTTTCGTTTATCGGTTTCGATTGTTCTTTATATCGATGTAAAGCCGAGGAAATATTCTACGTAATGGAAGTAAAACATGTTGTTTTTACCGACCGATTAAATAATCGGGAAAGTTCAAAAGTGATATATTTATGTCTAAATTGTGGTATGCTATTCTATTTCCCTAATAAGGTATGTTTTTCCTAATCCATGGCTTTGTTAACCTGATTGCGATTGAAAATGCATGTAATATGAAAATGGAATAGGGAGAGTGAGGAAAACATCAACCTTTAATATAGAATGACTAGGAGGGTTACGTTCTAATTGTGGCTAGGACTGATAAATGATCGAGATAAGTGGAAGACCCTAGTATGGAAACATGAGGGATCGCAAAGAGTGATCAATACCTAAGTAACTGTGACCCGCGTTCTGATCCTCTTATGAGGGATAACCGGGGAGGTTGCTTAGATGATGGTATTATTGACCCGTGTTGAAGGGCCCCTGGTGTGGGCTGGCCGGGGAAAGTACTATGTGTAGATAACCGTGACCCGTGTTGAAGAGCCCTTTGTGGATGGCCGGGGAAAGTTATTTACCTTAGCATCCAAGACTCGTGTCGAAAACTCTTTGGAAGGGTTGGCCGAGAATGGTTGTCTACGAATTTAAGGATCCGTGACTAGTGTCGAATCCTCTTGTAGGGTTGGCCGAGGAAGGATGCCTTCGTGGGAGATACCCATTGTTGATGCGAGAGTTAGAGAACTCGTGAGTATGTTTCCATATAGGGCAAGAATGAAATTGTGAACTCAAGGTCCTTTTCCCTTCCCTGGACTTGAGCTAGGATTATTAGAACCCCTTTTAATCCGAGAGAATCTATAAGATAGGAACCCACTAAGATTTGATGTATCTCACCCCACGTTGTTGATATTTCAGGTGCTTCAGGTTCAGAGAAGGGTAAGGACAAGGTCGTTTGATCTTTCCTTGCATGTTGATGGCTAGCTTCCGCTATATTTTGTTATTTTGAGATCATTATGATGATCTAGTTCTTAGATTTTATCATTTTGGAACATCTTGTATATGTAATGCCTTAGACTTAGGTGTTTTGTATTAGAGGCATTTATGTGTATAATGTGTTATCTAGGAACTTATTGTATTTCAATACCAAATACTTCGATTCATATATATGATTTATGCTTTGATGTATGGATTTTATATATGGGTATTACAGGTCTGATTCTTTGGAATTTCTTCCAGTCCAGAAAATGGAGCTCGATCAGTGATGTGTAGATCAATCAGATGAGAATACTCCTCCAGCGTTGGTGCTAGCTGGTAATCCGAGAATGTGAAACAGTGATAAACCGGATCGTAAAACTGAATGAGCGTATCCATGATTCCCTCAATCACATGGACTCTTAACAGTGGTAACAAACCTCCGTGCTTGGCTCTGAAAGCCTCAGGGTTAGTGATCATCCTTGCTAACCTTCTCAAATCCTCTAGTTTTGGAACCTTGAAGGTATAACTATGAAATCTCCTTCTACCGAAATCCATTAGCACAATCCTTTTCTCTGATATTTGCAATCACAGTCTTAGTGTAATTTGAAAAACAGAGAGACTAGAAGAGAAGAATTTTTTGAATGTTTTAATGTTTTTTAAATGAATGCATGAATGCAGCACACAAAAACATAGAAAAAACATGGGGTCAAAGGGTCGTTGTCATGAAGTCAAGGCTCTACCCATCCCCAAAGGTTTATACTAGGGTGATTTTTGTACCTGTACTCATTATCATCAGCTCCTCCCAGGAAAGCAAAATAACAAGCGGATCGCCAGCGAGTTGTAGAGCAATCTTAGAGTAAGTGCCATTCACCGAGAATAGATCACCAGCCTCAAATGAGGGTAGTATCGCGTAACAACTATTCCCGATAGTTTCCGCACTACGAAAGGGTTTGGCTCATCAGCTTCTCAGACTTAACAATCGGCCCATTGTCTAGGTGAGAGAATGGGTTGCATTGGTCAGCCTCCACTAAGGTTGATGGTCGACCCCGTCGCCATCACTTATCTTAAGTGTATACTCAATCTTTCCACATGCGGCATCACACGTATTCCCATTAGAAGAAAATTAAACATGTATAGCAATTAGGAAAAGCAATATATATATTTGTCCTAATTATCCTAGACCTTTAAAGCTATGAATCCTAAGTCCCTGACAGAAAATGGGTTCCCCAGCGGAAGCCCCAATCTGTGGTATTCACACAAGAGGTGAAAAGAAAGACCGTGCCTAGATCTAACTTTAGAGACTTGCCCCACGGTGGGCGCCATTTTTCTGTTGGCGGCCACCGCCAGTAAAATGATTTACCCAAGGTTTAAATTGTAAGAAAGAAACAACCGGCCCCACGGTGGACGCCATTTTTTCTGTAGCGAGCGATTTTGGACGTGGTTCTTAAGCACTGGTCGCTCTCTGCGGTTGAGTTTTAACTACAGGTCGATTCATTTTTTAACCTATTGTGAGCTAATGAACGAAGGGAAATAGATGTCTCCAATTAACCCTGTTTTGCATACTAAGTTTAAACAGCGGTCTGTTAGGTTACGAATGCTATCAATGTGGGGGGCCTTTGTACTGGTTATTTGTATTTTTGCCAATACTGATTTCTCTCTTTTTATTCTGACATAATGTTTCTGGCGTGGAACAAGGATTAGGATGTTAGGACTGATGCTTTTTGATGTGAGAGTATGGGATTTAAGTTTTGTATTGATTGTGCTCGCTAAGATTTTTCTTTCAATCTTATGCCTACGTATTCCCGTTTACTGAAATAGGGAAATCAGAGCGTTCGTAGTTCCTCCTATTCTATGGGAGGAAATGGTTGTTTTGGTATCTTGTTCAAAGCCCAAGACGTGAAGCGAAAGGTGGTTTGTATCTTGTTCAAAGCCCAAGATGTGAAGCTGAAACTAGTTTGTCTTTAGAGAGAATTTGTCATCTCTAAAGAGGGTCTGTTTGTCTCGACTGTTGGGTGACTGGTTATAAAGGAGGATTACTTTAACCAGGATGTGCGGATCCTAGCAATGCCATAATTTCCTTTATAGGGGGTTTTAACTTGAAGGAGAAGACTTTAACTCAGTGTAGAGCAATGTTATCTTTCCTTAGGAATTTCTCATACTAAAAGAGGGACAGTGGCATGGATGTAGATAATCCAGAGGCTTGCCGCTTACAGCAATTAGATGAAAGGGAAGGAGTTGTTGATGTTTGTGTACTGTGAACGAGGCATAACTTTGATGCTGAAAGGTTAATTGGATTAACCAGTGGTTTTCTTATACAAAGCCTAAGAAGAGGCTAATATGTGTCTCGTACAAAGCCCGAGAGAGAGGCTAAAAAGTTTTGACTTGACGATGAAGTCTTTTGGTATCTCGTATAAAGCCTGAGATGGAGGCTATTGTTTGTTTGGCTCAATAAGAACCTTTTTGTATCTCGTATAAAGCCCGAGACGGAGGTGAAAGGGGTAATTGACTCAACGAGGGAGTCTTTTATGTGTCTCGTACAAATCCTGAGAGAGAGGCTAAACGTTGATTCAGTTAAGTGACAGGTCCAGTAGACTGATTGTTAAAGAGAAAATCAGTTCTTATATGAGCAACACTGTACTCATGGATTTGTTTCAAGGATCCGGGTTATGCCTGTTCTTTAAGGAAGCGGGAAATCCGAAGGGTATTGAGATTGTTCGAGTCTACGGGTTTACTTCCTATTCTTGAAGAGTGCTTGAGAATGTCTTTGAGAAACAGTAGTAGACTCTATGAAAGGACTGTTCTATGAAGATGACTAAGTTCTGTTCCTATACCTCTAGGAGGTCGTTGGGACAATTTGTACGAAGCCCAAGAGGAGGCTGGAAACTTTTAAGAAGCCGGCAGGTCCTTCTACTAAGCCCAAGAGAAGGCTATCATTCCCAGAGGAAGAGATCATTATACGAAGCCTAAGAGGAGGCTGTGAATACTTCTAAGAAGCCGTAGGGTCCTTGTATTAAGCCCAAGAGAAGACTATCATTCCTGGAGGAAGAGATCATTATACGAAGCCTAAGAGGAGGCTGTGAATACTTCTAAGAAGCCGTAGGGTCCTTGTACTAAGCCCAAGAGAAGGCTATCATCCCCAGAGGAAGAGATAATTATACGAAGCCTAAGAGGAGCTGCGAATACTTCTAAGAAGCCGTAGGGTCCTTGTACTAAGCCCAAGAGGAGGCTAGGTTGCTTTTAGGAAGCATGTGGGTCCCTAAACCCCGAGAAATTCAAGGCAAGCTATCCACAAGGAATAGATCAAGTCAGGAAAGTTTGAGAATTTGGAAGAAAGTCAAGAGATGCCATTCACGGAGAAAAGATCATCTCTGGGGAGTAGAGCTTCTTGACAAGTGCTTTTAAGAAGCCTGTGGGTCCCCAAGCCCCGAGAAGTTCAAGACATGCCATTCACCGAGAATAGATCAAGCCAGGAAAGTCCGAGAATTTGGAAGAAACTCAAGAGATGCCATTCATGGAGAAAAGATCATCTCTGGGGAATAGAGTTTCTTTGACAACTTCTATGAGTGACAGTCTATGAAAGGGTTCACAGAGAATGCTGCCTTTCGTATCTCCATATTCTTTAACCCCAAGAGAAGGGAAGACTGTGTCTGGTAATCCTATGGGGATCTAGTTTAGACTACTTCTAAGAGCAATCAACGGGCTTAATACTAGACGTAGTTGCCAGGGAAACTCTAAATATCTATACTATTATTACACAGTTGATATGAGTTTATGAAAGAAGACTTATAGTGAAACAGCCCCACAATACAGTTATATGTATACGAAAGCGGTAAATGAAAGTGATAACCACTTACTCGGTTGTAGAGCTTCCGTGCTGTTTAGTTAGTTGTTCAACAAAGAAAGATTGAAAACAACAGTACATTCAAAATCAAAGGAGAAAGTGCTTTGAAAAAGAAAGATTTGGGGCTTACAGCTCAAAGAGAGGCCCAGGGTTTTATCAGTGAGCGCACTGTTTGAATTTGTACAGAGGGACTTATATAAGTGACTGAGGCCCAAAATGTTTTCTGTACAAAGGGATGGGTCTTACACTCTCTCAAGAGGCCCAAAAGGTTTAAAGAAAAAGAGTGGGGCTTATAACACGAGGGTAGGCCTAGTTGACTTTTCGTTTAAAAATGGCGATCGCGCCGAGATTTTCTTTTAGCGCAAAGGGAATTATACAATAAGTGAGGCCCAAATGATTTTGGTTAAAAGGGGGTTGGGTCTTACACTCTAACAGAGGCCCAAGTGAGGTTTAAGAAAAGAAATGGGTCTTACTACTCGAGGGTAGGCCCAGTGTTATTTTGAAAAGGCGACGATCGTGCCGTTTATTTAAAAATGTACAGAGGGACTTATACAATAAGTGAGGCCCAAATGATTTCTGTACAAGTGTGTTGGGTCTTACACTCTAATAGAGGCCCAAAAAGTGTTTGAAAATCAATTTTGAAAGTTGAATTAATCAAAAACCCTAATTTTAATCTTTAAAAGCAAATATTTAAAGAAAATCAAACAAAATTCAAAATAAATTTGAATAATCCATTTATGATTTTGTTTAAGGTTTGGAAAAAATGAGGGATAATCACAAGGAATATTTAAACTCATTAGGTTTTGATTTTCAAGGTAAATATTCACTTTTAGAATGTTTAAAAACAATTAAAAATGAATTTATTCACAAAAATACTAATTATATTAAATAAAAAATATAAATCTAATTTTATTGTGGAATAAAATATTTCAACATTTTTGTGAATTGTTGCAAAAAGAACCAATCAAAAATGATAAAAATTGAAGTTATTAATTTTTCAAATCATTAAAAATAATAATATCAAAAATAACAAAATAAACAAGTGATAAAAAGAAGTCTGGGGCGAGGGGGATTCGAACCCCAGACCTCTCGCTTACCAATACACACAAAACCAGCTGATGAACCGCTGGGGCGCAATGCCAATTCAAATATAACATGGCAAGTGAAAAATATATATCAAACTTAGTTGGAAAACCTGAAGAATGGCGCCATGGCCATCTTCTTCCTCGAGCTTGTGCGTGAAGCACCATATCTCACTCATCTCTCAACCATTGGACATCATTCAAACACCAAACTCACGTGTTTTTTCACAAGGAAGAAGATGGCAATACCCAATTTTATTCATTTTCAGTGTATAACAAATTATATCATTGTGGCCGTATGAACCCTAATTTTGCAAAAGCAATCGAGTAGGCATGATTATGAGTGTAATGATCAAATTTTTTGAGGGAAAACAATCAGCGTATGATGGCAAGCAATTGGCAAAAATATCATGCAAGGAAATATGCATGGATCATGGAGTTTGAGTTGTGAGGCTTACCTTGATGTAAGCTGAAATGGAACTCTGCACAAAATTTGTTCCAGTCGTGAACTGATGATCCCCACAGCTTCAATGGATGTTATGGAGTATGTTACAAGCTTTGGAACACTCTGAAACTCTTTGGATCAAGCTGGAGACCTCCACCTGCATAATTGAGGTATAATGGCTTGGTTGAAGGGTGATTTTGAGCCTGAGGTGTTACAGTCAGTGTTTAAGTGTTTGGACACCTCAAATACATCATATATGATGTGTTTGAGCAATTGGAATTGATTGCCTAAGGCTGCAACTCAAAACCCGATAGTGGTTACTCAAAAACCAAAAAACTTGAGGTTCAAGGAAGAATGAGAGAAAGCAGTGTTGTAACTGGCTTTGGTGTGAGTTAAATGATCATTGGGACCTCTATTTATAGGTGATCAACTTTTGTTTTGGAGGAATAGTGAATGGCTGTTGGATCAGATCACATTTGCATGGTTTGGCTTGGAGGATTTCTTCTCAAGCAAGGCAAGCTAGCCATTCCCAAGAGCAGGACTATGCCTTGACCAAAATCACATTCCTCAGATGTTTTTATTGTTGTTTAATCAGAGAACTTGACTGAGTAGGGTAGCTACCTTGACAATGCACTATTCCACATTAATGTGCTTTGAATTCAAGGCAAAATGTGCCAAAGTGGATGAATTTCAAGTTGGAAGATTCCTTGGTCTTTTGACTCAGATTTATCAGTTGGATCAGATGTAATGTGATTGGTTTGAATACATGTGGCATGCTGATCCTTAGTTTTTGGTTCAAAATCGTGTGTGGCAAGCAAACATGCAAACTGATTTTTCCAGAATAGCTTGCAGCAGCATGACGTTGGGCATTGATTTCTCTTGGCTCAAGTTGAATCAATTCATGTTGTTAAGCTCTTTAAATTCTTGGCAACATATGCAACAACATTGATGTTTAACTTTGGACTTGATTCAGCTTGCATCTATGTGAAAAGATCTCACAAGTTTTGGTGTTTCAACACAAAATCTGCCTTGCCCAGAATTTTTCTAAGTGTTGGAAAATGGTGTACTTTCATATTTTCAGCCACTTTGGCTCACTCATAGCTCAAAATCCATAATGAATTGGAGTTAGGTCTAGTTGAAGTTTTTGTAGAGGGCAATGAGATCTACAAATCAAGCCTTGGATGGAAGAAAATGGCTTTGTGGTTTAGGAGTTATGACCCTCCAAAGTTGGTACCCTTGCCACTTTATTTTTAACTTAGAAAATTTTCTAAGTTTTTATGGTTACCCCTTTTACAAGTTATCCAACTTTTCTTGATTTTTCTTGATGAATGATGATTCAAATCATACATTAACATCATTTTAGGGTTAAAAATCCATTTTGGTGAAAAATCTCAAAAAGTCAAAGTTGACTTTTGTGCACAGTTGACTTTTTATCAAATGAATTCCAAACTGTGCAATTCTTCATGAAATCATGTCCTTGACCTAAATCAAGCTTGATGGACATGTTCCATGGGTGTCATAGGGTATATTGAATCATGTCTTAGGGCTTGGGAGCATGTCCTGGTCAAAAGTCAAAGTTAGAGTTGACTTTTTTCCTTAAAACCCTAATTGTGGTGCAGATGAAATTGAGACTTGTTGCTCAAACCTCTTGGATTAATCCATTGTTCCAAATGGATCAATATAGTTCATTAGAGACCCTCAAACCCTCTCTTGAGGTCTTGGCTCATGGTTTGTCCCAAAAGTCAACTTAGGGGTGAATTAGGTCAAGAAACCCTAATTCCTTATTTTTGATGTATGCATCCCCTGAGGTCAAATTGACTTGATGGTTGGGTCCATGAGGTTCCATGGAGTATATTAGGTTGTGTTTTGGATCATTGGCTTGTGCCCAGATGAAAATTTTCCATCTGGAGGCCCTGGTCGACCATGTAGCGAGCGATTTTGGACGCGGTTCTTAAGCGCTGGTCGCTATCTGCGGTTGAGCTTAAAACTACAGGTCGATTCATTTTTTATCCTATTAAAGCCGATGAAGGAAGGGAAATAGATGTCTCCAATTAACCCTGCTTTGCATACTGAGTTTAAACAGCGGTCTGTTAGGTTACGGATGCTATCAATGTGGGGGGCCTTTGTACTGGTTATTTGTATTTTTGCCAATACTGTTTCTTTCTTTTTATCTAGGCAGAAGGTTTCCGGCGGGGAACAAGGATTAGGATGTTAGGACTGGTGTTTTTGAATTACTGCTTTTGATTGATGGAGATATGGGATTTGGATTTTTTGTTTAGTGTGCTCGCTAAGATTTTTCTTTCAATCTTATGCCTATGTATTCCCGTTTATCGAAACAGGGAAATCAGAGCGTTCGTAGTTCCTCCTATTCTATGGGAGGAAATGGTTGTTTTGGTGTCTTGTTCAAATCCCAAGACGTGAAGCGAAAGGTGATTGGTATCTTGTTCAAAGCCTAAGATGTGAAGCTGAAAATGTTTGACTTTAGAGAGAATTTGCCATCTTTAAAGAGGGGGTTGTATGTCACAACTGTTTATAAAGGAGAATTACTTTAACCGGGATGTGTGAATCCGGAAATGCCATAATTTCCTTTATAGGGGGTTTTAACCTGCAGGAGAAGACTTTAACTCAGTGTAGAGCAATGCTATCTTTCCTTAGGAATTTCTCATGCTAAAAGAGGGACAGTGGCATGGATGTAGATGATCCAGAGGCTTGCCGCTTACAGCGATTAGATGAAGAGGAAGGAGTTGTTGATGTTTGTGTACTGTGAACGAGGCACATCTTTTATGCTAAAAGGTTAATTGGATTAACCAGTGGTTTTCTTATACAAAGCCTAAGAGGAGGCTATTATGTGTCTCGTACAAAGCCCAAGAGAGAGGCTAAAAGGTTTTGACTCAACGATGGAATCTTTTGGTATCTCGTATAGAGCCCGAGATGGAGGCTAATTGTTTATTTGGCTCAATAAGAACCTTTTTGTATCTCGTATAAAGCCCGAGATGGAGGCGAAAGGGGTGATTGACTCAACGAGGGAGTCTCTTATGTGTCTCGTACAAAGCCCGAGAGAAAGGCTAAACGTTTGCTTCGCGGGGAAGAATCATTGTACAAAGCCCAAGAGGAGGCTGTTTCAGTTAAGTGACAGGTCCAGTATACTGATTTTAAAGAGAAAATCAGTTCTTATATGAGCAACACGGTACTTAGGAATTTGATTTGGGGATCCGGGTTATTCCTATTCTTTAAGGAAGGGGGAAATCCGAAGGGTATTGAGACTGTCCGAGTCTACGGGTTTTCTTCCTATTTAACGAAGGGGTCACTTGAGAATGTCTTTGAGACTCAAGGAGATTAGACTGTCCGTGTTTAGGGTTTTATCTTTTGTACTGTATTTTGAGAAACAGTAAGACTCTATGAAAGGACGGTTCTATGTAAATGACTAAGTTCTGTTCCTATTCCTCTAGGAGGTCGTCGGGACAATTTGTACGAAGCCCAAGAGGAGGCTGGAAACTTTTAAGAAACCGACGGGTCCTTGTACTAAGCCCAAGAGAAAGCTATCATTCCCGAAGGAAGAGATCATTATACGAAGCCTAAGAGGAGGCTGTGAATACTTCTAAGAAGTCGTAGGGTCCTTGTATTAAGCCCAAGAGGAGGCGGGGTTGCCTTTAGGAAGCCTGTGGGTCCTTGTACGATGCCCAAGAGGAGGCCGATTGCTTTTAAGAAGCCGATGGGTCCCCAAATCCCGAAAAATTCAAGGGAAGCTATTCACAAGGAATAGATCAAGTCAGGAAAGTCTGAGAATTTGGAAGAAACTCAAGAGATGCAATTCACGGAGAAGAGATCATCTCTGGGGAATAGAGTTTCTTTGACAACTTCTATGAGTGATAGTCTATGAAAGGGTTCACAGGGAATGCTGACTTTCATATCTCCATATTGTTTAACCCCAAGAGGAGGGAAGACTGTGTCTGGTAATCCTATGGGGATCTAGTTTAGACTATTTCTAAGAGTGATCGAAACGGCTTTACCTAGTGCTAGACGTAGTTGGCGGGGAAACTCTAAATATCTATACTATTATTACACAGTTTATATGAGTTGATGAAAGAAGACTTACAGTGAAACAACCCCACAATACAGTTATATGTATATGAAAGCAGTAAATGAAAGCAATAACCACTTACTCGGTTGTAGAGCTTCCATGCTGTTTGGTTAGTTGTTCAACAAAGAAAGATTGAAAACAACAGTATATTTAAAATCAAAGGAGAAAGTGCTTTGAAAAAGAAAGATTTAGGGCTTACAGCTCAAGGAGAGGCCCAGGGTTTTATCAGTGAGGGCACTATTTGAATTTGTACAGAGGGACTTATACCAGTGACTGAGGCCCAAAAATTGTTTTATGTACAAAGGGATGGGTCTTACACTCTCTCAAGAGGCCCAAAAGGTTTAAAGAAAAAGAGTGAGGCTTATAACACGAGGGTAGGCCCAATTAATTTTTCCGTTAAAAATGGCGATCGCGCCGAGGTTTTCTTTTAACGCGGAGGGACTTATACAATATCTGAGGCCCAAATATTTTGGTTAAAAGGGGATTGGGTCTTACACTCTATTAGAGGCCCAAAGTGTTTTTGAATGGGTCTTATAGCTCAAGGAGAGGCCCAGGGTCATTTTTCAAAAGGCGATGATTGTGCCGTTTATTTGAAAATGTACAGAGGGACTTATACAATGAATGAGGCCCAAAATATTTTTGTACAAGTGGGTTGGGTCTTACACTCTCTGTAGAGGCCCAAAATGTTTTGAAAATGATTTATGAGGGTTGAATTAATCCAAAAACCCTAATTTGTTTTCAAAAATGCATTTAATTGAATTAAAATTGAATTAAAAATGATCAAAATTGTTTAACATATGAAAAACAAATTGTGATTTTGGATTAATGCTTCAAAAATTAAGTATTGACCTACAAAATAATTATAAAGCATTAAAAGTTGCAAAATCAATGTAGAAAAAATATTTAAAATGTCAAAAACAATTAAAATATTAATTCTTTGCAAAAATATCAATTATATAAAATAAATAATATTTTTGGGATTTTTTGATAAAATAAAATATTTTAACATTTTTGTGAATTATTAAAAAAAGAATCAACTCAAAATCATTAAAACTCAGAGAGAAATTAATTTTTGAATCAATTAAATAAAAATCACAAAATTCAAATATTCAAATTTCTAAAAATGGCGCCAAGAACACACCAAGAACACGCGCGTGTTCTGGGCTTGGCCAGATTTGCATTTTCTCTCTAATCTCACTGAATACTTGATTATAACATGCAATCCACATATCATTATGCTCGTCTCAACCTCACGATCATGTCTATGTCCATTAATTTCATTTAAATTAAACATATAACAAGAAATCATGAAAAATCCTCAAGAACCCTAATTTCTGCATGAAGGCTAGGATTTTTGATACACGATTCAAACAATGCAACTAATTGAGGGAAAACATTCCATGCATGATTATGAACATATGGCCAAATTATTGTGCAGCAAAAATTGCATGGATCATAGAGTTAGAAGAGCTCATGCTTACCACTTACAGCTGGTGATCTTGATTTGTGTTGGAGGTGTTACAGCTAGGTTCTAATGACGTGGATAGCTTCCCTAGGTACCAAGTGATGTGTCTGAGTGCTTGGAATGGATTGAAATGGTTTGGAGTTGAAGATGGCACCTCAACTGCAAAATTGTCAAGAACTTGAGCAATTGGCTGGTGATTTTGTGAAATCAGTGTTCCAGATGTTATGTGAGTGTTTGGATCACTTTTATATGATGTATGTGAGGTGTGTGAGTGATTGGTTTGATTGGAAAAGCTCTCAAACTCAAAACCCGATAGCTACCTTGCTAAGAAAGGCATTTTTGCCAAGAGAAAGAGATTTTGAGGAAAGCATCTGTTAGATGGATTTGGTGTACTCAAACTAATCACAATTGAGCTCTATTTATAATAGAGCAAGTTTGTTTTGGGATCCACAGTGAATGGCAACTGCAGCAGGTGTTTGTTCAATGTTGGCCAATGGAAATGCAAGTCTCCTCTAGCCATTGACTAGAGGTTAGGGCACAGGGCTGTGGTTCCCTTGGTCTTGGATAAGTCTTGACTGAATTTAAATGCAAATGGCTCAGTCCATGCCACCTTGATGCTTCCATTGAATGCTCTAATCCAAATTTGGAGTCTTGTCCCTATTTTGGCCATTCTAGGTTCAACATGCTATTTCTTGTTCCATGGACTTTGGAGGCTTGGCTCAGTGATTGTCCCCTTTAGATTCAATCCTCAGATGTGTCCAACTGGATAGGAGCATTTGAATTTGGCCGATTTTGGAAAATCGAGCAAAATTGCAAATTCTGGCTTGCCTTGACAGATTTTAGCAAGGCAACTTTCCAATGTCATATCTCATGACTCAAATGGAATTTGGCAATGTTCTTGGCCATTTTGGAAAGCCCTTACATGATATAACAACTGTTTGAACATATTTGGTTTTGATCTCTTTTGAATCCAAGTGAAAAATCCCCCTACATTTGGAAAAAAGTGAAGGCAGATTCTGACTTAGTGAAAATTTCACTAAGTGTTGGAAAAAGTGACATTTTCACTTTTCAACCATTTTGATCACTCCATAACTCAAAATCCTTAATGAATTGGACTTAGGTCTAGTTGAAGATTTTGTAGAGGGTAATGAGGGCTACAAATCCATCTTTGGATGGAAAAAAATGGCTTTGTGGGTTAGGAGTTATGATCCTTCAAAGTTGGTACTCTTGTCACTTTATTTTTAACTTAGAAAATTTTCTAAGTTTTTATGGTTACCCCTTTTACAAGTTATCCAACTTTTCTTGATTTTTCTTGATGAATGATGATTCAAATCATACATTAACATCATTTTAGGGTTAAAAATCCATTTTGGTGAAAAATCTCAAAAAGTCAAAGTTGACTTTTGTGCATAGTTGACTTTTTATCAGATGAATTCCAAACTGTGCAATTCTTCATGAAATCATGTCCTTGACCTAAATAAAACTTGATGGGAATGTTCCATGGGTGTCATAGGGTATATTGAATCATGTCTTAGGGTTTGGGAGCATGTCCTGGTCAAAATTCAAAGTTACAGTTGACATTCCTCGCGAAACCCTAATTGTGGTGCAGATGAAATTGAGACTTGTTGCTCAAGCTTCCTAGATCAATCCATTGTCCCAAATGGATCAATATAGTTCATTAGAGACCCTCAAATCCTCTCTTGAGGTCTTGGTTCATGATTTGCCCCAAAAGTCAACTTAGGGGTGAATTAGGTCAAGAAACCCTAATTCCTGATTTTTGATGTATGCATCCCCTGAGGAAAAATTGACTTGATGAATGGGTCCATGAGGTTCCATGGAGTACATTAGGTTGTGTTTTGGATCTTTGGCTTGTGTCCAGATGAAATTTTTCATCTGGAGGCCCTGGTCGACCAAAACCCTAATTTGGTGATACTGGCGATCTTGAGACTTGATCCACCTAGAAGGGAGCAGCCTTGTGCTTAATCCTTGAAGTGAGAGTCCTTTTGATCCATTGTGGATGTTTGAGAGGTTAGACAAGTTAAAGATCATGTCATTCCTTGATTGATCCTTTGTCTAAGGCTCTGAGAGGGCTTGAAACCCTAATTTTGATTGTAGTGAATGCTCAACAACCCTTAAGGCATTTGATGAGGCATGATGGTTCATCCACATTGTGATGATAATTTACACAATGAAGGGAAATCTTAGTGGTCAAAATTTGGGGTATGACAGATGCCCCTATTTAATCTTCTTGGATCCGAAGGTGTGAATGACGAAGGTATTCGGGCATTTGGGGTGCAAGAGGATTAAATATCGGAATACCCGAAATTTTGATGACTATGAATGGCAGCTTGAGCATTCATCTTCTTTTGCTAAGCAATGATGCTTAGAAAAGGTTAACTTCCCTTCGATCCTGGTCTTCAGCCAAGGAACTGGTCTCAGTTTTCTTTTGAGATAAACTTCCCCTCGATCCTGGTTTCCTACCAAGGAACTAGTCTAAGTTTCTGATTTAAACTTCCCCTCGATCCTGGTTTCCTACCAAGGAACTGGTTAAGTTTCTGATTTAAACTTCCCCTCGATCCTGGTTTCTTACCAAGGAACTGGTCTTAGTTTCTGATGTAAACTTCCCCTCGATCCTGGTTTCCTACCGAGGAACTAGTCTTAGTTTCTTTTATTAACTTCCCCTCGATCCTGGTTTCCTACCAAGGAACTAGTCTAAGTTTCTTTGGTCAATAAACTTTACTGACAAGGAACGCTATTTATAGCGGATTTCCTTCAAACTTCTCGCCGAATTTTCCTGGGGAGATGCCATTTGATAAAAAAAAAATTCGATGTCAGACTTGCTGGGGAACCCAGTCGTCTGAATTGTAGAGTTGTACAAACTTCTCTGTTGGAGACGCCATTTGTCGATTCTACTAGGGGAAAGCGAGTCTCTTGAGAGACTGTTTCAACTTGGGATCTTACATCATACTTTTCTCAGGATCTTCCCGGAGAAATGCCATATGATGGGGTCCAATTTTGAGGTGCCGATGACCTTTTCATCAGCGGGTTTTTTGGAGAAAAACTGGCATGCTGCCGAATCTCTGATTACGAGGCTTTCTCTGTGGATTTTCCTTAATCCGGGAAAGCAAGGATATCATCTTCAATGGCGAAGAGTGATGCTGACTGAAGGTTCCTCTGGTCTTTCAGAGGTTCAAGTTATCAAAGTGGTCAAGGGCCAACTTCCCTCCAGAAATAAACTGGAGGCGAGGTTGTTCAAACGCAGCATTTCCTGACGAGGCAAGAACTGACAACTCGATTGAGAGGACTCCTATCACTAAGGGACAAGATCGGCTAGAGTGATAGTGATGCAATATGAAATGTGAATGCAAATCAATAATGCATGATGTATGTATGTATATGCTAAGAAAACTGACACGACACACAAACTAAAAGATGAACACGACTGGATACTCGGCCATCGCGGGGCGTGTAGAGATATCGTTAGTTCAAGATAGCAATTCCGCCTTGCTTAGGAGAGATAGTCCCTGCGGGGAATACCGTTAATCGGGCTTAGGAGATAAGAACTCGGCCGAGGGGTGTCAGACGAAACAAGGTCTCTGACACAGTTGATCCCTTCATTCAGGCGTACTGGGTTAGAAGGAGCACTTTGATTCTGCACTTTGAAGTTCGCTTACTTCTGGAGAAGCGGTTGATGCTCTTTTGATGTTCAATAGTCAAAAGAAATTGCCGACTTTAAAAGCAGAAAAAGTTTTAACAAGTAAATTCATTTTTGTTTTATTTCAAGAATCGTTAGTCATGTTAACAACGTCGTTCTGTAAAGCTAAAACAAACAAGAATTACAAACAAAAGCACAAGGGCTTAAATTTTATTGATAAGATGGAGATCAGCCAAACGCGTGATTCCAAAGAGTATATACAAAGTTTGAAAATGGTAATTTACAGGGAAAAGTGCTACGTTGAAACATAACGACGACTATTCTTCTACCAACTTTGAATTCGGGACATCCTGAGCTTCTGTCGAAGATGACCTTGATTGGAGTTTTCTGACAGGTGATGTAACCGCTGCTGCTGAGAGACTTGCCTCTGTTGAACATAGTTACTTGCCATTATCCCTAACTTTTGCCTGGATTGTACTATGATGTTTTCAATCCACCGGGATGATTTTTTTCTCATGTCTCTAACTTTTTCCTGGACCGCCCTTTCGGGTTTTCAATCCATCGAGACGTTTTTTTTTTAGTTTAGGCGAAGTATCTCTTGACTACATCAACATTCGTGGGGTAGGCAAATTCCTCTCCGTCCATGGTTGCAAGTCTCAAGGCGCCGCCTGAGAAAGCTTTTGTGACCACATAGGGGCCGTCATAATTCGGAGTCCACTTGCCCCGAGAATCAGTGAGAAAAGATTGTATCTTCTTGAGCACGAGGTCTCCTTTCCTGAAGATGCGAGGTCGAACCTTTTTGTCGAACGCCCTCTTCATCCTCTGTTGATACAACTGACCGTGGCATAATGCCGTGATTCGCTTCTCCTCGTTCAGATTCAGTTCGTCGTGTCGATTTTGACACCATTCAGCTTCGGTAAATTTAGCTTCATCAATACCCTGATTGATGGGATCTCTACTTCCATGGGGAGCGCTGCCTCCATTCCATACACTAGAGAGAAAGGGGTAGCCCCTGTTGAAGTGCGGACAGATGTACGATAACCGTGAAGAGCAAAAGGTAGCATGCCGTGCCAGTCTTTGTAGGTTACAACCATCTTTTGAACGATCCTCTTGATGTTCTTGTTAGCCGCTTCTACCGCTCCGTTCATCTTGGGTCGGTAGGGAGATGAGTTATGATGTTCAATCTTGAACTCTGCGCACAACTCCTTCATCATCTTATTGTTCAAGTTAGATCCATTATCAGTAATAATCTCTCTTGGAACACCATAACGGCAGATGATATTGTTTTTGATAAATCGGACCACCACTTGTCGGGTTACATTAGCGTATGATGCTGCTTCGACCCACTTGGTGAAGTAGTCATTGGCAACCAGGATGAACCGATGTCCGTTTGAAGCCTTAGGTTCGATCAAGCCAATCATGTCGATTCCCCATATGGAAAAAGGCCATGGGGAAGAGAGAACTTTGAGATGTGATGGCGGTACATGAATTTTGTCGGAGTATATCTGACACTTGTGACACCTCCTCATGTACTTGTAGCAGTCGGATTCCATGGTCAACCAATAGTACCCTGCTCTTAGAATTTTTCTCGCCATTGTGTGTCCGTTGGCATGAGTGCCAAAGGATCCTTCATGAATTTCTTTCATAAGCATGTTTGCTTCTGGTCTGTCGACGCATCAGAGCAAGACCATGTCAAAATTTCTCTTATAGAGAGTGTCACCGCTCAGGAAGAAGTTTCCAGCCAATCCTCGGAGGGTTTTTCTGTCTTTTCTGAGTGCCCCGGATGGGTACTCTTGTTTCTGAAGGAAGCATTTGATATCGTGATACCAAGGTCTGTCATCTATGACTGCTTCAATCGTGAAGACGTAAGCGGGCCGTTCAAGGCGCATTATGTCGATCTTAGGTATGTCATTCCGTTGACCTACACTAATCATGGAAGAGATAGTGGCTAATGCATCAGCCATGTGATTCTCATCACGAGGGATATGATGAAACTCGATTCTGTTGAAGAAGGGTAACAACCTTCTTGCATAGTCTTTGTAAGGAATCAATCCTGATTGGTATGTGTTCCAATCTCTTTTTATCTGATTGATGACCAAGGCTGAGTCGCCATATACGTCCAAGTTTTTTATCCTTAAATCAATCGCTTCCTCGAGACCCATAATACAAGCTTCGTATTCGGCCTCATTGTTTGTACACTTGAACGTGAGTCTAGCAGTGAAAGGAATGTAGGTACCCTGAGGGGTAACAATGATTGCCCCAATTCTGTTTCCATAATGATTAACTTCTCCGTCAAAGATAAGCCCCCATTGGGAACCTGGTTCTGGCCCTTCACTGGGTAACGATTCATCGCAATCTTTCATTTTTAGATACATACATCTTCGTCTGGGAAGTCAAACCCGATTGATCCTTGATCGTTAATCGGTTGATGGGCCAAATGATCGGCTAAAATACTTCCCTTAACGACTTTTTGAGCGTGGTACTCTATGTCATATTCCGATAACAACATCTGCCAACGGGCAATTCTTCCCGTAAGAGCAGGTTTTTTGAAGACATACTTGATTGGATCCATTTTTGAGATCGACCAAGTAGTGTGACGAATCATGTACTGGCGAAAACGTTTGGCTGCCCAAGCCAAAGAACAGCAAGTTTTCTCAAGCATCGTGTACCGAGTCTCGCAGTCGGTGAATTTCTTGCTCAAATAATAGATGACAGACTCTTTTCTTTTTGTTCTGTCTTGTTGGCCAAGCACACAACCCATTGAGTCTTCTAGAACTGTGAGGTAAATGATCAGTGGTCTTCCTTCCACTGGAGGTGATAGAATTGGAGGATTCAACAGATATTCCTTAATATTGTCGAATGCAGTTTGGCAGTCCTCTAACCAAACGCAATCCTGGTTCTTTTTGAGTAATTTGAAAATTGGCGCACATGTGGCGGTCATAAGGAATGTGAATCTGGAGATGTAGTTCAAACGTCCCAAGAATCCTCTGACTTGTTTTTCAATTTTCGGCGAAGGCATTTCTTGAATGGCCTTGACCTTGTCAGGATCAACCTCAATTCCTTTCTGGCTGACGATAAACCCTAGTAGTTTCCCTGAACGGACACCGAAGGTGCACTTGTTGGGATTTAAGCGGAGCTTGAATTTTCTTAAACGTTCGAACAATTTTGATAGATGTTCAACGTGCTCACTCTCTGTTTTTGATTTTGCAATCATATCATCGACACATACCTCGATTTCCTTGTGTATCATGTCATGAAACAGAGTAGTCATGGCCCTTTGATAGGTTGCCCCGGCGTTCTTCAAACCGAATGGCATTACCTTGTAACAAAAGGTGCCCCATGGGGTAATGAACGAAGTTTTCTCCATGTCTTTCGGCGCCATTTTGATCTGGTTATAGCCCGAGAATCCATCCATGAAGGAGAAAATTTTGAACTTTGTTGTGCTGTCTACCAGCATGTCAATGTGTGGTAAAGGAAAGTCGTCCTTTGGACTTGCCTTATTCAGATCTCGGTAGTCGACACACATTCTGACCTTTCCGTCCTTTTTGGGAACGGGTACGATGTTGGCTAACCATTGAGGATATTCAGATGTAGCGAGGAAACTCGCGTCAATCTATTTCTGTACCTCCTCTTTGATTTTGATGGCCATGTCCGGATGAGTGCGTCTCAACCTTTGCTTTACTGGAGGACATTCCGATCTCAACGGTAAGTGATGTTCCACGATGCTGGTATCCAACCCTGGCATATCCTGATAGGACCAAGCGAATACATCGGGGAATTCTTTGAGAAACTTTATCAAACTCTCTCTGGCAGTTGGACCGAGCAGTGCCCCAATCCTGATTTCTTTTCTCTCTTTTTCTGAACCCAAGTTTACCGTTTCCAACGGCTCTTTGTGAGGTTCAATGGACCTTTCCTCTTGTTTGAGTAGTCGGGAGATCTCTTCTGGAATTTCGTCGTCATTTTCTTCTTCAGCCTCGAATACCGGGAACTCAAAGTTGGGAGAAGGCATCGGATCATATGTTTCAACTGGGTTTAAAACAAGCAATCTGCATGACGTGATGATTCGTGTTTAGAAGAGATAGAGAAAATGAAAGTGTGTGCAGTGTATTTATTTTACTGCTTGTTTTTATTTTTAATTGTTTTTTAGGATTACCATTTTCTGAAAAAGCAAAAAGAGAAAACAGCAATTAATGCGAAAATTACAGAATGACGTTATTTTATTAACGAACAAGTCGATCCTTGAAACTACAGCCCTATAAAACAAAACTCTGTCGCTTTGGGCGAAGCGAAAAGGGAAATTTTACAGAAAGTGAGCCCTATCAAAACATCTGTTTCACCTGGGCAGGGTGAAAGGTTAAAGATGGCAATTACTTTGACTGATGAACGATCTTCGGAATCTCGACGACAACCCATTGGCGGCGAACTCCTCGGTGAATCACAAAGTCTGGCACCTTCCTTGATTTGTCTTCAGAAATAACGCTGATTTCTGGTGGAGCGGGATCATTGGAATCTGTCTCCCATGCAGAATTGTCGTAGGAGAATTCCTCTGTTGCATTTTGCATAGCATTTGTGCTCTCAGCTGTATCTCCTCATCCAGTTGGCTGGATGTCTTCGAGCCTGATACGAGAGCTTTCGGGAGCGGTGTACTTGACCATGAAGTCGTATTTTCCACTCGATTATCCCAAGGTGTCCCACACTTCTTTTGAACTGGAGGAGTCATTTCTCTCGATGACGTTGACCTCGGGAAAAGCATAGTTGATGAATTCAAGTCCTGCAAACGTTGCGAATTCATCTTCATGTTGAGCAGTTTCAAGATGACCTGAGTGTTGATCCCATGACATGGTATGGACACAGGTATTCTGTTCAATGATACTCAGCTGAGTTTCATTACTCGGCTGACTTTCTTGCCCCAAGTTTCCTGGATAAGGTTGCCACATTGGCAGACCATCCATTGGGCCATAGTAGGTGTAGTCAAAATTGTCTTTCATCAGAGTGTCTTCCTCTAATGAATTCGGCGGAGCGCGGCATCCTTCCGGATCACAATCCCCGTAGATCATTTCGACATCTGATCTTGGTATAAATCTCGGGCTATCTGTAGGAAAGTAAAAAGGCATAGGCACCTCTTCCTGAGACATATAACCGTCCTTGTTAAGGTCGGACTTCCACTCTTCATCTGTGTCAGAGGGATCTTCCTCATTAATAGCATGGATTGCTTGAGACACTGGGTGAAGGAAACCTCCACTGTGGAAGAAATTTTGAAGGGGATGAAGACTTTCATCGCTGGCAACTGTCTGGGTACGGGTTGTAGAAAAACCAAGACCCTCCTTTGTTTTATTGTCAATAGGAATGACAAGCTGTCCCCATCCTTTCGTATCGGTATTCTCGACCGCTTTGATAGCATCTTTGTATGAGGAAATCGAGGTTCCTCCTCCGAACTGATTGTTCTTGCTCACCGACAGTGCTTGGAACTGAGTTCCAATAACCTCCTCGGGTTCTATGTCAGTAGATGATGACAAGTTGCTTACAAGAAAGGCCTGTTCCCCACAGACCGTGACAAGTTGATCGTTCTTGACGAACTTTAGCTTTTGGTGGAGGGTCGAAGTGACCGCTCCAGCCTGATGTATCCAAGGTCTTCCTAATAAACAACTGTATGTTGCCCGGATATCCATGACCTGGAAAGTGACTTGGAAAGTGTGAGGACCGATAGTTATGGGAAGATCAACTTCGCCGATAACTGTTTTTCTGGATCCGTCGAACGCTTTGACGACGACCTCGTTGATTCTCATCGGAGGGCCTTTGAATGATAATTGCATCAAAGTGGACTTCGGCATAACATTCAGGGCTGACCCTGTGTCTACCAGTACGCTGGCTAAAGCATCGTCCTGGCAGTTGACTATAATGTTGAGCGCCATGTTATGACGGCGACCCTCTTCGGGTAACTCCTCCTCACTAAATCCCAAGTTGTTGCAGGAAGTGATGTTAGAGACAATGCTATCGAACTGTCTGATTGTTACATCCTGTTCTACAAAGGCCTGCTCCAAGACTTTCTGTAGAGCCTCCCTGTGCGCTTCTGAATTGAGTAGCAGTGGTAATACCGAAATCTTTGAAGGAGTCTGTAACAGTTGATCGACAATGATGTATTCACTCCTTTGGATGAGCTTCAGCATCTCATCATCATTTTTCGAAAGGTCGGGATTACTGGATTGACCGACTGATAGATCGGGAGCTTCTGTCTGAAGTTCCTTTTCTTTGTTAGCTTCCCCAACCCCTCGGTTGAAGATTCCACCACTCTGTGTTACTCGACTGATGTCTGCAATGTTCACAACGGAGGGTAATGGAATTTCCTTTCCATTTTCAATTATTGTTGCACCGTATTTGTAAGGGATCGCCTTAGCTGATTCATACGGTAGCGGTCCTAGTAGATAGATGACTACAGGAGCCTTCTGATTTTTCGAAAGGTCGGGATTACTGGATTGACCGACTGATAGATCGGGAGCTTCTGTCTGAAGTTCCTTTTCTTTGTTAGCTTCCCCAACCCCTCGGTTGAAGATTCCACCACTCTGTGTTACTCGACTGATGTCTGCAATGTTCACAACGGAGGGTAATGGAATTTCCTTTCCATTTTCAATTATTGTTGCACCGTATTTGTAAGGGATCGCCTTAGCTGATTCATACGGTAGCGGTCCTGGTAGATAGATGACTACAGGAGCCTTCTGATTTTTCTGACCATCATAAGTAATCTCGATCCGTTCCCAGTTGGGAACTTTAGATTCGTCAAGTATAGGGATGATGGAAAAAACATCCCTGGTATGGTGATGACCAGAGATTGTGACAACATCTTCAATTTGATCGGCAAGGTAGTTCGGCGTCCAGTTGATGGGTCCAGAACCCGGATATGGACGAATTTCTCCACGGTCCACCTGCCCCTGGAGAGCTGCTCGCACAAGGTAGCAACCTTGGTTACTTTCCGAACAGATGCTACAACGATCGTAATTGTGTGGTGGCACCTGGCCACGCCCACTTTGAATACAATGTAACCTCACTAGGTTAGCTTCCACAGATCAGACATCCTGACTTTGACGTCGAGTAGGATTCCTGTTATTGATACTAATCTGTTGAGTATCTTCATCCATGTAGATTGGCATCCACCAATGATTTAACAAGTGCTGAAGCGCCTCCTGGACAAGGGTACAACTTCGATCATTTTCGCAACCCGCTTTACAGCTTTGATAGTCATGTGATATTAAGAATTCGAGTCAGACCTGTTCAACATGTAACTCTACCAGGTTGGTATTCATCACGCGAATATCGAAGATCTGGACCATGTTGATTTGATAGGAGTTCCTATCATGGTAGTCTTGGATCCATCCAAGATCCATCTGACGCTGGAGGGCCTCTTGTATGAAAGAGCATCCCTGTTTGTTTACCGAGCAAGTCAGACAGGAACTGTAATCGTGCCGCGGAAGATTATGATATTGGCTTTGCCTTGAGTGCATTGCCACCAAGTTGACATTCATCGTACAGATGTCGTGGTTCTAAATGACGTTGAAATTCGTGTAGACCATGTTAACTCCACGAACTCGGTGCTCTTGGATCCATCCGAGATCCATTTATTCCTGTAGAGCTGCTTACACCACAGAACATCCTTGGTTGTCTTTAGAGCAGATATCACACAGGTGATAGTTATGAGGTGGCACATGGCCATATCCACTCTGTCTACAATGTATCTTTGCCAGATTGGTCATTAACAAGAGTACATCGTGAATTTGATAGACATCGTTAGATTCTCTCTCAATCAGATTGACTGCAGCTTTCTCGTGTTGAGGCAGCGGGTTCGTGAGAACATTAGGATTTGTATCCTTGAAGGATAAGACCCCGCTCCTAACAAGTTTTTGCACGTCAAACTTGAAATTGAGGCAAGTCTCTATGTTATGCCCTGATCCTCCTTGATGATAAGGGCAAGTTTGATCCACCTTAAACCAAAAAGGCGAATTTTCCGGTATTGTAAGAGGAGATTTAGTCTGAATGTGCCCCTTCGCCAGAAGTAATGGAAACAGTTCTGCGTACGTCACAGGTATAGGATCAAATCTTGGTGGCCATGTTGTACGGTTGTTGTTATATGGAGGACGAGCCTGCTGAAGAGGCTGTTGTGTCCTTTGCTGGTCAGGTTGGCTCTGCGCAACCTGAGGTTAATATGTAGGAATAGGCGCAAGGCTGATAGCAGGAGTCACAGCCGCTACTGGTTGATATCGTCGTCTTTGCTTTTCGAGAGAGATATTCCCAATATCTTGCTCTTTTTTCTTAGGGAGAGCACTACCATATTTTTTAGTACCACTCGTCGATCCAGGGTCTTTTACCAAACATCCTTCTGGGACGGCTTCCTCAAGACGTACACCCATGCCGACCATTTCGGTGAAATCTAAGGGCGCACTGGCAATCATTCGGTCATAGTAAAATGAGCTTAAGGTCTTTAAGAAGATCTTTGTCATCTCTTTTTCCTCAAGCGGTAGACAAATTTGAGCGGCAATTTCACGCCACCTTTGAGCATACTCCTTAAAGGTTTCCTTGTCCTTTTGCGACATCGATCTGAGTTGATCTCTGTCGGGTGCCATGTCCAAATTGTATTTGTATTGTTGGACGAAGGCAGTACCAAGATCTCTGAATGTGCTGATCGTAGTACGGTTTAAACCCATGTACCATTTGAGTGCGGCACCGGTTAAACTATCCTGAAAGTAGTGAATCAGTAGGTCCTGATTCTCAGTCTGAGCTGACATTCGCCGAGCGTACATCACCAGATGGCTCTGAGGGCAAGAGTTACCCTTGTATTTTTCAAAGTCGGGCACTTGGAATTTGTGCGGAACTTTCACATTGTGGACCAAGCAGAGGTCTGCGGCGTCCTTTCCAAATAAATCCTGACCGCGAATGGCTAGCAGTTCCTTCTGCATTTCCAAGAACTGTTCCTGGAATTCATCCATTCTATCGAACATAGTTTCCTTTTTATCATAAAGTGTCTGTGGAATCTGTGCTTCCGGGACAGTGTGCACCACAAGGGGTGGTACAGTGACTACGGCAGCGAATCTTGGCGTCTCCCGAAGTTTGTAACCTTCAAGAGTCTTCAGTATGCCCCTGGCATCTTCGCTTTCCCGAAGTTTGTAACCTTCAGGCCCAGCGGCTTCTGTTGTGATCCCCTGATCTTCAGTGATCGGCGGAACATATCCTTCCGGGATATAGTTAACAGGCATGCCCTAAGGACGATCTTTCGGCATTTGATACCTAGGATCATACTTCTCCATTATGGGCGTTGAGGTGATCTCTGAGATCACAGTCCTTTGTAGCTAAGCTTCTGCCATGGCTTGCATGTCGTTACAAAGCTTTCTCATATCATCTCTCAGAGTGTTGATCTCTTCTTTCAACTCTCTGTTTTCTTCCTCAAGATCATCCATCTTTTTCTGACGATTGGCCCGAGTATTATACGAATGAGACAGTTTGACTCTAGAATCGAGACACAAACATGAGATTCGTATGTAAGAAGAATACACGATGTGAGAATGATGAATGCAATGATTATATTAATTGTTTAAGGTTTAATCAAAATAAACTTCGACAATTAGATTGCAAATATCAAACGGTGGGGAAACCCCTTTTTATTGAATTTCAAAGGATTACAGAAATGGAAATATAGTAGATTACAAAGTGCAGAAACAGAAACCTAAGCTAATGGGTCCCGAGTCCTCTCTAAAGAGAAATCAGGTGCTGATTCTGGTATCTTCCTTTTCTTTGACCGGGGCTCTTGGGCCGTTGTCGGGTTGTCATTCCTTTGCCAAGTGAAAGGAGCGAGCAAATTCCTTTGGTCATCCTAATTATCTACAGCATGTTGCTCCAAAATTTCAATCAGAGCATCCTTTTCTTTCAGTAATTGCTGTATTTTGATGCACTCTACGTCGAGGGTGCGGTACTTGTTCTTCCAAGACCTTCTCTCCCGTTGAACTTTGTTGAGAGTAATCTGAAGCTTTTCAGTTTCCGTCATGAAGTACATGACAGATTCCTTTGGAGGAAGAATTCTGTAACGAGGATAAGGCATCTTTAGCTTGAGAGCTCTAGTTTGTACCCAATGGAGATAAGGCTCCACCGAGACACAGTCCGATTTTCCTAGAGACTCCCGTCCTTTCTTATGAACGTGTTTCCAAGCGTGCACTATTTCCATCTTTAGTGCTCTGTC
Organism: Lathyrus tuberosus; assembly: GCA_022829125.1. Taxonomy (NCBI): domain Eukaryota; kingdom Viridiplantae; phylum Streptophyta; class Magnoliopsida; order Fabales; family Fabaceae; genus Lathyrus; species Lathyrus tuberosus. The sequence goes on from JALAZF010000702.1 coordinate 489,086, forward strand.
GTTTTCTCCTTCCTTGAAGAAAAGACCTTCCAGATAAACACCCAGTGGGACGTGTCTCATCGGGTATCCAAATTGACGAAGAACCAATACCGAAAGATAGTTGATTACTCCCTTAGTTCCTATGAGGGGTACGTTGGGGAAGTTTCCATAATGGTCAATGATTATGATTCCCTCATAAATCCTATTGCACCAATCTATATCAGAGTTGGTAAGAGACATGATCTTCTGCGACCAATGTAAGGCACTCTTGGAATCCCAAAAAGCAGCAGACTTGGGCAAGTGAGAGATAAACCATTTGTAAAGCAGAGGTACACAGCATGTGATCTCCCCTCCGCTGTACAAATTTCCCAGGTGTACAGAATGATACGCATCTGCGAGCAAAGTCGGCACAGGGTTTCCAATAAGAAAAACCTTAATGGAGTTAATATCGACGAAGTTATTGATGTTGGGAAACAAAAATAACCCGTAGGTGAGCAAGACAAAGATGCTTTCAAAAGTAGTCACGTTTCCTATACTGGCAAAATACAGGGCTTTCTTTGTCAAGAACTGGGCTGGCAAACCTTGGATGCCACCCTTAGCGGTTAGGTGAGTCCTAACCTCAGACTCGTCCAAATGAATTGCTCTTGCAATAATCTGATTCTTTGTAATTTCTTCCAGTCCAGAAAATGGAGCTCGATCTGTAATGTGTAGATCGATCAGGTGAGAATACTCCTCCAGCGTTGGTGCGAGCTGGTAATCCGGTAATGTGAAACAGTGATAAACTGGATCATAAAACTGAATGAGCGCATCCATGATTCCCTCAATCACATGGACTCTTAACAGTGGTAGCAAACCTCCGTGCTTGGCTCTGAAAGCCTCTGGGTTAGTGATCATCCTTGCTAACCTTCTCAAATCCTCTAGTTTTGGAACCTTGAAGGTATACTGGTGAGTTCTCCTTTTACCGAAATCCATTAGCGCAATCCTTTTCTCTGATATTTGCAATCACAGTCTTAGTTTATTTTGAAAAACAGAGAGACTAGAAGAGAAATTTTTTTGAATGTTTTAATGCTTTTTTAAATGAATGCATGAATGCAGCTCACAAAAACATAGAAAAAACATGGGGTCAAAGGGTCGTTGTCATGAAGTCAAGGCTCTATCCATCCCCAAAGGTTTATACTAAGGTGATTTTTGTACGTGTACTCATTATCATCAGCTCCTCCCAGGAAAGCAAAACAACAAGCGGATCGCCAGCGAGTTGTAGAGCAATCTTAGAGTAAGTGCCATTCACCGAGAATAGATCACCAGCCTCAAATGAGGGTAGTATCGCGTAACAACTATTCCCGATAGTTTCTGCACTACGAAAGGGTTTGGCTCCTCAGCTTCTCAGACTTAACAACCGGCCCATTGTCTATGTGAGAGAATGGGTTGTGTTGGTCAGCCTCCACTGAGGTTGATGGTCGACCCCGTCGCCATCACTTATCTTAAGTGTATACTCAATCTTTCCACATACGGCATCACCCGCATTCCCATTAGCAGAAAAATAAACATGTATAGCAATTGGGAAAAGCAGTATATATATTTGTCCTAAACATCCTAGACCTTTAAAGCTATGAATCCTAAGTTCCTGACAGAAAATGGGTTCCCCGGCGGAAGCCCCAATCTGTGGTTTCCACACAAGAGGTGAAAAGGTAGTCCGTTCCTAGATCTAACTTTGAATGGGCCCCCCGGTGCGCGCCATTTTTCTGTAGCGAGCGATTTTGGACGCGGTTCTTAAGCGTTGGTCGCTCTCTGCGGTTGAGCTTAAAACTACAGGTCGATTCATTTTTTATCCTATTAAAGCTGATGAAGGAAGGGAAATAGATGTCTCCAATTAACCCTGCTTTGCATACTGAGTTTAAACAACGGTCTGTTAGGTTACGGATGCTATCAATGTGGGGGGCCTTTGTACTGGTTATTTGTATTTTCGCCATTGCAGTTTCATTCTTTTTATCTAGGCAGAAGGTTTCCGGCGGGGAACAAGGATTAGGATGTTAGGACTGGTGTTTTTGAATTACTGCTTTTGATTGATAGAAATATGGGATTTGGGTTTTTTGTTTAGTGTGCTCGCTAAGATTTTTCTTTCAATCTTATGCCTACGTATTCCCGTTTACCGAAACAGGGAAATCAGAGCGTTCGTAGTTCCTCCTATTCTATGGGAGGAAATGGTTGTTTTGGTGTCTTGTTCAAAGCCCAAGACGTGAACTGAAAGGTGATTGGTATCTTGTTCAAAGCCCAAGATGTGAAGCTGAAAATGTTTGACTTTAGAGAGAATTTGTCCTCTTTAAAGAGGGGGTTGTATGTCACAACTGTTTATAAAGGAGAATTACTTTAACCGGGATGTGTGAATCCGGCAATGCCATAATTTCCTTTATAGGGGGTTTTAACCTGCAGGAGAAGACTTTAACTCAGTGTAGAGCAATGATATCTTTCCTTAGGAATTTCTCATGCTAAAAGAGGGACAGTGGCATGGATGTAGATGATCCAAAGGCTTGCCGCTTACAGTGATTAGATGAAGAGGAAGGAGTTGTTGATGTTTGTGTACTGTGAACGAGGCACAACTTTTATGCTAAAAGGTTAATTAGATTAACCAGTGGTTTTCTTATACAAAGCCTAAGAGGAGGCTATTATGTGTCTCGTACAAAGCCCGAGAGAGAGGCTAAAAGGTTTTGACTCAATGATGGAATCTTTTGGTATCTCGTATAGAGCCCGAGATGGAGGCTAATTGTTTATTTGGCTCAATAAGAACCTTTTTGTATCTCGTATAAAGCCCGAGATGGAGGCGAAAGGGGTGATTGACTCAACGAGGGAGTCTCTTATGTGTCTCGTACAAAGCCCGAGAGAGAGGCTAAACATTTGCTTTGTAGGGAAGAATCATTGTACAAAGCCCAAGAGGAGGCTGTTTCAGTTAACTGACAGGTCCAGTATACTGATTTTAAAGAGAAAATCAGTTCTTATATGAGCAACACTGTACTCAGGGATTTGATTTGGGGATCCAGATTATTCCTATTCTTTAAGGAAGGGGGAAATCCGAAGGGTATTGAGATTGTCCGAGTCTACGGGTTTTCTTCCTATTTAAAGAAGGGGTCACTTGAGAATGTCTTTGAGACTCAAGGAGATTAGACTGTCAGTGTCTAGGGTTTTATCTTTTGTACTGTGTTTTGAGAAATAGTAGTAGACTCTATGAAAGGACGGTTCTATGCAAATGACTAAGTTCTATTCCTATACCTCTAGGAGGTCGTCGGGACAATTTGTACGAAGCCCAAGAGGAGGCTGGAAACTTTTAAGAAACCGACGGGTCCTTGTACGAAGCCCAAGAGAAGGCTATCATTCCCGGAGGAAGAGATCATTATACGAAGCCTAAGAGGAGGTTGTGAATACTTCGAAGAAGTCGTAGGGCCATTGTACTAAGCCCAAGAGGAGGCGGGGTTGCTTTTAGGAAGCCTGTGGGTCCTTGTACGATGCCCAAGAGGAGGCCGATTGCTTTTAAGAAGCCGATGGGTCCCCAAATCCCGAAAAATTCAAGGCAAGCTATTCACAAGGAATAGATCAAGTCAAGAAAGTCCGAGAATTTGGAAGAAACTCAAGAGATGCAATTCATGGAGAAGAGATCATCTCTGGGGAATAGAGTTTCTTTGACAACTTCTATGAGTGACAGTCTATGAAAGGGTTCACAGGGAATGCTGCCTTTCATATCTCCATATTGTTTAACCCCAAGAGGAGGGAAGACTGTGTCTGGTAATCCTATGGGGATCTAGTTTAGACTATTTCTAAGAGTGATCGAAACGGCTTTACCTAGTGCTAGACGTAGTTGCCGGCGAAACTCTAAATATCTATACTATTATTACACAGTTGATATGAGTTGATGAAAGAAGAATTGCAGCGAAACAGCCCCACAATACAGTTATATGTATATGAAAGCAGTAAATGAAAGCAATAACCACTTACTCGGTTGTAGAGCTTCCATGCTGTTTGGTTAGTTGTTCAACAAAGAAAGATTGAAAACAACAGTATATTTAAAATCAAAGGAGAAAGTGCTTTGAAAAAGAAAGATTTGGGGCTTACAGCTCAAGGAGAGGCCCAGGGTTTTATCAGTGAGCGCACTGTTTGAATTTGTACAGAGGGACTTATACAAGTGACTGAGGCCCAAAAATTGTTTTCTGTACAAAGGGATGGGTCTTACACTCTCTCAAGAGGCCCAAAAGGTTTAAAGAAAAAGAGTGGGGCTAATAACACGAGGGTAGGCCCAATTAATTTTTTCGTTAAAAATGGCGATCGCGCCGAGGTTTTCTTTTAACGCGGAGGGACTTATACAATATCTGAGGCCCAAATATTTTGGTTAAAAGGGGATTGGGTCTTACACTCTATTAGAGGCCCAAAATGTTTTTGAATGGGTCTTATAGCTCAAGGAGTTGTCCAGGGTCATTTTTCAAAAGGCGATGATCGTGCCGTTTATTTGAAAACGTAAAGAGGGACTTATACAACGAATGAGGCCCAAAATATTTCTGTACAAGTGGGTTGGGTCTTACACTCTCTGAAGAGGCCCAAAATGTTTTGAAAATGATTTATGAGGGTTGAATTAATCCAAAAACCCTAATTTGTTTTCAAAAATGCATTTAATTGAATAAAAATTCAATTAAAAATGATCAAAATTGTTTAACATATGAAAAACAAATTGTGATTTTGGATTAATGCTTCAAAAATTAAGTATTAACCAACAAAATAATTAGAAAGCATTAAAAGTTGCAAAATCAATGTAGAAAAAATATTTAAAATGTCAAAACAATTAAAATATCAATTATATAAAATAAATAATATTTTTGGGATTTTTTGATAAAATAAAATATTTTAACATTTTTGTGAATTATTAAAAAAAGAATCAACTCAAAATCATTAAAACTCAGAGAGAAATTAATTTTTGAATCAATTTAATAAAAATCACAAAATTCAAATATTCAAATTTCTAAAAATGGCGCCAAGAACACACCAAGAACACGCGCGTGTTCTGGGCTTGGCCAGATTTGCATTTTCTCTCTAATCTCACTGAATACTTGATTATAACATGCAATCCACATATCATTATGCTCGTCTGAACCTCACGATCATGGCTATGTCCATTAATTTCATTTAAATTTAACATATAACAAGAAATCATGAAAAATACTCAAGAACCCTAATTTCTGCATGAAGGCTAGGATTTTGTATACACGATTCAAACAATGCAATTAATTGAGGGAAAACATTCCATGCATGATTATGAACATATGGCCAAATTATTGTGCAGCAAAAATTGCATGGATCATAGAGTTAGAAGAGCTCATGCTTACCACTTGCAGGTGGTGATCGTGATTTGTGTTGGAGGTGTTACAGCTAGGTTCTAATGGATTGATGTGTCTGAGTGCTTGGAATGGATTGAAATGGTTTGGAGTTGAAGATGGCACCTCAACTGCAAAACTGTCAAGAACTTGAGCAATTGGCTGGTGATTTTGTGAAATCAATGTTCCAGATGTTATGTGAGTGTTTGGATCACTTCTATATGATGTATGTGAGGTGTGTGAGTGATTGGTTTGATTGGAAAAGCTCTCAAACTCAAAACCCGATAGCTACCTTGCTAAGAAAGACATTTTTGCCAAGAGAAAGAGATTTTGAGGAAAGCATCTGTTAGATGGATTTGGTGTACTCAAACTGATCACAATTGAGCTCTATTTATAGTAGAGCAAGGTTTTTTTGGGATCCACAGTGAATGACAACTGCAGCAGGTGTTTGTTCAATGTTGGCCAATGGAAATGGAAGTCTCCTCTAGCCATTGACTAGAGGTTAGGGCACAGGGCTGTAGTTCCCTTGGTCTTGGATAAGTCTTGATTGAATTCAAATGCAAATGGCTCAGTCTATGCCACCTTGATGCTTCCATTTAATGCTCCAATCCAAATTTGGAGTCTTGTCCCTATTTTGGCCATTCTAGGTTCAACATGTTATTTCTTGTTCCATGGACTTTGGAGACTTGGCTCAGTGATTGTCCCCTTTAGATTCAATCCTCAGATGTGTCCAAGTGGATAGGAGCATTTGAATTTGGCTGATTTTGGCAAATCGAGCAAAATTGCAAATTCTGCCTTGCCTTGACAAATTTCAGCAAGGCAACTTTCCAATGTCATATCTCATGACTCAAATGGAATTTGGCAATGTTCTTGGCCATTTTGGAAAGCCCTTACATGATATAACAACTATTTGAACATATTTGGTTTTGATCTCTTTTGAATCCAAGTGAAAAATCCCCCTACATTTGGCAAAAAGTGAAGGTAGATTCTGACTTAGTGAAAATTTCACTAAATGTTGGAAAAAATGACATTTTCACTTTTCAGCCATTTTGATCACTCCATAACTCAAAATCCTTAATGAATTGGACTTAGGTCTAGTTGAAGTTTTTGTAGAGGGTAATGAGGGCTACAAATCCATCTTTGGATGGAAAAAAATGGCTTTGTGGTTTAGGAGTTATGATCCTTCAAAGTTGGTACTCTTGTCACTTTATTTTTAACTTAGAAAATTTTCTAAGTTTTTATGGTTACACCTTTTACAAGTTATCTAACTTTTCTTGATTTTTCTTGATGAATGATGATTCAAATCATACATTAACATCATTTTAGGGTTAAAAATCCATTTTGGTGAAAAATCTCAAAAAGTCAAAGTTGACTTTTGTGCACAGTTGACTTTTTATCAGATGAATTCCAAACTGTGCAATTCTTCATGAAATCATGTCCTTGACCTGAATCAAACTTGATGGGCATGTTACATGGGTGTCATAGGGTATATTGAATCATGTCTTAGGGTTTGGGAGCATGTCCTGGTCAAAAGTCAAAGTTACAGTTGACTTTCCTCGCGAAACCCTAATTGTGGTGCAGATGAAATTGAGACTTGTTGCTCAAGCTTCCTAGATCAATCCATTGTCCCAAATGGATCAATATAGTTCATTAGAGACCCTCAAATCCTCTCTTGAGGTCTTGGTTCATGATTTACCCCAAAAGTCAACTTAGGGGTGAATTAGGTCAAGAAACCCTAATTCCTGATTTTTTATGTATGCATCCCCTGAGGCAAAATTGACTTGATGAATGGGTCCATGAGGTTCCATGGAGTACATTAGGTTGTGTTTTGGATCTTTGGCTTGTGTCCAGATGAAATTTTTCATCTGGAGACCCTGGTCGACCAAAACCCTAATTTGGTGATACTGGCGATCTTGAGACTTGATCCACCTAGAAGGGAGCAGCCTTGTGCTTAATCCTTGAAGTGGGAGTCCTTTTGATCCATTGTGGATGTTTGAGAGGTTAGACAAGTTGAATATCATGTCATTCCTTGATTGATCCTTTGTCTAAGGCTCTGAGAGGGCTTGAAACTCTAATTTTGATTGTAGTGAATGCTCAACAACCCTTAAGGCATTTGATGAGGCATGATGGTTCATCCACATTGTGATGATAATTTACACAATGAAGGGAAATCTTAGTGGTCAAAATTTGGGGTATGACAGACCAAAACCCTAATTTGGTGACACTGTCGATCTTGAGACTTGATCCACCTAGAAGGGAGCAACCTTGTGCTTGATCCTTGAAGTGGGAGTCCTTTTGATCCTTTGTAGTTACTTGAGAGGTTAGACAAGTTGAAGATCATGTCATTCCTTGATTGATCCTTTGTCTAAGAACTCTGAGAGGGCTTAAAACCCTAATTCTTGATTGTAGTGGATGCTCACCCATCTTTGGGGAGATTGATGAGGCATGAAGGTACATCCATATTATGAGGATGATTTGCACAATGATAGGAAATCTAAGTGGTCAAAATTTGGGGTATGACACAAAGCCCAAGATTGAGGCTAAAACAGATGATTGACTCAGGTGAGGATATTTCAGGTGTCTTGTACAACGCCCAATATTGAGGCTGAAAAGGTTGACTCAACAATAGAGTGTTTTTGAGGTTAACTCTACTGAGGGAAAATCGTTATACAAAGCCCCAGAGGAGGCTGAAAAGGGTTGACTCAACAAGAGAGTGTTTAAGAAAGAATATTAACTCAATAAGAGAGTGTTGAAAAGGTGATTGATTCAACAAGAGAGTGCTTTTATTTGTCTTTTACAAAGCCCAAGATTGAGGCTAAAAAGGTTGACTCAATAAGAGAGTGTTTTAAGAATGAAGATTGACTCAATAAGAGAGTGCTGAAAGGTGATGAGGAAGAAGAAAGAATCATTATACAAAGCCTAAGAGGAGGCTGACTAAGAAATTTCTTATACAAAGTCTAAGAGGAGGCTAACTTCTGCTGAGGATTATTGGATCCAGAGGCAGGTCCAAAGTGGGGAATCAACTCTTACTGAGGATTACAGAAGAGTTGAGGTATCAGATGCCTTGAGGTTCTGATAGGCTAGTATTGATAATGATTTGGCCCTAGCTGGGAAATTTAGGATGAAAGATTGAGTTTCAGAAACTAGGAGGGTTTTAACTCTGCTGGAGATTGATGAAATGACTAGGGTTTCTCCTGTGTTTGTAGGGAGCTTGAGAATTTCTTTGAGATCCAAAAAGAGATTAGACTGTCCAAATCTATTGATATGAAAGGTTTATCTTTGTATGATGCTCAAGAGGAGGCTGATCCTTTTAAGGGATGAGAATCAACCATAAATTAGTCTGAGGTTTTCACTCTTTTGAAAGACTGCTCTAACAAAGGATGACTAGGTTCTGTCCTATACCTTTAAAAGGTCTTTGGTCCTTGTACTAAGCCCAAGAGGAGGCATGGGAACTTCTAAGAAGCCGGAGGGTCCTTGTACAAAGCCCAAGAGGAGGCGGGGATGCTTTTAGGAAGCGTGTGGGTCCAAACTTAAGAAAAGTTCAATAAAGGTTTCACCAAGAATTAATCCTTTAGAGAACAGTTCTAGGGTTTGAAGAAATTCAAGAGAGGTTTCACCGAGAATTAATCCTCTCTGGAGAAGTGAATTTCTTTGACAATTTTCTAATAGTGACAGTCTGAGAAAAGTTTCACCGAGAATAATGCCTTTCTCTGTTCCATATTGTATAAGCCCAAGAGGAGGCAAGACTGTATCTGGAATTCCTATGGGGAACTAGTTTTAACATTGTTGAAAGAGTGACCACTGGCTTTATCTAATCCTAGACCTAATTGCCAGGGAAAACTCTAAGCAGTTATATATACAAGCATATATACACAGATGAAATATATACAAGTATGTAAAAGATGTTAGGAGGACTTACAGGTGAACAAGCTTCCAGCATAAACAAATATTTATATATATGTGCAAGTATGTAAAGGAAAGTTGTTTAAAACTTACAGGTGAGCAAGCTTCCATTGTAACAGTTTTATGGTTAGTTGTTCAATAAATTAAAGAAAGTTTTGATAACAACTATGAGTTTAAACCTAAATCAAAAGGGAAAGTTGTTTTAAAGAGAAGATTGGGGTTTATACTCAAGGAGAGGCCTAAAGAATTGTTTAAAAGGCGACGATCGTGTCGTGCTTTTAGAAACATAGTGGGACTTATACAATGACTGAGGTCCAAAATTATTTATCTACAAAAGGGTTGGGTCTTACACTCTATTAGAGGCCTAAAGTGTTGTCTTTTTAAAAGAAAAATGGGACTTACAACACAAAGGGAGGCCCATATGATTTTGTTTTGAACTGAGATTTTTGAAAACACACAGTGGGACTTATACAATGACTGAGGCCCAAAAAGGTTTATGTAACAAGGGTTGGGTCTTACACTCTATTAGAGGCCCAAAGTGTATTTTGAAATGTTTGATAAAGATCAAAATCGAAGAAACCCTAATTTCATTTCTAAAAGTTAATTTTCAAAGAAAATTAATTAAAAATGATAAAAACACCAAATAAGTTTAAATAAACAATTTGTGATTTTTGGTTAAGGTTTGAAAAATGATGTTTTAATCACAAGATGATTTAAAACTCATTTGGTTTTGAAAAGATCAAGAGAAAAGAAATATTTTCAAATGTTTAAAAACAAATAAAATAAGTTCTTTATGAAAATATTAAATATATGAATAAATAATATTTTTGTGTGAGATTTTTGTAGAATAAAATATTTTAACATTTTTGTGACTTTTTGCAACAAGAACCAATCAAAAATGATGAAAAAATGGATGAGAAATTAATTTTCTAAGTTATTAAAAAGATGGTGAAAAAATGACAAGAAAACAAGTGGTAAAAAATTATAAATGGTCCCCCCAAGGCTTGAACTCACCCCCTTGGGGTGGAGAGCTTAAAATTCTACCATCTGAGCCATGTGCGTGGGCTGAAAGAGGATGGCATCAATGAATAATATGTGAAGGCAACCTTTGAAAATGGTTAAAAAAAATAAAATCAAAAGGTCTAGGGCGAGGGGGATTCGAATCCCAGACCTCTCGCTCGCTACACACACACAAATACTAGTGTTTCCACTATGGCGCAATGGCAATTCAGTTATATTGTGGTAACTGAATATTATATAGCAAAACTAGTTGGATTTCTGAAGAAATGGCACCATGGCCATCTTCTTCCTCCAAACTTCATCCGATTTGCAAAATGCATCCTATCTCCCTTGTTTCTCAACCATTTCACACGATCCAAATATGGAAATCGTGCGTTTTTAAACAAGGAACACAATGGAAATATTTAATTTTGTTTAAATTAAGCAAATCAAAAGATATTACACTCTGACCAGATGAACCCTAAAAATTGCAAGAGCTTAATGAAATAATATACACGAACTATAAACATCAATTGATTGAGGGTAAATGATCTACAAACATTCAGAAACACAATGGTAATTTGAAAATATGTTTATGATGCATGATTCATTGAGTTTGAGAGTTTAAGGTTTACCTCTTGGAGGTGTTACAGATATGTTCCAATGATCTGGATAGCTTCCTTAGATGCCAAGGAGTGTGTTTGAATGTTTAGAATGGATTGAAATGAGCTGGAACTGGTTGTGGTACATCAACTGCAACTCTGTCAAAAACTTGAGCAATTGGCTGGTGACTTGATGAATTTTATGTTCCAAATGTTGTGCTAGTGTTTAGATCACTCACATATGATTTTTATGAGGTGTGTGTGTGATTGGTTTGGTTGGAATCACTCTCAATCTCAAAACTCGATAATAACTTGAATTAGAACGCAAAATTGGAGTGAAAGAGAGATTTTGAGTAAAGCATCAGTTTGGGTGCTTTGGTGTACTCAAACTGATCACAATTGAGCTCTATTTATAGTAGAGCAAGTTTGTTTTGGCTACAATAGTGAATGGCATCTGCAGCAGGTCTGTAGCAAATGTTAATCCAATGGAACCTCAAGTCTCCTCTAGCCATTGACTTGAGGTTAGAGCACAAGCTATGAGTCCTCTGTGGCATGGATAAGGCTTGAATGAACTTGTATAATTTTGTCTTGATGAATGCCACCTCTATGCATCAGTCAAATGCTTGGAAACAAAATTAACCATTTGAAGCATCTTGAATTTTAGGAGTGTCATGCCTAAACATAGATCCATGTACTTGTGAGGCTTGTGGATCAGTGTTTGTCCCTAGGTTGTTCCCTCTTTAGGTGTGCAGATGGATAATCATGCTTGTTATTGCACAAATTGATCAATTCGGGCAACAATGCACAAATCTGCCTTGTTAAAATCAGTGAAAAATGCCATTTTCAATGGATCATATCTTCTTGCTCAAGTTGAGTTATGGGAGGATCTTGTACTTTTTAAAGAGCCCCCATATGGTACTATCCATGTATGATCATAGTTTGTCTTAAAACTATTTGGATCCCATTGAAAAATCCTCATGAACATTGGTGCCCAAAGCTGATAACTTAGGCAGATTTTCACTAAGTGTTAAAAAAGTGTCATTTTCTTCACTTTTGTCATTTTGATCACTCCATAACTTAAAATCCATGAAGAATTGGAGTTTGAGGTAGTTGAAACTTTTGTAGGGTGTAGGAAGACCTACAAATCAGGTTGTGGATCACCCAAAATGGTTGCTTTGATCAAAAGTTATGATCCTTGAAAGTTATCACCAAAACCATCCAAATTTAGTAACTTAGAAAAATTTTAAATTTTTCATGATTATCCCTTTTACAAGTTATTTTGGTTTCTTGATCAATTATTGTTCAAATGACATTATAAATCATATTTCATGAAAATATGAGTCATAAGGATCATTTTTGCCCAAAAAAGTCATGTTTTGACTTTTGGCTCCAGAGCGGTTCGGCGCGTAAAAACCCTAATTCCCGACTTTTGGGGAATGCATCCTCTGAGGGTAATTTAGCTTTGAAAATGGATTCCTAGGGTTATTTTGAGCATATTGAGTCACATGGTGAAGATCTGGCTCATCATCTTGTGAAAATCTCACTCTGGAGGTCTCAGTCGTCCAAAACCCTAATTTGGCGATATCGGGTATTTCAAGGCTCAAACCACTTGGAATGTGGAAACTTTGTGCTTGATACTTGCTATGGGAGTCCTCTTGATCCCTTATGGGTGTTTGAGAGGTTAGACAAGTTTAAAATCATGTCATTTCTTGATTGATCCTTTGTCTAAGTGCTCTAAAAGGGCTTAAAACCCTAAATCTTGGCAGTACTGAAAGCTCAACAATCCTTTGAGGAGATTAATGAGGCATGAAGGTACATCCATATTGTGGTGATAATTCTCACAATGATGGGAAATCTTGGTGGTCAAAATTTGGGGTATGACAATGTGAAGCGCTTTATTATGATTTCTGCCATCGGGCGTCAAATCAAAGTCGGTAAAACCCAGTGATAACTCGATAATGTATCGTATTTTTGACTTGACTTGCATGAATTATTTCATCGTTTTCGTTATTTACGTTTTATTTTGCAAGTGTTCAAGCTCATTTTCATGTATTTTATCTCAAACATCTTGCATGAGAAAAGAAGAAAAAATAGGGAAGAAAGGAGAAGAAAAGAAGACAGTTGACAGCAAAATTAGGAAGCTGTACTCAAGGCCTGTGGCGACCGTCACAAGGAGTGTGACGACCGTAATGCATTCTTAAGTGTGACCCCCGTCACAAAGAGTATGGAGACCGCCACGGCTTGTTTTCTCAGGATATAATTTTAATTACGTGGCCCACTCAACATCATCAGTATCACGTTTCAACCCAGTCTCCACCTCTCCTGCATTTTCTCGTTTAGCCAGTCACATTCTCCATAGATTTTGTTCAACCACTGTCCAAGTGTTACCGATTGGTTGGAGATTTTTACGCGAGGAGTGGAGTATAAATTAACCAGTTCATCCTCGTAACGGAGAGGCTGGTGGGGGGGGGGGGGGGATTTTCTTCTTTTGGCCAGATTTTATTTTCTTTAGTTTTTAAGAAGTTTCATATTTACCATGTAAAAGTAACAGTTCTCCACATCGGGGGACTATTACCAATATAGTTTTAGGATTTATTTTTGTCAGTCGATTTTCGTACTTTGATTCGATGCCTTCAGGTGTATTATAATTCAGCATCTATTTAATTTCAGGTTCCCTTTATTGTTTATTTTACTGATATTGCTTTCTAATTTTATTTGCTAGATCATGTTTAGTATTAAGTTTATTTATCGTAACTACGTGTTTGTTTTCCTATTTATGTCTATCTAAATATTCTTGAGTCCGGCGTATGAGGACTGTCGTGACCGACGTGACTCGATAGAAAATAATAGGTGCGAACTTATGATTAAAACTCTGTTTTGGTTTTAAATTCCAAGTCTAATTTAAATAGCTTTGTCACGAGAGTGAGAGGTTATTTAACACGATTTTGTCACGAGAGTGAGAAATTAATTAAGGTTAGAGCCGGCACTGCGAAAGCGTGGGGGTCGAACCGGATAGTGGAAATTAGGAAACATATCTAACCACAATGAGAGTTCTTTAGATACGTTTAGGATATTATTGGCTTTCAAAATATATTTCCTAGTTACCGGGCGAGCGAGAGCAAAATCTTGGGATTAGGGAACATGACTTTAGTTAATACCGCGAGAGCGTGAAGCGGAGTTTTTAAGTCGGTATATTCTACGGAACTAAGTTATAGTTGTAATTAGTACCCGAATTCTACAAAGCCCTTTAGGAACGCGGAATCCTTATTCCGGCCTCTCTTTATTATCGTATTTTCTTAGTTTTATTTTACCGCTAGTCTTAGTTTCCCTTTTATCAATTATCATTAGCCTTAGCTTTATAAAGCGACGATAGATTACAGTAGGTTGACATTGGTCTCTGTGGGTTCGACAATCTTTTATATTACTTTGATATTTTTGCGCACTTGTGGACTCATCAAGTTTTTGGCGCCGTTGTCGGGCACCAACAGTCAATATTGTTATTCCGTTGTTGCACCGTGTAGACTAAGGCACTCATTACTATGTATCACCCAAATTTTTTCTATAATCATCACTCCCAGTATTTCTAGGAATCGCAAGAATCCCATAATTCCAACCTCGAAATACAAATGGATAATTTCAATACATCACTAACTCATTCTCACCCAAATTGCCTTTGCAACTACCAATCCCAACATTTTGAGGAGTCGTAAGAATCTCATAATTCCAACCTAGAAATATTAATGCGGGATTTCAATGCGACACTGACTCACTCCCAATATCCCGAGGAACCGCACCAAAATTTCCTCTACAATCACCATTCCCAATATTTCGAGGAACCACAAGAATCTGTTAATTCCAACCTCGAAACATTAATGGAGGATTTCATTGAAACAACAACTAATTCTAGGTTAGAATCTATGATGGAGCACTTTGTGGAGACACAAACTCTCTAGAATGAAGAGCTTAGAAGACAACATCTCAATACTTATGAAACCCTTAGGCAGATAAACACAATGGTCGAGTCCCTTGCGACTCACACTGAGGCATTGGAGACTCAAATCTCCCTGCTTGCACAGACACCTATAGGACCCTCCGCTGATGAGAATGTGGATGTTGTAACAACCATTAATGAAAAAAAAATCGAGAATCCTAAGGAGAGTGATAATGAGATTGAGGAGAGTGATAATGAGGTTGAGGAGAGTTTTGGTAAGGAAAGAGTAGAGATTGAGAAAAACCCACTGACACCAACCGAAAGGGAGGTTATTGAAGAGGTAGAGAAAGAACCACTTATTGTTCCTCATCCCTATATCCCACCGATTCCTTTCCCGCAAAGGTTTGTAGAGACTAAGGTAGACTCCCAATCCAAAACGTATGCGGAGGTATTGGAAAATACCCACACCGATGCATCTTTGCTTGAGGTCACACATAAAAATAGAAAATTTGAGGACCATGAAACTAGGTATATCATTACTGTTAAGAGGGTAAGGTTAAACTTTGAGGTGATGGATGAAATAACTAAGCCCAAACTTGAAAAACCGATACTTAAGATAGATCCAAAACCACCACCAGAAGTTCAGAAGAATGAACCGCCCCACAGAAGGAAGAAAAGAAAAGGTGAGGGATATGTGAGATGGCTTGATAAATGGCCATGGAAAACGAACATTAAAACTCCTAAACGTCGAGCTATCGACGTTAAACAAAGCCCTGTATGGGTGGCAACCCGCGAGCCTTTAATTTAATGTTTTACTTTTATTGTTTTGTGTTTGCAAAAAATAAATAATTGTATCGCTTGTCATGTCTCAGCTGCATTTAGGCGAAATATCTCTAGAAGACAATCCCTTAAGATGAGTTGGTGCCCACAGACATTCCTACGAATGTCGCTGCTGGTGGTGACACCAATGATGAGTATGATAGGAGAGGGAATATCTCTCCCGTTCGTGACTCACCTTCTCTTTTTTCTTCGCATGGTCAGGTTCCACCTGCACACACCGCACCATATTTTTCTAACATTTTTTGCAGGTACTTCCTTTGGAAACAAATAATATGATGAGCGGCTTCAATAAAGTGAAGTTTCAGCAAACTCAGATAACTCGTAGTACAAGACGCCAGAGTAGAAGTAACAAGCGAAGAAAGGGACAAAATGGGAAGATTCAGAGCGAATTTGGTCGTGGCATTCATACAGGTTCTATCCTTCCTCTACCACCTTTTATCAAAACATTGAGGACAATGTTTGGTTTAAGTGTGTGGGAGGAACATTTACCGCTTTCATTTTACCGCTTTCTAGTTAGATTTACTGTTTTCTAGCATGATTTTAAATTTTTTTCTGTTTTAATGTTTTGTGCGTCTGTGCATGTGCTGTCGAGTCTTTATGATGATTTTATGTTGTTTATCGATTTCCCCATTCTCTTTAGCCATACCAAATATTTTGAAAAAAATTTGAGTTAAAAATAGTGTTTTTTTTTAAGTCTTAGGTTACAGACGAAATTGAGGTTAGATTGTGAGACTTGGGAAAATTCCGCAAGATCGGTATCTTTTTAACACCGTGAGCCTCTAAATTATGGAAATCGATTTGAGTACTTGTTATGCCATAGCCTTAAGTTCTCACCCCTTTAGTAGTCCATAAGTAGTTTATTTAGCAGTCAGCACCATCCTAAGCACGCACTAAGTAGGAACCTGATGCAAATAAGTGTATGATCTCAGGCTTAAAAGGTAAATTAAGAAGAAAAAAAATTGATGAATGAATGAAAAGAAATGCTCCTTCTAAGTTAGGTGATCCTCACCCGATCGTTTATCCCAACGGTGCAAACTTCTTTATTGATTTTTCAGCCAATGTGCAAAAAGAAAAAAAAATGATGATAATGAGATCATAGTCACTAACAGACTATCGTACCATGAGTGTGAAAGGATAACGGGTTTAATGTGATTATGCCAGATTGAAAAGGGATAAAATAAGGATGAGTGAGTTAGGCTTAGGTATAATGACATGATTCAGATTGGTTTATATAGGAGGGAGGTTGATGACCGCAAAAGCAAAATCGTGTTGTTACGATATCCTTAGTGTGTGAGCAAGTACCTATTGACACAAACTTAACCGAAGTAGAGTTGTCAGCCTAGGATGAGTATCCGTATACACTATTTTTCTCGCGAGTCATGGTTTGCTTGAGGACAAGCAAAGGTTTAAGTGTGGGGGAGTTTGATAACTCGATAATGTATCGTATTTTTGACTTGACTTGCATGAATTATTTCATCATTTTCGTTATTTACGATTTATTTTGCAAGTGTTCAAGCTCATTTTCAGGTATTTTATCTCAAACATCTTGCATGAGAAAAGAAGAAAAAATAGGGAAGAAAGGAGAAGAAAAGAAGACAGTTGACAGTAAAATTAGGAAGCTGCACTCAAGACCTGTGGCGACCGTCACAAGAAGTGTGGCGACCGTAATGTATTCTTAAGTGTGACCTTCATCACAAAGAGTATGGCGACCGGCACGACTTGTTTTCTCAGGATATAATTTCAATTACGTGGACCACTCAACATCATCAGTATCACATTTCAACCCACATTTCAACCCAATCTCCACCTCTCCTGCATTTTCTCGTTCATCCAGTCACATTCTCCATACATTTTGTTCAACCACTGTCCAAGTGTTACGGATTGGTTGGATATTTTTACGCGAGGAATGGAGTATAAATTAACCAGTTCATCCTCGTAACGGAGGGGCTGGGGGGGGGGGATTTTCTTCGTTTGGCCAGATTTTATTTTCTTTAGTTTTTAAGCAGTTTCATATTTACCATGTAAAAGTAATAGTTCTCCACATCGGGGGACTATTACCAATATAGTTTTAGGATTTATTTTTGTCAGTCGATTTCTGTACTTTGATTCGATGCCTTAAGGTGTATTATAATTCAGCATCTATTTAATTTCAGGTTCCCTTTATCATTTATTTCACTGATAATGCTTTCTTATTTTATTTGCTAGATCATGTTTAGTTTTAAGTTTATTTATCGTAACTACGTGTTTGTTTTCCTATTTATGTTTTTCTAAATATTCTTGAGTCCAGCGTATGAGGACCATCGTTACCGACGGGACTCGGTAGAAAATAATAGGTGCGAACTTATGATTAAAATTCTGTTTTGGTTTTAATTTCCAAGTCTAATTTAAATAGCTTTGTCACGAGAGTGAGAGGTTATTTAACACGATTTTTCACGAAAGTGAGAAATGAATTAAGGTTAGAGCCGACACTGCGAGAGCGTGGGGGTCGAACCGGATAGTGGAAATTAGGCAACATATCGAAATACAGCGAGAGCGCTTTAGATACGTTTAGGATATTATTGGCTTTCAAAATATATTTCCTAGTTACCGGGCGAGCGAGAGCAAAATCTTGGGATTAAGGAACATGACTTTAGTTAATACCGCGAGAGCGTGAAGCGGAGTTTTTAAGTCGGTATATTCTACGGAACTAAGTTATAGTTGTAATTAGTACCCGAATTCTACAAAGTCCTTTAGGAACGCGGAATCCATATTCCGACCTCTCTTTATTATCATATTTTCTTAGCTTTATTTTAGCGCTAGTCTTAGTTTCCCTTTTATCAATAATCATTAGCCTTAGCTTTACAAAGCGACGATAGATTACAGTAGGTTGACATTGGTCTCTGTGGGTTCGACAATCTTTTATATTACTTTGATATTTCTGTGCACTTGCGGACGCATCACCCAGTCCACGGCTGGCATTAACATTGGATATCACACCTTCCAATTGGTTGACGGAGATCTCCTGAGGCACATATGTGGCATTCAGGATCTTCAACAAAGCATTACGGTGCGCTTCGAAACCTAATAACTGAGACAGAATAGAAATCTTCGATGGAGTCTGATGAAGGTGATCTACAATCTTGTAGTCACTTTTCTTGATAATCTTCATGAACTCTTCAACATTACTCTCAAAAGATGTCCCGTGATCCGCCCTCTGTATGGGCTCATCATTTACCACTTGCTTGCCTTTTGCCTTCGCCAAAGCATCTGCATTATCATTCCGAAGAGTTTGTGGCTCAAAGAGCCTACCACTTCTGGTAAAACCACCAACACCCACATTATCAACCTTCAAATCAGTCACACGGAGCCTCAACTTCTTGTTTTTGACCATTATAGTACACTTTAGCAATCGTAGTGCCATGGAATCTCCTTCTTACTTTCAAAAGGAATTGGCCCAGGTACTGTAATGGTTATTGGAGCCCTCCTTGCTGGCACAGGGATCTGCACAGGTGTGAAAGGAATAGTAATTATTGAAACATCATTATCAACACCTTAAACTTGATTGAATTGCAAACTTCCATCATTCATTAAATTCTGAATACCACTTCTCAAATTATCACAACCATTTACTTGAGTTAGACAATCTAGACAACCAATATCACAACTAAGGAACACCCCCAACCCTCTTTAGCATACGATCTTTTACAACCAACAATGACGTTTTGGCAGCACTAACATCAGATATAAACTTCAAACCATTATCTTCTTTGATAGCATTAATGATTTCCCCAGCGTGGGTAGGCATATGATTCTGGATGACATTCGGAGCAGCAGAAGGGGAAAAATTGATAGCTTTAGAATCGATAAAATCTTGAACCTTATGATGAAAGGCTCTACATCTATCAATAGTATGTCCAGGTCCACCGGAATGAAAGACACAATGGGTGTTAGCGTCATATCCAATGGGGAGCTTTGCTGGAGGGGCGCACATTGTACGGAGTTCTACCAGATTCAATTTAAGCTATTGTTAAAGCAGCATAGCGTAAGACATTGGCAATGGATCAAAGTGTCGGTCGGCCGTTCTTTGTCTCTGTTGATAGGCTTGTCTTGGAGCCTGTTGTTATTGAGGGTTTTGTTGTTGAATAGTAACAGGGATTGTCACAATGGCTGCTCGATGATACGGGGCCTGATACCCTCTATTTCTTCTCTTCTGAGAAGACGCAACATTAGTTTCTCCTTCGCGTTTTTTACTCGCACCCATAAAAGGTTTCCTCGCACCGAAAGATGACCAAACACCATCTTGAATCTTCCCTAGTTTAATCAGATTCTCAATTCTTTCTCCAGCAACTACGATATCAGAAAAACTAATTGATGGACACCCTGCAAGACATTCTATGAACAGACCTTGCAATGTCTCCATGAACATATCAGCCATCTCCCTTTCAAGTAATGGTGGTTGTACCCTCGCCGCTAACTCACGCCACCGCTGGGCGTTTTCTTTAAAACTCTCTTTACTCTTCTGAGTCTGACTCTGTAACTGAGTTCAATTGGGCACCATATCAATGTTATACTGATACTATTTCAGAAATACCTCAGCCAAATCCTTCCAGTTTCTGACATGCGTTCTTTCAAGCTTCATATACCATTCCAAAGATGCCTCAGACAGGCTATCCTGGAAGAAGTACATCCACAGCTTCTCGTCGTTAGAATAAGCGGAGATTTTCCTGAAATAGGCTTAAAGATGAGTCTTCAGGCATGAGTTGTCGTAGTATTTATCACAAGTCGGTGCTTTGAATTTGGGAGGAATACTCACTCCCTCAACCAGTCCCATATCTGCCACATCAATTCCTATGGTGTTCTAACACTCCACGACCTTTAGCCTCTCAACGAGCAACTGATACCTTCTGTCTTCGTCACCATTGTTACTGCCCAAGTCTACATTCATCAAAGAAAACTGATCCTCGTGGTTATCCTCCAGATGAGGAATAGGAATAGGAATAGGGATAGGACCCCAGCAACTCCACCAACGGGAACACCACCAGCAACTCTGCCAATAGGAATACCACCAGTGACTGCACCAACGGGAACACCACCTCCAACCGGAGGGTCAACTTGATTATCAGCATTAGGAACTTCAACCTCGGGCCTCTGAACCATAGCCCTCAACTTTTGCTGGCCCTGACCCACCCCTTGCATAGGGTCTATGAATTGGTTCATGCGAGCCCTCTTCTCATCCATCTCTGTTTGTATTTGCTCCATAGCTCTTTGTTGATTTTGGCGCGTTGAGTAATGGTGAAGATGAAAGTCAGCAATCCAGCATGTCCATTCAAACAAGGTTAGGAGTCCAAATATAAACACCTATTATGCAAAATGAAATGCGTGAATGCATGCATATGTCATGTTTAATCATTCCTAAGGTATATCTATACTTTGATTCCAGTATTAACCAGGCGAGGGATCAGATACATTGCCGAGAAGATATCACAGGAACAGATAGATATAGCTGAGAAAATATAGCTGGAACAAACATTGTTGAGAATACTGCTGAACAAATATAGCTGAAACAAATATCTCATATAATACTTCAACGAGTCATACAAATATGTCTAGTACAACCATAGGTGATTCCATCAATAAGCCTGATG
The DNA here is from genome assembly GCA_022829125.1 of Lathyrus tuberosus. Lineage (NCBI taxonomy): Eukaryota > Viridiplantae > Streptophyta > Magnoliopsida > Fabales > Fabaceae > Lathyrus > Lathyrus tuberosus. The sequence continues at coordinate 510,315 of JALAZF010000702.1, forward strand.
GTAATCACAATAAGCAACATACAGAAACACAGAGACAATTCATTCCAAAACCCCTAGTCCATACAAACTGGTCTTGACTTCTTCGAGAAGTGCTTCAGTGTCAAGATGAGTCAGTCGCTCTATCAACCCCTTGATCAGCTTGTTTCTCTTCCCAATACCTTGGTTCAGCTTACCGATATGCTCTGCGCTGTCATCATCTCCGAAGACATCTCTTAGCTTTGCCTTCTTTATTCCAGCTTGAACCTTGAGCTCTTAGATTTCCCTCTGAGCCTCCTTCATCTTGTCGGAGAAGTGTTTCTTGCCTCTTTTTGCATGCTGGAGCTCTTCTTCTTTCACTCTGAGATTTTCCTTTAGATCTTCATTTTCAGCCCTGATTTCATCCCATATTTTCGGAGAGTCAGCAAGCTTGACATTTTCCTCAAACAAGGGTTGCTTAGTGTGCTTATGAGCCTTGGCGGAGGATTCTGCAGCCAATTTAGCTTTCTGATAAAACTGAGCTCTCTCTACAAACTCTTTCTCTTTCTCTGCTAGTATCTTTGTTGCGTCTTGAGCCTTACATTCCAATCCACTATTAATATGCAAAGCATCCTGAAGACGGATACTCAAGTCAGAGTTCTCTACACAGAGTTTATTCACGATAGCTTGCAGCTTGTTGAATTCTTCAATAGCTACAATGGCTCTTTCTTCCATAACCTCGGGATACAAAGGAGATGCCAGATCAAAAGGCAAATAGAAATCCTCAACCCTCTTCCTTAGCCAGTCTTTGAACGGGGGATAGGTTCGGTTATTGCCCTTCCCCAAAACGGTTTTCCCTCTTCTCTGTATGTTGAGCCAGACATTGGAAGCTTTCTGCGCCATTGCCAAACTGTCCGCCACTTGGAAGTATAAGGATTCCTCGAAATCCCTTTTGACTGGTGGACCTATCAAATTGTACCTAAATTGTCTGATTGCCAAAGAGGGGTTATAGTTTATTCCCCCTTTCCTACCAATCAATGGAACATTTGGGAACTCACCACAACTGTGAATGATATCTTTACAAAGCAACCCATGATCTATCGAAACAATGTCTTTGGCGGCCAAACCCATCAGTCTCTGACACCACTCCAGAGAATCCTTGGTATCCACAAAAGCGCCCGAACGAGGTAGATGTTTTACAAACCATTTGTAAAAGATAGGAGCACAACAATGGACAAATCCTCCTCTTCTTTTCTCGTTTCTGTTATGTACTAAATGATAAAGATCCCCCAACAAAGTTGGCACCGGATTCTACATCGTAAATATTCTGATAGCGTCCATATCAACGAATTCAGGCACATTCGGAAACATAACAATACCACAAAGAGTCAATAGTGCGTTGAAAGTAGTCCACCTTTTGGCTTCAGAAGCCTCTTGAGCTCTCTTTGTCAAGTACCCCATATGAAAACCTCGAAAACCTCCTTTACTGACTATGTTAGCTTCCAGCGTTGATTTTCTCAAATAAAGACCACTAGCCACATCCCCAACTTCAGGATCTTTTTTAGAACTAAAGAACAATGCGCTCTCCTTGATGGAAATTCCCAATATACTTGCATACTCTTCCATGTTTGGGATCAACAGATAGTCTGGAAATACGAAACATATCAAAGGAGGATCATAGAACTGCAACAAAGTGTGAAGGCCTTTGTACTCATAATCACTGATGTTATGAATAAAAGACAGAATCCACCCGTACTTCTCCTTGAAGACTCCCAACACTTCAGGATTTTCCAAAGCCTTCAAACTGTTAATAGTCACCACCACGCAAGCAACATGACTATCCACTCTAAAACTTGTGTGTACACTCAAGCCTGGGTAGTGGGCTTATCTCTCAAAAAACCTTGCCGGCCAAAGAAAACCAACAATCCAGCACAGTCCAGTATATATATGGCAATAATGAAATGCAATAAAGCAGATAAATGCGATAAAAGCAATAAACATGCAATAAAAGCCATAAATAAAGCAGGTAAAACATACAAATAAACACCCAATAACCGAAAATAAACAAGCCCTAGGATTGACTCGCTTAGGGAACAAGAGTCCCCAGCAGAGTCGCCAGCTGTCGCAAATGCGAAAATCAACCGACAGAAAAGACAGAAGAGTCGCCACCAAACGTTATTTATCCCGAATCAGGGAAAGGAAACGATCGAAGAAAACCTAAAGAAGGGAAAGACATGGTCATCGCAACCATAGTCGGGGTTCGGGAGTGGGTTACGCGAAAGGAAGGTATTAGCACCCCCTCGCGTCCATCGTACTCGATGGGATCCACGCTGGTTGTTCTGGTCAAATGGTGTAGATATCTGGAGCTCTAATGATAACTGGAAAGAAATAGAATGTGAAATAAAGAAGAAGGGAGAAAGGGACGAAAGGTGACTCGATAGGACACCACCATCCTAGGCCTACGTATTCCCTCGGGAATTGGAAACTTAGAGTCAACGTAGTTCGGAGGACTACAGGATTGTGGGGGAAGGTTGCTCGCCAAGACATCGTCTTCTTGTGCCTACATATCCTCAATCAGACAGGAGAGAGGAAGTCAGAGCAATCATAGTTCAGCCTACGGGTCTTGTTTGTTTGTTGTTTTTTAGGCGGATGATGCTAACATTCGCGTTCCAACAGTTTAGGTGTTGCCGCTCGTTGCGTGGAGACTTACGCGTTTACCTGTTTGCGGTAGAACGGAAATAGCGTATCCTTATGATTAGAATGAGTGAGATAAGAAAAGAATCCCGAAGGAATAATATTGATTTGTTTATGTATTTTAGAAGAAGTTTTTTGATTTGTGTTGTTTGTGATATGTATCGTGTTAAAGACTATGACATATGAGCGAATACTTTGCAAGGTCGCCCCCAACAGAACGTTTGCAAAGCACCCTAGAATAGTAAAGGAGACCTTCACTAGTCATTTCCCATGTGCTTAAGACTCGTGGCGCACTCCACATACGATATTTGTCAAGTGTTTTTGCTTTTCTTTTAGAGAGAGAAGAGAGACTCAAGTGGTTAAAAGAAAAATCTAAGGGGATATCCATCCTAGAAGTTGTCTTGTAATGATTGATCCTATAGTTGAGGTTAGGAGATGGAATCTCTACCTACATTAGCATGCTTGGATTGATAACCTAATGTCTTTCCTACTTTGAACCTAATCCAAAATTAGATTCAAGCTAGGAATCCTAAGGGAACATGTGATCATACACAAGTAAACATTAGATGATTCAATCACCAAATAAAGAAGTAAAGAAGAAGAAATGAGATGAAAGAGGTCATATAAAAGTGGACAACAATGTAAAGTAACACAAGTACTTACCAAGCTCAAACCAAGCTCAACTATTGGATAGTTGAAAGAATATGCAAAAACTATACACTAATGCACATGCAAATGTCCTAAGACTACACTAGGAGTAATGTCAATCAATTAACTAAGGGAAATGGATACTAAAGGGATGATAATATACCTAGGTCAGTAGTTATGTCCTACTATAGTCAACTCATGTTAATAAGAAAAGGAAACTCAAAAGAATTCCAATCATATATCATATCTTAACTCAAACAAATGCCATCACAATATTCAAGTAAGGTACACTTTAAAGGCTTAAACAAGTAAACTCAAAGGAAGAAACCACATGGGGAAGTATAATTACATGTCATAATCAATGCAAAAAAATGTCAAGAAGTCAAGAAGTGATCATGGAACCCACATCAAGTCATGTTCAAAAGGTTAAGCAATTTTACACAAACATGTCATCTATATCATGCAACATTCACTTATGAACATACAATGAACAAGCAAGCATGAGATTGGCATTTGAATGACCTAAGTTAGAATCTAAAGCATATTGTGAATGTCCAAACATATCTCAAGTTGTCACAAAAGTTTCATGTTAAAGCATGCTAAGAAGTTAGTGCAAGTAAGGAACAAAATTCATCCTAAGCATCCTCTAAAAGCATGTGAATTGTTAATCATGAAAAGAATGAACAAAGTCAAGTCAAGGGAATGTATAATCACACAATGCAGTACCAAATAACCTATAATATCTCACAATTAGGTCACAAAAACATTGAGCGAAAATGGCATACAAAAGCTCAAGCAAAAGGTTGTCAAAGTTGATGGTATACAAGTTCAAGTTCACACAAAAGTAACATCAATTAGATGTCACCAAAAGGACCTACAAAGTGGTATTGAAAGGATCTACCTCATGCTAGATCAAGTATAAATCAATGATCAAAAGATCCCAAATGGATTGCATAAATACATCATCAAATCCAATCACTTAGGTAAGCATTGAACAAAAATCGGTTGTGCATTTATGGTTCAAAGTCAGCATGTAAATCATGATAAAAAATCAACATCAAAGCATCATAAGGGCATACAAAATTTCATCATGAATGTGCTTAAACATGTCAATAAAGTTGCCCTAAAATGGTCACATACAAGCATCAAACTCAACCTATCTCTAAACCTACATCCACACACTAGGTATGAGATGAAATATTCATGAAAAATGGTTAAACGCCTTGAAAAATTATGGAATTTTGACCAAGATATGATGAAGTCAAAAGATCAACATGTCCAACAAATAGGGTCAATATTATGTTCCAAAGTGTTCCAAACCATAGCAAACATTAGGCAATTCATCCAACAATGATCATTCAAAACAAGCATCAAACAGACCTTCATAGATGAACCAAAAATCATGGAAAAAATCCAAAGTGATCATCAATATGTCATATAATCATGTGATCAATGGAATACAAAAATTGAGGTCCAAACTAATTAGGAAAAATGATTTCAAGTCATTATGTGAAAACTAGGTCAATTTGAATTTATTCACAACAAAATTCCAAATCAAATATTAAAATATCAAAAATTGGAATTAAAAATTTTAGAAATTTAATTTATGGCCTAAGGATCATACATGAATTTTTGGTAAATTTTAAGGGATTAAAACTATTTTTAAAATGTGAAAATCAAACGTGTACAAAAAAATAAAATGAAGAACAAGGACTAAAGACCAATGGGGTGCATCTAGAGCAACTATCTAGTTCAGAGTGCACTGGGCCAATGAATATGGGGGTGTGAGTATCAATGCGCGCTAGGCCCAGATCTCACAAAATCCGCTCTTATTCAGATTATTATTTTTATTCATTTCAGAAAATTAAAATCAGAGAAATGAAATTAGTCACGTGTGGATTATGTGGCAAATTAATTAATGTGTTGTATCATGATTGGAGGAATTCAAAATTTATTACATGCTGGCAACTTTAATTACACGCAGGATCTGACTAATGCACATGTATAATCATGCAAAGACACATATGCGCTGACCATGCTGGCTGGAATTAGGGTTTTGAAATGCAGATGCCAGAGATGATTTCCGGTCATCTTCTCCGGTGGGATGGCCACCGTCGACGGTGGCAAAATTTTTCATAAATGAAAAAGAGCACTATAGTCTTGCTCGGTTTTCCATGCTGGTTTCAAATCCAAGCTCAAAAATATCATTAAGACACTCTAACATGCCATACGAATCCAATTAAGTTAAACCCTAAAATCTTGAAACTCACATTTCACCCTATTTTCTATCCAAAAACATTGCCTCCATTAAGAGGACTTCAGATGCACATAATTTACATGATTCTAGCCACATGAATTGCCCTAACATGATGCTTAAAGATCAATATTTCTAACCTATTTGAGATGCAAATCCACGTGCCAAGAAACCCAAAGACTTCCTGCAAATCTTCTGATCTACTATTGGAAGCAAAATAAATGCTTCAAACCCTTGAATCTTGAGGCAAAAACACCCAGCTTGCTAATGGAAGATGATGAATTCGCACATGAAGATGTAGTTGCTCCAGGTGGAAATAATTACATACAGGAGCTAGAAGGAAGTGTGGTGATGATTTTGATGAAGAAAGCTTGAAAAAAACTTCCCAGATGAGTGTGTTTTGAAGCTCTGAAGTTTAGAGCTTCAATGGAGTTTTTGTAGTGTTTTTGGATCTGTTTTTGTGAAAATGAAGTAACCAACTCTGTTAGAGGTTGTTAGGGACTTTATATAGTTGGTTAGATGTTGTTTAAGTGCTAATCATGATTAGAAAATTGGTTAAAGTGAGGTTAAGCAAAATTGGAAAAATGGGAATGGCTATGTGAGCACATGGGTTTGAGACGTTTTATGCGTGTATGGAATGTTATGGTAGTGCATGATGGTAATGTATGGATGGCATGTTAATGGTACAAGTCAGAATGATAATATCTTATTCATTAAGTTTCCTTTCATTTTGTCTTTCATGCATGTATGAGGTAAGTGGTACATGGTGCATGGATTGTAAGGTTTTTTGTATGGTTATTTGTAGTAATGAGATAAGGATGGTGACATATGCGCATGGCATGAGGTATAGCAACAATAAGAGGTTGTATTTTGAATTTGGAAGTTTATGTCATGACATGAAACAAATGCATGGCATTTTCATGAGGGTGATTTTAGAGGATCACATCTTAAAGATTAATTAACCAAATGGTGTGATTTTGGTGTCAAATTGAAGAGGAAACTTTATACTACAAGTTTGATGTGAAAAAGAAATGGAATTGAGGTCTTGAACATCTTGAGAAATGGCATTGAAATCATGGTCACAAATCTGAGTTTAGATACTTAGAACAAGTTCTAAGTTTTTCATGTTGAACAACATGAATGTCTCAACTTTGATTGATCATAAGTTTTGATCCAAGCATCTAAATGCAACATTCTTTATATGGTTGGAAAGGTGGAAGAACACTCTACAACTTTGATTTGAAAAATATTTCCAAATGAGGATCGGAATTCACCCCAAAATGAGGTTAAACATTGGCATAAAAGTTGACCTTTAAACACTTAGAAAAATTTCTAAGTGTTTGGAAATGCAAGTATGAAAATCTCCAACTTCCAACCACCATAACTTGCTAAAAAATGATCCAATGGAGATGAATTACCTATGGTTGGAAAGCTTGAAATTCATACTACAACCTTCATGTTAGACAAAAATTGAGATAAAGCTTGGATCATGGAGAAGAATGGCTTGGGAGATGGACGCAAACCATGGAGAACTTTCCCAAAATGGAAAGTTTCTAAAACCCTAGATTTCCAAAATTGGTAACTTTCCACAATCCTTGATTTTTCATGATCCTTTTGGTATTTCTTAATCAAATGCCATCCATTGATCATATTTAACATGATGAACATAAGTTTGACCTCAAAAAGTCAAGAGTTGACTTTTTCCTTGATCAGTTGACTTTATCCCCAATTTGACTTATTCTCATTCATCTAGCCAATTGAAAACCTTGTGAATTAATTTGATGGTCCATAATCCACTCTTTGATGCTTGAGAACATATAGAGAGCCATAGAATCAAATCTTGCCCAAAAAATCAGAGATAGACTACTTTTATGCAAAACCCTAGTTTAGCCTTAAAAGTTAGAAGATGTTGACCAATGGTCAAAACCATAATTCCTTTAAAGTGAGTGAAGATCCTCTTAAACCCAGATGTTGACCATAGGATCAAGAGATATGAGGAGGTGATCCTTTTTAAGTTTCTTGCCAATCTCAATCCTCTAATGGAATGGTGAAACAAATGAGATGTCTTGAGGCATAGCTTGAGCACTCGATTATACCTCATTCTCTTTACTTTGAACAACCAATACCACAAAAACCTCTCATCCCATGCCTTGGGAAAGCCAATGATGCATGCACAAGGCTTATGACCTAAATGCATATGAAATCTGAAGCATAAGCCACCTATTGATGGTATAAATAGGAGGGCAAATTTTGGGGTATTACAATTATTCCTTGTAATCTCTTCGACCAGATTCACTATCCATGTTGCTTAACATGCACAACTATGTACTCTGCTTCACATGATGATAGTACTAGAACTGGTTCTTTTCTTGAACTCCAAGCAACTGGTGCACCACCTAACATAAACACATAACCAGCTTAGGACTATCTATCCTCATCATCAGTACACTAACTTGATCCGGTGTATCCCACTAACTTACATTCTTTTCCTTCATCAGATGCAGGAAACAAAATGCCATTGTCGCTGCTAGGTGTGATACCTTTGGCTTCTGCATGAACCTACTTATCATACCTACACTATATGTTAGATCAGGCCTTGCGTGACAAAGGTATTGAAGTTATCTAATGAGTCTTTTGTACTATGTTTGATCGACATAATCTTTATCAGTGTTTTTTGATAGTTGGATTATGGGCTCAGCTGGAGTCAAAGTTGGGTTACACTCTTGGATCTTAAATCTCTTGAGTATTTAACCTTCATATCTTCTTTGATGCGTCACCAAACCTCTACTACACCTGTAGAATTCGATGCCAAGGAAATATGAGAGATTTCCAAAGTCTAACATTTCAAACTCCTCACTTAGGTCATGTTTGAAATCTTCGATCTCCTTCTCGTAACTCCATGTTATCAACAGGCCATCGACATAGAGACATAGTATAAGAAATTCACTATTGCTTCATCTTACATATACTCCATGCTAAGTTGTGCACTTCACAAATTCATTCTCCCATAGAAAGCTATCTATCTTCTTATTTCAAGCTCTAGGAGCTTGCTTAAGTCTATACAAGGCTTTATGCATCCTGTATACCTTGATTTCTTTGCCTTGCTTCACAAACCCAGCTAGTTGTGTAACATAAACTTCTTTATCTAAAGGGCCATTCAGGAATGCATATTTCACAACCATCTGACATATGTGCCAATTGTTCATGTTTTCTAGACCAACAAACAACCTGATTATTTCGATTCTAGCAACTAGTGCAAAAACTTCGTCAAAGTCGATTCCTTCTTTCTGAACAAACCCTTTCGCCACATGTCTTGCCTTGTGTTAAGTTACTTCTCCTTTGGGATTCAACTTCACCTTGTATACCCACTTCACATCGATTGCCTTCTTATCTTGAGGCGATTCGACAAGTGACCAAGTGTTGTTGACTTAGATGGACTTTATTCCTCATTCATTTCTTTCACCCACTTCGAATCCTTCAATGCCTCAGCTGCATTGACTAGTTTGACATCTGCATAGAAAGCATAATGTACCAGCTCACCTTCATCATCGACCATATCATCTGATGTAATCACACATTCTTGCAACCTTTGCCGCCATGTGTCTTGTGCTATTTCGCCTACACACATTCTTCACACACTTCATTCAGAATGTCGATTTATGGTAACCTTGAAACCATATGTATTCTCTTTAGATCTCTGATGTCTTAGAAGTTGAGATGGACAAGCCTATAGTGCCATATCCATTCATCCCTGCTAGATGCAGATGCAAGCCACTTGTGTTCCATCACATTAAGTTCAATCCTGAGGGTTCTATTTTGAGACATGGAAGCCTTTAAGATTAACCTTCCTCCTGAGTCGAGACTCTCATAGTCTTGTCTTCGATCGATACTTTGTAGTTTTTTTCGACCAACTGCCCTATGTTAAGCAAATTACTCTTCATGCCTGGTATGTACAGTTGTTGCACCCCAAAATTTGACCTATTATTTCTAACCATAATTGGCTTGTGTTTCATGTTCATGTGCATTTTCTATTAGGGCATAACCTTGCATTCATTCATTTGCATTTAGCTCCTAAAGACGTGGATCAAAGCATTTTCCTGTGATTTGAGTTTTCCCTATTCAGAGGTGATTTATCTGGCTATTGCACTCGAGTTGAGACAAAGGATGGGTTCCCAACATAATGATTATCTTCTTTACCAAGGCTCATCAGATATCAAGGTCATCTTCTTCATTATTTTTCAAGAGGATCAGTGTGCACTCAAGGGCACGAATTTTGGTTTCAAGTCAAGTGTGATTATTCAGTCATGATCAAGATAAGATGGAAGTTTAACCTAATCATGGTTAAACCATAAAAAGTTCGCTTCAACTGTTATCAAGCAGTGATTTATGAGAAGCTTGGATTAAATTCAAGTTCATCATGGTCCATAAATCTAAATTGTGTTCAACTGCGGATTTATTTTCTCAAAGATTGATTCAGACAATTTCAAAGTTTTAGGGCTTATTTCATGTTAATCAGAAAATTCAGAGACATTATGGAAAGGTTCAAGATTGATTAAAACATGAGTTGTTTCAGTGCAAGTTATTCGATGGTCCAAGAGTAGCTTCATTAATTTTTATCGAAGATATGTGGAAAAGGTTCCTGTTTGGTTTTTGGATTAAATTCAGTTAAGGTATGAATCAGTGGAAAATATTGGCGGAGGGTTCATTCAAGTTCACCAACCATTATCCACCTTTCATATCCAAACCAAAACCAATATCCAGATATACATTACAAATTTTACATTCTTCATTATCCATTTTCCACATTTCAAAATCCTTATCCATTTTTTCCATAACCATGTTCCTACTAAAACCATTTTCACGTATTCAAATCCATTTCAAATATCCATTTCATAATCCATTTCCTAACCATATCCATAAACCAATTCCAAAATCCATTTTCTAACCATTTATCCAAACTCTCATCAATATCCTTTTTTAATAAAACATCAACCAACATGTTGAAGCAAAAAAGGAAAGAGTAAAAAAAAAGTTGCAAACATATCAAGACAAGCTTTAATTCTTTCCAAATAAGTTTCAAACATGTCCCAGACAAATTTGAATTCTTTCCAAATAAGTTCCAAACATGTCCTAGACACATTTGAATTCTTTCCAAAACAAAAGATTGCAACATAATTATCAGCATTCAAGTAGCATTTCAATACCAAGTTTCAATATGGCTATAAAAAAATAACAACACACACAATATAAAAAAGGGGGACAATATACACGAATTGAAGGAAGGCAAGAACATAGTAGAAGAGAAGAAAGAAGAAGCAATTGCAAGCATACCTGAACTACACGCTACCGCAGATGGGAAATCCATCGGACTAGCTCTGACCAAGTAAGCTTCCCTCACTTTTTTATTATTATCGGTTGGTTCTTCATGATGTATTGAACAAAAAGCCCTTCATTTTTCTTAAGCACCCCATGTTTCACTCTTCTCTTAAAGTTTTTCTCACTAGATTATTTATTGCTAATCTTTTTATCTTAATTTTTTTAGAATTTTGATTTTGGTAAAATTACCATTTATTTTTCTAAAAATAGAAATTTGATTGGTATTTAAAATTAACTTTTTAATATTTTGTTCTTACTAGATAAATCCATTTTTTAGAAAATTGTGATTAGAATGTTGATTTAGAGTTTATCTTAAAGACTTGTGATTAACTTCTAATTAAAATATGGAGTCTTTTATTTAAATTTTTAATTGATAGTTTTTTAGTAGAGTTACAATTAGGATTGTGATATTATGGTGATTGATTTATTCGACGATTTCTCAAGTACCTTGAATGAAAAGTTGTGATTCCCTATGATGAATAATGACTCTGATATTGATGCATGATATACTTGTATGATTTAGACAATCGCTTAGGATATTCCATTAAGTAAGTAGATCCCGTCTTGATCACTTAATGTTGAATTAGAAATTAGGATTAATCCTTTGCATAATAAAATTAGGTAGACCTTTCTTATCATCCTCAACTACAGGACCATTTGCCATGATAACATCTAGGTGAGATTCCCTTAGATTTTTCTTAGCCCCTTTGAGTCTCTTTTTTTCTCTCAAATCAAATTAAAACACGTAATAAATACGATGATTATTGTGTGCCGCGACCCTTAAGTACATGGGAAATGATGAGTGGGAGTCTCTCCTTACTTCTTCTAGAGTGCTTAGCATACGTCCCGTTTGGGGGCGATCTTGCAAAGCATTTGCTCCTATGTTATAGACTTTAGTGCAATACGCATCTCAAACAAAGTCAATATATTTCTTTAAAATCCTTGAACAGATGCAAATCATTTTATCCTTTGGGATTTTCCTTTAAGCCTTTTTAGAAAGGGCATGCTACTTCCATTCTACCGCAAACAAGCCTTGACCCTTACTGCTGGAATGCAAACTTAGCATCGCTCATAAAAGACACTTAGCACCCACCTTAGCAATCTGTAGGCCGAACTACGAACACTCTAATTTCCACATTCTCATCCGAATGAGGATACGTAGACACAAGACGACGAAGTCTTGGCGAGCACCCTTCCCTCTTTCACCCGTAGTCCTCTGAACTACGTTGACTTTGACTTTCCCATTGCACGAGGAAATACGTAGGCCTAATACGGTGAAGTCATATCGAGTCTCCTTCTTGTTTTCCCCTTTTTTCCTTTTCGTTTCCATTTATCAAGTAGGCTTTAGATAAACACACCCTTTGATTAGAATAACAAGAGTGGATCCCGTTGAGAACAACGGACGCGAGGGGGTGTTAATACCTTCCTCTTGCGTAATCGACTCTCGAACCCAAGATTTGGTTGCGAGACTATGTCTTCTCCTTTTTGAGGTTTATTCGATCATTTCATTTCCCCCGTCAGGATAAATAACATTCGGTGGCGACTTTGTTTTTCCGCTGATTATTTTTCGCAGTTGCGACAACTGGCAACTTTGCTGGGGATTTTCTGGTTCCCTATGTGAGTCAATCCTAACGCGTGTATGTTTCTTTTTCATTTGGTGTTTATCTTTATGCTTTTATTTGCTTTATCTGTTGTATATTATTGCATTTACTTGCAGTTATTGCATTTGTTTATCTCTGTCATATTGTTTTGGCTGGCTGTTGTGCTGATGGGTGGGATGGTTCTATGAGAGATAAACCCATTACCTAGACTTGACTACATACATAAGATTAGAGTGGATAGTTGTGTGGCTTGTGTGATGTCTAGCTATATTTAGTTGACACGAGACCCTCATTCAGACGAGGCTTTCTTGGGAGATGTTCTATCTTGCGTGTCTGATGCAGATGATAGGGTATTCCCATAGAGAGCTTATGACTCTGGAGACCATTCATCGGAAATCAGTGGATGCCTCTTTGAGGGATAATGATGTCAAACTATAAATGGTGAAAGTATCATCATTTCTCGACTTGAGAGCCTGAGAGGCTGAGGACTTGCTAAGATGCCTTTGTCCAAGACTAGAACCCACTTGTAAGAGGTAATGAGTTTTTGCAAGAAACCCTGACTTTCATCCTACCCGATTTTCTGGTTTTCTTGTCAAGGTGAAATTTTGAAACTGTCATGTTCAACATGTTATGCTCAACCTATTCCGTTATCAGCGCAACAGTTATCCAGGATTTATGGAAGCTTTGATCCCATGTCTTTTACATTCATAACATTGCATAACATAAGCATCTATGCATCACTTTGCATATCATTCTTCAAATATCCTGAACACTCATTTCGCCTTTGTCCATGCCCAGCCAGTTGATTCCCCGGTACTCGTTTTGAACAAGTGGTGCCTATTTGAGGATGAAAAATTGTTGGAAGCAAGATCAAGTAGTGTCCAGAAGTAAGGTCAAGTTGAAAGTTGTTGGTAGTTATGTCAAGGAACAATCTTCAAAATGTTAATCCCCCACCAGGTTTTACTGTGACGACTAACCCACTGTACAGTTTTCTACCTGATGAGGATCCTCCACAAGTGAACAACCTTACTCAAACTCAGTATGTGCAGCTCTATGTTGAGAATCAGGATATACATGAATAGTATGTTGTCCGAAGTGGACATTCCTCTTCTCTTGGTACTACGGACTATCAGAGTCTTGTATTCTCTATGCCAGATTCCCAAAGGGAGGTCCCGGTGATGAGAACAAAGGACCCGAGGGCTCTTGAGTTTGCTGAAAGATATCATGTGTTAGATGAGAAACTCAAAGCCGTGGAAGGTCAGGATGCTTTTGGTCTTGATGCTTCAGACATGTGCCTGGTACCTGGTTTAATGTTACCTCGAAGTTTCAAAGCACCGAGGTTTGAGAAGTATAAGGGGGATAGTTGCCCAAGGTAACATTTGGTGATGTTTTTCAAATGAATGACCTCATATGTTCACAATGATGAGCTAATGATCGACTATTTTCAGGACAGTATGAGTGGGACGTCATTGAGTTGGTACATGCAGTTAGAGAGTTGATGCATCCGATCATGGTTGGACTTAGCTAAAGCTTTCTGAAGCGGTACGAATACAATATTGACATGGCTTCTATCCACATGCAGTTGAAAGGCTTGTCTCAAGAGAACAATGAATACTTCAAAGGGTATGCTCAGGGATGGAGAGAGTTAGCTGCTCGCGTTCAACCACCGCTCCTAGATAGAGAATTGGGTGACCTGTTCATGGATACTTTGCAAGGCCCATACCTGGATAAAATGATTAGCAGTGGGACATCAAACTTCTCTGACCTAGTAATAGCTAGAGAACACATCGAGAGTGGCCTAAAGAGTGGAAAAATCCAAGACACCTCAAGTAGCCAGGCTAGTGAGGCTGAATCCCTCAGCAATGCCCAAGAGGAAGAGGAAGATGAAATCAACGCAATCACGGGAAATATCGAGTATTCTCCAGATGCACCGGAAAAACCTCATGGTCTCTCATCTTATGAGAAGTCATCATTTCTAGCGCCGTGTTATCCTTATGGACAACCAACCATGCCGAGAGCCTCGTCCCAAAGACCTTGGATTGCTCCTCATAAAAATCAACGAGCCAGTGGCTGAGGATATCAAAATCAGCCCCAGAGTCAGCACTGGCCTCACAACAACTTGTAAAGAAGGAATGCTTATCTTCATCTAGTTTTTATGTCATACAATCAATTCTTGCCATATCTAATTTAAAACTCATTGGTGGAGCCCAAAACTCTCAAGCAGTTTCCAGAACCATACCCTCCTAGGTACAATCCCTATGTGTAGTATGGATATCATGGAGGATCCATGGGGCGCTCAACTGAAGAGTGCAAAGCCTTCCAAGCCAAAGTGCAATATTTGATTGACAAAGGGTACATATCCTTTCCAGAAGGAAACTTGGTGGTGCACGTCAACCTCTCTTAGAAGACTTCAAGGGACATCTCCTCAAGCCAATGGTACATATAGGAGGACATCTTCAGAGCTGGCAATCATTGGATCACTTTTATCATTTGCATTGTATTTTCTTTCTTGTTAAATGCTACTTGTTTGTTAAACATTGTTGTTTTGAATGGTGATATTAATGAAGAGATCACGCTTTTTTGAATCGATTATGTCGCATTGGCTCATTTTTCTTCATTTAAAAAAAATACATCCATGTTTCTCCAATTCACTCCACTTTATCAAACTGCAGTTTTAGCGAAGACTTGAGGGAGGATGATGAAAACGAGATACCCATAATTGCTGCTTGTATGCTTTCAGATAAAATCATGTTGATGATGTACAGGCATTGTTTCAAATCGGCTAAACACCGGAGATATAAGGGAGATAGACCTTCGTTAACCTCGTTGAGCCTAGAAGTAGAAGTTTCTTTTCGTTTGAAAAAAAACTCTCACATTTAACCTAGGGTAAAGGTAGTTGTTAGTTAATTTGACCGAACGTTCAAATTTCAAAGAGGAGTGTGCATCTAAGGATCCATCACCTATTATTCCTTACTCATCAAGAGGTCAAAGACGTGAAACCACAATGGTTATCCCTCACCAACCAAGGAATGAGGCAGTCACAACCCTTTCATAGAAATCAAGACATACCAGTGTCACACGATTTGTTCAAAAGAAAAAAAGAATTAAAAAAAGAAAGAAAACCCGCTAAGTCGAAAACTTGAAAACAAGTGACTTAGGCAAAAGGGAGAAGGGTGCTCGCCAAGACTGCGTCGTCTTGTGCCTACGTATCCTCATTCTCAAGTCAGCGCAATCGTAGTTCGACCTACCACGGGTTGGTTTGTGTCTTTTATAGGCGATACTAAGCTCATGTTCCAGCAGTTAGGGTCGATGCCTGTTTGCGGTAGAACGGAGGTAGTATGCCCTTTCTGAAAAGGTTTGACGAAACATCCTAAAGGACAAAATGATTTAGATTTGTTCAAGGATTTTAGAGAAGTGGATTGACTTTGTTTGTGACGTGTATCACACTAAAGTCTATGACATAAGATCGAATACTTTGCGCTAACGATCCAAGCGTCTCGCGCACAAAAAACCCTAAGATGAGGTTAGAAATGCATCTGCTCATATTTTCCCATGTGCTTAAGGCTTGTGGCGCACCATACACATCGTAGTTATTAAATATTTTACCTGTGTTGAGAGAGAGAAGAGAAAACTATAAGGTCTAAGGG
Source organism: Lathyrus tuberosus (assembly GCA_022829125.1). Classification (NCBI taxonomy): domain Eukaryota; kingdom Viridiplantae; phylum Streptophyta; class Magnoliopsida; order Fabales; family Fabaceae; genus Lathyrus; species Lathyrus tuberosus. The sequence continues at coordinate 526,490 of JALAZF010000702.1, forward strand.
AAACTTAGTCCTAGATGATGTCATGTCAAATGGTCATATAGTTGAGTTAAGGAGAGAGTCTACCTTAATGTTGTCATGCAAAGATTGACCAAAAGTTAGGCTGAAGGGGAATAAGATGCATAAATAATATTAACATTATGCACCGAATGAATCAAAATGTAAATTGAAAAGAAAAGTGCATGGATTAAAATTATGACGTGAATACGTGAACTAAGGTCGCGTACGCGAAAACATGCAAAGGTTACCACGAGAAATAAGACCGGATCTAAACATAACGATGTTAGATCGTTGTTCTTAACATAAAAACACAAAATGCTACCGAATAAGCGGTCATCGCAAGTCGAATCACAAGTCAACAAGATAATAATATTAAATAAAATCACAAACTACAAACCGAAACGCGAATCGGTAAGTGCAAAAAGTGGATCACCACCATGCTAAACCGTCTAACGCGTGTAAAATCGAAATACAACAATAACCGATTATAGAACCGCACATAAACCAATAAGATCCACCAATAGTTTGCTACACTCAACGTGATCATCGCAATGGATCCAAATCGCACAGATCTAAATTTATAAAATAGAAAATGCATAGAAAAAATAAATTTGAAGTGCAAGAATGTGATCATCACAACCGGATCAAATTAAACATGAATGTCACACATCATGCACATAAATATGCGAACATCGTATCGACATAAATCGATCCGAATAATCTAATAAAAAAGAAATACCTATATATATATATATTAGAACAAGACATGACCTAAGTATAAAACTGTTATATATATACTAACATATATTGAAGATGGGTTACGTATACTAGTAAAACAAAAGTTGAATTATGCACATATATTAGTAAAACAAAAGTCGTGTACATTATAATATGTATTGTTTGCGTGAGTTATGTTGTTTATAACAAATGTCATGTAAAACAAAAGAACTTTCAAAAGTCATATTGAAGATGGTTATGTGCTATTTATATGCTGATTACACCACATGAGTTATATTAATAATATATAGATGGCTATATGCTGATTACACCATGAAGCAAAATATTACTTTATATTTTATAAAATAGTAACGTGATTTATCAGTAACATGAATATGCTAAAACAATTATCATGAGCAATAGTATCGTACCAGTGGTCATAGAAAGAGAGAGATACACAGTGACTGACGATTCTTCTAAGCCTTTTCCAGTTTCATTTTCTCATTCAGCAGCCAACAATATATAGGGACCAAATTAGTGTTAACTCTAAATTATCAATAATGTCTTTAATATCTTTTTTAAAACTCAAATTAAATAATTTGTTAGATCCAAAATAAAATAAATATTTAAAATAAAATTAAAATTAAAATACTAATTATCCTATTTATTTACTATAAATATTTAGACAAAAAATGTAAAAATAAACGGATTCTAAATAAATAAAAATTGGACGTTCAAGTGCTCGAAAAAATAAATCGAATACACTAAAATGATCAGCGCGAAATATACGACTCAGAAAAATACAGCGTTTGGTCAGATTTTAAAATAAATTTTGACCTGTTAAAACGTTTAAACGGATAATAATGCGACGAAAAATGGTCAAAAAATTAAAACGAACACGTCAAGTTAAACTACGTGAAACGTAGATCAATATAATTGACGTCTGCAAGCTCGGTTTTAAAATTTTCTTTCCACCGACTCTACGCACCGTTGAGATTTAGTTTGACCGGTATGTCCGTAAATCCGAGAAATTATTCCGAGTGACATTTTAGGCACTATGCGAGATGAAAAGTACTTTATGCTATACAGATGATGCAGAGTAGAAATACAGTCGAATGAATGAAAATATTAAAAATGCCTGGAATAAGCTGTGAACTCCTAAAAATACCCTGCTGAAAAAAGAATGATCTGGTACCAAATTACCGAGCAAATAAATGATGGGGCACTCTGATGCTTGTTGCTTAGAATAAGAGAATTCCTGAGTCACAAGGACACCGTGATCCCATGTCTCTAGAGCTCAATGTAATGCCTGATTAATTGTTATGAACAAATGGAAATGCAAAGCGAAAGCCAGTTGAGGTTAGGAAAAGAGAAGGCAAATTTTGGGGTGTTACAGTTACCCCTATTCAATCAACTTAAACCTGAAGGTGTGAAGAGTGACGACCTTCAAACATTCAAAGTAGAAGGAGATTGAATACCAAAAGAACCATAAAATTTGAAATATGCAGAGGGAGAGACGACTCCGCTGGGGAATAAGCGATAAAGGGTATGATTAAAGCGGGTTGGAAGGGTGGGGTCAACACAAACGAGTATCGATCGCGCTGGGGTATAGCACAATTTTTGTGGTCTTGAAGCACTATCGCTCGGGTACTACAGTTCGATTCATTTTTTATCCTATTGAGCTGATTAAGAAAGGGAAATAGATGTCTCAAATTAACCCTGCTCGCAAACTGTGGTTAAACAGTCCAAACATTTGGTTTACAGATGCTATTGAGACATGGGTTGTAACACCCCAATTTAAATTATTTTATTGTCGTGTTATTTTTTTAGTTGTTTGTCCTTGTTAAGGGTGTGTGTGGTTGAGCGCGTAGGCGTGGAGTCCTTAGTGGGACGGGTAGATTAGAGGTGTCGGGAATAGTTTTGGGGTATGAGTAGTAATAGTATTATTATTATTATTATTATTATTATTATTATTATTATTATTATTATTACTATTACTATTATTATTAGTATTATTATTATTATTATTAATATTATTACTAGTATTATTATAATTATTATGTGAGTAGAATTACTAGTAATATTATTATTTTTATTAAATTAAAAATTTGATTTAATTAAATAGATAATGGGCTAGTGGAGAAAAATAAGGACAGTTTGGTCATTAAGCAGAGATTAGTGAGGGTTGGTGAGGAGGGTTAATCATAATCAGAATTTCATAAAGAGAAAGGCTAGGGAGAGGAAGAACAAGGAAGAACTGGGGTTTTGAAGAACCAATTTTCGCAGGAATTTCTGAGTAACTTCGAGGTAAGGGGGGAGAATATATTTCAATATTGGTGGTAATAACATGAGAGGGTAGTGGGGAGTCCTTAACCCAGTAGGAATTCGTATGAATATATTATGTGTTATGAATCTGTTGTTGTATGGTTGAAATTATGTTGAACATTGAATGAATCGATTTATTCTGTTATGATTTGTGTGTAAATACATGGTGTTGTTGCTGCTATGTGAATGTTGGTGTTGCATAACTGATTTTTGTGTAGGTTGAGAGAACGAATTAGATCTAAGACCTGTAATTTTGATTAGTAATGATAGGTGAAAGGTGTAAGATGAAAGATAGAGTCTAAAATTGATGTAGAAACATGTTTACGACTGAATTGGAGTGAAAAAGTGAGGATCCCGTAGCAGGACTTGGACTGGTGTGGAGAAACCCAGTTTGCGTAACAGATCTGGCCGTACGCGTATCAGTTAGGTCAATACGCGTAAGACTGGGGTCAATACGCGTATGGGAGGGCCAAAAAGAGGCTTGGCACGGCCCTCTGCCCGTACGCGTAACAGCACGCGTATGGAAGTTTGGGCATTACACGTAATGGGGGAGGCCTTACGCGTAATGGTGTATGGAAATGGGGAATTACGCGTATGGTTTGGGTGAGTGAGCTGGCAATACGCGTATGGCACAGGACAATACGCGTATGGCCAGTGACAGTGCAGAATTTTGCCGTTTCGCGATTCCTTTCCTATTTTCGCGTCCGAAGTGGTTTCTTTTGGTTTGAGAGGTTAGGGATAGATGCCAGAACTTTAGAAATGTAGAATTGGTGATAAAAATAATCGATTTAGTAATTTTAGTAGATTAATTAGATAATTAGCTAATTGAACGCCGCGTGAGGATTTTCTTGTTGTGATGTGTGTGATGGTGAGCAGATGTCTCACGTGTGATCAGGAGGATCGTGAAAATGTATGATTGTTGTCATACATGTGTGTTGTATGCATATTTACTATCATGCATTCATGGTGTCGGTGGTGATGAATCATTGCTCAGGAGGAGTGTATGTGATTCATTCGAACTCCAATGTGGAGTGTGGTCGAGATAAATCATTGCCAAGTAGGGGTGTATGTTATTTATCCGGGTTCGATAGAATGAACCATGGTGATATTGGTAATTTGGTACACATGCATTGTGTCGATGTTTTTGAGTCACATTGTGAAATTCTGGTATAACAGATTCCATATGTCCTACATGATGTCGAGACATCTGGTCTGACATAAACATCAAGGCAATTATAGACATTTAAAGAAGTTGCTGAAAAGTAAATTGCACACAGAATTTGTTCACCCAGTTCGGTCTAACAACCTACATCTGGGGGCATACCAAGCCAGGAAGCAAGTCCACTATTAGCAGTATCAAATTACAGACTCAACAAACCAGTTGACAATCCACTAACTTAATCACTACCCAATGACCCTTCTATCTAAGAAACCACTTAGATATGAGAAACCACTCACTCCCTATCATCGCAATGATGTCTAGCAGTCAACATCTTAGTCACTGCATCAACAACTTGATTTCCAAAATCTCTCCAAACACGTAGAAGACACTCTCCTATAACAATACCTAGACACGACCCTCATGACTAAGAACAATACTTAGAGTTGCTTAACAACTTCCTCTAAGAACAATACATCTCTTACCTACAGGCTTCGAGATAAACACGATGACCATCCCACAAACCAAGTGGTTCATCGACCAACACAGCCCTTACAATCTACAAGATGGCTGGCTTCTTAAAACTAGGTTACAATGCTTCTATTTATAACCTATTTCCCAATTGGATTTGGGCCTTCAAATCACAACAAATCTGCAAAAGATTTTGCTACTAAATAGATCTTCAATCAAATCTTCAATCAAATCTTCAATTAAATCTTCATATTTTAAATACTTATTTTCCATATCTTTTTGCATTAAAATAGCAACAAACTAATCTTCTCCATACATGATTGCAACAGAATATATCTAACCCATGATATTCGCCTGCAATCTCTGATTCTCTTCAGCAAAATATCTCATTAAAAACAGAAACCCGCGCAGCCCTAAAAAAACATCTCAGACTGATGTTCACAAACTGATGTCAAGACATCGGGTTTAACATAGCACACAACTGCAACCCTTACAACTTTAACAAAACCAGAATGTTAACTAAACATACCAATAATGTTAGAAGCTCTTGTTGAAACATCAACCATGATATCCACATTGTTTTACCAAAATTCCAGCCAACTACAAGAACTAACAATCTCCCCCTTTGGCTAATTTTGGCTAAAACACTTTCAGCTTGCAGCGGAAAAACACTTACTAACATTCACAGCACAACCTGCAGCAATACCCACCAGCTGCAACAACTAGTAACTCAGCACAAAACAAATTCCCCCTCAAAGCAAGAACCATCATACCAGCTGTTCAAACACGATTACTTTCCCTTAAGCCTATACCAACAAAACTAGGCAACACATGGCCTAACTCTCCCCCTTTTTAGCCTCAATTGGACACCCTCTGAATCTGACAACTAACATACTCAGAACAAAATCCAGACTCAATAGTTGAACAAACATTGGGGTAAATGTATACTGCTGATTCAATCTATTGACATCTTGTATGACACCATGAAACCAGGTCTAAACTGTCAAGTATACCATGAACTTCACCAGTAACACAATGTCACGACATCTTGTCTAACATTACAATCTTGATAAACAACTTCTTCAACAAAAGATCAACTCCCCCTATCTAAGATAACCAGTGCTCCTTTGCAAGAAGAACACCTTAAATGAATGGAAAACATAAGACTCGTCTTCATGTCTTCAAGAGCGCACCCTCTGTTCAACACACCTGCTGAACGCATTCACATAATGCTTAATCCTCAAACAATCCAAGTACCACACTAGTACAGACAGAAGTTCTCCAATTATATTTCACAAATGGTGCTCCTTGACCAGTATATCATAACATTTGGAAAATCTAGACATAGTCTTCATTCATCCAATCAGAAATGCTTCACACAATCATCCACAAGTTCTGAAGCACACACATAATGCCTTCCACTGAACTCTAAATAAATTCCTCTTACACTCAACAAGACAATTGTGACATCTCCCATCAACAAGGACCCTCACAAAGCTCTTCCAAAATCTACAGAGAAAAATAAATTCTCCCATACACAACCAAAGTAGTCCTTCAGACTTCTCCTCAGAAGCATGTGCGCATATGATTCAAACAATTAGCTTTACAAGGCTAGAACCATTCATGTCCACACCAACATGCCATCCAACAGCCTAATGTCATAACATGTTATCTGACATTATATCCTCAGAAGAGGCAACCAATCTTCACAAGCTTGATCATCATGCAAGCTTCACAATATGTGCACCTTTGCAGCACAATCCATAGACAAGTACTCTCCCTGTCATGGTTAACTAAAGCTCTAGATGGAGATGAATATTTGAGCACACTTGCTGAGCACATTCACATACTGTACTTTCACTCTTGGAGAACACATTCAAGTATCCTGACTGGTATGACACTGCTCACAGACTTCCACAAATTCTCAGCTTTACTGAGATCTAATATCTTCAAGAGACACTTGTAGTAGAAAAAGGAACATCTTTTAAAAAATGTTCTGATCAGATCACATCACAATCTCTTCTGACAAGAAACAGCAGTCACTCACACATGAAGTTACATCATGCTATTCGTGAGGAACAAAATGATCACCATCCTCCTTTAAAAAAATTGTTGGATAAAGATCAAAGTCACATAGATCCCCCAATTTTCCAAAAGCAGTCATTCCCTATCATACTCTTCATCTTCAGATTTCCAAGCAATCAATACCTGATCTACTTCAGTCTTCTCTACATTCTCCATCCAAGGCAGACCTTCTACTTCATCGTTCTCCCGTATGACTATGTAGACGCTCCTTAGGCATAGTGTATGAACCAAACTCCAGAACCAGAACAAAATCATCCTTTACCAAGGATATCTAACCCAAAAAATGTTCTAACATCTGTTAGGACATTCTTGACACATCACATATACCACACACCATGGTTCTAGATATGCTCCACTACTGAACTTACTATCAGCGTAGTAATCCAAACTGAACACTGCGTCACCAGCTTGAACAAAGAGAGCTTCAGAAAGCCAGAGAGGACTAAACTCTCATCCACCAAAAGAAGGTATACTTTCATCCTCAACCTAGAACTTCTGCCAAAAGCTCCAAGAGAATTAGAACCTCCTTACATTTTCAACTAAATACTCTTCTGCACAAGAGCAATCAGTTTCAAGCATCCTGCTTGAATGCACACAATGAAACCAACCCAATTCCACCTTTTGATTGATCTCAATCTTCTTCAGAACTCCCACAAGATATCCTGATCCACCTATGAAACCAGATCTTCAAGTCATATGAACTACTTGCTCCAAAGCAAGACATCTTGGATTCACCAAGCCTCTTAGTCATGTAACATCTTCTCAAACCACAGCTCCCGCAAACTGTATGAGATAGATCTTTTTGAAGCATCCATAACTTCCATTACTGTAGATCACCTCTATCTTAGGCTGATGTGCCACATCACCAGCTGAGACTTCTGATGTTAAGCTAGATGTCAAAACATTATGATATCCAAATGTTGAATTCAGCTCTTCCTTCTGCCACTTAGAAGAACCTCCTCCCTTAGCAAAAACAGATTTCCATGCTCTCATAGACTTGATTCAACAATCAAGTTTGAGTAGACAACCTACATCCTGCTCAGAAACTCCAAAGACTTCAAACCTACCACATCTGAATCTTCATAAAATAAGTAGTCCAAGACTACCCCATAACTATACCAAATAATCCCACTTCTAAATACACTATAGAACACACAATCTTATCTCAAGATTCTTTTAACCATCATGATTGTTTCACCGAGTTCTCACACACCAACACACCACGAAGAGAAATAAACAGCCACATAGAGAAAAGTATATTCTCAACACTTCAACAGTCCTACACTTTTACATTAGACATATACATAGTCTCTCGTCAATGTATTTTGTCATTAGTTGAATGCACAACCTTATCAAAAGCAGACAAATACTCAACTCCTGTCAAGGTAACCTTCTCACACAACAGGCATCTGTTGATTCTTCTTCAAAACAAACCATCATGACAACCATTCACACCACAAACGCATTCCAGGTTAGGTATGTGTCTAGACCTTTCACTCCTCCCTGAGCAAAGAACTGAAATGATGTTTCAACATTAGTTCCGACATCAGCAATCATAGTAAATCACACTAAACATCTACTATGGATTTGGAGACTACAACCATAGTAATTCACGCATATCTCTTGCAGGGAACACATGAGAACATATCAACATCTGATCAACTTCCAAGATCAGACCAACAAAACTGCAGTAACTTACATAACACACTCTTCCAGAAGCTTCTTCTTATAAGCACAAGGTTCAGACCTTTTGTCTAACTTAAGAGTGATAACTGCCTTCCTTCTGCATCTAAAGCCAGACTGGAAGAGTTCATTCCTTACAACTAATGCAGACACCAATTGACCACAGGCTGATTTACACTGCTACTGCACACAAACTCTTGGATGCATTTTCCCTATAATATTGTCCTCAGACAGTTTAGCTCAAACAAGGATCATCTCATTCTCTTCTGCTATCAAGATTACTACATTTTCTTCAACCAGCTCCATCTGAAATGCTATGATATTATGAACAGCATCTCAAAAATTATTCAAATTCACAGCTTCAGTGATCCTTCAAAACATCTACAATCTAATAGGTCTTTGACTCAGCATTTACCATAAACTGCTGATGTGTAGCGCGATGTCGAAACATTAGGATTGACATATCAAGCTCAGCTTCTTCCTTGATGAAACTTCCTCCAGTTCATGATTTTGAAAATCAGAAACATGTACCTTCACAAGAGAATTCATCTTCAGATATACCAGAACTACATTGGACACCATAACCAGGAAGATCTCCTAATTAGGTCACCATAAATACGCTTAAGAGATAACTTATCAAGATCTTCACTCCCGCATGAAAGATTTGACAGTGATACTCTTTTGCTTTGGCTCTACCCTCTTCTTTCATCATCAATGTTCTGGACAGATTGGTCTACAATACCTAATTTAAAATAAATTCTTCTTCTGCTGAGGAGACCAAACTCTAAAGTCTTTCCAAGAAAATACCTTCCTAAAGTATCACTACCAGAGACACAAGAACCAACCAGGGTTACGTCAGATACCATGCAGCGGAACACACAACAACTCCTCAACACCCTTCAGGCACTACTCAATAATCCTTGCACACCATCACCATAATCCAAGTGCCAACAAAAAATAAATCAAACTCACAACAGCAGTTCTCCACCAAAGCTACACACCAGACAGGTCCAATACATACCCTGTCATGAACAATCCATCCTTCACTTCAAGGGATCAAACAAACAACTATATGAACTGACCAAGTCCATAACTCAGCAAAACTATCTTCCTTGCACATGAACCTGAAAGTATCTTCCCTAGATCTCATCCAGAAACAGACAGGATGCCTGCTCTGATTCCAATTAAAATTCTAGTATAACAGATCCCAGATGTCCTACATGATGTCGAGACATCTGGTCTGACATAAACAGCAAGGCAATTATAGACATTTAAAGAAGTTGCTGAAAAGTAAATTGCACACAGAATTTGTTCACCCAGTTCGGTCTAACAACCTACATCTGGGGGCATATCAAGCCAGGAAGCAAGTCCACTATTAGCAGTATCAAATTACAGATTCAACAAACCAGTTGACAATCCACTAACTTATTCACTACCCAATGACCCTTATATCTAAGAAACCACTTAGATATGAGAAACCACTCACTCCCTATCATTGCAATGATGTCTAGCAGTCAACATCTCAGTCACTGCATCAACAGCTTGATTTCCAAAATCTCTCCAAACACGTAGAAGACACACTCCTATAACAATACCTAGACATGACCCTCATGACTAAGAACAATACTTCCTCTAAGAACAATACATCTCTTACCTATTGGCTTCGAGATAAACACGATGACCATCCCACAAACCGAGTGGTTCATCGACCAACACAGCCCTTATAATCTACATAATGGTTGGCTTCTTAAAACTAGGTTGCAATGTTACTATTTATAACCTATTTCCCAATTGGATTTGGGCCTTCAAATCACAACAAATCTGCAAAAGATTATGCTACTAATTAGATCTTCAATCAAATCTTCAATCAAATCTTCATATTTTAAATACTTATTCTCCATATCTTTTTGCATTAAAATAGAAACAAACTAATCTTCTCCATAAATGATTGCAATAGAATGTATCTAACCCATGATATTCGCCTGCAATCTCTGATTCTCTTCAGCATAATATCTCATTAAAAACAAAAACCTGCGCAGCCCTAAAAAAAATCTCAGACTGATGTTCACAAACTGATGTCAAGACATCGGGTTTAACATCAGCACACAACTGCAACCCTTACAACTTTAACAAAACTAGAATGTTAACTAAACATACCAATAATCTTAGAAGCTCTTGTTGAAACATCAACCATGACATCCACATTGTTTTACCAAAATTCCAGCCAACTACAAGAACTAACACATTGCATTATTTTGTGTTTGGTGAAATATGAATGAAATTGACAAGTATGTCGTGATGGTGTGCTTCTGTTATTTGATTGTGTGAGTACTACCTTTAACATGTATTATACACCGTTATTTGTTGAATGTAGTTCTCACCCCTTTGTTGTTTGTTGCGTCTGTGCTTCTTCAGAAGTACAGATAATCTAGGTATTTCAGTGTGCAAGGCGTGCGTGTTGCTTGATCGAGTCTTAGGAGTCGCTCTGATACGTAACACGGGATTTGGGGAATTTTTATCATTTGTTATTAGTTATTCGTTATTCATTTGGTTACGTATCGTTTGGTTTATTAAACTTATGGTGGAGCACGTTTTATGTGGAATTTTGGTGTTGTTTGCAAATTGCGGTATTTTGAATAAAAAAATGATTTCCGCTGCTTATTAATGAAAAGGAGTATTTTTTGTTGGTTTTAATGATGTAGCATCCTATTTTTTGGTTGTAACTCTGATTATTTTCGTAATATTTATATATTTTATAAAAATCGGAAAGTGGGGTGTTACAATTGGTATCAGAGCAGGTCCGTCCATCCGGCCAGGTTTTGTAGTAGAGTCTGTCCTTAGAATAGGAGTCGATTGTGTGTTCTGACCGTATGCTGATTGTTGAACAGTATGGCAGGAAGGAATGATGCTGCTCTTGTTGCTGCTATGCAAGCCATGGCACAAGCGGTAGAGAACACCAATCAGACTGGGGGTGCGCAATTCCGCGACTTAGCACAGTTCTAGAGCAATAAGCCGCCTACATATGAGGGAGGTATTTTGGATCCAGAGGCTGCACAGAAATGGCTGAAGGCTGTTGAGAAGATCTTCAGGAGCATGGGATGCAGTGATGCTCAGAAAGTACGGTTTGGCACTCATATGCTGGAGGGAGAGGCTGAAGCCTGGTGGGACAATAGTCGTCAGAGGTTGGAAGTTGCGGGTACGGAGATTACTTGGTCGGTGTTTCAAGCTAAGTTTCTGGAAAAGTACTTTCCGGAAGATATTCGTAGTGCAAAGGAGATCGAATTCCTGGAGCTGAAATAGGGTAACATGACTGTTGCTGAATATGCTGCTCGGTTTGAAGAGTTGGTGCAGTATTATGCTCATTACAATACAGAAGAGGCTATGAATTTGAAATGCTTGAAGTTTGAGAATGGTTTGCGTCCCGAGATCAAACTGGGCATTGCTTGTCAGAAGATAAGGAATTATCCAGAGCTGGTAAGCAGAAGCAGGATCAATGACAATGATAACAGAGCCAGAATTTCCCATTACAAAGCTGTGAATGATAAAAAGGGTAAGCAGAGATTTAGGGGTACTCCTTATAGTGCTCCAACTGATAAAGGGAAACAGAAAGCTGCGGCCGAAAAGGAACCAAAAGAAGGGGGAGTGGTTCCTGATACTCTCAAGTGTTTCAGATGTGGTGGCGGGGGTCACCGTGCTAATAATTGTCTGAATGAAGTGAAGAAGTGTTTCAAGTGTGGGCGACCAGGTCATGTGATAGCGGATTGTAAAGCCACTATGCCCACCTGTTATAACTGTGGAGAAAAAGGTTATATCAACACTCACTGTGAGAAGCCAAAGAAGTCTCAGGCCGGTGGAAAAGTGTTTGCCTTGGTGGGAGCCCAATCCACCGATGAGGAATGTTCCGTCAAAGGTACTTGTTTTATTAGTGATATTCTTTTGATTTCTATCATTGACACGGGTGCAACCCACTCGTTTATTTCTGTTGACTGTGTGGAGAGATTAGGAATTGTGCCGTCTACTCTAGATCAGAGGATGACGATTGAAACTCTGTCTATTGGTTATGTGGTTACTTCCTTGGTGTGTTTGAAGTGTCCGCTGACTATGTTTGGTAGGGATTTCAGGGTGGACTTGATTTGTTTTCCACTCGGTAATCTCGATGTGATTTTGGGGATGAACTGGTTGGAGTTCAACCGAGTTTATATTGATTCTTTTAGGAAGACATTATTGTTTCTTACTCCTGAAGAAGAAGCATTAGCGGATTCTTTGTCTAGTAGAGACTTGAGGACGTTGTTGGAGGATGAAGCTAAGATGTTTGTAGTGTTTGCCTCGTTATCATTGGAAAGCAAGACTTCAGTTAATGAGTTACCGGTGGTGAGTAAATTTCCTGAAGTGTTTCCAGATGATATTACAGAGTTGCCTCCGACGAGAGAAGTTGAATTTAATATTGATCTTGTTCCTGGTACCAGACCTATATCTATGGCACCGTACAGGATATCTGCATCAGAATTGGCAGAGTTGAAATCTCAGATTGGGGAATTGCTCGATAAGAAGTTTATTAGACCGAGTGTGTTGTCGTGGGGAGCTCCAGTGTTGTTGGTGAAAAAGAAGGATGGTAGTATGCGTCTGTGCATTGATTACCGTTAGTTGAATAAAGTGACCCTTAAGAATAAGTATCCACTTCCGAGGATTGATGACTTAATGGGTCATCTTGTGGGAGCTCGTGTTTTCAGCAAAATTGATTTGCGGTCGGGTTACCATCAGATTAGAGTAAAGGAAGATGACATTCAGAAGACTGCGTTCAGAACTCGCTATGGACATTACGAATATGCAGTGATGCCTTTCGGAGTGTCTAATGCGCCGGGTGTGTTTATGGAGTATATGAATCGTATCTTTCATTCTTATCTGGATCAGTTTATTGTGGTATTTATTGATGATATACTGATTTATTCTAAGACTGACGAGGATCACGCAGAACATTTGAGGATTGCATTGCAGGTTTTGAAGGATAATAAATTGTTTACAAAATTCTCGAAATGTGAGTTCTGGTTGAAGACTGTGAGTTTCTTGGGTCATGTTATTTCTGGTGATGGTATAGCGGTGGATCCATCTAAAGTAAGTGCATTACTTCAGTGGGAAGCTCCGAAGACAGCAACAGAGATTAGAAGCTTTTTGGGTTTGGCAGGTTACTATAGAAGATTCATTGAAGGGTTTTCTAATTTGGCATTACCGTTGACGCAGTTAACTAGAAAGAATCAAGTTTTTGTTTGGGATGCGGCTTGTGAGGAAAGTTTTGAGGAATTGAAGAAGAAATTAACTACGGCACCGGCGTTAATTCTACCAAGTCCAAGTGAACCTTTTGTGGTGTATTGTGATGCATCTAAGATGATATTAAGCGGAGTGTTGATGCAAGATGGCAAGGTGGTAGCATATGCTTCGCGGCAATTGAGGGTACACGAGAGGAATTATCCTACTCATGATCTTGAATTAGCTGCAGTGGATTTTATATTGAAAATTTGGAGACATTATTTGTATAGATCGAGATTTGAATTATTTAGTGATCACAAAAGTTTCAAGTATTTATTCGATCAGAAGGAATTGAATATGAGGCAGAGGAGATGGTTGGAGTTCTTGGAAGACTATGATTTTAACTTGAGTTATCATCCGGGAAAAGCTAATATTGTAGCAGATGTGCTAAGTCGGAAGACAATTCATATGTCAGAATTAATGGTAAAAGAAATGGAGTTAATTGAGCAGTTTAGAGACTTGAGTATGGTTTGTGAAACTACACCGGAGAGTGTTAGGCTAGGTATGCTTAAGGTGAATAATGACTTCTTGGATGTGATTAAGGAAAATCAGAGACTTGATGTGAAGCTAGTGGACTTGGTACCTACAGAAGGAGGTGATCCTGATAATGATTTTAAAGTGGATAATGTTGGTGTGTTGAGATTCCGGGGCAGAATTTGTGTACCGGATAATGTGGAATTGAAAAAGGTAATCTTAGAGGAAAGCCACCGGAGTAGCTTGAGTATCCATCCGGGAGCTACAAAAATGTATCATGACTTGAAGAAGTTATTTTGGTGGTCCGGTATGAAAAGGGACATAACTCAGTTTTTTTATTCTTGTTTGATATGTCAAAAGTCAAAGGTGGAACACCAGAAACCGTCGGGGTTAATGCAACCGTTGGAAATTCCATAATGGAAGTGGGACAGTATTACTATGGATTTTGTTACTGGTTTGCCAAATACAGCGAGAGGCTTTGATGCTATTTGGGTAGTGGTGGATCGACTTACGAAATCCGCACATTTTATACCAATTAACATCAGTTTTCCGTTGTCAAAGCTGGTGGAGATTTATATCAGAATCATTGTGAAGTTGCATGTTGTTCAGGCGAGCATAGTGTCGGATAGAGATCCGAGGTTTACTTCAGAATTTTGGAAGAGTCTGCATGAAGCTTTGGGTTCTAAATTGAAGTTGAGCTCGGCTTATCATCCACAGACCGATGGTCAGTCAGAGAGGACTATTCAGTCGTTGGAAGATTTGCTGAGAGCCTGTGTGTTGGAGAAAGGTGGTGCGTGGGATACTCATTTGCCATTGATTGAGTTCACGTATAACAATAACTACCATTCGAGTATTGGAATGGCACCTTTCGAAGCTTTGTATGGTAGGAGGTGTAGGACGCCTCTGTGTTGGTATGAGACTGGTGAGAATGTGGTGCTTGGACCTGAGATTGTGCAACAGACTATTGAGATAATTTAGATGATCCGTGAGAAGATGAAAACGTCTCAGAGTAGGCAGAAAAGTTATCATGACAATCGGAGAAAAGACTTAGAATTTAGTGAAGGTGACCACGTGTTCTTGAGAGTCAACCTAGTGACCGGTGTTGGGCGTGCATTGAAATCAAAGAAGCTGGATCCTAAGTTTATTGGACCGTATCAGATCTTGCAAAGAGTGGGCGCAGTTGCATATAGGGTGGCGTTGCCGCCTGAACTTTCAAACTTGCAACTTCGAAAGTATGTATCTGATCCATCTCAAATTATCCAGAGAGATGAGGTGCAGATTCGAGATAATCTTACTGTGGAGGCGGTGCCGATAAGGATCGAGGATCGCAAGATGAAACAACTCAGAGGAAAGGAGATTCCTTTGGTGAGAGTAGCTTGGGGAGGAGTTGCTGGAGGAAGTGTGACCTGGGAGTTGGAGAGCAGGATGCGAGAGTCGTATCCAGAATTGTTTCCATCAGGTACATTTTCGAGGACGAAAATAATTTAAGTGGGGGAGAGTTGTAACACCCCAATTTAAATTATTTGATCGTCATGTTATTTTTTCCGTTGTTTGTCCTTATTAAGGGTGTGTGTGGTTGAGCGCGTAGGCGTGGAGTCCTTAGTGGGACGGGTAGATTAGAGGTGTCAGGAATAGTTTTGGGGTATGAGTAGTAATAGTATTATTATTATTATTATTATTATTATTATTATTATTATTATTATTATTACTATTATTATTATTATTATTATTATTATTATTATTACTAGTATTATTATAATTATTATGTGAGTAGCATTACTAGTAATATTATTATTTTTATTAAATTAAAAATCTGATTTAATTAAATGGATAATGGGCTAGTGGAGAAAAATAAGGACAATTTGGTCATTAAGCAGAGATTAGTGAGGGTTGGTGAGGAGGGTTAATCATAATTAGAATTTCACAAAGAGAAGGGCTAGGAAGAGGAAGAACAAGGAAGAACTAGGGCTTTGAAGAACCAATTTTTGCAGGAATTTCTGAGTAATTTCGAGGTAATGGGGGAGAATATATTTCAATATTGGTGGTAATAACATGAGAGGGTAGTGGGGAGTCCTTAACCCCGTAGGAATTCGTATGAATATATTCTGTGTTATGAATCTGTTGTTGTATGGTTGAAATTATGTTGAACATTGCATGAATCGATTTATTCTGCATGATTTGTGTGTAAATACATGGTGTTGTTGCTGCTATGTGAATGTTGGTGTTGCAGAACTAATTTTTGTGCAGGTTTAGAGAACGAATTAGATCTAAGACCTGTAATTTTGATTAGTAATGATAGGTGAAAGGTGTAAGATGAAAGATAGAGCCTAAATTTGATGTAGAAACAAGTTTAGGACTGAATTGGAGTGAAAAAGTGAGGATCCCGTAGCAGGACTTGGACCGGTGTGGAGAAACCCAGTTTGCGTAACAGATCTGGCCGTACGCGTATCAGGTAGGTCAATACGCGTAAGGCTGGGGTCAATACGCGTATGGGAGGGCCAAAAAGAGGCTTGGCATGACCCTCTGCCCGTACGCGTAATAGTACGCGTATGGAAGTTTGGGCATTACGCGTAATGGGGGAGGCCTTATGCGTAATGGTGTAGGGAAATGGGGCATTACGCGTATGGTTTGGGTGAGCGAGCTGGCAATACGCGTATGGCACAGGGCAATACACGTATGGCCAGCGAGAGTGCGGAATTTTGCCGTTTCGTGATTCCTTTCCCGTTTTCGCGTTCGAAGTGGTTTCTTTTGGTTTGAGAGGTTGGGGATAGATGCCAGAACTTGAGAAATGTAGAATTGGTGATAAAAATAATCGATTTAGTAATTTTAGTGGATTAATTATATAATTAGCAAATTGAACGCCGTGTGAGGATTTTCTTGTTGTGATGTGTGTGATGGTGAGCAGATGTTGAGACACTGCTTAGAGATTACAGGTTCGGGGGTTGGTTATACTAAGGGAAGGTATTAGCACCCTTAATATCTATAGTACTCTACAGGAGCCTCTTGTTAGTATTTGTGTTATGTTATGTTTGCTTGCGAAGGGAAATGTGCTAAGGTAAAGACCTAGGGGTATATACACTAAGTATGTCCGCCAAGACATCGCATCTCGTGCCTACGTATCCTGACGGGAATGGAATCAGAGCATTCGTAGTTCCCTTGGTTACGGGGTAAAAGGGTGTAGAAGAAAATGGAATCCTGGAAGGCATCAGATGTAAAGGTAAAAAAAGTGGAATCCCGGAAAGCATTGGATGTAAGAGAAAAGTGATGGAAAAAGAAAAAGGTAGAATCCAAGGTGGCATTGGATGCAGGAGAAAAGGTGAAATCCGAGAAGGCATCGGATGTGAAGAAAAAGTGATGGAAAAAGAAAAATGTAGCACGCTAGGATCATCACAATCCTATGCCTACGTATTCTCAAAAGGTACTTTGAGAAATCAGAGCAATCGTAGTTCCCCTAAAAGGGGGTGAGGAACTCTTGACTGCGCTCAAGGTTCCAAGGGAAAGCGGGGTGAAAAGCTTGAAAGCAAAGCTTGTGAGGATTGATTGTTTAGGAGAATAGATTAATGACTATCTCTTATGAAAGGATTTGAAGGGTTAAAGGTTGGTGAAGGAGAAAAGATTAATGTCTATCTCTTGTGAAGGTTTAAAGAAAAGTTTAAGAGTTAGGTGGAAGAAAGAAAAGGTGAAAAAGAAAAAGGTGGGAAAAGAAAGGTGAAAAAGGAAAAGGTGGAAAAAGAAGGGTGAAAAAGGAAAAGGTAAAAAAGAAAGGTGAAAAGGAAAGGTTAAAAAGAAAAAAGTAGAGAAAGAAAGGTGAAAAAGGAAAAGGTGGAAAAAGAAAGGTTTAAGAGTTATAAGCGATTAATGGCTATCTCTTGGGGAATGCTAGGTTAAAATGGAATGAGATATCCATGACTTTGAGGTCAATATGGAGACTTTCCTTTGGAATGGGGGAGATAATAATTTATAAACAAGAGTTAAGGGATTGAAAGTAAATGAACAATACGAGTACGGCAAAGATGATATTTTCAAAGTTTTGGAATCGGAAACATGTTATGAAAATTAGCAACAAAAGCTAAGACATATAAACAACAAAAATGATATTGTTCAAGTCAAGAAACCACAAATAAATATTTACATGCCAACTGAAAAGTTCTTACAAAAACCGGTTGGTGATTTTTCATAAAAAGAGTTCGAGAACCGAGTATGAAAATAAAGCATGTTTTTTGTCTTTTTGAATTTTTATCTTATCTTTTAAATATCATTCATAATAAAACCAAACAAAAACTATAGGATATTACAATACTTTTTCCAAAAAAATATTAACATTATAATGAACTTGATAACATCATAGATAAATGATCATGGAACTTTGAAAACAGAGAAACAAAAGAGGTGAATGTTACCTAGTGGAGACGGTCCACTGCCTCTTCAATGACGCGAGTTTTGGAAAAATGAAGACGAGTCTTCTCTCCAGAAAATTTGCAAGAATAATTTGAGGGAGAAAATTGAGAGAGTATTCAGCCTTTGTGTGAGGTGAATCTGGTGTGTCAAATGAGAGAATGAGAGATATTATTTATAGTGTGAATAAAGTGGGAGTGTTGATGTGGCAATTCATGTGACTTTATGAGAATGATTCTTGGCCATTGATAATTGAAGTGTAAGAATGCTTTTTGGCCATTGATAAATCCAAGTCGGCAATCCATGTGACTTTTATATGAATGATTCTTGGCCATTGATAAGTGAAGTGTAAGAATGCTTTTTGGCCATTGATAAATCCAAGTTGGCAATCCATGTGAAGTGTTTGTATTGTAGTGGTCCCCACTTACCATTTTTCCCTTTATGAAGACAAACAAAATAAAAGTAATAATAATAATAATAATAATAATAATAATAATAATAATAAAACTAACAAAAGCTTAGTAATAATAAAACTAATAAAATTAATAATAATAAAAAAGAAATAATAATAAATAAAACTAAAAATAAAAAAAAAAGATAATTGAAAATGGTTAGTAAAAAAACAAAAACAAATTAAATTCTAACGAAAAATGTCTGATTATTGATTAATGGGCTATTTGACTAAAAAATACGAAAATGGTTGACTTAGAATGATATGACAATTGCCAACGAATCTGAGGGTAAAATTTGGGGTATGACAATTGCCTCTATTTAAATATCTTCACCGGATGACGTGAGTAATGAAAATCCTCGGGACATCAAGGTGAAAGGTATTTAAATATAGCAAACCGAAAATTTTGCTCTTAGATGGAACGCAGATGCTAAGGATAAGCAGCGGACATGCAAATGCTAACATGCCCTGAATTTCTAGTATGATAGTATGATGTCACGACAGATGCAAAGATGCAGACAAACAAAAAACCAACAGATAAGGAGCAAGCCATCACAGATGAGCTTATTGGGGAAGGATAAAGGTTAGTATCCACGAGGAAGACTCACTGGGGATACAGACTGACCAACAAAAGGGCCTCACTGGAGAGACTCTGAGGAAACACTGAGGGAAATAAAAGCACACTCCTTACTGGGCATGAAACCAGAAAAAAAGACATGATCTCCATTGGGGATCAATTGGAAATAAAAGGATAGACATCAACAAAAGATTTTATGGGATTTTCTTATACTAAAGAGTTCAAACGGGATCTTCTAGAAAAGCTAGGAAAGACAGAGAAACGCACATCCAAAAAAACATCAGATGGCAAAAGAAATCAAACATCCAATAATGGCTTTGAATGAAAGGTATAACTCACAACATCTAATAATGGCTTTAGATAAAAGTGAACAAAGCAGGGGTCCAATAAGGCATTGGATAAAAGGAAACCAATCATCTAATAATGGCTTTGAATGAAAGGTATAACTCACAATATCTAATAATGGCTTTAGATAAAGTGAACAAAAACTGCATTCAAGAATGGTATTGAATGCAAAGGAACCAGTCATCCAATAATGGCTTTGAATGAAAGGTACAATCACAATATCTAATAATGGCTTTAGATGAATGTGAACAGAGACTGCATTCAAGAATGGCATTGAATGCAAAGAAACCAATCATCCAATAATGGCTTTGAATGAAAGGTACAATCACGATATCTAATAATGGCTTTAGATAAATTGAACAAATACTGCATTCAAGAATGGCATTGAATGCAAAAAAACCAATCATCCAATAATGGCTTTGAATGAAAGGTAAACTTAAACTAATCTGAGAAGGCATCAGATGCAAATGAGACAAAAGGTGAAATCCAAGAAGGCATTGGATAAAAAGAAACCACAACGTCCAAGAAAACATTGAACGAATATGAACAAGGAGATACCCAAGAAAGCATTGGATAAAAGGAATCACAATATCCAAGAAAGCATTGGATGAATGTGAACAAAGATTAAATCCAAGAAAACATTGGATAAAAGGAATCACAATATCCAAGAAAGCATTGGATGACTGTGAAATTTCAAGAATGACACTGAAAGTAAAGGCAAATCACTATATTCAGGAAGGGTATTGAATGATAGTGAAAAAGACATCCAGGAATGACACTGAATGCAAAGGGGAAAACTCATCCAGGAATGGCACTGAATGAAAATATAAGACTTTCAGGAATGGCACTGAAAGATATCCAAGCAAATTTGATGGGGATTACAGAAGGTAGGCAAAACTTCCAGAAATAGCACTGGGAGAAACCAGAGGAATAAGATATCCAGGAATGGCACTGGAGATCAAAAGAGATAGACATCCAAGAATGGCACTGGAATGAAAGAATGTAAAGATCCAGAAATATCACTAGAGTGAAAGAATGTAAAGATTCAGGAATAGCACTAGAATAAAAGAAGACAAACATCCAGGAATGACACTGGAGTGAAAGAATGTAAAGATCCAGGAATAGCACTGGAATGAAAGAAGACAAACATCCAGGAATGACACTGGAGTGAAAGAATGTAAAGATCCAGGAATAACACTGGAATGAAAGAAGACAAACATCTACCAACAGGACTAGATGCACAAGGAAACGACAATATTCAGGAATGAAACTGAATGAAAGGACAGGTAACGTTTTGGTAAGGTAAGACGTGGATAACGACACGACCTCGGGAGAAATGCAAATGAGGATGAAAGACTCATGATATGCATGTGTATATGAATTGTGCAGATGTCATGTGATCAAATGCAAATGCAGACGCTACCGCTCGACTCTTTTGGGGAGAAGACAAGATTGGAAGACTGATTCCTCAACATGGGGATAACTGTCATTTTGCTTGGGGACTAGAGATGCCATTGTTGGACACATCTCTGCCACACTGGTAAACCGTATCAAGTGATGATCCTTGTAGGAAGGATGAAGAGCTGCTTGGGGATTCTTCAATTAAACTGCCCCAGATTAGCTGACTGTTGCAGAGGAACTAATCATTGCTTCAGTTTGTCTGATTCTATAATAACTGCTCATGGTGCTCTTAGAAAGCTTGCCCCAGTATGAGTCTTGAAAGATGATTGTTTTACTGTACACTGGGAAAGCTTGCCCCAGTATGAGTCTTGAAAAATCTTTTGGCTAAACCAATTCTGAGAAGTCGCCATTAAACCACAAATCATGAACTGATTCTCGACAGGATATGGAAGGAAACTTGCCCCTGATTGGATCACCGACCAAGTTTCTCAAATGTTTGAAAATTCCTTAAGGAAAGGCAGTTTACAAACAAAAATATTCATTCAGACATGGTAAATGCAAAGTTCATGCAACTTTTGAAATCAAAATCATTTTCAGAAAGATGCAAAGCACAATGAGTCATCGGTCAGAACACAGCGGTTCAAGACACTAAAGTAAAAAGTTTAAGCAAAAGGTGTAGTGCCAAAACAAATGATCCGCAAAGATCTTTAGGAGTCAGTTTACGTAACCTTACTGTAGTATGCTTTCCAAATAACCTTGCTTCAATTAGGTCTTTTGAGGGTTATAGCGTGGCTTGGTTCACGGTTTAAGAAACAAAGGATAAAAGCTCAAGGTTTATTTGTACCCACCCAGTCTTTGTGATGAACTTCAATCCTACGCTCAGTCAACTCAAACTATGCACTCAAGTTCCCATAGATTAGGAATTGCACTGATGATAATGATAATAGTTCATAAGTCAAGGGACTCTTGAGATGGCGGTCACTGCTTCCTTATGACTTTTGGTTGTCATACAAACTTGTTCTCATTTCTCTTTGTATAAGGTAAGGTTATGAGCTTCCCATCTTTCTTAGATTTTGCCTCGAAAGGGACTCAGCTCAGTCTTTGAGTAAGGACTTCTTGATGATTCTTCTTTATTTATCACTTTGGGAACAACTTGTACAACATTTATAATTTGGAAAAGTTGAAAGGTGGTGAATGTCTGGCTTAATGATTACGGTGAACCATCATTGACATTTTGACATGAAAGACATCTTCAACACTTGCTTGTTGTGTGCGAAGGAAAACTGTGAATATAAAATTTTGTTGAAATGTATCTTGCATGAAACTCTTGTATTTGAATGCATAATCAAGTTAACTGAGAACTACCCTGCGCCAGGTTAAGATTTCAGGTTTTTATTTGTAAAGAAAAGAAACTTCTACTTCAAGGCTCAAAGGGGTAGACGAGGGATTATCTTCCTTATTTCTCCAGTGTTTAGGGGGTTGAAACAATGCCTTACATCGTCAGGAAAGTTTTGATTCGAAAGCATACCAACAGTAGTTATGGGTATTTACGTTTTCATCATCCTCCCTCCAATCTTTGCATAATCAAAAGGAAAGTGGAAAAGAGATAAAACATTTTACAAAAGAAAGCATAAAGACGTAATTGGCAAACACAAATGAATTGAATGAAAAGTTGCAATGCTCATTTCATTAATTGTGAAAGTACAAACATAATTTGAAGGCAAACAGCCAGTAAAAAATAAGGAAAATGCAAACAACAAGAAACAACGCCTAGTGACTAATCAAACACAAGGATGAGCTGTCCTGTCTTCAAGAAGTAGCTGAGTCGAAGTCAACTAAGGCTTCACTTGGTGTGCCCTGGCAGAGGGTTGCTCTGTACATTGGGATTGTCCTTAAAGGAGAGGATTTTGTTTCTCATTAGCTCTTGTACTCCAGCCTTCAATGCAAAGCAACCTTCCAAGTTATGGCCTGCACCACCTTGATGGTATTCACAATGAAGATCAGCCCTATAGCCGGCTGGAAGAGGATTTGGAGGAGGAGGCAAAGGCCTTGTGGTAATCAAACCTTGCTGAACCATACCAGGATAAAGTTCGGTGTATGTCATTGGAATAGGATCAAATTGATTCCTATTACGATACTGGCTCTGTCCTGCAGCCGGACGTTGGAGAGCTTGAGCTGGTCGTGGAGCAGTAACCACGGGAGTGACAACAGCACCAGTAGGGTGAATAGTATACTGAGGTTGGGGACGAGGCCTTCTCACTTCAAACATTACAGCGTTGGTCTGATCTTCCTTCTTCTTCTGAAAGTTTCCATAGGATTTATTCACAGCATTAGAAGATTCAGCCGCATTTGACACTTTTCCATTCTTAAGTCCTTCCTCGAGTCTTTGCCCAATAGTAACCAAATCAGTGAAGTTGGAAGAAACACTTCCAATCATCTTCTCCCAATAGAATGGGGACAAGGTATCCATGAACATTCCAGTTAATTCCTTTTCGGCCAAGGGAGGTTCAACCTGGGAAGCCAACTCCCTCCAGCGCTGAGCATACTCCTTAAAAGATTCATTTTCATGTTGAGTCATGTTTTTCAGTTGATGGCGATCAAGAGCCATGTCGAGGTTATACTTGTACTGCTTCATGAAGGCATTTGTGATATCTTGGAAGCAGTGGATGGAATTTTACTCGAGACTCATATACCATTTGAGTGATGCTCCACTCAAGCTGTCTTGAAAACGGTGGATAAGCAGTTTTTGATTTTTGGCATGAGCAGTCATCTTGCGAAGATACATGACCAAATGAGCTCTTGGGCAAGAGTGGCCCTTGTACTTCACAAAATCTGGAGTTATGAACTTAGCAGGCATAACAGGGTCAGATACTAAGCACATGCTATCTGTATCCACATTAAAGAAATCAGTACCCTCAACGGCTTTGAGTCTCTTCTCCATGCTCTGAAACTGCTCTCGAACAACTTCAGGTTCAACAAAGTCTTCACGGTCTTCACCTTGAGCACTGGAAGCATTGTACTCATAGAGGGGGTTTATAAAAGAAGCTCGAATAGTCTGTGGAACTGTATGAACCACAGGTCTAGGCTCGGTAAAAACAGGAGCTTGAAATACTGGTCTAGCAGTCTGACCAATCATAGTAGTAGATGCAAGAGGTGGAGAATAGTTGTGTGGCAAACCAAACTCTGGCCAAGTTGAAGGCGGCATCTAAACAGGTGGAGGATCAGCGCTTAAAACTTCTTGGATGACAGTCCTTTGGGGTGGCTCTCCCCTAGTAATCAAGACTTGAAGTATTTCAGTGAGTTTGGTCACACTTGACTTATGGTCGTCGATCTCCATTCGGATCTCAGCATTGTGTACCTCTTGCTCTGACATCCTTCGTCTGTAGTTAGCTCTAGTCCGGTATCGGTGTCGAGGAATCAGCTTGACGACCACAGACAGACTCTGGAATGTAGAGACAACTGGAGATGAGTAACGGGACAGACAGACATATGCAATGAATCATGCAAAGATGCAAATGATATGCAATGCAATGCAAACATGATGCAAAAACAACATGCAACAGGATCAAAGGTTCCAGATCACATCATGGAGTCTAGGTAAATAACCAACCATAGGGTATGTACTAGGGTTTTTGTATCTGTAGAACAAGGTTCTAAGAAGTTCAAAGAGTCTACATAAATCCTTCGGATATTATCGGCCTACGTGACTACTCACGTGGGTTAATAATATTCTCAAGATAAACTCGTCTGAGTGTAGTATCGCGTATCAACCATTTGGGACTACTCCCTCATAGCCATCGCACTACGTCCTAAAAAGGCTAAGTGGGGTGAAGGTAACTACGGTCCTCAGAATCCCTGGCTCCCAATTGAAAAAGTAATATCAATGCGACTGCTCACATCAGACATCAACAATCCCAAAGGGCCTCATCTGAGTGTGGTCATCATATGCCATAAATTGTTAGGACTACTCCCAACAACCGACTATTGATTACACCACAATCCTATCATAAGTGCTCTCAAGTCCGGGTTAGGACTTATCCTCACCACTAAAAGTAACAACCCTGCATACAGAAAATCCAAGCACAACAGGTATATACAAATATACAAGCTATACAAATGTACAAGCAAGCAAACATATAAATAGCACAAATACAAACAAGGTAGGCTTAACCCTCTTAGTGCGGAATCCCCAGTGAAGTCGCCATTTCTGTTACGGTGAGAATCGGATAACAAGCTATTAATTAACTTGCATCACACATCTTTGAAATTCACCACCGAGATTTGATTTATCCAAAGGAAAGGGTAAAGATCGAAAAACCATAAGTGCGCTATGTTGAGACACAGCTTAGAGATTGCAGGTTCGGGGGTTGGTTATACTAAGGGAAGGTATTAGCACCCTTAATATCTATAGTACTCTACAGGAGCCTCTTGTTAGTATTTGTGTTATGTTATGTTTGCTTGCGAAGGGAAATGTGCTAAGGTAAATACCTAGGGGTATATACACTAAGTATGCTTGCCAAGACATCGCATCTCGTGCCTACGTATCCTGACGGGAATGGAATCAGAGCATTCGTAGTTCCCCTGGTTACGGGGTAAAAGGGTGTAGAAGAAAATGGAATCCGGGAAGGCATCGGATGTAAAGGTAAAAAGAGTGGAATCCAGGAAAGCATTGGATGTAAGAGAAAAGTGATGGAAAAAGAAAAAGGTAGAATCCAAGATGGCATTGGATGCAGGAGAAAAGGTGAAATCCGAGAAGGCATCGGATGTGAAGGAAAAGTGATGGAAAAAGAAAAAGGTAGCTCGCTAGGATCATCGCAATCCTATGCCTACGTATTCTCAAAAGGTACTTTGAGAAATCAGAGCAATCGTAGTTTCCCTAAAAGGGGGTGAGGAACTCTTGACTGCGGTCAAGGTTCCAAGGGAAAGCAGGGTGAAAAGCTTGAAAGCAAAGCTTGTGAGGATTGATTGTTTAGGAGAATATATTAATGGCTATCTCTTATGAAAGGATTTGAAGGGTTAAAAGTTGGTGAAGGAGAAGAGATTAATGGGTATCTCTTGTGAAGGTTTAAAGAAAGGTTAAAGAGTTAGGTGGAAGAAAGAAAAGGCGAAAAAGAAAAAGGTGGGAAAAGAAAGGTGAAAAAGGAAAAGGCGGAAAAAGAAGGGTGAAAAAGGAAAAGGTAAAAAAGAAAGGTGAAAAGGAAAGGTGAAAAAGAAAAAAGTAGAGAAAGAAAGGTGAAAAAGGAAAAGGTGGAAAAAGAAAGGTTTAAGAGTTATAAGAGATTAATGGCTATCTCTTGGGGAAGGCTAGGTTAAAATGGAATGAGCTATCCATCACTTTGAGGTCAATAGGGAGACTTTCCTTTGGAATGGGGGAGATGATAATTTATAAACAAGAGTTAAGGGATTGAAAGTAAATGAACAGTACGAGTACGGCAAAGATGATATTTTCAAAGTTTTGGAATCGGAAACATGTTATGAAAATTTGCAACAAAAGCTAATACATATAAACAACAAAAATGATATTGTTCAAGTCAAGAAACCAGAAACAAATATTTACATGCCAACTGAAAAGTTCTTATAGAAACCGGTCGGTGATTTTTCATAAAAAGAGTTAGAGAACCGAGTATGAAAATAAAGCATGTTTTTTGTCTTTTTGAATTTTTATCTTATATTTTAAACATCATTCATAATAAAACCAAAAAAAAACTATAGGATATTACAATACTTTTTCCAGAAAAATATTAACATGCTAATGAACTTGATAACAGCATAGATAAATGATCATGGCACTTTGAAAACGGAGAAACAAAAGAGGTGAATGTTACCTAGTGGAGACGGTCCACTGCCTCTTCAATGACGCGAGTTCTAAAAAAATGAAGACGAGCCTTCTCTCCAGAAAATTTGCAAGAATAATTTGAGGGAGAAAATTGAGAGAGTATTCAGCCTTTGTGTGGGGTGAATCTGGTGTGTCAAATGAGAGAATGAGAGATATTATTTATAGTGTGAATAAAGTGGGAGTGTTGATGTGGCAATTCATGTGACTTTATGAGAATGATTCTTGGTCATTGATAATTGAAGTGTAAGAATGTTTTTTGGCCATTGATAAATCCAAGTTGGCAATCCATATGACTTTTATGAGAATGATTCTTGGCCATTGATAAGTGAAGTGTAAGAATGCTTTTTGGCCATTGATAAATCCAAGTTGGCAATCCATGTGAAGTGTTTGTATTGTAGTGGTCCCCACTTACCATTTTTCTCTTTATGAAGACAAACAAAATAAAAGTAATAATAATAATAATAATAAAACTAACAAAAGCTTAGTAATAATAAAACTAATAATAATAAAACTAATAAAATTAATAATAATAATAAAATAATAATAATAAATAAAACTAAAAATAATAAAAAAAAGATAATTGAAAATGGTTAGTAAAAACAACAAAAACAAATTAAATTCTAACGAAAAATGTCTGATTATTGATTAATGGGCTATTTGACTAAAAAATACGAAAATTGTTGACTTAAAATGATATGACAAATGCCAACGAATCTGAGGGTAAAATTTGGGGTATGACATATGTGTTTGGTGAAATCTGAGTGAAATTGACAAGTATGTCATGATGGTGTGCTTCTGTTATTTGATTGTGTAAGTACTACCTTTAACATGTATTATACACCGTTATTTGTTGAATGTAGTTCCCACCCCTTTGTTGTTTGTTGCGTTTGTGCTTCTTCGGAAGTACAGATAATCCAGGTACTTGAGTGTGCAGGGAGTGCGTGTTGCTTGATCGAGTCTTAGGAGTCGCTCTGATACGTAACACAGGATTTGGGGAATTTTTATCATTTGTTATTCGTTATTCGTTATTTATTTGGTTACGTATCATTTGGTTTATTGAACTTATGGTGGACCACGTTTTATGTTGAATTTTGGTGTTGTTCGTAAATTGCCGTATTTTGAATAAAACAATGATTTCCGCTGCTTATTAATGAAAAGGAGTTTTTGTTGTTGGTTTTATTGATGTAGCATCCTACTTTTTGTTGTAACTCTATTTATTTTCGTAATATTTATATATTTTATAAAAATGGGAAAGTGGGGTGTTACATGGGCCCCTATTCGGTTATTTTGTTAAGAACTTAGTGTCTGGACTATTTGTGAGGTTTTTGGTAAGATGTTAGGATTTGGTGCTTTTGGGTTGATATCTGAAGGTACTGGATTTTGGGTTTTTGATTAGTATGCTCGCTAAGATTTTACAATCTTATGCCTACGTATTCCCGTTTAACGAAACAGGGAAATCAGAGCGATCGTAGTTCCTCCTATTCTATGGGAGGAAAAAGGTCGTTTTGGTGTCTTGTTCAAAGCCCAAGACATGAAGCTAAAGGTGATTTGTATCTTGTTCAAAGCATAAGATGTGAAGCTAAAGGGTTTTGGATGAGAGAGAATTTGTCATCTCTAAAGGGGGATATTTGGTCTATTTATCACAACTGTTGGGTGAGTGATTATAAAGGAGAATTACTTTAATTGGGATATGTGAATCCAGCAATGCCATAATTTCCTTTATAGGGGATTTTTAACCTGAAGGAGAAGACTTTAACTCAGTGTAGAGCAATGCCATCATTCCTTAGGAATTTCTCATGCTAAAAGAGGGACAGTGGCGTGGATGTAAATAATCCAGAGGCTTACCGCTTACAGCAATTAGATGAAGGAAAAGGAGTTGTTGATGTTTGTATGCTGTGAGCAAGGTACAGATTTTATGCCAAAAGGTTAATTGACTCAACCGAGCTTTTCCTTATACAAATCCTAAGAGGAGGCGATTGACCCAACAAGAGGGTGCCTTTTATTTGTTGTCTCGTACGAAGCCCGAGATAGAGGCTAAAAGGGTTGTGACTCAATAAGAGAGTCTTTTATACTCAACAAGAGAGTGATTTGATGTCTCGTACGAAGCCCGAGATATAGGCAAAAGGGAGATTCACTCAACAAGAGAGTCTTTTATACTCAACAAGAGAGTGTTTTAGTATATCATACGAAGCCCGAGATAGAGGCTAAAAGGGAAGTGACTCAACAAGAGGGTCTTTTATACTCAACAAGAGAGTGTTTTAGTATCTCGTACGAAATCCGAGATAGAGGCTAAAAGGGAGACTGACTCAACAAGTTGAGAGTCTGAAAAGGTTAACTCCGCTGGGGAGAGTCATTGTACAAAGCCCAAGAGGAGGCTACCTTACCGCCGTGGATTCTGGAGATCCTGAAGCGAGTCCAAGTATAGGGAACTCTCATGAGAGAGACCGGGTTTCTGCCTATGTTTGAAGGGAACTTGAGAATGTCTTTGAGACTCAAGGGTCTTAGACTGTCCAAGTCTAGAGTTTTATCTTTTGTATAATGCCCAAGAGGAGGCACGGGTATTAAGGGATAGGTATTAACTCCACAACAGCCAAAGTTTTGACAGTGGAAAAACTGCTCTAGCAAAGGATGACTAAGTTCTGTCTTATACCTTTAAGAGGTCGTCAGGGTCCTTGTATTAAGCCCAAGAGAAGGCATGAGAACTTCTAAGAAGCCGAAGGGTCCTTGTACAATGTCCATGAGGAGGCGAGGATACTTTTAGGAAGCCTGTGGGTCCCCAAACCAAGAGAAGTTCAAGATATGCTATTCACAGAGAATAGATCAAGCCAGGAAGGTTCTTGAATTTGGAAGTAACTCAAGAGATACTATTCACGGAGAATAGATCAACTCAGGGCAGTAGAGTTTCTTTGACAATTTCTAAGAGTGACAGTCTGAGAAAGGGTTCACCGAGAATGCTGCCTTTCACGTTTCCATATTGTTTAACCCCAAGAGGAGGGAAGACTGTATTTGGTAATCCTATGGGGGATCTAGTTTTGACTGTATTTAAGAGTGACCAACAAGGCTTTACCTAGTGCTAGACGTAGATGCCGGGGAAAACTCTAAATAACTATACTAGTATTATACAGTTGATATTTGAAAAGTATATAAAAAGGATGTGAAAAAAGACTTACAGTGAAGCAGCCCCTCAATACAGTTATATACATATGAAAGCGATAAATGAAGCGGATAAACACTTACCCGTTGTAGAGCTTCCATGCTGTTTTGTTAGTTGTTCAACAAAGAAAGCTTTGATAACAATATTATATTCAAAATCAAAGGAGAAAGTGATTTGAAAAGTTTGTTGGGCTTACAGCTCAAGGAGGGGCCCAAGTTTTAACGATGATCGCACCGCTATTTTGAAAACTGTACAGAGGAACTTATACAATATGTGAGGCCCACAAAGTTTTTATGTACAAGGGGGTTGGGTCTTACACTCTATTAGAGGCCCAAAGGTTTTAAAGAAAGGAAATGGGGCTTATAACACGAGGGTATGCCCAAAAGTTTTTCCGTTTTTGAAATGGCGATCGCGCCGAGGTTTTTGAAAATGCAGTGGGTCTTATACAATGACTGAGGCCCAAAAATGTTTTGATTTTCAAGGGGGATTGGGTCTTACACTCAATTAGAGGCCCAAAGTGTTTTATTTTAAGAAAATGAATGGGTCTTATAGCTCAAGGAGGGGACAAAAAATATTTTAAAAGGCGACAATCGCGCCGTGATTTTGAAAATACAACGGGACTTATACAACATCTGAGGCCCAAAAAAATGGTTTGTATTTACAAAGGATTGTGTCTTACACTCTACTAAGAGGCCCAAAGTGTTTTGAAAATGATTGATGAGGGTTGAAATCAAAGAAACCCTAATTTTGTTTTCCTTAAAAAGTAAATATTTAAAGAAAATCAATAAAAATGATAAAAATACCAAATGAGTTTGAATAAACCACTTGTGATTTTTGTTTAAGGTTTGAAAAATGAGGTTTTAATCACAAGATGAATTAAAACTCATTTGGTTTTGATTTTCAAGGTAAATATTCACTTTTAAAATGTTTAAAAATAATAAAAAATTAATTTATTCACAAAAATACTAATTATATTAAATAAATAATATAAACTTGATTATTTTGTGGAATAAAATATTTCAATATTTTTGTATTTTTTGCAAAAAGAACCAATAAAAAATAATTAAAATTGAGGGAGTTATTAATTTTTTCAAATCATTAAAAATAATAAGAAAAATAATAAAATATGAAAAAGTGGTAAAAAGGAGGATCTGGAGCAAGGGGGACTCAAACCCCAGACCTCTTGTGTGCAGCATGCACGCCTTACCACTGGGGTCGTGATACATCCGTGTATTGAAACACAACTACAAATATACTAGGCTTGCCTTGTTTTTTGGCCTAGCCCAAGGCAAGGCAAGGCAAGATTTTAGTCAGAAACATGAAGGCCATAACTTTCTCATTTCACCATGGGTGGAGACAAAATTTATATGCATCTGGCCAAGAATTTCACAAGGAATCCAATGGTGGTGGTGGTTTTTTTAGAAAACAAATCCTCCTCAAAACCCGATAGTGGTTTTGAAATAGGCCATATTTTGCATTTTCTGTACTACCTCTTGGTACAGGCATGAATTACATGATGAATTGGTTCAAACACAACAAATATAACATGTATGAGATGTGCATGATCATTGGACCTCAAAGCAAGGCATATTTTAAAGAGTTCAAGTTAAAATGCTTACCTCTTTAGGAGCTTTTTGGGCAATCTGTCAAGTGCCTTATTCCATAAATGTTTTGATGCTTTGAACACTCTCAAATGATCCCTTAGAAGCTTTTAGCCAATGTTGATCAATGGGAATCCAAGTCTCCTCTAGCCATTAACTAGAGGTTAAGGCACAGGCTGCTGGTTCCCTTGGTCTTGGATATGTCTTGACTGAATTCAGTTGGAAATGGCTCAGTCCATGCCACCTTGGTGCATCCATTGAATTCTCCAAAACAAAATTGGAGTCTTGTCCCCTCTTTAGGGATTTCCAGGTTTGGCATGCTATTTTTGGTTCCAAGGACTTGGGAGGCTGATGGATCAGTGTTTGTCCCTCCTTGGTCTCCACTTGAGGTGTTCAGATGGATAGACTTGTTTGTGATTTGCAAAAATTGGGCAAATCGAGCAAAATGCACAAATCTGCCTTGCCATGACAGTTTGCAGCAAGGAACATTGGCATGGTCATATCTCATGGCTCAAGTGGGTTTTCATGGGGTTCTTGGCCATTTTGGAAAGCTCTCATATGATACAACATATGTGTGATCATAGTTTTTTTTTATACCTTTTGGATCCAAGTGAAAAATGCCCCTACATTTGGAAAAAACTTAAGGCAGATTCTGACTTAGTGAAAATTTCACTAAGTGTTGGAAAAAAGTGACATTTTCACTTTTTGTGATTGTGGCCATTCCATAACTTGAAATCCATCAGGAACTGGAATGAGGTGTAGTTGACACTTTTAAAGTATGCCATGAGAGCTACAAATCCATCTTTGGATCAGCCCAAATGGTTTCTTGGATCTCAAGTTATGATCCTTGGAAGTTGGTACCCTAGCCACTTTGTTCCATAACTTAGAAAATTTCTAAGTTTTTTATGGTTACCCCTTTTGCACGTTATCCCACTTTTCTTGATTTTCCTTGATGAATGATGATTCCAATCACACATTAACATCATTTTGGGGTCAAAGAACCATAATTGTGAAAAATCTCAAAAAGTCAAAGTTGGCTTTTGTGCACAGTTGACTTTTTGTCAGATGAATTTCAAACTGTGCGATCCTCTATGAAATCAAGTCCTTGACCTAAATCAAACTTGCTGGATTGATTTCATAGGTGTTATAGGGTGTATTGAATCATATCCCAAGGTTTGGGAGCATGCCTGGGTCAAAAGTCAAAGGTACAGTTGACTTTTTCCTCAAAACCCCAATTGTGGTTCTGATGAATTTGAAACTTGTTGATCAAGCTTCTTGGTCCAATTCATTATTGAAAATGGATCAATGTAGTGTATTAGAGACCCTCAAATCATGTCTTGAGGTCTTGGCTCATGATTTGTCCCAAAAGTCAACTTAGGGGTGAATTTGGTCAAGAAACCCTAATTCCTGATTTTTGATGAATGCATCCCTGAGGTTAAATTGACTTGATGATTGGGTCCATGAGGTTCCATGGAGTATATTAGGTTATGCTTTGAAGCATTGGCTCATGCCGAGAGGAAAATTTCCATCTGGAGGCCCTGGTCGACCAAACCCTAATTTGGTGACACTGGCGATCATGAGGCTTGATCTACTTGGAATGCTGCAACATTGTGCTTGATTCTTGTTGTGGGAGTCCTCTTGATCCATTGTGGATGTTTGAGAGGTTAGACAAGTTTGAAGATCATGTAAAATCTTGATTGATATTTTGTCTAAGGCTCAGAGAGGGCTTGAAACCCTAATTTTTTATAGTAGTGAATGCTCACCCTTCTTTAGGGAGACTGATGAGGTATGATGATTCATCCATATTGTGATGATGATTTGACCAATGATGAGAAATCTAAGTGGTCAAAATTTTGGGTATGACATGGGGGATAAACACGGACAAGTGTTAGGAAATAAACATGGCGATTGTTGAGATTAATACGGACGAGTATTGAGGCAAAAGAGGTTAACACAGACGAGTGCCAACCGCGCTGGGGGATGAACACATACGAGTGTCAAGATCAATACGGACGAGTACTGAGAAAGTGGTTAAACACGGACGAGTGTCGAAGATCAATACGGACGAGTATTGAGAAAGTGGATAAACACGGACGAGTGTTGAGGATCAATACGGACGGGTATTGAAAAGAATAAACACGGGCGAGTGTTATGATCAATACGAACGAGTATTGAAAACAAGGAGCAAACACAGACGAGTGTTTAGGTCAATACGAACAGGTATTGAAAAGAATAAACACGTGCGAGTGTTATGATCAATACGGACGAGTATTGAAAAGAAAGAGCAAACACGGATGAGTGTTTAGGTCAATACGGTCGGGTATTGAAAAGAATAAACATGGACGAGTGTTATGATCAATACGAACGAGTATTGAAAAGAAGTGAAGAAAACACGGACGAGTGTTAAGGTCAATACTGACGGGTATTGCAAAAGATTAACACAGACGAGTGCTTAAATCATTACGGACGAGTACTAAAAAGAATAAACACGGACGAGTGCTTGAAAATCAATTGATGAACACAAACGAGTGTCGAAGATTAATATGGATGAGTATTGGACGAGTGTTTAGGTCGAAAAGAATGCGCAAACGAGTGTTTGCAGATCGATGGATGAACACAGACGAGTTTCGAAGATCAACACGGACGAGTATTGAAAAGAAATAAAATAAACACGGACGAGTGTTTAGGTCAATACTGACGCGCATTGAAAATAATAAATACGGACGAGTGTTAAGACTTAATACTTTAAGGTCTACCAGACAAGGATAGGATTCTGAGCATGCGGGCCGGACGAGGGCACAATTTTTGTCTTGACTGAAGGTTAACTCAATATTCCAATCATAAAGTACCAAACTTGGCTTATGCTCTGCATGCATGTTTGAATTTTTCTATGGCGTAATGCTCCATATTGAATGGAAATGCTACGCATTTTTATGGTGTGAGGTAATGACGTTTATGATATGCAAAAGGACACTCCACCGAGAGAAGTGTTATAAAAACTGGAACCAACTCTGCTAGGGAAGACAAACTGAACTACCTTCCAGGTCAATACCTCTGCCAACTAAATTTCTACTCTACCGGGAAGTAGGATTGATGAAAGAAAGTACCAATGGCAATTGGGCTTTGGATCTACTGGGGATATTAATCACTACTGGTTTACCTGCTGAGGAAATTAATAACTAACTCTGCTTGGGGAAATGATACTAACCTCTGCTGGGGATGTGAGGATACGTGAGCCACTGTAATGATTGTGCAGAATACAGTTGGGCTTTTGGTTAGGCCTGGGACCAAATTGATAGTGATTGGATTTTTTTTTGGGATTTATTCTTAGTTGCCAACAAAAGTGGACTTTGAATATGAATTACCAGACGAGAACTGGTTTTAAACGGGTAGATGACCAGACGAGAACTAGTGGAAAAAGAGTAAGTTATCAGACGAGAACTAACTTCTTGTTTTGGTATCAGACGGGAACTGACTTTGTGGTTTTCCAGACGAGAACTGGGCTTTGAAACGGTGTTTACCAGACGGGACTGGTATCTTGAGATGATTTTCCAAATGGGAACTGGTTTTGAAGTGATTTAAGTTACAAAGCTCTTGGTGACAAATTCAGGTTGTGGGCTTAATCCCGATGATAGAATACAATGCTTTATGCTTGAGCGAAGCAACATGACTAATGCATGAGGATGATTTATGCAATGATATGAAGGTTTCCAGGAATGCCCCTGTGTGGATAATGGAAGGAAGGTCTTTGTAGCAAGGCTTCTTCAGAAGGAAAAGGTTATTTGATGGGGTGATAACATGATTCCCCGACACTCGTCTTGAACTCAACAGTTGTTGACAAAATAGAACTTGCTTGAGTAACTTGAAAGCAAGGAGATGTCTTGCCCCAGCGGATTTCAACTTGCCCTAGTCTGGTCCTTGGGAAGGTTCACCTTGAAAGGAGGTTGGAAGCGGCTTGCCATGAGATGACCTCGAGATGGCTTGCCCCAGAATTTGCACCATTAAAAAAACTTGTCCCTGATTAACCGACTCTTGGAATACTTGGCTTCGATGTACTCTTGAGATACCTTGCCCCTGAATAAGCGTTGAAATGACTTAACTTGTGCTGATTGAACATTAGAGGGATTCTCCCTTAATCAAAGAACATCTGGGTGACCTGCCCCTGATTAGTAGAGTCTCGATATGATTCCCTTCTGATCAATCGATTCTCGAATGATTTTCCCCATAATCAGCTGATGCTTGGGGAATCACTTTAAACTGACTAATACCATATGCATTATATGTCATTGCCCCAGATCCATATGACTACAAGGTATTCTTGATTCTGATCAAGTTTGCTGAATGATCCAGTCCTCTTTGACTGCTCCTTGTTGGAATTTCCTCATCCATTACTGACTTATAATTAATATCATTTGTTTATGAATGGTAATTTTAATGCGATGTGTAACACCCCACTTTCCCAATAATAAAAAATATACAAGTAATACGAAAATAATCAGAGTTCCCTTCATAAGTGGGATGTTACACCATGAAAAACATAACCTCAATTTCTCTATTTACTTCATTCACTTCTTTTTTTCTTTCAAAATAAGTTAAAACAGCGGAATGAAACATTTAATCCAAAATCATGGTCCACATAAACTCGTGGTTCACCATGTTTTAAAGTGAGTAATGATACATAACACCTTACACAAAAGAACAATAAAAGATAAAATCCCAAATATTCCCGTGTTACGTATCGGAGCGACTCCTAAGACTCGATCAGGCAACACGCACTCCATGCAATACTCAAGTACCTGGATTATCTGTACTTCCCCAAGAAGCACAGACAAAAGAAACAACAAAAGGGGTGAGAATTACATTCAATAATTAACGGTGCAAAGTACATACCAATGAGTAGTATTCAAGCAATCATACATAATGTGCACACCTTCACGACACCCTTGTCACTTTCTATTATAATTCAACAAACACATAAACAATGCAATACGGCTCAAAGACAATGACGCAATGCAATTGGTGCCACCCACTATGGTTCATTCAATCGAACCCGATTCCTAATGGAATCTGGATAAATCACATACACTCCCATTGAGCAATGATTTATCTCCTGGCACCACGCACCCTGGTTCATTCAATCGAACCCGATTCCTAATGGAATCCGGATAAATCACATACACTCCCACTGAGCAATGATTTATCTCCATCACAACCCCGCATTGTAGTCCGGACAATACTAGGCACCCCTCATGGATTCCCACCTAGCTGTCTCCACCAGACACATCATGAAATGCATGACACAAATGATGCACAAAAACATAAGTATAATAACAACTATTCCTCTTCACGATCCCCTTGATCACACGTGAGACACATACTCAACGTAATACACACTATTATTACTACAACTGTTCAATCAATTCATCATAATACACATAATGAACTACTCACATCATACATTGATATTCATTTATACAATGTAGTTTACCATAAGTTCACAAACAACCACAACCATTATCACCTGCACAAAAATAAAATTCACTAGGATTCACGCCACAAAGGCTACCCACGGCAACATCAATACGATATCATACGTTGAAATTCATTTATTCAATACCTTTATGCCACAAGGCCATCATTCAATAACCACATTCGATATCAAGATTCCACATCATATAAATAGCCTAAAAGCTCCACATTTATATGGCAATAGCTTAACACACGACAAAATACCGACCACACGCATTTTACGCTATAAGAAAATCCGACAGCACGACAATTTCTCAAAAACACGAATTAATTAAATCATATTTTACCCTTCAAACCATTTTTAATAGAAATACTATCTCATTCGCTTTCCAACGCTTCGAACGGGGGTCAAAACGAACTTACAGATTAAAAGATATGAATTTTCCAAGATTTCCCAAAACGAACTTACGGATTAAAAGATATGAATTTTCCAACGCTTCGAACGGGGGTCATAAAACATTATTGAAATTTTTCTCTAAAATCCAACCAATTCAATAATGTTTTATGAAATAAACACATATTCATTCATACCTAACATATAGCAATGATTTGGAACCATAGAACATGAATTCTAACACTTTGGTTTTGATCCCAAATCTCAAAATCTCAACATATCAAATGTTGTAATTTTCCATCAAATTCAAAGAAATATGTGAAAACATATAAATAAGCATTTCCAATTAATTCATAACCTCACCCGACTATACTACGCGATTTATACCGAGTTTCAACCGTGAAAACATCAATTTGCACTTAATTTACCATTAATGCCCAAAATCTCTAATTCTCTATAACTTAATACAAAACTCCTCAAATTTTACCAACAAGCATTTCCGATTAAACCCAAACATCACTTGACTATTCTACGCGTTCTATTGCGCCTTTGAACTGTTAGAACATCGATTCCCACACATTTGTTCTTCAATCCAACCAATAAGGAAAAGTATATATTTCAACAAAACAAATGCAAACAACACATACATATACATACACAAGTATAAAATAGTCGAGATTCACACCCTTACCCGACTAATCACGATTGAAACGGAGGTTTCTTCAATTTTTCCTCTTTCTCCTCTTCTCTCTAATCCTTCTCTTCTCCTCCCCTTTTCTTCTATCTTTTCTATTTTTTATTTTCTTACTAACAAATATATATATATATATATATATATATATATATATATATATATATATAATCTAATATTATATAATATAATCCGATAGGGTAAAACATCTCCAATTGATATTTGTCATCTCAACCCAATTGATCAATTATTCGAGTTACCTTAAATACTCTCTTGAACTAATAATTATTAATCCGTGTCTTTAATAAAATAATTGATCTTCTTTCTTCTTTTCCTCCCACTAACCATAATAATAATAATAATAATAATAATAATAATAATAATACTAATGTTAGACATAATAATAATAATATTCCTCACACTACTATTATTAAATATGTCCCCACATTATTCTTTACTACTTTGTTATTATCCCGACATCTCTATTTTTCCCGATCCGTTAAGGACACTACGCCTACACGCTCAAATACACACACCCTAAACAGGCCAAACAAATAAAATAACACACGACAATTAAATAAATTAAAAGGGGGTGTTACAACTCTCCCCCACTTAAAAATATTTTTGTCCTCGAAAATGTACCTGTTGTAAACAGTTCTGGATACGACTCTCGCATCCCTATTTTCCAACTCCTAGGTCACACTTCCTCCAGCAGCTCCTCCCCAAGCTACTCTCACCAGAGGAATCTCTTTTCCTCTAAGTTGCTTCATCTTGCGATCCTCGATCCTTATCGGCATCGCTTCCACAGTAAGATTATCTAGAATCTGCACTTCATCCCTCTGGATAAATGAGATGGATCACCGTCACTGAATTTTAAGTCTTTCTTCCGATTATCATGATAACTTTTCTGTCTACTCTGAGACACTTTCATACTTTCACAGATCATCTGAATTGCCTCAATAGTTGGTTACACAATCCCTGGCTCAAGCACAATAATCTCATCAGTTCCATACCAACACAGAGGCGTCCCACACCTCCTACCATACAAAGCTTCATAAGGTGCCATTCCAATGCTTAGAATGGTAACTATTGTTATACGTGAACTCAGTCAATGGCAATTGAGTATCCCAAGCACCACCTTTCTCTAACACACTGGCTCTCAACCAATCCTCTAACGGCAGAATAGTCCTCTCTGACTAACCATCGGTCTGTGGATGATAAGCCGAAATCAACTTCAACTTAGATCCCAAAGCTTCTTGCAAGCTCTTCCAGAATTCTGAAGTAAACCTCGGATCTCTATCCGACACTATGCTCGACGGAACACCTTGCAGCTTCACAATTGTTCTGAAATAAATCTCTGCCAGCTTTGAGAACGGAAAACTGATATTAATTGGTATAAAATGTGTGGATTTCGTAAGTCGATCCACCACTACCCAAATAGCATCAAAGCCTCTCGTCGTATTCGGAAAATCAGTAACAAAGTCCATAGTAATACTATCCCACTTCCATTTCGG
Source organism: Lathyrus tuberosus (assembly GCA_022829125.1). Classification (NCBI taxonomy): domain Eukaryota; kingdom Viridiplantae; phylum Streptophyta; class Magnoliopsida; order Fabales; family Fabaceae; genus Lathyrus; species Lathyrus tuberosus. Next base: position 566,533 of record JALAZF010000702.1, read on the forward strand.
AATCTCCAACGGTTGCATCAACCCCGAAGGTTTCTGATGCTCCACTTTTGACTTTTGACATGCCAAATGAGCCTAACCAAACTAAGCCACATCTCTCTTCATACCGGACCACCAAAATAACTTCTTCAAGAATGCTCCTCTTAATCTGCCGGAACATCTGGAACACATACTCTATCACGAAACCTCATGAATTCGGAATTCTCCTCCGTTACCTTGGTTAATTAACATCAATCGACTACCACGCTTCTGATGCGCCACTCTGATTCTCCTTAATTACATCCAAAAGTCATTATTCACTTTAAGCATACCCAATCTAACACTCTCAGGTGTAGTTTCACAAACCATACTCAACTCTCTGAACTGCTCAATTAATTCCAACTCTCTCAGCATAAGCATAGACATATGCAATGACTTTCTGCTCAATGCATCAGCCACTACATTTGCCCTGTCCGGATGATAAATTAAATCAAACTAAAAAATCCTTCAATAGCTCTAACCATCTTCTCTGCCTCATATTCAATCCCTTCTGATCAAACAAATACTTCAGACTCTTATGATCACTGAACGCTTCAAACTTAGAGCCAAACAATTAATGTCTCCAAATTTTCCAACACAAACACCACAGCGACCAGTTACAAGTCATGTTTAAAATAATTCCTTTCATGAACTCGTAATTGTCTCTAAGCATAGACAACAACTTGTCCATTCTACATCAAGACTCCACCAATGCCGCTCTTCGACGCATCATAATACACCACAAAAAGTTCACTCGGGTTAAACAGAAATCAACACTGGAGTGGTCGTCAACCTCTTCTTCAATTCCACCAAACTCTCTTCACAAGTTACATTCTACACAAAACTTGACCCCTTTCAAGTCAACTGAGTCAAAGGTAATGGCAACTTAGAAAAACCCTCTACAAACACGCTGCAATAACCCGCCAATCCCAGAACTTCGGATCTCAGTAGTAGACTTCGGAGTCTCCCACTGTAACACATCATCAATCTTGGAAGGATCAACAGCAATCCCACCACTCGAAATCCCAAGGCCAAAGAAACTCACTTCCTTCAAATAGAACTCACATTCCGACAACTTGCATACAACTTCTTCTCTTTCAACACCTGCAATACAACCCTTAAATGCTCAGCACGCTCTTATCCAGGTTTTGAGCGTATCAGAACATCGTCAATAAAACCCCACCACAAACTTATCCAAATACCCATGAAAAATCTCATTCATATACTTCACGAACATCAGGTGCATTAAACACACCCTAACGACATCACAGTTTACCCATAGTCACCATACCTCGTCCCAAAAATTGTCTTCGGAATATCATCAGGCTTAACACGAATCTGAAGATAACCAGACCTCAAATCAATCTTGCTAAAACACAAACTCCCACCAATTGATCCATCAAGTCATCAATCCTCGGAAGTGGATACTTATCCCAGATCGACATTTTATTCAATCGTCTATAATCCACATACAACCTCATAGTACCATCATGTCCAAACAGTCTCACATAACTCACACGATTAATAACCACGCCTCACGTGCCCTTAATTAGTTAATTATCCAATTAATCCACCTAGATGCAATTCTTAATCATTTTTACTACCATTGATCTTAGGTTCCTCACTAGCTCACCGCTTGAAGCTTTTAAAATTTCAAAAGTTTCGTTTTACATAATTCACGTTACTCCGATTAATTCCCATAATCGACAAAAATTCAAATTTACATATATTTTATTTTTTCGTTCCAGGTCGCGCTAAGCGGGCCCCACCTGCGCTAAGCGCGCTACTCACTGCCTCGAAGAGGCGAAATTCCTCCAGACCGCGCTAAGCGCACCTACCGCGCTAAGCAGACACTGCGTTATGCAGAAAAATATCCCTTTTGGCAGAAACTTCCAAACCCCAAAACAAGTATCAACAATTGATTATATGCATGTTTCAACTCATCAAAATAATCTGTAAGCACTTGGCTTACTCCCAACAATTCACTACGCACCCTACTCAAGCTCGCAAGACACGTCTACCCCATCCCACATGATTTCCATCTATCATCAACAAGAGATTAAGGATGATCAGTTCCTTAATTTTTCAATAACAGTCGACCATCATGAGGCAGCACAAACCATCTTACCAAACCATCGTAGCGTTTAGCACCATACACAGCCATCGCTCCATACTTGAAGCAACATGGAGAAGTATCATCTTATCCCCCACTTGTTTCATGGCCAACCTGCAATTGGAAAACAAAATAAGTATCGACAGTGTCTTCACACACATGTCGCACATAAGGAAAACAAACTACAGTAGACAACCTGGCTGGACGGACCGACCTGCTCTGATACCAATTGTAACACCCCACTTTCCCAATAAGCAAAAATATACAAGTAATACGAAAATAATCAGAGTTCCCTTCATAAGTGGGATGTTACACCATGAAAAACATAACCTGAATTTCTCTATTTACTTCATTCACTTCTTTTTTTCTTTCAAAATAAGTTAAAACAGCGGAATGAAACATTTAATCCAAAATCATGGTCGTTCGCCATCAAAATCATGGTACACATAAACTCGTGGTTCACCATGTTTTAAAGTGAGTAATGATACATAACACCTTACACAAAAGAACAATAAAAGATAAAATCCCAAATATACCTGTGTTTTGTATCAGAGCGACTCCTAAGACTCAATCAGGCAACACGCACTCCATGCAATACTCAAGTACCTGGATTATCTGTACTTCCCCAAGAAGCACAGTCAAAAGAAACAACAAAAGGGGTGAGAATTACATTCAATAATTAACGGTGCAAAGTACATACCAATGAGTAGTATTCAAGCAATCATATATAATGTGCACACCTTCACGACACCCTTGTCACTTTCTATTATAATTCAACAAACACATAAACAATGCAATGCGACTCAAAGACACTGACGCAATGTAAGTGGTGCCACCCACTATGGTTCATTCAATTGAACCTGATTCCCAATGGAATCCGGATAAATCACATACACTTCCACTGAGCAATGATTTATTTCCTGGCACCACGTACCCTGGTTCATTCAATCGAACCTGATTCCCAATGGAATCTGGATAAATCACATACACTCCCACTGAGCAATGATTTATCTCCATCACAACCCCGCATTGGAGTCCGGACAATACTAGGCACCCCTCATGGATTCCCACCTAGCTGTCTCCACCAGACACATCATGATATGCACGACACAAATGATGCACAAAAACATAATTATAATAACAACTATACCTCTTCACGATCCCCTTGATCACACGTGAGATACACACTCACCGTAATAAACACTAGTATTACTACAACTGTTTAATCAATTCATCATAATACACACAATGAACTACTCACATCATACATTGATATTCATTTATACAATGTAGTTTACCATAAGGCCACAAACAACCACATCCATTATCACCTGCACAAAAATACAATTCACTAGGATTCACGCCACAAAGGCTACCCACAGCAACATCAATCTGATATCATACGTTGAAATTCATTTATTTAATACCTTTATGCCACAAGGCCATCATTCAATAACCACATTCGATATCAAGATTCCACATCATATAAATAGCCTAAAAGCTCCACATTTATATGGCAATAGCATAACACACGACAAAATACCGACCACAAGCATTTTACGCGATAAGAAAATCCGACAGCACGACTATTTCTCAAAAACACGAATTAATTAAATCATCTTTTACCCTTCAAACCATTTTTAATAGAAAGACTATCTCATTAGCTTTCCAACGCTTCGAACGGGAGTCAAAACGGACTTACGGATCAAAAGATATGAATTTTCCAAGATTTCCCAAAAAGAGAATTTTGGCCTGCGGACTGCTACGGGTTGCTGCAATTTTTCTCTAAAATCCAACCAATTCAATCATGTTTTATGAAATAAACACATATTCATTCATACCTTAAATACTCTCTTGAACTAATAATTATTAATCTGTCTCTTTAATAAAATAATTGATCTCTTCAGAGTTCTCTAGTTGCTCTCTCTCTCTTGGCCAAAATATTCTTCTTTCTTCCTTTCCTCCCACTTACCATAATAATAATAATAATACTAATGTTAGACATAATAATAATAATATTTCTCACACTACTATTACTAAATATGTCCCCACATTATTCATTATTACTTTATTATTATCCCGACATCTCTTTTTTCCCGATCCGTTAAGGACACTACGCCTACGCTCTCAACTACACACACCCTAAACAGGCCAAACAAATTAAATAACACACGACAATTAAATAAATTAAAATGGGGTGTTACACGATGCTCATGCAGATTTTGAAAAAGCAATCATTATTAGAATGATGTGATAGTGTGTGACGGATGGACCAATAGTCCAAACGCAGTGCTGATTTAGCTAGAGAAAGATATGGCAAGAAGAAGATTAGCAAATCTTGTAGGAGTTAGTTTACGCAACCTTGCTGTAGTATGCTTTCAGAATAGACTATGCCTCAATTAGGTCTTTTAAGGGTTGTATCGTGGTCTGACTCACGGTTTTTTGAAATAAAGGATGAAAGGCTCAAAGTTTGAGTATTACCTACCCCTTCTTTGATATGATCTTCAATCCTACGTTCAGCTAACTTGGCACAAACGCTCATTTTTCAAAAAGCTTATGGAATAGTAAGAGTGATGGTTAAGGAATCCACAAGGTTTTCAGAGTGACAACCACCCCTCTTGTCTTTGGTGTCTATAGTCACACGACTTTGTTCTTGCTCGAGAATTTTTCTTTTGTAATCTTTTTCACTTTTTTTTGTTCCCTAATTTTTGCCTGGACTAGTTTTTTTATTTTTTTTTATTTTGATGTCCAGCAGGATGCCCTAACTTTTGCCTAAGTCACTTATTTTAAAGTTTTTCGACTTAGCGAGCTTTCTTTCTTTTTTCTTTTCTTTTTATTTTTTGAAACAAGTTGTGTGACAGTAGCTGTCTTGATTTCTTCAAAAGGGTTGTGACTGCCTCATTCTTCGCGGTGAGGGGTAACCATTGTGATTGGTGACGTATGACCTCTTGAGAGGGATATGATGTGATTGATCCTCGAATGGGGACACTCCGATTTTTTCATTTTGAAATCCGAACGCATGGTCAAATTAACTGACAACTATCCTGCCCAAGGTTACGATGGCAGGTTTTTTGTGTTTTTAGAAAGAAAAGAAACTCCTACTCCAAGGCTCAAAGGGGTTGACGAGGGTCTATCTCCCTTATATCTTCTGTGTTTGGGGGATTTGAAACAATGCCTGTACATCATCAGCAGGATTTTATCTGAAAGAATACTATCAACAATTATGGGTATCTCGTTTTCGTCATCCTCCCTCAAGTATTTGCTAAAACCACAGTGATAAAGCGAAGTGAACGGGAGAAATATGGATGTATTTTTTGTTTTTAATATAAATGAAGAAAAATGAGCGAATGCGACATGATTAATTCAGAAAATGCATGATCACTTCATTAATATTACCATTCAAAACAACAATGTTTAAAAACAAGTAGCAATTAACAGGAAAGAAACTACAAATGTGAATGATAAAAGTGGCAAAGGATTGTCAATGTTGAGGATTTCTTCCTGTCTGGACCATTGGCTTTAGGAGATGACCCTTGAAGTTTTCGAGCTCAAACAGATGAGAGGTTGACATGCACAACCAAATTTCCTTCTGGAAAGGACATATACCCTTTGTCAATCACTTGTTGCACTTTGGTTTGGAAGGCTTTGCAATCTTCAGTTGAGTTTCCATGGATCCTCCATGATATCCACCCTGTACATGGGGATTGTACCCAGGAGGGTATGGCTCTAGAACAGGCTTCATATTCTTGGGATCCACTAATGAGTTTTGAATTAGATGTGGCAAGAGTTGACTGTATGACATAGGAACCAGATAAGGAGCATTCCTTCTTTCCAAGTTGTTACGAGGCTTGTTCTGATTCTGGCGCTAATTGTGATATCTTCGGCCATGGGCTCGCTGATTTGCATGAGGAGCGACCCAAGGTTTCTGGCATAGTGCCCTAGGCAGGGATGACTACTGAGAAGATGAAGGACCAAAATATTTTACCGGTGCATCTTGAGAATATTCAACATCTGTCGTGGCTGCTTTGGTTTCATCCTCTTCTTCCTCTTGGGAGTTGCTGAGGGATTCAGTTTCACTAGCCTGACTGCTTGAGGCATCTTGGATTTTTCTATTCTTTAGGCGGCTCTCAATGCGCTCTCGAGCTATTACCAGGTCGGAGAATTTTGATGTCCCAAGGCTAATAGTTTTATCCAGGTACGGACCTTGCAAAGTATTCATGAATAGGTCAACCAATTCTCTGCCTGGGAGCGGTGGTTGCACTCTAGAAGCCAATTCTCTCCATCTCTGAGCATACCTTCTGAAGGACTCATTATTCTCTTGTTACAAGCTTTGCAACTGTATGCGGGTGAGAGCCATGTCAAGATTGTATCTGTACTGCTTCAGAAAAGCTTTAGCTAAGTCCAACCATGATCGGATGTGACCACTCTATAACTGCATGTACCAACTCAAAGATGCCCCACTCAGACTGTCCTAAAAATAGTGAATCATTAGCTTATCGTTCTGAACATACGAAGTCATTTTTCTGCAAAACATCACCAAATGTTACCTCAGACAACTAGCCCCCTTGAACTTCTCAAACTTCGATGCTTTGAAACCTGGAGGTAACACTAGGTCGGGTACCAGGCACATGTCTGAAACATCGAGACCAAAAGCATCCTGAACTTCCATGGCTTTGAGTTTCTCATCTAACACACGATATCTTTCAGCAAACTTAAGAGCTCTCGGGTCCTTGGTTTTCATCATCGGGACCTCCCTTTGGGAATTTGACACAAAAAATGCAAAACCGCGATAGTCCATAGTATCAAGAGAATAGTAATGTTCACTTCGGACAATAGACTACTGAGCTTGAGTAAGGTTGTTCACTTGTGGAGGATCTTCATCAAGCAGAAAATCGTACAGTGGGTTGGTCGTCACAGTAAAACTGGGTGGGGGATCAACATTCTAAAGGTTGTTCCTTGACATAGCTACCAACAACTTCCAACTTGACCTCACTGCTTGATCTTGCCACTAACACTTTGTCGTCTTTCAACAATCACCACTTGTTCAGAACGAGTATCGGGGAATCAACCGGCTGGTCATGGAGAAAGGCGGAATGAGAGTTCTGGCTGGTTGAAGAATGATATGCAAAATGATACAAGAATGTTTATGCTATGCAATGCAAAAGACATGGGATCAAAGCTTCCATAAATTCTGAATAATTGTCGTGCAGCTAACGGAATAGGATCCAAAAGACCAGAATAACTGGAATAACCAGAATACCTGAATAATTAGAATAATCAGAATACCGGAATACCATGCTCATAAGTTCACGCAGATAAGAAAACCAGAAATCCAAGTAGGTTGAAATTTAAGGTTTCTTGCAAAAACCCATTCCCTCTCACATGCGGGTTCTAGTCTTGGACACTGCATCCTAGCAGGTCCTCAGTATCACGGACTCTTAGATCGAGAAATGATGATACGTTCACCATTTCTAGTTTGGCATCATCACCAATCAATGAGGCCTTAACTGATTTCCCATGGACGATCTCCAGAGTCATAAGTCCTCGAGGGAACACTCTGGTTACTGTATAGGCATACAGGACAAAGCATTTCCCAAGAAAACCTTGTCTGAATGCAGTTCCCGTGTCAATAATACGTATCAAGCGCTACGTATGCCAACACAAACCCACTCTAATCCTATGTGTGCACTCAAGCCTGGGTAATGGGCTTATCTCTTATGAAACCATTCCACCCAACAACACAATAGAATAGTATGGCAATGATAATAAAATGCAGGTAAATGCAATAATATACAAATAAAGCAAATAAATACACAAAAATCAACACCCAATGAAACAGAAACAATCAAGCGCTAGGATTGACTTGCATAGGGAACCACCGTCCCCAACAGAGTCGCCAACTGTCGCAACGCGAAAAGTAACCGGCAGAAAAATAGAGTCGCCGCCGAACGTTATTTATCCCGACGGGGGAAAGGAAACGATCGAAGAAAACTCAAAAGGTAGAAGACATGGTCATCACAACCATAGTCCGGGTTCGGGAGTCGATTACGCGAGAGGAAGGTATTAACACCCCCTCGCGTCCGTTGTACTCAACGGGATCCACGCTTGTTGTTCTAATTAAAGGGTGTGTCATCTAAAGCCTAGTGCTAAGCTAGACGTAAAGGGAAAAAACAAAACAAAAGGAGACTCGATAGGACTTTGCCGTCCTAGGCCTACGTATTCCCTCGTTCAATGGGAAAGTCAGAGTCAACGTAGTTCGAAGGACTACGGGTGAAATGGGGAAAGGTTGTTCGCCAAGACATCGCCGTCTTGTGCCTACGTATCCTCATTCGGATGAGAATGAGGAAATCAAAGCGTCCGTAGTTCGTGGACTACGAAAGAAAGGTGGAAGGGTGCTCTCCAAGACTTCTCCGTCTTGTGCCTACGTATCCTCGATTCGAATGAGGAAGTTAGAGCATGCATAGATCGTGGGAACGACCACGAAAAAGGGAGAAGGGTTCTCGCCAAGACTTCGTCGTCTTGTGCCTACGTATCCTCCTTCGGATGAGAATGAGGAAGTCAGAGCAATTGTAGTTCGACCTACCACGGGTTGGTTTGTGTCTTTTATAGGCGATATTAAGCTCACGTTCCAGCAGTTAGAGTCGATGCCTATTTGTGATGTGTATCGCACTAAAGTCTATGACATAGGATCGAATACTTCGCGCTAATGATCCAAGCGTCTCGCGCACAAAGTACCCTAAGATGAGGTTAGAAATGCACCCGCTTATCTTTTCCCATGTGCTTAAGGCTTATGGCGCACCATACACATCATAGTTATTAAGTATTTTACATGTGTTAAAAGAGAGAAGAGAAAACCAGAAGGTCTAACGGAGACTTAGTCCTAGATGATGTCATGTCAAATAGTCCTATAGTTGAGGTTAGGAGGGAGTCTACCTTAATGTTGTCATGCAAAGATTGACCTAAAGTTAGGCTGAAGGGGAATAAGATGCATTCATAATATTAACATTATGCACCAAATGAATCAAAATGTAAATTGAAAAGAAAAGTGCATGGATTAAAATCATGACGCGAATATGTGACTCAAGGTCGCGTACGCGAAAACGTGCAAAGGCTACCACAAAAAATTAGACCGGATCTAAACATAACGATGTTAAATCATTGTTCTTAATATAAAAACACAAAATGCTACCGAATAAGCGGTCATCGCAAGTCGAATCAAGGGTCAACAAGATAATAATATTAAATAAAATCATAAACTACAAATCGAAACGCGATCCGGTAAGTGTAAAAAGTGGATCGCCACCATGCTAAACCGTCTGACGCGTGTAAAATCGAAATACAACAATAACCAATTATAGAACCGCACATAAACCAATAAGATCAACCAATTGTTTACTACACTCAACGTGATCATCGCAATGGATCCAAATCGCACAGATCTAAATTTATATAATAGAAAATGTATAGAAAAAATAAATTTGATGTGCAAGAATGCGATCATCGTAACCGGATCAAATTAAACATGAATGTCACGCATCATGTACACAAATATGCGAATAGCGTATCGACATAAATCGAACAGAATACTCTAATAAAAAGGAAATAAATAAATAAATATATATATATATATATATATATATATATATATATATATATATATATATATATATATATATATATATATTAGAACAAGACATGAGCTAAGTATAAAACTATTATATATATACTAACATATATTGAAGATGGGTTACGTATACCAGTAAAACAAAAGCTGAATTATGCACATATATTAGTAAAACAAAAGTCGTGTACATTATAATATGTATTGTTTGCGTGAGTTATACTGTTTATAACAAACAACATTCTTATTCCTACACCCACACTTACACCTACATCGTATGCACTGTTTTTGGTGTACAAGGTGAATTAATGGATGAAAAGAAAAATATATTATAAAGAGAATGACGGGTACAAGAAGAATAAAATTACTCTTACAATGACATCTACCACTAGTCTATTTATAAGCTAAAACTAGGGCTACAAAAGGCAACAAACAAAATACTAAAATACCCTCTAACAAACTTAATGACTAAGTTTGTGAATATAAATTATTATTTCTAATACCATCCCTTAATTTATATTTCCTCAAAACTAACAACACCAATTCCATCCCTTAAGCGAAGAAATTGATCAGTCTTGATAGCCTTCATCAGAACACCTGCCAACTGTTTCTGGGTGCTGCAGTGCTCAACTTCTAACACTCCACTATAAACCTGATTTCTCAGAAAATGATACTTGGTCTCAATATGCTTGCTTCTCCCATGCAACACTGGGTTTCTGGCAAGATTGATTGCAGACTTGTTATCAATCATCAGCTTCAGAGGCTTGTTTACCTTGATCTTCAGATCCTGCAGCAAGTTTAGAATCCACACAACTTGGCATGCAGTAACAGCACCTGCAATATATTCAGCTTCACAGGTTGACAATGCAACAATAGGTTGCTTCTTAGAACACCAAGAAATAGGGCCTCCCAGGAACTTGAACAAGTACCCAGAAGTACTTCTTCTATCAACTCTGTCTCCACACCAATCAGAATTTGAATAACTCAGAAGTTTTGATTCAATCGTTCTTAATAACACTTCATACTTCAGAGTTCCCTTGATATACCTTAGAATCCTGACAGCAGCTTGGTAATGGGACCACTTGGGTTTACTCATGAATTTGCTAACCATTCCAACTGCATAGCAAATATCAGGTCTGGTATTACACAAATACCTCAGAGAACCAACCAACTGTTTGAAGGTTGTAGCATCCACGTCCTCACCATCAGAATCAGAATCTAGTTTCTGATTTATATCTGCAGGTGTGATAGCAGCCTTACAATTCTGCAGCTTAAATCTCTTCATAAGTTCTCGTTCGTACTTCAGCTGATGCAAAATGATACCTTTCTCAGAATATCTGAACTCCATCCCTAGAAAGTATGTCATTTTCCCGAGATTAGTCATTTCAAACTCATTCATCAGCACCTTCTTGAACATAGCTAGTTCTTGTTCAGAACTTCCTGTCAGCAGTATGTCATCAACGTACAAACACACCAGAATCATATTGCCTTCAGAGATATACTGAACATAAACACCGTATTCCATCTCACATTTCTGAAAACCCTGCTCCATGAAAAATGAATCAATCTTCTGATTCCAAGCTCTGGGCGCTTATTTTAATCCATACAAAGGTTTATGTAATCTGTACACCATCCCTTCCTGATTCTTTTTCACAAATCCAGGAGGTTGTGACACGTAAACTTCTTCTTGTAATGGACCATTCAGAAATGCAGATTTCACATCTAAATGCATTAGAGGCTAATTCCTGTTAGCAGCTATTGCAATCACCAGTCTGATTGTTTCATGTCTTGCTACAGGTGCAAACACTTCAGAATAATCCAGCCAAGTTTTTTGCAGAAATCCTCTTGCTACTAACCTCGCTTTGTGTTTGCCAATTGATCCATCTGGCTTTAGCTTTTGCTTGAAAACCCATCTGACGTTGATGGCTTTCTTGTCCTTTGGAAGTTCTGTCAGCTTCCAGGTCTTGTTTCTCTCTATGACATCAAGTTCTTCCATCATGGCCTTTAGCCAGACCTTCTGCTTGAGAGCCTCTTCCGTACTTATGGATTCAGAGTCTACTAACATGGCACACTGAATAACTTCTCCTTCAGAATCTACTTCAGTGTCTTGTAACATGTCAAACTCTTCGAATCTTCTCGGAATACTTCTGATTCTTTGTGGCCTCTGACCTTGGTCAAAATCTCGTTCGGATGCTTGAACCCCAGAAGTTTCTCCTTCAGAAGTTTCTCCTTCAGAAGCTCTTGCTTTAGAAGGTTGACTTCCTCCAGAACCTTGGCCATCTTCAGAGTCTGGCATATTCCCAGCGTCTGAATCACCACCAGAATCTGGATCATCATCAGAATCTGGATCATCAGAGTCACCTTCATCTTCTGAGTCTCCTTCAGAATCAGAATCACCATCAGTTTCAAAAACTCTTAGTTCTGACCTTTCTTTAGAAGTTCTCACATCAGAGTCAGATTGAGACTTATCTCAATTCCAAACTTTTGATTCCTTCACAATAACGTCTCTGCTAAATTCAACTTTATTAGTTTCTGGACAATAAAGCTTGTATGCACCTGTACTGTGGTACCCTACCAGTAACATTACTTTGCTTCTATCATCCAGCTTCTGTCTTCTGGCCTCTGGAACATGTTTGTAACAAACAGAACCAAACACCTTCAGATGACTAACACTTTTCTTTTCTCCAATCCACTTCTGAATGGGAACTATTTCCTTCAACTTCTTCGTTGAACATCTGTTGAGCACATATGCTGCGGTGGCAACAGCTTCTCCCCACAAGTTGTGAGGAAGCTTCTTCTCCTTCAGCATGCTTCTCGTCATATCAAGTAAAGTATGATTTCTTCTTTCAGCAAGACCATTGTGTTGAGGAGTATAAGGAGTAGTAACCTCATGCTCAATTCCATTCTCCTCATAGAACTTCTGAAACTCTTTGGAGTTATACTCACCCCCACCATCGGTTCTAAGAATCTTCAGAGTCTGACTACTCTGATTATGAGCCTTCATTATGAACTTATTGAATTCAGCAAACACCTCGTGTTTGAACTTAATAAGGGATACCTATGTCATTCTCGTGAATTCATCAACAAATGACACGAAGTATTTATTCCCTCCGATCGATGCTACTGGAAATGGACCACACACATCAGAATGCACTACTCCCAAGGCATGTTTTGCTCTTGGAGCTACTTCTGACGCAAATGGCAATCTTGGTTGCTTTCCTTCCATGCACACTTTGCATGACTTATCAGGCTTCTTAATTGTAGGAATTCCATGTACCAGCTTCTTCGAATTCAGATGTTCTAAGCTTCTGAAATTCAGATGACCAAATCTTCTGTGCCACAGCTCACTTTCCTCCACAACACTTGTTGCACTGAGGCATTCAGAGTCAGAAGTTCTGACATTCACCTTGAATGTTCTATTCCTTCCCTGTTCTGACTCTATAATCAGCTTCTGATTACAGTCATACGGCTTCAGAAGATTGTACTTCATGGTAACTGAAAAAGCTTTCTCAATTAATTATCCCACGCTCATCAGATTGCTTTTTATGCCCGGTACATACCACACTTTCTGAATCAATGTTGTTTTTCTATTGTTCAGAACAACTGACATTTCCCATACCTTCAGCGTTAAGATATTTGTCATCAACACATCTGATATTTGTCCTTTTTTCAGAGTCAAAATCAACCAGTCATTTCTTACTTCCAGTAAGATGATTTGAGCAGCCAGTGTCCATATACACCAGTCTGTCAAATTCGTATCATCAGATTCATAAGCCATCAGTAGCACAGATTCATCATCAGAACTTCTGGCTATATTTTCTTCTTATGACTTCCTTTATTTGTTTGACCAACAATCTCTAGCAAAGTGACCAAACTTCTTACAACAGTAACATTGGATCTTCTTCTTGTCATACTTCTCTTTTCCCTTCTGAGCATTCTTTTGCCTATCAGAAGTTGAGGTTTCTGACTTCTTACCACCATCAGATCTTCTCCTGGCTTCTGACCAAGACTGCTTCTGATGCTTCTTATCAGAAACTACTTTCAGAGCCTGCTGCTCTACTTCCCTTTTAGAAGTTCTCTCAGCCAGACACAACTCTTGCGTTTCTAGACTACTTTGCAGCTCTTCAATTCTCATGGTGCTCAGATCTTTAGAATGTTCTATTGCTACTACAATGTAATCAAACTGAGGGGTAAGGGATCTCAATACCTTCTCAATGATTACTTGTTCAGAAAGAGTTTCTCCACACGCCTTCATCTCATTAGTGATCAGAATCACTCTGGAGATGTACTCGAAAACTTTCTCATTGTTCTTCATGTTGAGATTCTCATACTGCTTACGTAGAGACTGAAGCTTCACCTTCTTCACTGATGTGTCACCACCGTAACATCTGACCAGTGTGTCCCACGCATCCTTTGCCGTCGTTGAATCGGCGATTTTCTCAAACACATTTGCATCCACACACTGATGGATGTAAAACAATTCTTTCTGATCTTTCTTCCTTGTATCCTTCTGCGCGTTCTTTTGTTCCTCCGTTGCATCTGCTGCTACTGGAACGTAACCTTCAGTGACAAGATCCAGAACATCTTAAGCACCGAACAGTACACGCATCTGAATCATCCAACGAGTCCAGTTTTTGCCATCAAATACTGGAAGCTTGGTGTTCATACCGCCGTTTTCGTTCATCTTCAACCTTGTACAGTCACTCAGATCTCACCAAACACAGTGTTTCCCAATCCCACAGAATCAGAAATTCTGTTCAGATTTTTGTTCAAGATTCAACACGAATTCAAGAACCAAAAATCAATCACACAACGCCTCAGGTTTCACTCGTGTTTCTCGTGTTTCCCCGTGGATCCGAACCGGAGCTCTAGATACCAATTGTTGGTGTACAAGGTGAATTAATGGATGAAAAGAAAAATATATTATAAAGAGAATGACGGCTACAAGAAGAATAAAATTACTCTTACAATGACATCTACCACTAGTCTATTTATAAGCTAAAACTAGGGCTACAAAAGGCAACAAACAAAATACTAAAATACCCTCTAACAAACTTAATGACTAAGTTTGTGAATATAAATTATTATTTCTAATACTGTTCACAAATACGATAAACACTGCCATGAACAGTGGAATCGTACATGAACAGTAACATAAACAGTGCATGAATAGTGTCATGTGAACAGTCTCATATGCGTGAACAATGTTGTGCGTGAACAATGATTTTTTAGAGTAAAACAAAGTTGGTTAATGAAATGTAAAAAATTGGTTAATGAATTGATGAAGTTGGTTAATAAACGTTCAGATATTAAAAATTATTTTTAGTATTAAAACAAAGTTGATTAATGAAATGTAAAAAGTTAGTTAATGAAGTTATAAATTTGGTTAATAAACGCCCAGATATAAAAATAATTTTTAGTAGTAAAACAAAGTTGGTTAATGAAAGGTGAAATATTGGTTAATGAAGTTATAAAATTGATTAATCACACAATACTCCTTAATCCAAAATAAAATAAAAATTAATTTATATATATATTTTTTTAAAAATTATTTTATTATTATAATATTTTGCTATTTATCATATTGATAAACAGTAAAATACAGTATAATGTATATTTTTGTGTAAGAATAACATTTTTGTATAACAAATATCATGTAAAACAAAAGAACTTTCAAAAGTCATATTGAAGATGGCTATGTGCTATTTATATGATGATTACACCACATGAGTTATACTAATACTATATAGATGGCTATATGCTGATTACACCATGAAGCAAAATATTACATTATATTTTATAAAATAGTAACGTGCGTTATCAGTAACATGAATATGCTAAAACAATTATCATGATCAATAGTATCCTACCAGTGGTAATAGAAGGAGAGAGATACACAGTGAGTGACGATTCTTCTGAGCCTTTTCCGGTCTCCTTTTCTCATTCAGCAGCCAATAATATATACATGAACCAAATTAGGATTAACTCTAAATTGTCAATAATGTCTTTAATATTCTTTTTAAAATCTAAATTAAATAATTGGTTAGACCCAAAATAAAATAAATATTTAAAATAAAATTAAAATTAAAATACTAATTATCCTATTTATTTACTATAAATATTTAGACAAAAATATAAAAATAAAAAGACCCCAAATAAAAAAAAAAGGCGGACGTTCAAGTGCTCGAAAAAATAAACCGAATACACTAAAATGATCAGCGCGAAATATACGACTCGGAAAAATAGAGCGTTTAGTCAGATTTTAAAATAAATTTTGACCCGTTAAAACGCTCAAACTGATAAAAATGCGACGAAAAATGGTCAAAAAATTAAAACGAACACGTTAGGTTAAACTACGCGAAACGTAGATCAATATAATTGACGTCTGCAAGCTCGGTTTTAAAATTTTCCGTCCACCGACTCTACGCACCGTTGAGATTTAGTTTGACCGGTCTGTCCGTAAATCCGAGAAATTATTCCGGGTGACATTTTAGACACTATGTGAGATGAAAAGTATTTTATGCTATGCAGATGATGCAGAGTGAAAATACAGTCAAATGAATGAAAATATTAAAAATGTCAAGAATAAGATGCGAACTCCTTAAAATACCCTGCTGAAAAAAGAATGATCTGGTACCAAATTACCGAGCAAAATAAATGTTGGGGCACTCTGATGCTTGATGCTTAGAATAAGAGAAGTCCTGGGCCACAAGGACATCGTGATCCCATGTCTCGAGAGCTCAATGCAATGCATGATTAATTGTTATGAACAAATGGAAATGCAAAGCGAAAGCCAATTATGGTTAGGAAAAGAGAGGGCAAAATTTGGGGTGTTACATTAGGCCATTAGGGTAATTGGTTCCTTAACCATCACAAAATTCTTTTGAGGTATGAACGTTTGTTCCAAATTAGCTGAACGTAGGACTGGAGAACATCAAGGAGAATGGGTGGGTACAAATAACTTTGAGCCATAAATCCTTTTCTCTAAAAAACTGTGAACCAGACCACGTTACAACCCTCAAAAGTCCTAATTGAAGTAGGGTCTATTCTGAAAGCTACTACAACAAGGTCGTGTAAACTGACTCCTACAAGATTTGCTAATATTCGTCTTGCTAAATCAGCACTGCGTTTGGACTAATGGTTTATTCGTCACACACTATCACATCATTCTAATAATGATTGATTTTGTGAAAATCTGCATGAGCATCGCATTAAAATTACCATTTGTAAACAAACGATATTAATTGCAAGTCAGTAATTGACATCGAGGAAATTTCAACAAGGAGCAATCAAAGAGGACTGGATCATTCAAAAAAGTTGATCAGAATCAAGAATACCTTGTACTCTTATGGATCTGGGGCATTGACATCCAATGATTATGGAATCAATCAGTCTAACGCAAGTCATCAAGCATCGGTTGAGTATGGGGAAATCATTCAAGAACCAGTTGATCAGAAGTGAATCATCTCGAGACACTACCAACCAGGGGAAGGTCACCCAGAGGTTCTGTAATTAAGGGCAAGTCCCTCCAATATTCAATATGCACAAGTTAGGTCGCTTCAACGCTCATTCTAGGGCAGGGTATCTCAAGAGTACTTCGAAACCAACTGCTCCAAGAGTCGGTTAATCAAGGACAAATCCTTTCATGACGTAAATTCTGGGGACAAGCCATCTCGAAGTCATCTCATGGCAAGTTGCTTCCAACCCCCTTTCAAGGAAAAATTCTTCAAAGACCCAGACTAGGGCAAGATGAGCTACATATGGGCAAGAACTCTCCCTACTTTCAGAGTGCTCAAGCAAATTCTATTTCGTCATTATCCACCTAGTTCAAAATGAGTGTCGAAGAATCATACCATCATCACCCTATCACATAACCATTGCCTTCAAACAAGAGAGAAACCTTGCTACAAAGACCTTCTCACCCACCCCAGGGGCATTTTTGGAAGCCTGCATAATCATTGCATAAATCATCCTCATGAATTAGTCATGTCGTTTTACTCAAGCATAAAGCATTGCATTCTATCATTGGGCTTTATCCCAAAACCTAAATCTGATATCAGAGGGCCTTGTAACCCAACCTCACTCAGCATTTCAAAGTCCAGTTCCCGTCTGGAAAACCATTTCAAAGTTCAGCTCCCATCTGGCAAACCATTTTTAAAGTACCAGTTCTCGTATGGTAAATGGCATTCAAGTTCAGTTCTTTCCTGGTAAATGTAAGCTTTTAAACCAGTTCTCGTATGGTCACTCATTCTTTAGCCTACCGTTTAAACTCCAGTTCTTGTCTGGTGATCGGTTTTCTTTTCATAACCAGTTCCCATCTTGTAGCCTATCAAAAATCAGTTCTCGTTTGATAAACCAAACAAGGAGTAAGTTCTCGTCTAAAGTCTTAACCTTTTACCACCAGTTCTCGCCTGGTAGTCTACTCCTTTTAAAACCAGTTATCGTCTGGTAGTTCACCTTCAAAGTCCAATTGATTGGAAACCAAGAATAAATCCATAAAAATCAAATCACTATCAATCTAGTCCTATGCCTAACCACATCCCAGCAACAATTGGCATAATCGTCGCTCATATCCCCAGCATGAGGCTTGTTTGACTCTTTTCCCCAGTAGAGTTTCTCTCCGTACAAAGTGTTGGTATATCCTTTCTTCATAGAGATCAGACCAATGTGGTTTGTCCCCTTTGCATATCATAAGCATCATTGTTGTGTGGCATCCTAAAAATGCGTATAATTTCCATTTGATATGGAGCATTACGCCATAGAAAAATTCAAACATGCATTCGAAGCATAAGCCAGGTTTGATACCATCTTTTCCAAATCTTTTTCCCATCAGAGAATTATGTAACTCTGGAGAGAATGTTTAGTTCTATCCCCCAAGAAGGTGTTCTAATCATTCTTTAGGGTTATAGATCTGTTAATCTTACCCTTTGAGCGTGCTCATTCCCCTAACAGATTCGTCAGACTAGGACTTCGTTATCCCCCTCAGAGTCGTCTAGCTTTTGTTTTTGTTCCTTTTTCCTGCCGTTTGGTTGTTGGATCTGTTAATCTCGATCTTTTTATGATCCCCAACTTCGATCAACACTCGTCTGTGTTTGTTTCAAGTTTCATCAATACTCGTCCGTATTGATCTTTGACACTCGTCTGTGTTTGTTTCAGTTTCTTCAATACTCATCCGTATTGATCTTAGATTTTAGACACTCGTCCGTGTTTTGTTTCAGTTTCTTCAATACTAGTATGTATTGATTTTTAGGCACTCGTTTGGTTTTTGTTTCAATTTCTTCAATACTCGTCCATATTGATCTTAGATTTTAGACACTCGTCCGTGTTTGTTTCAATTTCTTTAATACTCGTCCGTATTGATCCTAGACACTCATCGTGCTCTTCAACACTCGTTCGTGTTTGCTTTAATTTCATCAATACTCATCTGTATTGGTCTTAGACACTCGTCGTGCTCTTCAATACTCGTCCATTTTTGATTCATTTCCTCAACACTTCGTCCGTATTGATTTTTAGGCACTCATCCGTGTTTTGTTTCAGTTTCTTCAATACTCATCCATATTGATCTTAGATTTTAGACACTCGTCCGTGTTTGTTTCAGTTTCTTCAATACTCGTTCGTATTGATCTTAGATTTTAGACACTCGTCCGTGTTTGTTTCAGTTTCTTCAATACTCGTCCGCATTGATCTTACACACTCATTCGTGTTTGCTTCAGTTTCATCAATACTCATCCATATTGATCTTAGACACTCGTTGTGCTCTTCAACACTCGTCTGTGTTTGTATTAGTTTCATCAATACTCGCCCATATTGATCTTAGACAATCGTTTGTGTTCACCTCCACTACTACAAAACGCGTACAGTTCTTCCCTACACCGTGGTGACATCTCTAAACTAAGGCGCTATCATTTTATTTTTGTTTTTTGATTAAATATTATTTGTATATAACAACGGTTGAGGAGCCAACCGTGGTGATACCATCAAGCTTTCATGGGTTCGAACCTCAGTGCCCTCATATATATTATTCCTTTAATGTTACGGCGCGCCTTTTCTTTTTAATTTATTTTTAAATGAAAAACTTAAAGGGTTATGACTACAGTTGTTGAGTTCCACCATTATGATATATTTTGTTTTTTATTTAAAAATTTTAATTATAAATTTAACTCTGGCGCTTCTTTATGAAATTTCATTATGAAAGTAATATATCATAACGGTTGCTGGTATTGGTCGTGGTGGTAGCTTTATAGTAATATACACTCCTAGTTAGCTTGTCTCTTCAGTATCTTTTTTTCCATTGATAATAAAAACTAGCTGACGAAACAATACACGATTTCAACCCTAAACCCTAACATTCAATACTCTGAAATAATACACGATTTCAACCAAAACCATCACGATCGTTCACCCATTCTTCAGTATCCATTCTTCACTATATATTTGTCATTTTCTTCATCATCGTCAAGGAGGTTGACAAGACCATCACGATCGTGACGTCGAGAAGGAAGAGTACACCGTCGAGAAGGAAGACAACAACAACAACACCGTCGTTGCTTTAAGGAAGGAAGACAACACCAACACCAACACCAACATCATTTACTTAGTCATCATGTTTAGGGTACGTAAAATATTTTCGTCATACATCTACAGTAAACTTCATTTGCCATTGTTGTGGTTGTTGTTGTTTATGTTGTGGTTGTTGTTTATGTTCTTGTTGTTCATGTTATTGTTGTTGTTGTTTTTTTTTAATATAGATGTCGACCTTGTCGAGTTCAACATCGGATACTAGCGAAGAAACTCAAACATATGAGATTTGTGCAAATGAAACTCAAACAAATGATACTCTATCGAAAAGATCACAAAGAGGTGTCACAATGATGCCCCAGTTCACATCAGTCTACAACTCATCAGGTAAAAAATTCCGATCAAGTTTGATTCATTCTACAAAGTAGTGGATTGTGAACATTACTCTAATTTTAAGAGTTATGTTGTGTTCCTTGCATGTAGCAAAGTGAGTATACTGATAGATGATTGGAAACAAGTGGATGATAAAGTCAAAGAAAACATATGGACAGACGTTAAGGTATTACATACTATAATTTTTATATATTCGATATCACTACATATAATTTCTAATACATACTTATATATTAATTTAAATGTAGTTGAATTTTGAGTTTACCGATGACTCAAAGTTGAAAAAAAAAAGTGGATGTCTTATGCCATTACTCGTTGGAGGGGATTTAAGTCACAACTCATGGCTGACTACATTAGGAAGCCTAAGAGAGGTCTTGCTCGTCCATGGATTCAATATAGTTTTATATCGAAGAAGAAATGGAACAAGTTTGCGAAGATACGTCGTTCTGAGGAATTCAAGGTAAGTACTAGTCTTGTATAACCTTTAATGTTATGCTAATGAGTTATAGATAATAATCATATATATTTTTCACTATGTTAATAACAAGTTAAAAGCTACGTAGGAATCCAAAACAAGGCAAAGGATGTGTACCCCCATAGATTGTCTTGTGGAGGTTATAGGAAATTTGAGAAAAGAATCATGCTTGAAAAACAAACATAAACAGGAGATGATCGCATCCCATCTCCATCGTTAAGACATGAGAAATGGAAGATGGCTAGATTAAAACCAAATGGAGAGTACACCTCTGAGGTGTCAAGAGTACTTGCTGAGAAAATTGTAAGTGTGATTTGGTTTGCTTATGTTATTTGTTATTTAAATGCGTTGGTAACAATATATGTAAGTTACTCATGTTGTGTAAGATAAGTTTGTTGAGGCGGCCCGTGAAGGAACATTTGTTCTAGAAGAACGTCATGACATATTAGTAGAAGCTATTGGAACAGGTGAGCATGGTGGGCGTATCCGTGGTGTTGAAGAAGGTGTCAGCTTGAGGACATTCTTTGGGTCTCAAAGAAAAAGTACCGAAAGCCCGGAATTTAATGCACAAATACAAAAGATTGAGAATGTTGAGAAGTAATTAGAAGAACAACGGAGGATGTTAGAAGACGAGAAGGAAAATAGGGAGAAAGATATGGAAAGGTTTCAAGAGTTGTATTAGGTATGTGTTTTTCTTGAGATGTTAGTGTTTTATCGAAAATGTGTGATATATATTGTGCTTATTTTTGTTTTATATTCTAATTGAATATTATGATCTAGAGGTTAAGTGAAAACCTTGAACAACGTACAAATGAAGATCATCATTATGTTGATGGTGATGGTGATGATGATCAAACTCCAAGTAGAAGTGTTGTACTTCGTGCTTCTGCCAAAGGAAGTAATTGCTCAGCCTCTCCCACCCCTCCAGATAACCGGAAAGACATAATGGACCCTCACGCAAATGAAATCATACCACAATAAATGATACACAACCTCTCCCGTTAGAACAATGTCCATGTTTGGAGTTATTCTATTACAGTCCTGAGGATGTAAGGGATTTTCTCTGTGGATATAAGTGGTTGGACGTAGGGATATTGCAAGTTTGGTGCACATAAATATATAGTTGAATGTATATGTCATTATAGAACATTATCATTTTTTGTATTTCCTCCCTTAATTTATTCATTTTCTTTAACCATTTACGTATATTCACCGTGTTTGTATAGAGTTAAATAAATCAAGTCTTTATGGAATCTTGGATCCACTTTTTATTCGATGGGCGTTTAATCAACCAAGAGACATTCTAGAGTACTTGGAAAAACGGTTAAATGAGGGAGGAAAAGAATGTTACTTAGCACCATTTCTTTGTTCGTAAGTATTTTTGTAATTGATGTTTACGTATTCTATATTTAGTTTTGTTTTAGAAAATACTAATAATATATATGCTCGTGTTTATTCAGTGGTCATTGGCAATTGATCATCATATCATTTAGAATGAATACGGTAACTATATTGTGTTCCTTGCATGATCCACTCAAAAAGAAATGAAAGAGATTATTAATTCGTAAGTGTGTACATGTTTAATTCATTTTCTTTGACATTGTAATTAGTTTATCATGTAATATGTATAATTCATTTTCAATGTACAGTGTTGTGGAGCAAGTGAATATGATGAACAATGTTAGAAGAAAGCCCTCAAGATCTTTCCTACAGTAAGTGGCCCGATTACCTGTTTCTTTTATTTACATTCATGTGTGGTTATATTCATGTAATTATTGCTTAAATTTGTAGACGAGGAGACAACCCGAGACTTACGAGTGTGGGTATTATGTCATGAAACACATGTTAAACATTGTCCTTGCAGGCATTGTTGATTCATGGGATAAGGTATATATGTCATAAAATGTTAACATATATTAATATATAAGTTGACTATTGAATTATTATCACGCATGATATTCAATTTTTTGCTCTTTCTTATGTAGATGTTTAACAACGAAACCCCGTTACCCGTCGAGGACTTTATAGATCTTCGTAAACGTTGGGTGTATATCCACAATGTGCTTAAGGGTCCTGATGATTGATCTATTGAGATGTGCTAATGACTTAGTTTCTATATTGATGATGTTAATATATTGTACAGTTTGATGTAAACATATTGTACAGTTTGATGTAAATATTAATTTTGGCTTTTGATGCATAATGTTAGCTGTTTTTTATGCTCTTTATGCATGGTTAGCAAAATTACAGGTTGTTGTAAATTCTCTGATACGGTTATAATAGTTACAGGATAAAATATGGGAAGACTTTGAAAAGCAAAAAAATTTCATATTTAAAACAGAGGAAGTTTTGACAACGATTATAAAACCTAATTGTGGTTTTATATTGACCACTGACCAGAATAATATAAATTAAAATAGTTCTATCTCAACGGTTGGTTTAACCAACTGTTGTGATATGGCGCACGCTTTCTAGAATACAACAACGGTCCTAGGACCGTGATTGTTAGTACCACATATACAACGACACTCTACATAACAACGTATGGTCCCACGTAGTTATATATCTTTCCCAACCATTGTTAAATGCTTTTTCCGTAGTAGTCCTCCTTTGGTTTCAAGCGCTCGTCTGTGTTTGTTTCATTCTGCTTCAATACTTTGTCTGTATTGATTTTAGACACCCGTCCATGTTTGTTTTATGTTTTTATACCTCTTATCACCCCTTCCCTAGCGAAGTTGTTTATCCCTTTTGCATATTGCAAATTTTATGGTTCTTTTTGTATTCAATCCCCTTCTACTTTGAATTTCTGAAAATCGCTGCTCTTCATACCTTCAAGTTTAAGGTAATTAAATAGGGGCAGCTGTTGCACCCAAAAATTTTCCCTCTTATTTCTAACCATAATTGGCTTGTGTTTCACGTTCATGTGCATTTTCCATTAGGGCATAACCTTGCATTCATTCATTTGCATTGAGCTCCTAAAGATGTGAATTAAAGCATTTTCCTGTGATTTGAGTTTTCCCTATTCAGAGGTGATTTATCTGGCTATTGCACTCGAGTTGAGACAAAGGCTGAGTTCCAAACATCATGATTATCTTCTTTACTAAGGCTCATCAAATATCAAGGTCAACTTCTTCATGATTTTTCAAGAGGATCAGTGTGCACTCAAGGGTAGGGATTTTGGTTTTAAGTCAAGTGTGTTTATTCAGTCATGATCAAGATTAGATGGAAGTTTGACCTAATCTTGGTCAAACCCTCAAGAGTTCGCTTCAGCTGTTATCAAGCATTGATTTATGAGAAGCTTGGGTTAAAATCAGGTTCATCATGGTCCATCAGTCTAAATTCTGTTCATCTATGGATTTATTTTCACAAAAATCGATTCAGACAATTTCAAAGTGTCAGGACTTATTTCATGTTAATCAGAAAATTCAGAGAAATTATGGAAATGTTCAAGATTGATTCAAACGGCAGTTGTTTCAGTGCAAGTTATTCGATGCTCCAAGAGTACCTTCATTCATTTTTATCGGAGATCTTTGGAAAAGGTTCCAGTTTGGTTTTTGGATTAAATTCAGTCAAGGTGTGCATCAGTGGAAAATATTGGCGGAGGGTTCATTCAAGTTCATCAACCATTATCCACCTTTCATATCCAAACCAAAACCAATATCCAGGTATCCATTACCAATATTACATTCTTCATTATCCATTTTCTACATTTCAAAATCCTTATCCATTTTTTCCATAACCAGGTCCCTACTAAAACCATTTTCCCGTATTCAAATCCATATCAAATATCCATTTCATAATCAATTTCCTAACCATATCCATAAATCAATTCCAAAATCCATTTTCTAACCATTTATCCAAACTCACATCAATGTCCATTTTTAATTAAACATCAACCAACATGTCGAAACAAAAAAGGAAATAGTCAAAAACAAGTTCCAAACATGTCAAAACAAGCTTTAATTCTTTCCAAATAAGTTCTAAACATGTCCCAAACAGATTTGAATTCTTTCCAAATAAGTTTCAAACATGTCCTAGACATATTTTAATTATTTCCAAAACAAAACATTGCAACACAATTATCACCATTCAAGTTGCATTTCAATACCAAGTTTCAATATGGCTATAAAAAGAGAACAACACACACAATATCAAAAAGGAAGACAGTATACATGAATTGAAGAAAGGCGAGAACAAATTAAAAGAGAAGAAAGAAGAAGCAATTGCAAGCATACCTGAACAACACCCAGAGATGGGAAATCCGTCGGACTATCTCCAACCAAGTAAGCTTCCCTCATTTTTTTCTTATTACCGGCTGGTTCTTCATGATGTATTGAACAAAAAACCCTTCATTTTTCTTAAGCACCCCATGTTTCACTCTTCTCTTAATGCTTATCTCACTAGATTATTTTTTGCTAATCTTTTTATCTTAGTTTTTTTAAGAATTTTGATTTTGGTAAAATTACCATTTTTTTTTTCTAAAACTAGAAATTTGATTGGTTTTTAAAATTATTTTTTAAATATTTTGTTTTTACTAGTTAAATCCGTCTTTTTTAGAAAATTGTGATTAGAATGTTGATTTAGAGTTTATCTTATAGACTTGTGATTAACTTCTAATTAAAATATTGAGTCTTTTATTTAAATTTTAATTTGGGAGTTTTTTAGTAGAGTTACAATTAGGATTGCGATATTATGGTGATTGATTATTTAACGATTTCTCAAGTACCTTGAATGAAAAGTTGTGATTCCCTACGATGAATAATGGCTCTGATATTGATGCATGATATACTTGTATGATTTGGACAGTCCCTTAGGATATTCTATTTAGTGATTAGATCCCATCTTGATCACTTAATGTTGAATTAGACATTAGGATTAATCCTTTGCATGATAACATTAGGTAGACCTTCCTTTCTCATCCAAAACTATAGGACCATTTGGCATGATAACATCTAGGTCAACTTCCCTTAGATTTTTCTTACCCCCTTTGAGTCTCTTTCTTTCTCTCAAATCAAATAAAAACACGTAATAAATATGATGAGTATTGTGTGTCACGAGCCTTAAGTACATGGGAAATATTGAGTGGGAGTCTCTCCTTACTTCTTCTAGAGTTCTTAACATACATCCCGTTTGGGGGCGGTCTTACAAAGCATTCACTCCTATGTTATAGACTTTAGTGCAATATGCATCTCAAACAAAGTCAATCCATTTCTTTAAAATCCTTGAACAAATGCAAATCATTTTTTCCTTCGGGATTTTCCTTCAAACCATTTCAGAAAGGGAATGC
Organism: Lathyrus tuberosus; assembly: GCA_022829125.1. NCBI lineage: Eukaryota > Viridiplantae > Streptophyta > Magnoliopsida > Fabales > Fabaceae > Lathyrus > Lathyrus tuberosus. The sequence goes on from JALAZF010000702.1 coordinate 592,955, forward strand.
TACTTCCATTCTACCACAAACAAGCCTCGACCCTAACTGCTGGAATGCGAACTTAGCATCGTTCATAAAAGACACTTAGCACCCACCTTAGCAATCCGTAGGCCAAACTATTAATGCTCTGATTTACTCATTCTCGTCCGAATGAGGATACGTAGGCATAAGACGGCGAAGTCTTGGCGAGCACCTTTCCCCCCTTTCACCAATAGTCCTCCGAACTACGTTGACTCTGACTTTCCCATTGCACGGGGAAATACATAGGCCTAGGACGACGAAGTCCTATCGAGTCTCCTTTTTGTTTTTCCCTTTTTCCCTTTTCGTTTTTGTTTAGCATGTAGGCTTTAGATAAACACACCCTTTTATTAGAACAACAAGAGTTGATCCCGTTGAGTACAACAGACACAAGGGGGTTCTAATACATTCCTCTCGTGTAATTGAATTTCAAACTCAGGATTTGGTTGCCAGACCATGTCTTCTCCCTTTTGAGGTTTCTTCAATCGTTTCCTTTCCCACGTCAGGATAAATAATGTTCGGTGGCGACTCTGTTTTTCCACCGGTTGTTTTTCGCAGTTGCGACACAATACATTTGAAATTATTGACCTCTTGCCATCTTTCCTCATAATCAGAATATCACCAATACCTCCAGTTGCTAGAGTATTGTCATTTGCAAATTTTACCATGTATTTAATTGTGGGTTTTATGTTGATAAACCAATCATTCCTACTAGTCATGTGTGATGAGCATCCGGAGTCCAAGTACCATTGGTCCTGGAATCTTTCTTCATATCTTGTTGTGACCATTAGTAACATCTCTTCTTCTTCATGTTTTGTAAACTTTACATCATTTTCATGGCTATTTTATTTTTCAAGACAATCACTAGAGTAGTGACCATACTTTTGACAATTGAAATACCGAATATGACTTTTGTCAGGTTTTCAACCATCAGCTCTTCCTCTACCTAAAACACCACCTCTTTGGTTGCTTTGGTATGAGGACTTTCTCTAATTCGACCAACCTTGTTTTCATGATTGTCATACCCCAAATTTTGACCACAATATTTCCCATCATTATGCAAACCATCACCACAATATGGATGTACCATCATACCTCATCAATCTTCTTAAGGATTGTTGAACATTCACTACAACCAAGAATTAGGGTTTTGAGCCCTCTCAGAGTACTCAGAAAAAGGATAAATCAAGAATGGACATGATCCTCAACTTGTTAAGCCTCTTAAACACCCATAAAGGATCAAGAGGTCTCCCACATCAAGAATCAAGCACAAGGTTGCAACATTCCAAGTGGATCAAGCCTCAAGATCATCAGTGTCACCAAATTAGAGTTTTGGTCAACCAATGCCTCCAGAGGGAAATCTTCCTCTGGGCATGAGCCAATACTTCAAAACATGGTTCAAGAAGTTAAAAGGGATCTCATGGACCCAATCATCAAGTCAAAATAGCCTCAGGGGATGCATTCATCAAAAATCACGAATTAGGGTTTCTTGACCTAATTCACCCCTAAGTTGACTTTTGGAGCAAGACATGGTCCAAGACCTCAAGAAGTGTTTTGAAGACCTCAAATACATAGTATTTATCCATTTACAAGATTGGATTGACTTAAAGAACTTGGTTCATAAGCAGTACAAGGATTCAAATTCATCTGGGCCAATTAGGGTTTCTTGATGAAAAGTCAACTGTATCTTTGACTTTTGAGCAAGACATGATCCCAAACCTTGGGACATGATTCAAGACACTCTATAACACCTATGGAATCCATCCATTAATTTTGAATTAGGCCAAGGACTTGATTTCATAAAGGATCACACAGTTTGGAATTCATCTGACAAAAAGTCAACTGTGCCAAAAACCATGTTTGACTTTTTGAATTTCTTGACAATCAAGGCTTCCCTAAGTCAAAAATAATGTTAATTCATGGTTTAGATCATCATCCATCAATAAAAATCAAGAAAGGTGAGGTTTTTTGCAAAAAGTGAAACCTTAAGAAACTTAAAATTTTCTAAGTTGTGGAAGAAAAGAGATTTGGTACTAACTTTGCAAGGTCATAACTTCTAAACCACACGGCCTTTTTCTTCCATCCAAAGCTCAAATGAAAGCTCTCATTACATACTTCAAAATTGTCAACAACATAAGATTCCAGATCCTTGTGGATTTTGATTTATAGATTGATCAAAATCACAAAAACATGAAAATGGACACTTTTTCCAACAGTTAGTGAAAATTTTGGACAAAATCTGTCTTGAATTTTCACCAACTTTGAGGCCATTTTTCATTATGATCCAAGTTTATTCAAGACCAAAGTTGGGCATAAAAGTTGAAGTATGTTATTGGGGCTTTGCAAAAAGTACAAGAACTCATCCCAACTCCACTCGAGTAGGGAGTTACAAGCCTTGAAACATGGCCTAAAAACCTGATTTTTCAAGACAGCATGAAAACCAAACTTGTGCCACACGATTTTGCTCTTCATATCTTGGCACTTTTCCAACTTTGTCATCTTCCAAAAACACAAAATATTTGATGACTCACTTGGTTCATGATCAAAGAGGCAATGAATTCAATTTGGCATGTGAAAACCATCATGACATGAAGTTTGAAATTCAACTTTGGCAAGGTAACATCAATGCAATGCATTGAGGTGTCATTAACCAGATCACAACACTCCAAGCCAGTCAAGATTCCAGTCCAAACTCTAAGCATTCAAACCTGCAAATATTAATGGAGTCAAGATAAGAAGAGTTAACTTGGCACTTTTGGATTATCCAAGTCAATGGCTACAAGTTACTGCCATGATCAGCCTCCAAACACTATTGCTTCCAAAACAAACTTCCTCTACTATAAATAGAGGTCATGTGTGACTGATCAAACCACCCCAAAACATATGAATTCATGTTTTCCTTCCAATCACTCTAAAAAAAATCCAGATTTTGCTTCTCTTTCAATTCACTATCGAATATTCAATTTGAGAGCAATTCAATCAAAACCAATCATGCCAACACCTCACATACATCATATATGACTGATCCAAAACCTTAAAACACATCTGAAACATCAATATCACAAAGTCACCCTCCATTTGCTCAAGCTTTTTGGCCTACTTGCAGTTGAGGTGCCACAACGAGTTCTAGGTTGTTTCATTCCATTCTAAGCTTCCAAACACCTTGTATTAGGTCCATTGAAGCTGTCCAGATTATTACATAACATCTGTAACACCTCCACCATAGAATTTGAATTCTTCTTGCAATAGGTAAGCCTGACACTCTCAAACCCTATAATCCATGCATCATAAATGTGTTTTCAAGCTACAAACATGTTTCTGCACTTATATAGAGTTATTCCCCTCAATCAATTGCTTTGTAGCTTTTGTGTATAAGATTTCATAGTGTTCTTCCAGAAATTAGGGTTGTTGAGTTCATCACTTGATTTCTCACTCCACACTTAATATAAATGCAATTAATTTATATGACTGAAATCTTTGTCCAAACACACACAACTTTCATGTTTACAAAAGTCATTTTCATTGAGTAATCAGAGAGATATGAGAGGTTTTGAAAAACGGCCATGGCGGGTAGTCGTGAGGAAGAAAAAGATGGCCTTGGCGCCATTTTAAAATATTTGAATTTTTGAATATTTGATATTTTTATTAAATGATTTCAAAAATTAATTTCTCTCTCATTTTTTATTGGTACTTTTTTTAAAAAGTCACAAAAATGTTAAATTATTTTATTCTACAAAAAAATTAAATTAATATTATTTATTTAATATATCTTGAATTTTTGTAAATAATTTTATTTTATTATTTTTAACATTTTTTAAATGAAATTCTCACCTTGATTTTTCAAAACCAATAGGATTTCAAGCTTTCATACGATTAAACATGATTTTTCAAAATATTTTTCAAAGCTTACCACTTATTTTTAAATATATTTGATAATTTATATTTAATTTCCTTTGAAAAAATATATTTTTAATTAAAATTAGGGTTTCTATTAATTTTAATTTTTCAAACTTCTTTTCAAAATCATTTTGGGCCTCTTTGTAGAGTCTAAGTCCCATCCCTTTGTAAATAATTGATTTTGGACCTCAGTCAGTATATAAGTCCCGATACGATTTTGAAAATCTCAGTGCGATCGCCATTTTCAAAACAATTTTCATCTGGACCTCTCCCTGAGTTGTAAGCCCCATTTTTCTTCTTTTTCAAACAGTTTTAGGCCTCTAATAGAGTTTATTACCCATCCCCTTTGTAAATACAAAATGCTTGGGCCTCAGTTATTGTATAAGTCTCTCCGTGGTTTTCAAAATAACGATGTGATCATCGCCTTTTCAAATAAAACTTTTAGGCCTCTCCTTGAGTATAAGCCCCATTTTTCTCTTTTCACAAACATTTTTGGGCCTCTAAATAGAGTGTAAGAATCAACCCCTCTTTGTACAAAAACAATTTTTGGAATTTGCTGTAGTATAAGTCCCACAACGTCTGTCGGTATCGCACTGCGATCAATGTTATCAAATAAATCATCTGGGCCTCTCTTTGAGCTATAAGCCCTAAACAAATCTTTTTAAAACAACTTTATTTTAATTCAAATTCAAATTCAATGTGTGTTTTCAAAACTTTCTTCAATTTATTGTAACCCTAAAAGAGGGAATACAATTGTAGTCAATACTACAGATCACAATATGCTTGGGATTCTTCTCAGAAGGTAAGTCCCCGTATCTGTTTCAATGCTTATTTCTTATATTTATATATATATATATATATATATATATATATATATATATATATATATATATATATGTCAATATAATTGTCTGTATATATATTTGTGCATATCTTGCCTAGAGTTCCCCCAACAGTTAGGTCTAGGTTTAGATCAAACCAGAGGTTACTTTCAACATAGTCAAAACTAGCTCCCCATAGGAAATTCCCTATACAGTCTTGCTTCCTCTTGGGCTTATACAATATGGAACAGAGAAAGGCATTATTCCCGGTGAAACTTTTCTCAAGACTGTCAAAACTTATATATATATATATATATATATATATATATATATATATATATATATATATATATATATATATATACAATAAGAAACTCATTTCCCTAAAGAGGATTAATTCCCGGTGAAACCACTTTTGAATTTCTTCAAACCCTAGAACTGTTCAGCAAAGAAATGATTAGTTCCCGGTGAAACCTTTCTTGAAACTTTTCTTTGGTTTGGACCCACAAGCTTCCTAAAAGCATCCCCAACCTCCTCTTCGGCTTAGTACAATGACCCTCAGGCTTCTTAGAACTTCTTCAGCCTCCTCTTGGGCTTAGTAGAAGGACCCAAAGGCCTCCTATAGGTATAGGACAAAAATTAGTCATCTTTGCTAGTTAATTCCTAAGGAGAGTCCGAATTCCAAAACATCAGACCATTTTAGGGTTGATCTTCATCTCTTAAACCTTCAGCCTCCTCTTGGGCTTCATACAAGTGGACTTGGAAAGTCTCATATCCTCTTGGATCTCACCAAGAAACCCTCAAGTTACCTAAACACACAGGAAAACCCCTGATCATTTCATCAATACACTAATATCCAGCAGAGTAAAACCTCTATAGGTTTTCAAACTAAAAATTTTCACTTTCCCCAGCCAAGGTCAATCAACTATCCACAAATCCCTGGTAGAATCAGAACCTCATGAGATCTGATATCTCAACCCTTCCCTGGTTCTCAGTAAGAGTAAAACCTTTGGATTTCCTCAATACAATTTGGACCTGCTCCTGGATTCCCAATAATCCTCAGCAAGAGATAGCCTCCTCTTAGGCTTCATATAATAATTTCCCCCAGTGGAGTCAGTCAGCCTCAATCTTGGGCTTTGTACAAGACATATAAAACCCTCTTAAGTGGAGTCAATCTCTTTTCAGCCTCAATCTTGGGCTTTGTACAAGACATACATAAAACACCCCTAGTAGAGTCAACCTTTTAGCTTCAACCTTGGGCTTTGATCAAGGCACACAAAAAATCATCATCCCCTCAAATGAGACCATGAGTCCACTCTGCATGAGGACATTTCCTCTATACATCACATATCAAAACAAACAGTAAAAAACTTTTCCCCAGATAATTGTTGTAAGTGACACACTTGTTGATAAATCCAAGCTGGAGTCCTTCTCTTATCCTGGCTAAAATTTATCTTTCATCTAACAACTGTAAGTAGCAAGCCAATAGATTCCTAACATCCAAGCCAATGTCCCTCTCTTAGCATGAAAGATTCATAAGGAAAAATGACATTGCTCAATACTGAGTTAAAGTTTCTTCCTTCATGACATCACCCTTATAAATGAAATTATGGCATTGAAGGATTCTACATATCCCAGTTAAAGTAATTTCCCTTATAATCAACTTCTTAACATTTATGATGAATAGGTGAGATATCTCCCTTTAGAGATGACAAATTCTCTCTCAGTCACCCCTTTAGCTTCAATCTTGGGCTTTGAACAAGACACAAATACTCAAACTGCTTCAATCTTGGGCTTCAAACAAGACACCAAATATCTTTCCTCCCATAGAATAGAAGGAACTACGATTGCTCTGATTTTCCAGATATCTTTACGGGAATACGTAGGCATAACATTGCGAAATCTTAGCGAGCACACAAAATCAAAAACTTTAGGTCCAACACATTCTCAAAAACAACGAAAAACCCGAAAACAACAAAAACACTCTCTCAACACTCCCAAAGGATAAAATTTCCCAAACCACAACAGATAAACACCAGAAAGCACTTAAATCAACATAGAAACATGTAAAGTCTATGGATAACCATATATACACTGGGTGTTAATAGCTTCCCTTTGTATAACCTGACCCCGAACCCCCAATCTCTTAGCATTTCTTAAAGAAAACATTTGCGTGCAAGTTTAGTTTTAGATATCTTCCCTTTCCTTTCTAGCTTCATAGGATAATTAAGAAATCAGAAAGTAGCACCCAATTTTAACCATTGCGGTAAGGTGGTCGCGTCACCGACAAAAATCGCACACTACAGAAAAATGGCGACTCTGCTGGGGAATTTTAGGATTAGAGTTCCTAAGAGGTATATGCATTGCTTTATTTCTCCATTTATTTATTTTCTCAGTTTTCTACTAAATATATCATTTACTGTTGTATTACTTGATACCCGTGTTTAAATTTCGGTTTACTGGGAATACGATTGATACACGTGTGGAAATTTTGAGAGAACATTAAGATAAGTGGTGGCGTCACCAGGAAAGGCTTATAGGATGTGAATCCCGACCAAGCTGCCTTGGCAGTCCACCGAATCAGTCGAGGTACCCGTGTTGATTCTCTAATGTTAAACGACCGATTATCATGAAAGCATAGTGTTCCCAGTGCGGTACCTATGACACTGAGGATTTAGTAGACATTTAACCATTTAAACCATTAGGTAGTGCGGTGACTATCAGGAATAGTTGACACACGATACTACACTCAAAAGATATTCACCCTAGGATATTACTGCTTGCTCGAGTGAATCAGCTTGTTGTTAATGTCCCTAGGAGGGGTCAATGATTTTGGGAACCTTTTAGAACCCATTCTACAGGTACAAAAATTGACTAATTAGTACACACCTTTGGGGATGGGTAGATCCATGGCTCCATGCTCGTGACGATGAACCCTTAAACCCATGTTTTCAAGTGTTTTTGTTTGCTGCATTCATGCATTCATTAAAAAACTCTTTTCAAAAACGAAAAAAAATCTTTTTCAAAAGAACTAAAACAATAATTGCAAATATCAGAAAGGTTGCATTATGGATTTCGTTAGAAGAAAGACGCACAAGTACACCTTCAAGGTTCCAAAATTAGATGACCTAAGGAAATTAGGAAGGATGATTATTAATCCCGAGGCTTTCAGAGCAAAGCACAGAGGACTGTTATCTCTTCTGAAGATCAACATGGTTGAAGGGATCCTGTCTATGCTGATTCAGTTCTACGGTCCAGTTTACCACTGTTTCACTTTCCCGAATTAATAGCTCGCACCAACACTGGAAGAGTACTCCCACCTGATTATTTACCTATCACTGATCGAGATCCATTTTCTGGACTGGAAGAAATTCCAAAAGAACAAACCATTGCAAGAGCAATCTCTTTGGATGAGTCAGAAGTTATGACTCACATGACCACCAAAGGAAGAATCCAGGGTTTACCAACATCAACAACTTCGTCGACACCAATGCTGTTAAGATATTCTTGATTGGGAACCCCGTATCAACCTTGCTCGCAGATGCTTATCATTCTGTACACTTAAGGATTTTGTACAGTGGAGGGATGATCACATGCTGTGTACCATTACTCTACAAATGGTTTATTTCCCACTTGCCCAAATCTGCTACTTTTTGGGATCACAAGAGTAATTTGCGATGGTCGCAGAAGATTATGTCTCTCACCAATACAGACATAGATTGGTACAATCGGATTTACGAAGGGATACAAATCATCGACAGATGCGGAAATTTCCCCAATGTACCCCTCATTGGTACTAATGGAGGGATTAACTATCATCCAATTCTAGCTCGCCGTCTACTCGGATACCCGATAAAGAATATCCCACATTATGCTCATCTGGAAGGTCTTTTCTTCAAGGAAGGAGAAAATGGAAGGGCGCTAAAGAAAGAAATAGTGCATGCCTGGCAACATATTCATATGAAAGGGAGAGAATCCCTGGGAAGACCAAATTTTTCCTTTTCAGAACCTTATCTCCACTGGGTTCAAACCAGAGCCATCAAAATGAGGATGCCTTACCCTCGTCAAGAAGTTTTTCCCTTAAAGGAATTTGTCCTTTATTTCATCTCTAATGCGGAAAAACTCCAGGTCGGTCTCAACAAAGTTCAACGTGAGAAGAATTCTTGGAAGAACAAGTATCAGATCCTAAATTTGGAATGTACCAAGATTCAGGAACTGCTAAAGGAAAAGGATGCTCTAATTGAGATATTAGAGCAGCATGCTATGGAAAGTCAGCAAGAGGGGAGGAATTTGCTCACTCGGTTCACTTGGCAGAGATTCGTCGACCCGACAACGGTTGAAGGATCCCAATCAAAGAAAAGGAAAGTTCAGGAACCAACATCTGAGCTCTCCTCAGAGAGGACTCAGGATCCATAGGCCTAATTTCCCTTACAACACTTCGTAAAATACTGTACTTTTCTTTGTAAAATACTACAATCTTTCAAGTTCAATAAAAGGTTCTCCCCCGCGGTGTGATATTTGCAATATACTTTTTAACAGTTCTTTTGAACAAAAACTAAAAAAATATATCATTTTCAGTATTTGCATATCATTCATCATTCTCACATAACACATCTTTATCTTCGAGTCTCACCTATGTGTCGAATTCTAGAGTCAAACTGTCTCATTCTTACATTACTTGGGCCAATCGACAAAAGAAAATGGACGATCTCGAGGAAGAGAACGTAGAGCTGAGAGAAGAAATCGACGCTCGGAAGGAGAGTTTGGATAAACTTCACCACGACATGCAATCCTTGACAGCAGCCCAGGAGCAACAACATCAAAGGACTGTAATCTCGAAGTGTACGTCTACATTAGCATTTGAGATGCCTGGTAGTCATCCTCAATACAACATGCCTAAAGGTTTCCCTTGGGGCATGCCTCACAACTTTATACCTAAAGGATACATCCCACCGGTCACTGAAGACCTAGAAGTCGTACCAAGAACAACCAGACCTGAAGGTTACAAACTTCAGGGAAATGAAGATGCAAGGGTTACAACCGAAAATCCTGAAGTTTACAAACTTCAGGTCACTGAAGCGCCAAGAATTACCGTTGTAATGTCTATACCACAACCAGTAGTACACACTGTCCCGGAAGGACAGATTCTGCAAGCAACTTCTGGCAGAAATGAAGACGTGTACGAAAGGATGAATGAGTTCTGGGAATAATTCTTGGAAATACAGAAGGAACTGCATGCCATTCGCGGTTAAGACTTATTTGGAAAGGACACCGCCGACCTCTGTTTGGTCCCTAATGTAAAGATATCGCACAAATTCAAGGTGCCTGACTTTGAAAAATACAAAGGCAACCCTTGCAATCAAAGTCATCTGGTGGTGTACGCTCGGAAAATGTCTACCCAGACAGACAATCAATAACTACTAATCCATTACTTCCAAGACAGTTTAACCAATGCCGCACTCAAATTATACATGGGTTTAAACTGCGCCAAGATCAGTACTTTCAAAGATCTCGGCGCAGCCTTTGTTCAACAGTATAAATACAACTTGGACATGGCACCAGATAGGGACCAGCTCAAAGTAATGTCACAAAAGGATAAGTAAACCTTAAAAGAATATGCTCAGAGATGGCGTTAAATTACCATCCAGATCTGTCATCCTCTCGACTAAAAGGAAATGACAAAAATCTTCCTGAAAACGTTGAGCTTGTTTTACTACGACCGAATGGTCGCCAGTGCGCCCAGTGACTTCACTGAAATGGTGAACATGGGAGTACACCTTGAAGAAGCAGTCCGAGAAAGAAGATTGGTCAAAGATGCAGAGCCATCTAGCAGTACTAAGAGATACGGTAGTGCTTTCCAAAAGAAGAAATAGCAAGATATCAGTAATATATCTCTGGGAAAGCAAAGGTGAAGGTATCAACCGGTGGCAGCAGTAACTCCCACTATCAACCCAGCGCCAACTTCGACTTATCAACCTCAGGTTGCTCAGAGCCAACCAAATCAACAATAGTACCAGCAAAGGCTGCAACAACCTCTTTAGCAGGCTCGCCTGCAGTACAATAATAACAATCGTACTACACGACCATCTGGGTTCGACCCTATACCGATGTTGTATGCAGAGTTATTTCCACCTCTACTAGCCAAGGGGCATGTTCAAACCAGAACTCCTCTTACAGTACCAGAAAAATCCACCTTTTTGGTTCAAAGCAGATCAAACTTGCCTTTACCATCAAGGAGGGTCGGGACATAACATTGAGAATTGTCTCAGCTTCAAGTCTGATGTACAGAAGCTTGTCAGGAACGGGATTTTATCTTTCAAAGATACAAATCCAAATGTTCAGACGAACCCATTACCGCAACATGAAAAGACTACGATAAACTTGATAGAAGAAGAACTTGACAACAATTATAAAATTCATCATATACGCTTACTGGGAACCAAACTGGTAAAGATGCATTGCAAACAGAGCGGGTACGACCATGTGCCATTATCACTAGTGTGATATCTACTCCAATGACAATCAAGGGTGTGCCATAGTACAAGCAGCTCCTGCAAGAGCAAATAGATCAGGGCTGGATTCAGGATCACAGGATTCGTGAAGTGAACATGGCCTATGCACATCCCAACATTGTTCAGAACCGCGACATTTGTGCAAAGAACGTCAATCTAGTGGCTTTGCATTCAAGACAAAGTCAGTATTACAATCTGCTGCGACACGATTACAACGCTTATCCGGTATGCTCAAAAGACAATCAGGGATGCTCTTTTATACAAGAGGCCCTCCAACGACAAATGGATCTCGGATGGATCCAGGACTACCACGAAAGAAGTAACCATCAAGTCAATATAGTTCAAATCTTTGACATACGCCTGATGAATATTAGTCTAGTGGAATTACATGCTAAGCAGGTCAGACGTGGTTTTCTAGCTTCACATGATTATCAAGATTGTAAAGAATGCTGCAAAAACAACCAAGGGTGTGCGCTTGTGCAAAGGACTCTTCAACATCTGTTAGACCACTGGTGGCTTCCGATCTACTTGGATGAAGACACACAACAGATTAACATGACTGATGGAGATCCTGGTAGACATCAAAGTCGTGATGTCCGCTCAATGGAAACGGGTCTAGTAAAGATGCACAACATACAAAGTGGGTACGGTCGGGTACCACCTCACAATTATGAACGATGCAATACAAGTAGGTCAATCCCAAACGGAAGTTCCCAACCAACAAGTAGGTCAATCCAACAATACAATACCTATAAAGAACAATGATGAGATGTTGAAGCTCATCCAGAAAAGCGAGTACAACATTGTGGATCAATTGTTGTAAACTCCGTCTCGAATATTTGTACTATCTCTCTTGCTTAGTTCAAAAGCTCACAGGGAAGCTCTACAGAGAGTTTTAGAACAAGACTTTGTGGAACAAGATGTGACAGTAGGACAATTTGACAACATCATCTCCAACATCACTTCCTGCAACAACTTAGGATTCAGTGATGAAGAACTGCCGAAAGAAGGAAAAAACCATAATATGGCACTCAATATCACAGTCAATTTCCAGGATGATGCTTTAGCCAGTGTACTAGTAGACACATGTTCATCCTTAAATGTCATGCCAAGGTCAACTTTGGTTCGACTATCTTTTCAAGGAACTCTGATGAGAGGCAGTGAGATCATCGTCAAAGCCTTTGACGGATCCAGAAATATAGTTATCGGCAAAGTCGACCTTCCCATAACCATTGGTCCTCACACTTTCCAAGTCACTTTCCAGGTCATAGACATCTGAGCAACATACAATTGTTTATTAGGGAGATCTTGGATACACGAACCTGGGGCAGTCACTTCGACACTTCACCAGAAATTGAAGTTCGCCAAGAATGACAAATTAGTCATAGTGTGTGGATAACAAGCTTTAATCGTGAGCAAATTATCATCATTCTCCTGTGTAGAACCATAGGAGGTTGTTGGAACTAAGTTCCAAGCACTCTCGGTGAGCAATGAGAATCAACAAGAAAAGGGAATGTCGATTTCCTCATACAAGGACCCTCTCAAAGTAATAGAGAGTAATGTCGTAAAAGGATGGGGACAGATTGTAATTCTTACCAATAACAAGACAAGGAAGTGTTATAGTTTCTCTCCAACTTGTACCCAGACTACAAAGAAGGATGAAATTTTTCATCCCATTCAGGATTTCTTCCACGGTGGAGGTTTCCTCCACCCAGTATCTAAGAAGTACACACCATCGATGGGAATGACTCCTCCGATACGGATGAAGAGTGGAAGTCTTAATTCAATGATGACTGTTATATATCTCAGGGAGAAGCACATGTGCCATTCTGTTTTCCAAAACAGAGCCCAAGATATATGCCAAGATCAAACTTCAGGATGATCTATGGAGATTGTGACCCCGAAGGATGTCGTGCTCCACCTAACTCATTAGAGGAAGACAATCTGATGAAGGAAAACTTTGATTATGATTATTATGATCCCCTGGATGACTTGCATATAGAAGCCATACACTGAAGACTCAGGACAAAAGAGTCAGCTGGACAATCAGCTGAGTAGTCTTAAAAGGAATACACTTACTCCCCCTGAGTCATGGAATCCTTACTCGGAACATTCCGAAAATGTCCGACACCTGGGGTGATGAATTTGCAAAGATTGCAGGACAAGAATTCATTAACTACGCATTTCCTGAGGTCAACGTCATTGGGGAAGATGACTCCTCTATTCCCACAGAAACCTGGGACACCTTGGGACAACCAAGCGGCAGGTACGAATTTCTAGTCAAATACACCGTTCCCGAAAGCTTTCGCGTCAGATACGAGGACACCCAGCCAACTGGATGGGGAGATCCTCTTGAGAGTGAAAACACTATGGAAGATGCGACAGAAGAGTCCTCTTATGATAACTCTTCATGGGAAGAAGGCTCCAATGATCCTACTCCACCAGAAATCAGTGCCATTTCTGAAGACAAACCAAGAAGGGAAGTACCAGACTTTGTGATTCACAGAGGAGCTCGTCGCCATTGGGTTGCAGTTGATGTCTCAAAAGTCGTCCATAAATCAAAGTAATTACCATCTTTATTTTGACCTTTCACCTTGCCCGGGTGAAATTCTGAATGTGTGTAGACTACATGGATCTAAACAGAGCAAGTCCAAAGGATGACTTCCCCTTGCCACACATTGATATGTTGGTAGACAGCACGGCAAAATTCAAAGTCTTTTCTTTCATGGACGGGTTCTTGGGCTATAATCAAATCAAAATGACGCCAGAAGATATGGAGAAAACTTCATTCATTACCCCATGGGGCACCTTTTGTTACAAGGTAATGTCGTTCGGTCTGAAGAACGCAGGGGCAACCTATCAAAGGCCCGTGACAACTCTGTTTCACGACATGATGCACAAAGAGATTGAAGTGTATGTCGATGACATGATTGCCAAATCTAAAATAGAAGAAGAGCATGTGACACACCTCTCAAAGTTATTCGAGCGTCTGAGAAAATACAAACTCCGCTTGAATCCTAATAAGTGCACATTCGGTGTTCGCTCAGGAAAACTCTTAGGATTCATTGTCATCCAGAAAGGAATTGAGGTTGATCCTGACAAGGTCAAGGCCATTCAAGAAATGCCTTCGCCAAAGACTGAAAAATAGGTTAGAGGGTTTTTGGGACGTCTGAATTATATCTCAAGATTTATATCCCTTATGACCGCGACGTGCGCGCCGATCTTTAAACTACTCAGAAAGAACCAAAGTTGTGTATGGACAAAAGATTGCCAAAAAGCATTCGACAACATCAAGGAATATCTGTTGAATCCACCTATTATGTCTCCTCTAGTGGAAGGAAGACCACTGATCATCTACTTAATAGTCTTGGAAGACTCCATGGGCTGTGTACTTGGCCAACAAGACGAAACAAAAAGAAAAGAGTCTGCCATTTACTACTTAAGCAAGAAGTTCACAGACTGTGAAACTCGATACACTATGCTCGAGAAAACTTGTTGCGCTCTGGCTTGGGTAGCCAAACGTCTTCGCCAGTACATGATTTGTCACACTACTTGGTTAATCTCCGAAATGGATCCAATCAAGTACGTCTTTGAAAAGTCTGTTCTCACGGGAAGGATTGCCCGTTGGCAGATGTTGTTATCAGAATACGATATCGAGTACCACGCTCAGAAAGTTGTCAAAGGAAGTATTTTAGCCGATCATTTGGCTCATCAACCGATTGACGATCAGGAATCGGTCAAATTTGACTTCCCAGACGAAGATGTCATGTACTTGAAAATGAAAGATTGCAATGAACCGCTACCCAATGAAGGGCCAGAACCAGGTTCCTAATGGGGACTAATATTTGACGGAGCCGTCAATACTTATGGAAATGGAATTGGAGCAATCATCGTAACACCTCAGGGTACCCATATTCATTTCACTGCCAGATTGACGTTCAAATGCACAAACAATGAGGCCGAATATGAAGCTTGTATCATGGGTCTCGAAGAAGCAATTGACTTAAGGATAAATAATTTGGATGTGTATGGAGACTCAACCCTAGTTATCAATCAGATCAAAGGAGAGTGGAATACATTCCAATCAGGATTGATACCTAACAAAGATTACGCGAGAAGGTTGTTACCATTCTTCAACAGAATTGAGTTTCATCATATCCCTCGTGAAGAAAATCACATGGCTGATGCATTAGCCACCCTATCATCCATGATTAGTGTACTTCAATGGAACGACGTACCTAAGATTGACATAATGCGCCTTGAAAGGCCCACTTATATCTTCACAATTGAAGCAGTCATAGATGACAAACCATGGTATCATGATATCAAGTGCTTCCTTTAAAGACAAGAGTACCCACCTGGGGCATCCAGAAAATATAGGAAGATTCTCAAAAGATTGGCTGGCAACTTCTTCCTAAACATTGATACACTCTACAAGAGAAACTTCGACATGGTTCTGCTTAGATGCGTATACAGACAAGAAGCAAACATGTTGATGAAAGAGATTCACGAAGGATCTTTTGGCACTCATGCCAATCGACACACAATGGAAAGAAAAATTCTGAGAGCAGGATATTATTGGCTGACAATGGAATCCGAATGCTACAAGTACATGAGGAAATGTCACAAGTGTCAGATATACGCTGAAAAAATCCATGTACCACCAACGCATCTCAAAGTTCTTTCTTCTCCATGGCCTTTCTCTATATGGGGAATCGACATTATTGTCATGATCGAACCCAAGGCTTCGAACGGACATCAGTTCATCCTGGTAGCCATTGATTACTTCACCAAGTGGGTCGAAGCAGTGTCATATACCAATGTAACCTGACAAGTAGTGGTCCGATCATTACGGATAATGGATCTAACTTGAACAACAAGATGATGAAAGAGTTGTGTGTTGAGTTCAAAATTGAACACCAAAAATCATCTCCCTACCGGCCTAAGATGAATGGAGCGGTAGAAGCGGCTAACAAAAATATCAAGAAGATTGTTCAGAAGTTGTAACCTACAAGGATTGGCATGAGATGTTGCCCTTTGCTCTTCACGGTTATCGCACATCCGTTCGTACTTCAACAGGGGCAACCCCTTTATCTCTAGTATATGGCATGGAAGCAGTGCTCCCGATAGAAGTAGAGATCCCATCAATAAGAGTATTGATAGAAGCTATGCTAACAGAAGCTGAATGGTGTCAAATCCGATACAATAAACTGAATTTGATCGAAGAAAAGAGAATGACGGCTTTATGCCACGGTCAGCTATATCAGCAAAGAATGAAGAAAGTGTTCGACAAGAAGGTCTGATCCCGTGTCTTCAAAAAAGGAGACCTCGTGCTGAAGAAGATACAATTATTTCTCACTAATTCCTAGGGCAAATGGACTCTGAATTATGCTGGCCCTTATATGGTTAAGAAAGCCTTCTCAGGCGGTGCCTTGAGACTCGCAACCATGGATAGAGAGGATTTTACCTACCCCATAAATGTTAATGTAATCAAGAAATACTTTGCCTAAATAAAAAAAATGTCTCGTTGGATTGAAAACCCGAAAGGGCAGTCCATGCAAAAATTAAGAGACATAAACAATGATCATCCCGATGGATTGAAAACCTGAAAAGGTAATCCAGGTAAAAGTTAGGGATTCATGGCAAGTAACTACGTCTGACAAGATTAGATCCCCAGCGGGAATGTCATATGTCAGGAAAACTTCAGTCAAGGTCACCTTCGACAGAAGCTCAGAATGTCCAGAATTCAAAGGTGGTGGAAGGATAACGGTTGTTATGTTTCAATGTAGCCCCTTTCCCTTTAAATTACCATTTTCTAAACTTTGTAATGCTCTATGGGATCACGCGTTTGGCTGATTACCATTCTATCAATAAAATTCGAGCCCTAGTGCTTTTGTTTACAATTCTCATTTATTTTGCTTTACAGAATGACATTTTAATATGATCAACGATTCTTGAAACAAAAATGAATTTACTTTTTCAAAACGAGAAGTTCAAGTTTTACTTTTAAAACAAAGATGGTAATTTCATTTTGATTAATGAACAAAAAAAAGGAATATCGTCCGCTTCTCTGATAATGATTTAACTTCAAAATGCGGAATCAAAGTACTCCTTTTGACCAGTACACCCTGAATAAAGGATCAACTACTTCAGATGGGATGTCCCATCTGACATCCCCGACAGAGTTCTTACCTCTGAAAACCAATTGTTGGTTTCTCTCCCCAGAAGGGTCCACCTCTAAAAAACAAGAACGGATTTCTATCCCTAGCAGGTTTGTACATCCTAAAATCGGAACAAATGCAGGAATCCCAACTTCCGAGCAAAATACTACCTTCAGAACCTCCAGTGATACCCTGTCTCCTAAAGTGGTCGAGTATCCAGTTGCGTTCACTCACCAGTCTGTATATCGCATCTTTTTTGCCAGCATAAAGATACATACATCATGCATGATTGATTTATATTCGTACATATTTTGTATTAATATCAATCTGGTCATTTTCAACCCCAAGTGATAAGTGTCCTCTCACCAATAGAATTGTCAGTTCTTTCCTCGTCCAGAAATGTATCGCCTTAGCAATCTCTCCCCAGTTTATTTCTGGATTAGAGACTATCCTCGACCACTTTGATAACTTGGACCTCTGAAAGGCAAGAAGACATTCGATAGACACCTTTGGAACATCACTCTTCACCATTAAAGATGATGTTTTTCTTTCCCGGATTAAAGAAAATCCCCAGAGTAAGCTTTTCAATAAAGTCATTAGCACCTCAAAATTGGATTACATCACATGGCATTCCTCCGAAAAAGGTCTCGTAGGAAAGTATGATGTAACATCACCAAGCACAAAGCAATCTCTCAAGAGACTTGCTCCCCAGTAGGTCGACAAATGGCATCTCCCACAGAGAAGTTTGCACACCTCCACGGTTCAGAAAAATGGGTTTCTCCAGCAAGTCTGACATCAAATCGTTGTTCCATCAAATGGTGTCTCTACGGTAAAACTCAGCAAGAAGTTTGATGAAGACCGCTACAAATAGCATTCCTTGTCGAGGAAGGAACTCGACAAGAAGAAACTAAGACCAGTTCCATGGCAGAAGACCAGGATCGAGGGGAAGTTTATGACCAAAAAAAATTGAGACCAGTTCCATGGCTGAACCAGGATCGAGGGGAAGTTTATTTAAGAAGAAACTGAGACCAGTTCCGTGACAGAAGACCAGGATCGAGGGGAAGTTTAAGACAGAAAATTGAGACTAGTTCTGTGGCTGAAGACCAGGATCGAGGGGAAGTTCTAACCTTTTCTAAGTATCGTTACTTAGCAAAAGAAGATGGACGAGCAAATCAGCTACCCTTCACAACCACAGTCAAAATTTTGGGTATTTCGATATTTAATCCTCTTGTACCCTAAATGTTTGAATATCTTCGTCATTCACACCTTCAGGTCCATGAAGATTAAATAGGGGCATGTATCATACCCCAAATTTTGACCACAATATTTCCCATCATTGTGCAAACCATCACCACAATATGTATGTACCATCATACCTCATCAATCTTCTCAAGGATTGTTGAACATTCACTACAACCAAGAATTAGGGTTTTGAGCCCTCTCAGAGTACTCAGATAAATGATCAATCAATAATGGACATGATCCTAAACTTGTCAATCCTCTCAAACACCCATAAAGGATTAAGAGGTCTCCCACATATGGAATCAAGCACAAGGTTGCAACATTCCAAGTAGATCAAGCCTCAAGATCATCAATGTCACCAAATTAGGGTTTTGGTCAACCAAGGCCTCTAGAAGGAAATCTTCCTCTGAGCATGAGCCAATACTTCAAACCATGATTCAATAAGTTCAAAGGTACCTCATGGACCCAGTCATCAAGTCAAAATAGCCTCAGGGGATGCATTCATCAAAAATCAGGAATTCGGGTTTCTTGACCTAATTCACCCCTAAGTTGACTTTTGGAGCAAGACATGAGACAAGACCTCAAGAAGTGTTTTTAAGACCTCCAATATATCATATTGGTCCATTTACAATATTGGATTGACTCAAAGAACTTGGTTCATAAGCAGTACAAGGATTTAAATTCATCTAGGCCAATTAGGGTTTCTTGATGAAAAGTCAACTGTATCTTTGACTTTTGACCAAGACATGATCCCAAACCTTGGGACATGATTCAAGACACTCTATAACACCTATGGAATCCATCCATTAAGTTTGAATTAGGTCAAGGACTTGATTTCATAAAGGATCACACAGTTTGGAATTCATTTGACAAAAAGTCAACTGTGCCAAAAACCATGTTTGAATTTTTGAATTTCTTGACAATCAAGGCTTCCCTAAGTCAAAAATAATGTTAATTCATGGTTTAGATCATCATCCATCAAGAAAAATCAAGAAAAGTGAGGTTTCTTGCAAAAAGGTAAACCTTAAGAAACTTAAAATTTTCTAAGTTGTGGAAGAAAAGAGATTTGGTACCAACTTTGCAAGGTCATAACTTCTAAACCACAAGGCCTTTTTCTTCCATCCAAAGCTCAAATGAAATCTCTCATTACATACTTCAAATTGTCAACTACATCAGATTCTAAATCCTCATGGATTTCGAGTTATAGATTGATCAAAATCACGAAAACATGAAAATGGACACTTTTTCCAACACTTAGGGAAAATTTTGGACATAATTTGTCTTGAATTTTCACAAACTTTGAGGCCATTTTTAATTATGATCCAATTTGATTCAAGACCAAAGTTGGACATCAAAGTAGAAGTATGTTATTGCAGTTGAGGTGCCACAATAAGTTCCAGGCTGTTTCAATCCATTCCATGCTTCCAAACACCTTGTATTTGGTCCATTGAAGCTGTCCAGATCATTACACAACATCTGTAACACCTCCAACATAGAATTCAAATTCTTCTTGCAAGAGGTAAGCCTGCCACTATCAAACTCTATAATCCATGCATCATAAATGTGTTTTCAAGTTACAAACACGTTTATGCACTTATATAGAGCGATTCCCCTCAATTAATTGCTTTGTAGCTTTCGTGTATAAGATTTCATTGTGTTCTTGCAAAAATTAGGGTTCTTGAGTTCATCACTTGATATCTTACTCCACACTTAATATAAATGCAATTAATTTATTGGACTGAAATCCTTGTCCAAAAACACACAACTTTCATGTTTACAAAAGTCATTTTCATTGAGTAATCAGAGAGATAGGAGAGACTTTGCAAAACGGGAATGACGGGTAGTTGTGAGGAAGAAGAAGATGGCCTTGGCGCCATTTTCAAATATTTGAATTTTTGAATATTTGATATTTTTATTAAATGATTTCAAAAATTAATTTCTCTGTCATTTTTTTATCATTTTTGATTGGTTCTTTTTTTAAAAAGTCACAAAAATGTTAAATTATTTTATTCTACAAAAAAATTAAATTTATATTATTTATTTAATATATCTTGAATTTTTGTAAACTTTATTTTATTGTTTTTTTACATTTTTAAATGAAATTCTCACCTTGATTTTTCAGAACATATTGGATTTCAAGTTTTCATGTGATTAAACATGATTTTTCAAAATATTTTTCAAAGCTTACCACTTATTTTTAAATATATTTGATATTTGATATTTAATTTCCTTTGAAAATTTATATTTTTAATTAAAATTAGGGTTTCTATTAATTTTAATTTTTCAAAATCATTTTAGGCCTCTTTGTAGAGTCTAAATCCCATCCCTTTGTAAATAATTGATTTTGGGCCTCAGTCAGTATATAAGTCCTGATACGATTTTAAAAATCTCGGCACGATCGCCATTTTCAAAACAATTTTCATCTGGACCTCTCCTTGAGTTGTAAGCCCCGTTTTTCTTCTTTTTCAAACACTTTTTGGCCTCTAATAGAGTGTAAAACCCATCCCCTTTGTAAATACAAAATATTTGGGCCTTAGTTATTGTATAAGTCCCTCCGTGGTTTTCAAAATTACGGCGCGATTGTCGCCTTTTCAAATAAAACTTATGGGCCTCTCCTTGATTATAAGCCTCATTTTTCTCTTTTCACAAACATTTTTCGGCCTCTAAATAGAGTGTAAGACCTAACCCATCTTCGTACAAAAACAATTTTTGGCCTCTGCTGTAGTATAAGTCCCACAACGTCTGTCGGTATCGCAGTGCGATCAATGTTATCAAATAAATCATCTGGGTCTCTCTTTGAGCCATAAGCCCCAAACAAATCTTTTTAAAACAACTCTATTTTAATTCAAATTCAAATTCAATGTGTGTTTTTCAAAACTTTCTTCAATTTCTTGTAACTCTAAAAGAGGGAATATAGTTGTAGTCAATACTACAGATCACAATGTGCTTTGGCTTCTTCTCAGAAGGTAAGTCCCCGTATTTGTTTCAATGCTCATTTCTTATATATATCTGTCAATATAATTGTTTGTATATATATATATATATATATATATATATATATTTGTGCATATCTTGCCTAGAGTTCCCCTAACAGTTAGGTCTAGGTTTAGATCAAACTAGAGGTTACTTTCAATATAGTCAAAACTAGTTCCCCATAGGAAATTCCCTATACAGTCTTGCCTCCTCTTGGGCTTATACAATATGGAACAGAGAAAGGCATAATTCCCGGTGAAACCTCTTTTGAATTTCTTCAAACCCTAGAACTGTTCAGCAAAGAAATGATTAGTTCCCGGTGAAACCTTTCTTGAACTTTTCTTTGGTTTGGACTCACAGGCTTCCTAAAAGCATCCCCAGCCTCCTCTTTGGCTTAGTACAATGACCCTCAGGCTTCTTAGAAGTTCCTCAGTCTCCTCTTGGGCTTAGTGCAAGGACCCTAAGGCCTCCTACAGGCATAGGACATAAATTAGTCATCTTTGCTAGTTTAATCCTAAGGAGTGTCAGAATTCCAAAACATCAGACCATTTTAGGGTTGATCTTCATCCCTTAAACCTTCAGCCTCCTCTTGGGCTTCATACAAGTAGACTTGGAAAGTATCATATCCTCTTGGATCTCACCAAGAAGCCCTCAAGTTTCCTAAACGCACAGGAAAAACCCTGATCATTTCATCAATACACTAATCTCCAGCAGAGTTAAAACCTCTATAGGTTTTCAAACTCAACTTTAAAACCCTGACCCCTTAACAAAGCTTAATTTTTCACTTTCCCCAGCTAGGGTCAATCAACTATCTACAAATCCCTAGTAGAATCAGAACCTCATGGCATTTGATATCTCAACTCTTCTATGATTCTCAGCAAGAGTAAAACCTTTGGATTTCCTCAATACAATTTGGACCTGCTCCTGGATTCCCAATAATCCTCAGCAAGAGATAGCCTCCTCTTAGGCTTCATATAAGAATTTCCCCCAGTGAAGTCAGTCAGCCTCAATCTTGGGCTTTGTACAAGACAGATAAAACCCTCCTCAGTGGAGTCAATCTCTTTTCAGCCTCAATCTTGGGCTTTGTACAAGACAGGCATAAAACTCCCCTAATATAGTCAACCTTTTAGCTTAAACCTTGGGCTTTGATCAAGGCACACAAAAAATCACCATCCCCTCAGATGAGACCATGAGTCCACTCTGCAGGAGGACATTTCCTCTATACATCACATATCAAAACAAATAATTAAACCTTTTCCCCAAATAATTGTTGTAAGTGACACACTTGTTGATTCAAAATCCAAGTTGGAGTCTTTCTCTTACCCTGGCTAAAATTTATCTTTCATCTAACAGCTGTAAGTGGAAAGCCTCTGGATTCCTAACATCCAAGCCAATGTCCCTCTCTTAGCATGAAAGATTCATAAGTAAAAATAGCATTGCTCAATACAAAGTTAAAGTTTCTTCCTTTATGACATCACTCTTATAAAGGAAATTATGGCATTGTCGAATTCTACATATCCCAGTTAAAGTAATTTCCCTTATAATCAATTTCTCAACATCTGTGATGAATACGTGAGATATCACCCTTTAGAGATGACAAATTCTCTCTCAGTCACCCCTTTAGCTTCAATCTTGGGCTTTGAACAAGACACAATTACTCAAACAACTTCAATCTTGGGCTTCAAACAAGACACCAAATATCTTTCCTCCCATAGAATAGGAGGAACTACCATTGCTCTGATTTCCCAGATATCTTTACGGGAATACGTAGGCATAAGATTGCGAAATCTTAGCGAGCACACAAAATAAAAAACTTTAGGTCCAGCACCTTCTCAAAATCAACGAAAAACCCGAAAACAACAAAAACAGTCTCTCAACACTCCCAAAGGAGAAACTTTCCCAAACCACAACAGATAAACACCAGAAAGCACTTAAATCAACAGAGAAACATGTAAAGTCTATGGATAACCATATATACACTGGGTGTTAATAGCTTCCCTTTGTATAACCTGACCCCGAACCCCCAATCTCTTAGCATTTGTTAAAGAAAACATTTGCGTGCAAGGTTAGTTTTAGATATCTTCCCTTTCCTTTCAACTTCATAGGATAAATAAGAAATCAGAAAGTAGCACCTAATTCCAACTATTGCGGTAAGGTGGTCGCGTCACCGAAAAAAATCGCACGCTACAATGATGATTATCTATGTACAACGCCAATGAAAGGAGAAAAGGAGAATTTGGGAAGAAAGAGAATTAGGGATTCAATACAAAATAAGGGACGAAAAAGAATTTATGCAAAGTAACGCTCTGCTCTCAAAACTGCAATTTATTCAAGTGAATCACATTACAATAATTGGAGTTATATCCTATTTATAGATTTATCTTGCTTGCTCTTTAAGCATGCTCAAAGTTAACTTATTATTATCTTTTGTTTGTTTGAAAATTCGTAATACTAATTTTTAATTTAATACATGTTATATATTGTATTAAATTTATTTATTTTTTAATGTTTTTATAGTATTAATAATAAAAATATATATTTTGTATTTTAAATATTTAAAAATTAATATAAATCGGATTATATCAAAATATTTTATCCAATAAGTCAATCTAACTAAACTAACAATAAATCTATCTTTAAATCCAATTAATTTGAATTACACAGTAACATCTTTGATGTTTATATTTTTATAATGACGATATTAAAAAAAATATTAATTTTAACTAATTAGTTAGTGATTTATATTTATTTTCGAATATGATTTAAATAAAATATATAAAAAATAGAAAAATTGTGTCACAAATATATAAATATTTTGTTGTTTACCATGTTATTTGGTTAAAGTAATCATTGTAAGTATTTTTCTAACTGTTATATAGTATGATATTACAAAAAGTTATATTTTATTATTAAAGGAATGTATTGTCAAAAAAATCCTTAAAAATTACTATCGTGGCAATATTTAGAAAAGGAAGGCAAAGGATGTTTTGGTACATTCATTAGTAATTTGTTTTCTCAAGTCTGTAGAGACTTGTGTTGAAAAGTTTATTTGATGTATTTCAATATTTAGAGAGTGTGTATAGAAAATCTTGCCACACCTCAATCTCGTTTCTCTTCTACACTACTTTTTTTTAGTTAGTTCTATCAATAGTTTGTCCTACGTACAAAATCAGAATAAACACAGAAAAAAATGTCTGCTGCAGGAGGAATACACGTAGGAGGGAGGAAGAAGAACTACCCTGGAAACCTCACTCCTTTTGTTACCGTAACATGCATCTTGGCAGCTATGGGCGGTTTAATCTTCGGCTACGATATTGGAATTTCAGGTACATATATCCATAGAAATATCCTTAATTACTGCAACAAAACTTTATATGTTTGTTTTTTTTCTGTTTTGATTAGGTGGGGTGACTTCTATGGATCCATTTCTAAAGAAGTTTTTTCCGTCAGTATACCGGAAGAAAAACTTGGATATAACTACAAACAGATATTGTCGATACAACAGTCAGATACTGACGATGTTCACTTCGTCATTGTACCTGGCAGCGATGTTATCGTCGTTAGTAGCTTCCACTGTCACACGTAAATTTGGTCGGAAACTTTCTATGCTTTTTGGAGGTTTGCTTTTCCTCGTAGGTGCTCTCGTTAATGGCTTTTCCCAACATGTTTGGATGTTGATAGTCGGTCGAATCTTTCTCGGGTTTGGTATCGGGTTTGCGAATCAGGTACTCTCATTAATCATATAATTTTTCGTAGTTTGCAGTTATGAAATTATTCAGTCAAAAAATGACAACTAATCAACTGCATAATTTGAACACAACTCCACATAACATATAGGTGAGTTTGATGGCTCAATTTGAACACAACTTTATTCTAAGTAGTTCCACAATTATTGTGCCCCGTTTGTCTTTTCAATCATTTGATATATACTCACTTCACATTTCCACACTCAATTGCACCATTTCAAACGTATTTATAAAAAATTGGATTTTACGGAAAAAAAAAATTAAAATAAATGTTGAGAAAGACCCGTGGTCCTACATTATGACCTTTTGCAAAATTATTGAACCTTTTTTCTTAAAATCAAAATGAATATATATATTTTTTAAACATGTCTGAAAGGATAAAAATGTCCCATGCGAATCCATGATATCTTATTATTTATTATTGAGAGTAATGTTACATATGCTATCTTTTAAGTATTTTCAATAACATTTTTTTCTTATTATTTATTATTAAGGGTAACATTTTTTTCTTCTTTTAACAATGGGTAAAAAAAAACTAATTTTAAGAGAGTTTTTGTCTTAATTTTTGTCTCGATCTTGGTCTTTTAAGAGAGATTTTTTCAAAATGCATACACAATCAAAAAGTTCTACCTCTGCCAACTTCGGGTTAGTTTCATCAAAGATAACATGGACTGATTTTTCTATAATTAGGATTCATTTATTAAAAATTCTAAAAGCTTTACTAGAAGTGGAATGTCCAAAAAATACACCTTCATTAGATTTAGCATCGAATTTGTCAAAGTTATCCTTCCCGTTATTAGGGACAGAGTTAAGGTGGCTAGAAACACAAGAAATAGAGGTTTGAATTGGGTTTCTTAAAATCACAGCTTTTACAAAACCAACTCAACAAATAATAAAATGAACAATAAAAATAACAAGTTATTTTTATATTGGTTCACTGTTAACGAAACTACCTCCAGTCCACCCTACAAGGGTGATTTTGCCTTCTCAATAAGAACTTAATCCACTATAACCAAAACAGATTATAAACACCACAAAGACTAGTCTTCTCGAGTATATCTGACTAAACCCTAGTCACTCAAGGAAAACCACTCAAACAATATTGAGATTTATAAGTTGTGTTTACAAAGAGTGCTTCTTAGAAAGCAGATTAACACAAGTTAATTCAATGAAATCTCACACAAATAACGAGAAAAATCTCTTTGCGTGTTTACAAAGAATATACACAAAAATAATATTTACTTCAGGAAAGGTGTGTATGTTCAATAACGTGATTAGTATCGACCGCTTCTTCCAATCATCAAGTCTCCTTTATATAGGTAGTTAACAGATTCGTAGGAGGGTAGAATTAGAATAACACAATGTCGTTGTCTCTTTCATAACGATTTATAAATGGGAGGAAAACTTTTACAATAGTATTGTCCTATGCCCACAAAATCAGGGTAGTGGAGAGACAGATGATCTTGTATTGTGTACAATTTTCTTGACGCAAAACCTTTTGATCTTATCTTCTAATCTTCAAAGGCTTCTGATATAATGCTTGAAATTCTGGTATGCAGATCTTAGATGTCCTAAGAGATGTTGAGACATTGATCTCTGCTTTACTAAACAATGACATAACAAGAACATTCTGATATCTCAAAGTCATAACAGTGTCATGACAGATGTTTCAACATCTGTTAAGACATATATTTTAGAGAATAAGAATAGACTGAATTATACAAAGCAGAATGATAAATAACACCAAGATATGATAACCCAGTTCGATGTACAACAACACCTACATCTGGAGGCTACCACGCCAGGAATAAATTCACTATCAGTAGTATTAATTCTAAGTATACAACCTCCAGTAACTTATCACTTAATTCCGTACCCAGTGCAACTTCTAGCTAGAAACCCATCTAGATAAGAGAAACCCATCTCAACTCCTAAATCACCTCAGTGATATTTAACAATCACAACCTCTGGTGACTGTATCAAACAATTCAATTAAAAGACAACACTTTCAACACAATATTCAGTC
Organism: Lathyrus tuberosus; assembly: GCA_022829125.1. Classification (NCBI taxonomy): domain Eukaryota; kingdom Viridiplantae; phylum Streptophyta; class Magnoliopsida; order Fabales; family Fabaceae; genus Lathyrus; species Lathyrus tuberosus. The sequence continues at coordinate 620,342 of JALAZF010000702.1, forward strand.
AATACTCTTGACTAACCCTAGTACTTGAATTTGCTTAAAAGCTTCATCCAAGAACAATATATAATTCAGCACACGACTCTCAAAACCCTAAACCCATTTTTGCTTTACAAAAGTCTTAACAAGGACTAGTGATTTGCCCTAGGTCTTGGTCTTCCTTTTATAATCTTCAGCTGTCCATGGGCTTCGAAATCTCTGTCCAATCAATCCTTGATCCATGATCTGATTGCGCCTTAAATCTTGGAACAGATCTGCAGCAAACCTGTTATATCAGACCAAGATGTCGAGTCTTCAAGATAGGACATCTTGTCCAACATGTTGTTCTTTACAGATTTCTTCATATTGGAACATCTTGTTCAACATCATGTTTTATCAAAATTTAGTCAAATCTTAAAGCCTTCAATCTTCCCCTTTGACAAATTTTGGCTAAAATTCCTTTTGTGCAATAAACCCAGGAAATCAAGGAGTAGAAAGAGTAGAAAGTCCTAAAGTCATTTCAGGATGATTTACAAAGAACACACCACCTGTTGTATGACATGTACCCTGGTGTACATGAGGAGGAAGATACAAGATACTCCCCCTCAAAACCAGTCCCAATTTACCATCCTTCATTATCCAGATCAAGGCTCAGTGGACCAAAACCCAACTCCGGATAATTCAGAACATAAGACACAACTGTGCTCATAACTCAGATCACAAGACACAAAAAGAAGACTCAGAACAAAAAGAAATGAGACATAAACAGGATGTTAGAACATCTTATCCAACATCCTTGCAAAATAACTGCAAGAACAGACTCAAGACACAAATGAAAATCAGTCATGTGTTGCAAGGAACAACACACAACTAAGATAGACACACAACATATCTCCCCCTTTTTAGCCAAAAAAGACAAAAGTATCCAACACAATTCCATACCCAAACAGTACTCACCCAAACTCGGTCATATGCCATAAAATCATAACACAACAAAAACACAACCTGAGACAAAAGAAGCAAAGACCCCCTTTAAATATTCGAGCAGTTTCCTTAGGAATTAACGAGCCATTGATATTAGAGAAGATCAATTCAATGAGAACGTAAATTAAGGAAGATAACTTCCGCAAAAATGAATGTGCACCGGCCAACTGAGTTTTGACTATTTCTTCTTTAATGAGAACCGTCCAAAGAATATGCATGTACCGAATAAACATGTTTTGCACGCCCTCTTTAAGGCACGTTTTCCACCGTCCAAGGAACACCGTCCACATAGAGCCACTTGTAAACAAACACGAGTCCTAAACAATGTTTTGACATCCAGTCAGACCTTGTCTACTCTCTCTTGTAAAATTTGAAGCATAGTCACAGGGCCTTCCAATGAACTCCAAGTATACCCCTTTCAGCCAGAATTAGAAAAACCTGACCATGATGTCAAGACATTATGTGTGACATCTCCCATTTACCAAAAAATGCTCCCATGAACCTTATCATAACCTGCAGAGAAAAATACATTCTCCCAGACAATATCCAATCCTATTTTTCAGGTCTCTCCTAAGAATCATGAACATAGTTGAAATAATTCAATAGCCTTAACAATTCAAACTCACAAGCAAGACTTACTAAGCTAAAGGATCAACACACCACGATGTCAATGCATCTTGTCTGACATCTCAACCTCACATGAATCACATCAACATCTTCATGGTCATAAGTGAGAAAATACCAGGATCACAATCCTTGTACCATAACTAATAAACTATTTGATTGAGACCAAATAACATCATTGATCACTCTCCCCCTGAACATATCCACACACTATATAAATCCATCTTGAATATTTCAGCCATAGACAACCTTGTTCTTTGAGAATAAATCCAATCAAACATGGAATGCTCAAATCCCTGAAAGAGACATACAAATTCTCTTAACTCCTTGGTTAGCCAAAATGTCATCCACACTTGGAAGACATCAAACCCCTTCTCCATATGAAGAGAGATACATCCTCAACCTCTTTCCTTCTCAAGATTCAGCCTGATACAATCTTTTCTAAAGATACATCCAGCAGAACCTACCATCTACTCACAGATAATCAGAATCCACACAGTCTTGACCAGTAGCTCTACACCATACTCCACAATGAATAGATATAGTTATAAAGATGAAAATCAAACTCAGTCATCCTCCAAGAATAACCAATAGCAGGAATGATGTTCCAACATCATTTAGGACATTAGTCACAATCAGAGGAGCCATGTACTTTGATTCTTGAAACACCAATCACAGGACTTAACATTTGCATAGTAATTCTTACACCTCGTTAAGGTACACATGAAGATCTTAATATGATACATACTTATATCAGCTTAATCTTCACACGAATCAGAAAACCACTGAGGAAAATAAACTCTCATGCATCTCATGAAGCTTCTACCAGAAACAGAATGTGTAAACAATCTATCTGATGTTCTAGAGACATCAATCATCCTTAAGCACCTTGGGATTTCTTCTACACGCACCAAGGCATGGACAGAAACAGTTTCTCCTTTAACTTTATGTCTACTACCCTTTTGCACAGACCTTCATAAAGTCAAGAACACCAATACTTGCAAGATCTAATGTTTCAAACATGCGATGACACACATTTCTTGGACCCTAAGCAAGAATAAAACCTCCCTTGAGCATACAAATAACTATGATTATTTGACACAACTCCCTACAAGGATGATCAATCAGAGTTCCAAAAGAGTAGTCTTTTGATCCACCAGAGAAACTGGATCTTCCAATTCTAACTCTTCCTTGCTCCAGACATAATTCTTGAAAAGCTCATTCCACCTTGAAGGATTTCTCTACCTCAACAGAACAAGAGTTCCATGTTCTCATAGACTTGAAACTTATATTCAAGTTTGAGTAAACAACCTCTATCCTATTTTAAGAAAAACAACATTCAGTCTTCTGAAAAACCATCTTGATCAATTGCTTCTTTAAGTTCCCTTCTCCAACATAATCATCCATACCAGAGACTATTTTATTTGAAAAGAGTATCCATAAGCAGGTTCACACGAATCTGGCTTCTTATGAGCAGAAGAATCTTCAAGATATCTGAGAAAAATTCCTAGATATTTGATTTTGACCTCCATATAGCCTGGTTGAGATGCCTTTAACAGTCCTCCACTAGGAATTAGAACACATACTCCTATAGGAGATATTGGAACATAACTTATGCACCCCTATGCACTTAGATCAGAAATAAACTGGCCCAAGGAATGTTCATCAAGATGATCATGTGTTAATCTTCACTTCCACTAGCACCCCTATCCATAACAAGTTTCTTGGATAGAGACTTCCTAGAATGAAAACCAAATGTCTCTTCAAGTCTAATCTAAAGAAGATTCCCAACACTTTTTGATCAACACACATTTGTTTAGCATCCAGAGCATATGCTACATCACTCCTTTGTCCAAGAAGTTCACTCCTTGGATCAACAGGATTCTGCACACACTCTTCTGGAATGATGTTTTAACATCTGGTTAAACATAAGTTCCTTTTCCAATGAATAGATCATTTAAATTAATTCTGAAGCCATTACTAGAATTACACACCTTGATTACATTTAAGGACAAGATAATGACCTTTTGAGAACTTCACAGATGATACTGACTATATCTATTCTTCAAGATAAATCAGATACAAAGAATAGGTTCTTGAGTTCTTGCAACTGTCTGAAGCTGCCCCATCTGGTGTGACATTTTGACATCATCTTTCTTGAACACCAAGAAAAAGGATAATTAATTAAATACTTGCTAAGGCCACAAATAACAATTGATTTTAAATCCCAATTATGCATTCTTCAGTCACCAAATGTCATTGGACTCCCTTTTAGCTATAGAATCCCGATGATGATTACAATGTCGAGACATTAGGATTAACATCCAAGACTCAACTTACTTCTTGATACATAACCTCTTGACAGTTCAGTGTTCTCTTTGGTGTTTAGACTAGGAAAACCATATCCTCATGAATCTTCCAAAAACCTCTTCACTAGATGAGCCCTCTACAACTGTTTAGTCCTTACAGACTCTTATTTCTTCAGGTTGACACCCCTCCTAACTCTTGCTACAAGATCAGGAATACGACATCCAGCACAACCTAGGAAGATATCTTCAAAGCATAAATCTTCCTTAGAAGACCATCTTCAGACAAACCAGTAATATTCTTGGATAATCCGGATCACTTTCCAAGAGGTAGAAACCTCAAGTAGTTGCTTTTGATATCAGTAGGAAAAATTTCTCCACAAAGATCCAATGTCTTCACACTCATAAGAATGCTTTGACATTGATAAGCTTTTACTCCAGTTCCAGCCTAGTTGAATGTCAGTACAATTATGCTGACATTTGAATAACCATATCGTTCCTTCTTTTCTATTCCAGAATTGATTGCCTTCCAAGAATTCTGATAGGGAATCCTCAAACCTAGACAATCTCTTATAGGGTTGGGAGCAAAAATAAATTGCTCCTGTCTTTCTTCAATGGTATGACATTCTCATGTTACACTTCTTAAATAAGTACCTGTGGATCTTCTTCTTGACCATCTTATCTTATGAACTCTATTTATCAAACACATTCAGAAGTGCCTTTATGAGTGGACTTGAGAGAAAACTCAAGTATCTTGGGCTACTTTAAACGTGACATAGAGTGTTTACCAAATCCATAGATCATGAATTTGATAAACAAAACCTCAACTCAACCTTTTTCCTCCTATTACCCTTCATAGTACCTGGTTGAAACTATCTCCCAAGCAACATAGGAAGATCCTTTAGTGGAAGCCAGATCACAACACTCTCTCCTTCATATTATTCCCAGCTAGTGATGGCCTGAACATCTATAGAGGCTGACACCATCTTCAACAAGCGCCAGGTAAGATGTCAGAGCATCTTATAAGGCACCATGTGTAACAATAACATCATTATCAATAGCGGCGGTAGAATCTTCATAGAAGTATCAGTCAACCATCAGTAGTTGTCAGGATGGATGCAAAAAGTTATCATCCTAGCTTCCAATCCCCTTGAACACAACATTAATGGATGGTCTGATCATGCAATCTCCTTCCTTGTTCAAAAGACCAGAAAGTATCTTCCCTAGAACTCATCCAGACATAGAACAGGATGCTTATTCTGATACCAATTGAAATTTTGGTATGCAAATCTCAGATGTCCTAAGAGATGTTGAGACATTGATCTCTGCTTTACTAAATATGGACAGAACAAGAACATTCTGATATCTCAAAGTCATATCAGTGTCATGACAGATGTTTCAATATCTGTTAAGACATATATTTTAGAGCATAAGAATAGACTGAATTATACAAAGAAAAATGATAAATAACACCAAGATATGATGACCCAGTTCGGTGTACAATAACACCTACATCTGGAGGCTACCAAGCCAGGAATGAATTCACTGTCAGTAGTATTAATTCTAAGTATACAACCTCCGATAACTTATCACTTAATTCCCTACCCAGTGCAACTTCTACCTAGAAACCCATCTAGATAAGAGAAACCCATCTCAATTCCTAAATCACCTCAGTGATATTTAATAGTCACAACCTCCGGTGACTGTACCAAACAGTTCAATTGAAAGATAGCCCTTTCAACACGATATTCAGTCAATACTCTTGACTAACACTAATACTTGAATTTGCTTAAAAGCTTCATCCAAGAACAATATACAATTCATTACCTACAGGTTTCTGAAAATGAAAAACCATGTCTACCATAATGTATCAAACCGATACAAAGGGTGATTTACAATACAAGAAAATCACACGACTCTCAAAACCCTAAACCATTATTTATGCTTTATAAAAGTCTTAACAAGGACTAGTGATTTGCCCTAGGTCTTGGTCTTCCTTTTATAATCTTCATCTGTCCATGGGCTTCAAAATCTTTGTCCAATCATTCCTTGATCCATGTTCTGATTGCGCCTTAAATCTTGGAACAGATATGCACCTAACCTGCTGTATCAGACCAAGATATCAAGTCCTCAAGATAGGATATCTTGTCCGACATATTGTTCTTTACAGATTTCTTCATATTAGAACATCTTGTTCAACATCATATTTTACCAAAATTTAGTCAAATCTTAGAGCCTTCAATGCTGTTGAAGCATGGTTAGAAGGATCAAGAGACTGGTGGAGAGAATCTTCAGAACCTTGGTCTTCAGAGTCTTGACACTGTTCCTCAGAACCTGGTCTTCAGAGTCTTCAAATTTTGTTCTTTAGAGTCTTCAGAACTTGAGTACAGAATCTTGAAGGTAGAAAATCCTTCAGAGGCTCTTCAATCAAATTCACAGTCAGAAGATTTAGAACAAACATTCTTTAGAACCGTTGTCTAAGAGCTTCCTAGAACTTGATAGCATCTTGTAAAGCACTTGTATCTCTTCAGAGTCAATGTGTTGATTCCAAAGTCTGATGACATCACACGTCAAAGATTCTGAGTCAGAACCTATTAAGAAAAAGCTACACACTAGACACAAAATCATTAGTGTGCAAAATTGTTCTCTAAGAAATAATGTATGTTATCATCAAAACTAAAGGCTAGATGCAGAACCAAATCTTATTCTAACACAAAGCAATTGAATTTGAAAACCTAGAGGTGAGAAAGATTAAGTCTGACTCCTTTGTATAATTCATAGGACACCAAATTTAAAATTGGTATTATCAAGACATGATTCTTCATATAGTAAGTAATGGTTACTGCATCAACTTAGAAATACTCAGGAAGGTTAGTTTCATTGAGTATTATCCTCACTACCTCTTTGAGAGATCTATTTTTATAATGCATTGCCCATTTTGGTGGGCAGTTCGTGGAGAAGAGAAAGTATGCTCTATGCCATTCTCATTACAAAAATTCTCAAATTCCACATTTTTAAATTCACCTATATGATCACTTTGGGTAGATGAATTGCTTAACCTTTTTCTCATTTTGATAACCATGGATAATTACCAAAATATACTGATCGCGTCTTTTTTATGAGATAAAAAAAGTGTCCAGGTATAACAAGAATAGTCATCCATTATTACAAAGGCATAATAATTTACGTCAAAATTCATGGTTTTAGATGGGGTAAAAAGATCCACAAGTAAGATTTGTAAAAGTCTATTTGTAGAAGTAATATTTTTTCGATTTAAAGGAGACCTTTACTTGTTTACCCTTATGGCATGCATCACACAATCAATTATTTTTAAAATGCAAGATTGGCGAACTAATTCCTAATTCCTTGTAGGCCAATTTGTTCAAATGATCCTTGTGGACTTGGGATCTTTTCCTATGGCCAAACAACGATTCATCCTCTTTACTTAAAAGACAAACATCCTATGAAAGTAATTCATTAAAATATATGGTGTAGGTAGTTCCACTTCTTAAACTCATAAAAATAGTTTGAATGCTTTTAGTTTTTAAGACTTACATACATACTGATCAAAAGTCACATTGTTGCCTTTGTCGCATAAGTGGCTAATACTTAGCAAGTTACGTATCAAACCTTCAACTGAAAAGACATCTTCAATAAATGGATTAGGGTACTTACTAGTTGTACCATAGCCTATGATCATTCTTTTGTTGTTATCCCTGTATGAAACAAACTCTCCATTTTTAAGAGTAAAAGAGGAAAATAAGGTTCTATTTGCAGTCATATGTTTTGAATAACCAATATCAAGATACCATTTAGTGTTTGAGATTTTAAAGCATACCTACATTATGAACTTTAGTCTTTTCCTATTGTCTTTGTGTTTTGTCATATGACAGATGTAGGCTTCTTCTTCCTTTTGTGATTTGTCGAAGGAATTCATGTCATTACCATCCCAAGCTATGTGTGACTTCTATACTTATTTTTTAGGTGTTTTGAACTTTTCAACTCTCTTATATTTTTTAGGGTAAGTTGAAACGAACGAAGATCTTTCTTAATTTTTGTGTTGAAAATTTTGTGCTTGCTTGACTTGCCTCATGAACTTCTTAGACTTTCGAACTAACACATTCACATCTTCATTAGTTTATGAACCTTTTCCTTCTTCAACTTTGAGTGCAAGAGTTTTCTTCTTCTTATAACCTTCTTCATTCTCAACCAACCTTTTTAGTTCAATCACATGTTCTTGCAATTTTCCAAACAAGGTAGCCAAATCCATAGAAGACAAGTTTTTAGATTCAAAAATCACAATAACTTTAGATTGTCAACTACAGTTTAGACATCTAATGACTTTCTTAATTAAATCTTCATTTAGAAAAGTTTTACCCAGAGTTCTCAAGTTATTAACAATGTGAATACATCGTTTTTTCATGTCCTGAATATTTCTCACCAGTTTAATTCTAAACAATTCTTACTCATGGGTCAATGTGTATATTGTAGCTATTTTTACCTCGATTGTACCTTCATGGTGCATGTTCCATGGCTCTTCATGTGAATGACTACCATATCCTTCCCTTCAAATCCCATTAAGGATCAGGATCACAACTGTCATCCAAAGAAGAGCAGTTTTCTCTAAATTAAATGGAGTTTCAATATAAAAGTCATAACCCAACTATGTTTGCTAAGGTTTGGGGCGCAATTGTTTTGAAATGGGCAAAAACACTATATGTTTGGGTATATGCAACACACATCTCAAAAGAATAAATAGGCAAGCGAATGACAGTCCCCCTAAGCACACAATATCTTAGTTGGGCAGCTTTCTATGAATTGCTAGATAAGGAGAATCTCAAAATCACATGACACTTATCTTACGACACAAATTTCACAAAATGTTCTAGGGTCTTTAAACCTGAAACCCTAGATATAAAGTCTAAGGAGAGAAATAAAAACTCATGTACACGTTATTCTAAATCCTAAACCTTACACTTATGTGCTTGAGTGTTTGCAGAAATACCCTCACCGCCAGATACAATGTATGAAGGACCATTGTCATAGGGATCATCATCACTATCATCACTACTACTCTCTCCGTTTCTTTTTAAGTGTCATTTTTTGACTTTTTACACATACCAAAATAATTAATTATTGTTGTTATTTTTTAAACAATGATTATCCTTTTGTCTATTTTACCCATAACTTTTTATTAATTTATTTGACTTTTTTCTCTCTCTGTAATAAAAACTAGGGGTAGTTTTGACAAAACAACAATAAATACTACTTTGAACTTTGAAATGACACTTAAAAAGGAACACATTTTTTTTCTAAAAAATGACACTTAAAAAAGAACGGAGGGAGTACTACTTAAAGATTAAAATCATTTTAAATCAGTCTGTGTTGTAATTTTGTAATATTGATTGATAATAGTAATTAACTTGTTAACGAAGTTATGTTTATTTTGATTAAACTTTCTATTAATTATTAATAATTGTTAATTGGTTCCACTTGTTAATTGTATTTTTTTCTTATAAATTTTACAGTCTGTGCCAATCTACCTCTCTGAGATGGCTCCATACAAATACAGAGGTGCTTTTAATATTGGGTTCCAATTATCAATCACAATTGGCATACTTGTTTCCAACATATTGAACTACTTTTCGAACAAAATCAAGGGTGGATGGGGATGGAGGTTAAGTTTAAGTGGTGCTATGGTCCCTGCACTTATAATAATAATTGGATCATTAGTCCTACCAGAAACCCCCAATTCCATGATTGAAAGAGGTGATTGTGATGCAGCCAAGGCTCAACTGAAGAGAATTCGTGGAGTGGAAGAAGTTGATGAAGAGTTCAATGACCTTGTGATAGCTAGTGAAGCTTCCATGCAAGTGGAACACCCTTGGAGGAACTTGTTAGAGAGGAAGTATAGATCCCACCTTACTATAGCCGTTTTGATTCCATTCTTCCAACAATTTAGTGGCATCAATGTCATTATGTTTTATGCACCTGTATTTTTCAATTCCATTGGGTTCAAGAATGATGTTGCTCTTATGTCAGCTGTCATCACTGGTAGTGTTAATGTTATTGCTACGTGTGTCTCAATTTATGGAGTTGATAAGTGGGGTAGGAGAGCCCTTTTCCTTGAAGGTGGAGTTCAGATGGTCATATGTCAGGTACCCGTCTTAAATTTGGGATTGGATTCTCTAACTTCCATTTCTCTACCTTTCTCTAACTTTCTCTCTATCTCTCTCTTAATTTACTTTCTCTCACCTATTTTTCCCTCCAAAATCATCACCAATATCTCCTTGAATTCTTCCATTTTTTGTCTAAAGTTACTCTAACTTTCCCGCCCAAAAGTTAGAGAATCTTGTCCCTTAAATTTTCAATCTAGGTGGATATAATGCTCCGACCCCTATATTAATAGATAACTTTAAAAACGTGTAACACAAAATATGTCCTTACTACACACCTAGGAACATGAACACCAAGACATTGACACGTAGATATCAATAATAATTTAAAAAAATAAATAAATTAATTATAATCACAAATATTAGTTGAGATGTTTGACATTAACACAGACACACGTATTTTTTCTATGATGTTGGTGCTACATAGTTATATACACCATATATATATATATATATATATATATATATATATATATGTGTGTGTGTGTTTTTGTGGATGGAGTCAGGTTAATTAGTGTGGGGTTATGTGCCCCACTATATTTTTAAAAAGAAAATAGTTATCATACATTTATATAATTATTATAAGTAAAATAGTATGATTCATGATTTTATTAAAAGAATATTCTTGATATGAATGTATTATTGGAAATTATATAAAATCACATGCTTTATGAATAATTATTTAAAGGTTCTTTCGAGGTATTTATGAATTTTTTATTGTGAAATTTAATTATAAACCAAAACTTGTCCGACTAAAGATTGAATGTGTTTATTTTAACAATATTTTTTGACTAAATTTTTTATAAATTATATATTTTTATTTTAACTTTGACATTATGATCAAAGATCTTAAATAACTACTTATATAATCATTATTTATTCATAAATTGAGAGATAAATAAATATTAATATTATTATGAATAATTATTTAAAGTTTCTTTCGAGGTATTTATGAATTTTGTATTGTGAAATTTAATTATAAACCAAAACTTGTCAGACAATAGATTAAATGTGTTTATTTTAACAATATTTTTTTACTAAATTTTTTATAAATTATATATTTTTATTTTAACTATGACATTATGATCAAAGATCTTAAATAACTACTTATATAATCATTATTTATTCATAAATTGAGAGATAGATAAATATTAATATTGATAATAAAATTGAGAAAATTACATAAAAAATTTGAATAAATTATTTAATATTTTTAAAAAATAAATCTCATAAAATTAAATAAAAATATATTTACTATAAAAAAAATTAAATAATTCATACTATATATAATACAAAAAAAAATATTGCCTCCACAACTACAATTCTCTAGCTCCGTCCATATATATATATATATATATATATATATATTTATTTATTTATTTGCATGAATCCATTTGATATGAACTGTTTAATTAATAGAATAATTGTTTAAGTATGTAGGCTATAGTTGCAACTGCTATTGGGGTCAAGTTTGGAACTGATGGATACCTTGGTGATTTGCCAAAGTGGTATGGTGTAGTAGTTGTTCTCTTCATTTGCATTTATGTATCAGGGTATGCTTGATCATGGGGTCCTCTTGGTTGGTTGGTACCTAGTGAGATTTTCCCATTAGAGATTCGTTCGGCTGCTCAAAGTCTCAATGTATCAGTCAACATGTTCTTCAGCTTCTTTGTTTCACAAGTTTTCTTGACAATGCTTTGTCACATGAAGTTTGGTTTGTTCATCTTCTTTGCCTTTTTTGTAGTGGTGATGACATTTTATATATACTTCATGCTTCCTGAAACAAAGGGAGTACCAATTGAAGGGATGAGTAGGGTTTGGAAATCACGCTCGTATTGTTTAATATTTGATATTTTATTGTTTAATATTGTAAAAAACTAATTAGACCTTAAAAAGGTCTCCATTTTTTTCACTAAATATTTCTACAATATTTATGTAATTTTTATGCATAAAAGAAGAAAGTTGTGTTGGGTAGTCGACAAACAAAGTATAAATTTTTGTCGAATTTTTATGACATTGATCAATTACAAAATAATGTGAATGTTAGGTTGATGCATGTAAAAATATGAATGTTAGGTTGTTGCATGTAAGCAACGCGGTGTATGACTCGAGTACAAGGACAAAAGAGCAATGGTCGTTGCATCACCACCTAAATGGAATGAAAAATAAGCAAAGGTTGCATATCTTCTAGAACAGATGTGGGTAAAGAAGTTAGCTCATGAGAGTAGGAGTCATTTTGGATCATGAAATATCTATAGAATTAGTGGATATTATGTTTAGGAGGAAGAGGATCAATTTCACGTGACTACAAAAAACTAAGTGGACAAGTGAAAAGGCGAAAGAATTATACAACTCGGGATTTAGGATTTGGTACATCAAAAAACTTAGATCAAAAAATAGGGTGGAGATTATCTTGGAAGAATGATATTGTGGATGTGAAAAGAGTAAGATACAAAATCATAGCTTTGAAATTTGGAGTGGAACAAGAAACCTTTGATGTTATTAGTGTTTATGCACCTCAGGTTGGGTTAGCAGAACACCTTAAGGTAAAACTTTGGGAGAATTTAAAAGAATTATTCAGGATATACCCCAATGAAAAAATCTATTCTTATGAGGAAATCTAAGTTGACATGTAGGGAGTGTAGCAATTTAGAAGGCTTGCATGAGGGTTATGGTCTGGGTAAGGTAAGTGCGGAGGGTAAAATCCATCTTAGAGTTTTCTCCAACTTTTGATCTCAGTATAGCTAATATCCGATTTAAAAGAAGAGATGAACATCTTATTACATGTAAGAGTGAGGTACATGTTCTCATACAGATTTCTTTCTTATTAGAAAGTCAGATAGGAAAATTTATTTGGAATGTAAAGTTATTCCTAAAGAGAGGTTGACTATCCAAGATAGCGTATTGGTTATGAATGTAAGAATCAAAAGGACAGCAAATAGGGGGATTGACATGAGAGCGTGCGAATCTGTTGGTGTAAGCCCTAGAGGCCATTACTTTTGGTACTTGTATCGAATTATTTATTAATAATAAAAGGTATTTCTTTATTATGTTTGTATTTTCAAGATAATAAAGTCCCTAGAATAGCTAGTCCGTTTAATGAAATATTAAGTGTGACTTAATCATGAGATCTCATTAAACATAAGGACATTTCTTAAAGTATCCGTAGTTGAGCTTTATTGTGAAGTGGGATAACCTTAAAGCATTAAGACTATTATGTAGATAGACTGATGATCACATCTCCTGGATCATGGATAAGAAGTTATCAAGTCTTAACATAGGTATGAATATTAGGAGTAATATTTATACTGGATTGGCCCGCTATGAGAGTACTACATAGAATGTTATGTATAGTGTCATAAGTTACTCTCATGTTGATAGTGGTGTATACCACCCTTCGACTTGAAACCACTATGGACCCTAGATGTAGAGTCGAGTACTTTATTACTGATATAACATTGTCCGTAACTGGATGACCATAAAGAAAATTGATAGGTACACCACAAAGCATACTGAGGGACATGAGTGACCTAGATGGAATTTGTTCATCCTGCATAACAGGATAAATGTCTAAGGGCTCAATATTTAACTGGACAAGGATGACACAGTATATGTAGTGTGTTCAATATAGACATAAGGGTAAAAAAGTAATTATACACACAAGTACTATCACAAAAGGTTTTGTTAGATCACATGACATTTTCGTGACTTGAGTCGTCGTGATGTGTTTCTAGATACCACTCACTATTTAATATATTAAATATATGATTTAATATAATTGTCAACTTCACGAGAACCTATAGGGTCACACATATAATGACATATTGATGAGAGATAGAGTAAATAATGAACACTGTAAGGTACGGTGTACTTGAGAGAATTATGGAACACCGAAAGGTACGGTGTACTTAAGTGAAATATGGAACATCGTATAATATAATAATAAGAGTTATTATTATTATTATTATTATTATTATTATATTAGTTACTAAATATAATAATAATAATAAAATATGTTTATTACAATAATGGTTATTATAATATTATTATTGTTATTAATATTATTATTATATGGTACACTTAAGTTGGTCTTTTTAGCTTGCAGCCTACACAAGTGGTTCAATAAATACAACCCTTGTGTAGAAGCTTTCTGAACTTGATGAAATTCAGTTGGTGAAACCCTGGCCGTATTTCTCTCTCTCTCTCTCTCTCTCTCTCTCTCTCTCTCTCTCTCTCTCACTAAAAGTCTTCATTCGTAGCAGCTAGCACTGAGATTGAAGACACTTCGTTCGTGTGGACTGAGTAGAGGCGTTGTTCTTCATTCAACGCTTGTGATCATTCATTCGAATCTGCATTAAAATCGTTAATCACCACAAGAGAACACCATTTCTATCACTTATCATGCCCATTCATAAGGATCACTAAAGGGAAAAATTTTATTTTCCGCTGCGTTTTGGATCGCTATTTCCCTTCAGTGGTATCAGATCCACTTACGAAACCATGAATCTGGTAGATGTTTATTTTTGTATTTTCTGATTTAATTCGATTAAAACACAGAATAAATCAAATAATAAATAAAATTAATTTTTTGCATCATGTTGTGTATGATTTAGATGATTCGATGTTGACTATGCTTCGGAATTCGACTTTTATATGGTGAAGCAGCGATACATCGATCATTCAAAGGTTACAAAAAAGTGATTGATCAATTTCATATAAGATATGAATAATTCGGATGTAATGGCGTTATATTTGATATGCCTTTTATTTCATCGATTCGATTTCTGCGATGATTGTATTTTATGTGATTAGTTAATGTTCTTTTGCTTCGGATTTTGACATTTGTATGATGAAGCAATGACATTTCAATCAATCGATTTGAATAATTGATTGCTACGATTTTGATAGTATGAATGAGTTGCATTAGATTTTTTGACAGCACAAGAGATGTGTTGTCAAGAGTTATTTTAAGGTTTACAAAATTTTGTATTATAATAATCATTGTTATTATTATTATTATAAGTATTTTATTTTGTTTTATAATTTAATAAGAAATGTTGTTATTTTTATTATAAATTACATACACATGTTGCGATAACAGTAACGATATGTTGCTTATATCATACAATAAGTATAATAAAAGTTATTATAACAGTATTTGTATGTAATATGTAGTATGTATTATTGTGTATACAAAATGCCGGTTTCCTGTACCGAAATACTCATTCACGGTTACTGTGTATATGTAGAATGAAAAGTTTTCAAAAGAATATGATAAAGTATCATGTTATTATATAATTAAATAATAATAAATTGTTGTTATTATTTATTTTAAAATAATTTGGTATACGTTAATAACCGGATAATGGAAACGCCAATTAACTCATGATCAATCGCCAAAGTTTAATTTAATTTATTTAATTAACAGAATTTAAATTCATAATAATAATAATAATAATAATAATAATAATAATAATAATAATAATAATAATAATAATAATAATAATAATAATAATAATAATAATAATAATAATAATAATAAAAAAATGTGTTTATTATTGTTTTCTTGTGGTGAACGGTTATGGCCTTAGCCTTCTTTTATTTTGTTTTGGTATTTTTAAATACGGCATGCGTGTCGTGCCTTTCTCTATACACTCTTTATGTAACTTATTTTCTCATCTCACTCCCTCGTATGTAAAACGAGCATTCCTTGATGTAATATAATGTTATGAAGAAAGAGAAGAATACAAGATCAAAGGAGTACAACCTTAGAGATCTTGCTTGGAGAAGTGTAGATCGTTATTAGGTTTAGCTTAGGTTCTTTCATTGGCTTGGGGAAACAATTGCGCTAGGGGCCATAACTATTTCATTTTGTATGTATGTTGATGCATGTGAATGTATGTTGATGCATGTGAGAGACGATTTATATGATAAATAAGTCGGTGAGATAAAAGTAATTGAAAATTCCCTCAAAATTGAATATTAAGTTTATGCTTTCCAAGTTTTAGAAGTCATCAAGACTAGTATCGAATAATGTAGGTTTCTCCTAACGCGAGGTGCATGTTCTATATTGGTAAGGTGCGATGGGATAAATGTAATATCCAATTTCTAAAACAATGGGTCAAACTTAACTAAACGGATTATAATAAGATTATATACGTTCAGAAGCAAGAGTTAGGAATGATCCATATGATGGATTAGAATAAGGAGTTATTCACCCTGCTGAAAATATTCGAGAATTATATTAGATATAATAGGAAGGAGTTCCTACCTAAATAACTGAGTTTTTTTATAATCAGCTTAACGCTGACTTAAAACAATGTGAAATATGGATCTCGATCCACTAGAAAATCTTCCAATGATATTTTTTGAATCAAATAGTGAGGGTCATTTGGTTTGAGTAAAATAGTGGGAGCATATTTAATTAAAGGCCTAATTAAATATGTTGGTTTTAATTGATACTTATAATTTCACATTTTTTTTATAGATTACCATGACAACAAACACCTCAAACAACATTTTAGGATCAATCCTTGAAAAGGAAAGTCTGGGACAAATTTTCTAGATTGACACTGAATCCTGAGGATTGTCCTCAAACAAGATAAAAATTTATATATGAAAGCTTCAAATGGTTTGACTAAATTTTTGAAAAACATAATGTTGGAAGAGATGTTCCAGCATGAAGATTTATGCCCCAGACCAGAGATGTCAAATGAAATGTCACAACATGAAGATTCGACATCATGACCGTCACAACAGGCATTGTTGTTATATCTGCTCAAGATTCAAGGCGCGATTGGCAGTGGATCAAGAAAAGAAGATTTGAAGCCCAATGCAGAAGAATGCTATAAAAGAAGACCAATACCTAACGCAGAAGGGTGAGAGAGAACGACATAGACTTAGGAATCCTATTCTGTAAAGTAGGGTTTAGGTTTTGAGAGTCGTAGGTTTCTCTTGTAAGTCTCCCTCTGTATCAATTTGATACATTGTGGTAGACATAGGTACTTATACAGATTCAGAAACCCGTAGGTAATGAATCGTGTATTGTTCTTGGATAAAGCTTTTAAGCAAATCCAAGTTAACTTGTTAGTCAAGGATGCTTGACTGAACTTTGTATTGAAATGGGTGTCTTTCAATAGGATGATGCAGTTATGGTGTAGTAACTGTTAGATAATCACATGTTGTGATTTAGGGAGTGAGATGGGTTTCTCTTATCTAGGATGAAGTTCTTAGATAAAGATTTCATTGGGTAGTGATAGGTAAACGTTGGTGTTTACTGTAAACCTGAGGTTGTTTACATAAAACTATACTATTGATAGTGGATTCTTCTTCCTGGATTAGTATCCCCTAGATATAGGTGATTTGCACCGAACTGGGTCATCATATTCTGTGTTGTTTATCTTTTTGCAATTTACAGTTCAGTTTTCATTAACATGTTGGAACAGATGTCGAAACATTTGTGTTTCTACAGTTACTGATATTCTAGATATCAGTTTGCTGTTCTGTTCCTTGGTTAATTATTATGCAGAACAATGTCTTGACATGTGTTAGGACATCTGAGGAGGTTCTACAACAACTGCAGGTGAAGTGGCTAGTTCTCTTGTTGGGGTGTCTTATAAGATGTTCTAACATCTTATTAGGGCATGCTGAATTTGTTCCTTGGTGGTTCCACTGCATATGTTTCTGATGGAAGAGCTCTGGAATTTATGGGATTTTGGAGTTGTTAGTGAAGACAGATGGTGGAAGATCTCAATCGTCGGCCTCTATATTTGAAGATATCTGCATCCTTTTATTCCAAAGTCGGGAGCGATGAAATGGAGAGAGTTGTTAGTAGATGTCAGTTATGGTGACTTGGTACTTGGAAGCTTGATTCCATTGTGAAGATTAAAGTCAGTTGAAGAGAAGGGGAATTGAGATTAGGTTTATCAAGTTCTTGCTCTAGGAATTTGATAAATTATTGATCAGCTAAGTTGTCAAAGATACTTGAGAATTCTCTCAAGTCCACTCATAAAGGCATACAAGTCGTGCATCTGGAGTCTTCTAGTTACTCTTCTGACTAGAGGGTGTTTCTGTGAAACATAAACCTGAAGAAAGTGGAGGTGATTTATTTTCACCGCCCAAAAGTGCAAGGAAGGATTCATATTTTTTGATCCTAAGGATTAATCTAATCTGAATGGAGATTTCAGAACTGTTGAGGTAAATAGGGTTCGTTCAGAGAGAATCTTAGTTACTTGAGTCAAGGGTGACAACCTTGGTATCTCAACACTTTGTTTGACAAGGAAGATACTTGCAAAGATTGATTACTTGATAAATGTTCATGGAGGGATCTGTTGGAGTATGGCTTCAACAGTGAAGCAGGGTTATTGAACAAGGATTTAAGATCAATTTCTATTTGTGTTACTCACAAGTGTTTAATTGATTATCCTTGTATGTGAAGTTCAAAATTGCTGATGTTCAACACGATGTTGAAACATCTCTTCATCTGGGTTTGTGCAGAATCATGGGAGGGGTACTGCATAAGCTTTTGGATCTATTTCTCTTGGGGGTTGACCTAAGAATCTGCTTCAGTGTGGTGTGGCAGAAGCATCTGATCTCTGGAGAGTTTCCTGGCAAAAATCTGGTCTAGACAATGGTGATGTGGAAGATGAAGAAGAAGACATCATAATCTTGATAAATAGTTCTTGGATCAGTTTATTTCTGATCTAGGATTATTGGAGTGAAGCAGGTGTGTTCCAGTTGTAACTAGAAGCATTTGATGTTTATTTGGAAAGTGTCCTGGCAAGAGACTTGTCCAGAATATGGTGCTAATGATGGCACAACTTGGGTCAGTTTATTTCTGATCTAGGTACATAAGAGCATGTGATCTTGCTCATCTTGGAAGTCAAGGTTAAGTGGCAGTTATCTCTGACTTTCTACAGACTGCTCTACTTAAGGAAAGTGACATTATTTGGTATAGGTGTGGTGTAGTCTATGACTACTTCTCTTCTGAAGAATCATACTTGGCACGTTTGAGCTCTTTGGAGTTGTGAAGAAGATATTCATCAAGGTGTGAGCTTGAATTGAATACCTGTGATTTGATTAAGCAGGATGGAGGATGTCTACTCAAACTTGGTTATTGAATCAAGTCTATGAGAACATGGAACTCTTGTTCTGTTATAGGGAGAAGGTTTTTCTAAGTGGCAGAAGAAATGGCTGAATTCCTTAGCTGGATGTCTAATAAGATGTCATGACATCAAGCAGAAACTTCAGGGTCTTAGTTGATGTTGTGGCGCATCATTGTAAGATAAGTTGATCTTCTAAGAAAGAAATGGAATTAACGCTTCAAAAAGTTCTATCTCATGCAGTTTGCGGGTGCAGTGGAAGGAGAAGATGTTACATGTCTAAGGCTTGGTGGATCCAAGATGGCTTGCTATGGAGTAAGTAGATCATGTAACTTGAAGATTAGGTTTCATTGGTGGATCATAAAATTGTCTGAAACACTGAAGAAAAGTTAAGATGAACCAAACAGTGACATTTGGTTGATCTTTATTGTGCATTCAAGTAGGGAGCTTGGAACTAATTACTCTTGGGCAGAAGGGTAGTTGGATGAAGACGTAAGGAGGTTCTGGTTCAGTTCTATCTTGGAGCTTGTGGTAGAAGTTCTAAGGTGATTATGGAAGATTACCTTCTTTTTTGTGGATGAGAGTTTATTTCTCTCTTTGGTTATCTGGAGTTCTTGTTGATCAAGCTGGTGGCGCAGTATTGTTTGAAGATCTTCAGTTGGAGTACTATACAGATAGTAAGTCCAGTGGTGGGGCATATCAAGAACCATGTTGGTTGGTGTTAGTGACATGTGAAGGATGTCCTAACTGATGTTAGAACATCTTCTGGGTTGGTTATCCTTGGAGTAGGATTCTTAGTTCTGTGTGTGGAACTTGACACTCACATCTTGTCTAAGAGGTATTTATCTTGTCATACAGAAGAATGATAAGTAAAGGACTGTCTTGGAAGTCTGATGTGAATGTGGTATCAGACTGAAGTTGATCATGGGTTGATTGCATGAAGGTTTAGATTCTGATGTGTTCAAAATATGGAAGCTCTTATTCACTAGTTGAATCAGAAGTATTTTATCTTATCATATGGGAGAATGGTAGATTAAAGAATGTCTTGGATCGTGGGGTGTTTATCTAGAAGGGTGACTCTTGCTAGAGTCAGAATACTTGTGGAGAGGTGGTTTCTTCTGCTACAAGGCATGCTAGAGAGAAGTGGATCAGTTTGGTGCTTGTGGAGAAAATAAGCTGAGGATTTCTGAGCATGTGTTTGTTGTCCTTCAAGTGTGAAGAACATCTGGGTGAGCTAGCAAACTAAGGGGCTCTGTATGTCTATTTGAGGAATGTGAAGCATTCAGATTCAATTGGGTTGTATCTCATGGAACAAGGAGATCTATACATGAGAATTCAGGAGGAATTCATGTGGTGTATGGATGGTTTCTGGACGAGAGGGATCAATGGTGTTTTGGTCTCAATCCAAGAGTTTGTTGGTTGTGGCACAAGGATGCGTTTCTGGTACTCTCACTGTATGATCATGAAGTTGTCATGGGATATCATGTAGTAATTTTAGGTGTTTCTTGCTGAAGAAGCATCATTTGAGGAAGATAGGGGGAGAACTTGTGTCTGTTAAATGTACTAGTGTGGTACATGGATTGCTTGAGGATCAAGCATGAGGTGAATGCGTTTAGCAGGTGTGTTGAACAGAGGGTGTGCTCTTGAAGACATGAAGATGCGTTTTATGTTTTCCATTCATTCAAGGTGTTCTTCGAGCAAAGGAGCACTGGTTATATATGAAAGGGAGTTAGACTTTTGTTCTGGATATATGGCTGCAGTGGTGCAGATTGTTTATCAAGATTGTTTGTGATTTCAAGCAGTTTGTGATAGATTGCCTCTTGTGAGGATGATATCTCCGACGAGATGTCGTGACATTGCTCTACTGCTATAAGTTCTAGGTAGACTTATTAGGTTATTCAGATTCTGTAATTGGGTGTCAATGAATCGAATCAAAAGTGGTACAAGTATCTTGGGAGTCTCTATTGCTGTCTGGAAGATAATTCAATAGGGATTAAGTCTGCTGATTCTGGATTAAGGGATTAATTTAGAATAAACAGAGGAAAGGTGTAATTGTGGTTCTGTCTGTAGGGACCATAAATCTGACAAAATCAGGTTAGGTATCAGGACACTGTTCAGAAGCGGTTTCAAGGACAAGCCAAAAAAGTGGAACCTTTCGAAACTAACTTGACCAACAGTTATTGCACTCATTGACTAGTATTTTGTTTCTTTCAAAAAGAGTGGCTTTACCCATGTATCTTCTTCAATATTTAAGGAGGAACGTGCTTGAACATCTTTTAAGATAAGAGCAAATGGGTTTTGTCCGTGTTTGGGTAAGCACAATCTGGGTATGGGTCTACTTGGGCCATTTTTGCCAACTTTTGGCTAAAAAGGGGGAGAATGACTTCTTGCTTATTGCTGAGAGGTGTATGTGCATCTGTGCTACTGATCTGAAAAAAAATGTCTCAAAATCTCTAATGTCTCAACATCTTGGGAATTGTGTTTTGTGATCAGAGTTAGGAAGCAAGTATGCATTTGGTGTCACAAGGGAATGAAGAGGTTATACTCACCATCCTTCCACTACATGCACCATCAAGCTGAAAAATGTTTTAGCCAAAATTTGTCAAAAGGGGGAGATTGAAAGCTCTAAATGGTTTGACTAAATTTTGGAAAAACATAATGTTGGAAGAGATGTTCCAACATGAAGATTTATGCCCCAGACCAGAGATGTCGAATGAAATGTCACAACATGAAGATTCGACATCATGACTGCCACAACAGGCATTGTTGTTAAATCTACTTCAAGATTCAAGGCACGATTGGAAGTTTTTTTATCAAAAATGGAATAGGAGACCAAAACTGTTTAAAAAAAAAATAAAAAAACTAAAACCGTGAGTAAACCAAAATAGATTACCAAAATTATAATTTAGCCTATTTTATAAAATGCATTCAAAATTAATATTGGATATTTATTTAGACTATAATAACGCTTTCTCCTTCTTTCTTCAAGTTAGTACAAAACAACTTTTTTTTGCAATTCTTTGTTTTCTAACAATGAAAATTAGATTACATCAAGCATCCCTTCTCTTCATCTTCTTTTTCTTTTTCCATATCTCATATTTTTAAGTTTTTTTTTATTGAAATTGCTCGTTTTGTTAGTTGATATTTTTTTTTTGAATTTCTTTTGTTTTGATTTTTTTTTCAACAAATTCAACCGCACAAACCGATCCGCGGCACCCGTAACCCGTTTATTCCGTAGAAAAAATGGACGGAAATGGGTCTTTGAATACCACCCGCAATTTGAGACGGTTTGCTGTTTTGGACCCGAACCCGTCCGAACCCACCCGTTGTCCACCCCATATTTATACTATTTTTTTTCCACACGGCACATGCTTCCTTTACATGCATTATTGTATTATTATTACTCAGTATTATTATTAATTACACATGGCCTTGTACTACTTTTTATTTCACATGCATTATTTATTACTTTCAGTAGCCACATGAAAATAAACGTAATGCACCATGCTATATCAATCGGTCCAAACTAATTTAAATGAGAATGAGACAAAACACTTCATGTCCACCAAGAAGACGACACGTGTCGTCTTCTTCCTTCTTCCATGCAAACACGGGCTGCACCTCTCCCATGGCAGCGACAAACTCACAAAGAATCATAGAAACACCATACTTTAACCAAGCATTACACCATCAATTCTTAACGGATTTACATGAAATAAAAGCCGAAAATGAAGCCCATAAAACGTAGATCATGAATATATGCTTGAAATTCTCATACAAACAACACACAAAAAGATTATGAAAGGATAAGTTATGACCTCAAACTTGAATAAGCCGTGTCACGTACAAGAAACCCAAAAAATACATGCCTAATATTGCTTGAGTCTTGCTGAAACTTCAAGAATGGAAAAAAAATGGAGAATTCGTGTGGTGCAATGGTGGTGGTTACAGCTCCCAAAAAATGCATACAGAAGGGAGATTTTGTTGAGGAGATGAAGATGGTGAAGGAAGAATGAGAAAAGCTCCAATGGTGGCTTGGATTCGCAAGCTTCAAGATTTTGTGCACAATGATTCTCTCCAACTGAATTTGTTAGGAGTTAGTTACTTATATACATGTGGTTAAATGGAATTAATCATGGTTAGTGAGTTTGGTTGATGGTTGGAACTTTGGTTAAGAGAAAGTTAGGAAAAAATGAAAAAAAGAGGAGTGTTAAAGTGTACACGGGTTTGGGTTTATTTGGTGGGTTATGGTGATGCCTCATGGTCATGTTATGATGAGAAGATGATAATGGATGGTGATGGCAAGGAGAGAACAACAACTTGTTTTTTTTTGAAGTTTTCACTTTTCTTCATGCATGGTATATTTGGCATGGTGCATGTATGTGGAAATATTGCACGGCTTTAAAATGGAAATGGTGAGCAAGGCTTGGTTTGTAAGAGGTTTTGGTTTGCATTATAATGAAGGGAAATGAAGTTCAATAGTTTCATGCAAGAGTTCTTGAAATTCCATAAAGGGTGATTTTTTGTGACTTTGGGAGGATAAATCTCATTGAATTTTGATTCAAATGATGTGATTGTGCTCATTTTGATGAGAACCTTTGATACTACAGCTTCCATGTTGAAGGCAAGTGGATTTGAGGTTTGAATCATAGTGAAAAATTGGCTTGAATCATGCTACACACGAGCTGAAAAAACCTGAAATTTTTCTAAGTTTTTTTTTTATTTGGCTAGTTGAACAACTTGAATATCGCATTTTCCAACAATCATAACTCTTTATCTATAAATCCAAATGAGACATTCTTTATATGGTTGGAAAGGTGAGAGATCATACTACAACTTTCATGTTTGACGAAACTTGAAATAAAGCTTGTAGCATGGAGAAAAATGGCCATGAAGTGGGCTGAAAAAGGGAAAGAACTTTCCCAAAATAGAAAGTTTCTTTAAGCACCCTAATTTCCCAAAATGGAAACTTTCACAACTTTTTATTTTTCTTGATTCTTTGGACATCTCTTGATCAAATTCTATCTATTGACCATATTTGACATGAGGATCATGATGTTGACCTAAAAAAATCAAAGGTTGACTTTTTTCAAATCAGTTGACTTTATTCTCAATCTGTCTGATTTTCAACCATCTGACCAATTGAAATCCTTCTGAATGAAGTTGTGAATCAAAGGAGATGTCTTGGCCTTGAGGAGCCTCATTCCCTTTGCTTTGAACAATTCATGCCATGGAAACCTCTGATCCCATGCCTTGGGAAAATGATGCATGTGTGATGTTTATGACCTAAATGCATATGAAAGGGTGAAACATAAGCCACTTATTGGGAATAAATAAGAGGGCAAATTTTGGGGTGTTACACCTACTCTGCCTTTGTTTCCATTCCAACTTCTTTTTCCTTTCTTTTCTTTTTCTGACTACGCCTGCAAAGCCATATCACTCTTCAACTTTCTTGCAGCTCTTTCAGCCATCCTTTGTTCATGCGACTCAAGCGTCCCTTGAAGCTCTTCCGTTGTCAATGTTGACAAGTCTTTTGACTCTTCTATGGCTACTACCACGTGGTCGAACTTTGGAGTTAATGACTTCAAGATCATTGCAACGACCGATCTTGATGTCAACACTTCTCCACATACCATGATTTGATTCACCAATTTAGTAACACTAGTGAAGAAATCAGTTATGCTTTCACTTTCTTCCATCTGAAGCAATTCATACGTTCTTTTGTGAGTTTGTAACCTCACATCTTTCACCTTCTCTGCGCCTCCAAACAATTTCTCCAAGATTTCCCATGCTTATTTCGCTGATTCTACATCACTAACCTTTTCAAAGTTATCTGGATCAACACATTGATGAATTATAAAGAGATCTTCATAATCTTTCTTCTTTAATTCCTTGTATGCAACATTTTCTTGATCCGTCGCGTTTTCTGCAAGCGATGTTACTCCTCCCTTCACAAGATCCTAATGATATTGATAACAGAAAATCACATTTATCTACTCGCACCAATTCTCATAATTATTGTTCTTGAGAATTGGAAGGTTCGCCGGAAAATGTCCGTTTGAATGATTCGGCGCCATCGTGATTTTCTTCCCTCAAATCATAACCGAAGCTATAGATAGTAGATGTTGGAATTAACCCAAAACCTTTTGAGAATTCCTAATCAATCTCGATTTTCACGAAAGATTATGCGCAGCAACTGTTAATGAAAAATGAGAAAGAAAGACAGTAGAGTTTAACAAAATAAAGGAAGAAGAAAATGATTTTCAACTGCGGAATCTCCGCCCACAAACCGTGGAAAACTTCTTTATTAACTTTGCGACTGCAAACTTCTATGAATACTAGTTATTACAAAATAGGGGTTACTCCCTCTATTTATAATAGAAGAAACCCAAAAATTACAAAAACCCAAAATTACTACTTTAGTTTAAGTCGAAATTCTGTGTCAAGTATCCTGCTTCGACACTTCAACTTCTAAACAACTTCACACACACACACACACACACACACACACACACACATTATGCTACTTCGACTAATCCTTATTTCTGTCGAGCTACACTGCTTCGACACAAGGAATTACAATCTCAACACAACTAGTAATAAAAAAAAAAATAATGCAAATCAAATCGTAAATAATATATATGATAATTATTTAAAACCTTCGGCTAAGTATACGTACATATGAAACTTTTTGTCTCGAAGTCAAAATAATGTGTTATAGTTTGTGTCGAACAGAGTCTGTATTTGCTGTATTTGACACAGTTAAATATAGTATGTCGAAGCATGTAGTTGTCGAAGGAATCAACAAAGCCGAAATAGACTGACTTAACTTCGATTTAGTTGAATTAGTTATTTTGTGATTACTTGGAGTGAAAGTAATATTATCTATAAGTATAGAGAAGCTCTATTTCATTTGGAAGTTAGAATAACAAGTTTTGTAGTAGCATTATGTACTTTCAGAAATCACAGTTGTGATTAACACCCATTGCAACAAACACTTAGAGTGCAGTTTATGCATTACATTCTTCTTCCTCCTCCAAAATTGACCTTTTCTCTTGCTTTCAATTGTCTTGCTTTCTTCTTTCAATTCTCTATGTGGTGTAGAATCATCTTGTAATCAAGGAGTGGTTGTTTCACATGAGTAAAGGGTGAAGAACAAGAGGCGTGATCAATTAGAAAGATTGGTTTTGTTAATCAAGATTGATTCGGTTAACTTCAAGATTGGAGTTTTCATAACATCTGGTATCTAGAGCATTGGTTGTGTGATGTTTTAAATGTATTGAATCACGATTAATCATTCTAACGGGCACTTTCCAGCAAATCTTTCAATCTTAAATGGTAAGAATTATAACAATTGGTGTAAGGAGATGAAGGTTGTTTTCTGTTATCAAGATCTTTGGGATCTTATGAAGAATGGAGCAACACCAATTGGAGAGAATGCTGCAGATGAATAAAAGACTGCACACAAAGATTTAAAGAAGAAAGATTATAAGGCTCTCTTTTTAGTTTATCAATGTGTTGACCCAAACAACTTTAAGAATGTTGGGGATGTAGATTAAGCAAAGGAAGCATGGGACATCCTGGAAAATCATTTGGAGGCATTGAGAAAGTGAATGAGATGAGGTTACAAACTCACAAAAGAATGAATGAATTGCTTTAGATGGAAGACAATAAAAGTGTCCCTGATTTATTCACCAAAGTAACAAAACTGGTGAATCAAATCAAACCGTGTGGGAAAGTGTTGACATCAAAATTTGTAGTATCAATGATTTTAAGGTTATTACATCCAAAGTTCGAACATGTGCTAATAGCTATAGAATAATCGAAGTATTTGTCAAGTATGACCAAAGAAGAGCTTCAAGGGACAATTGAATCTCACGAGCAAAGAATGGTTGAAATAATTACAAACAAGCCAAAAACTTGTGTGGCTTTGCAAGCTCGGTCGACTAAAGAAAAGAAAGGAAAAGGAAAATGGAATTGAGGCAAAGAATGAGAAAATCATCAAGAAGGTAGTTCATCAAATCAGAGACATTCTTCTAACTAAGGCAAACACAAAGGTGGTGGTGCAGGTAAAGGAAGAAGTGATGGAAGAAAACTTGATAAAAGTCATTTTCAGTTCTACAATTGTTAAAATTATGGCCATTATGCAAGTAATGTCAAGGAGGCAAGAAAGATAAAGAAAGTAATGCAAAGCTTGTAGAAGAAGATGAAGTAATGCTTATGGTTGCAACAAAAGAGGAAGAAAGATTATAAAATCAATGGTTTCTCGACCCAGGATGTTCGTCACACATGACTGTAAGAAAAAATTTGTTTATTAACATCAGTCCCTCGTCAAAGAACAATGTAAAATTTTCAAACGGCAATACCATATTTGCTAAAGGTATTGGTAATGTTCTGATCAGGAGAAAAGATGGTAAAAATTCAATAATTTCCAGTGTGTTGTATATACTGTAAGAACAATAGTGGTTCTGCATTTGACCTTAAGTTTTGATGATAACTACACATGTTATCTCAGAAGACAATTTGGTACTTTATGGTTTCTGTCTAGTGTAGAGCTTTTGCTAAACAGGATATGAATTTGATTTAAAGGCATGTGATGTCATCAAATCATTATCTAAATAATCTAGAAGAAAAACATATGTTGTGTACAAGTTTTAAGGTCATTACTCCGGAATGCTTTCCCATACAACAATTCAGAAGAACGTGTGTATCAAGCTTCTGATTATGACTCTTTAAGTAAGCCTTGAAAGCTTTCTTAGAAATATGCTTTTATTGCTACTGTTGTGAAGTTTTTGAAGACAAGGTTCTGTTGAACGAAGTTCTGAAGATTCTACAGACATCATTTCTGAAGATCAAGCTCCGAAGTTTCTTAAGACAAGGTTCTATTGAACGAAGATCTGACATTATTTCTGAAGATCAAGCTCTGAAGATTCTGAAGACAAGGTTCTTTTGAACGAAGTTCTGAAGACTCTGAAGATTCTAAAGACAAGGTTCTGCTGGACAAGTTCTGAAGTTTCTGAAGACTCTTTGGTTAGTTCTACTGAACGAAGATCTGAGAATCTGAAGACTTAGGTTATGAAGTTACAAGTATTAATATCTCTACATGCTTCATCAAATACACATCTGAAGCCTATGAAGATTAGAAGACAAAAAAATGGTTTACGTGTTTCAATGAATATAATAGTACAAAGTAGTCTGTGACCTCTACCCAGATTAGGTGGCACAAGGACAGATTTTTGTATTAAGATGTGACCATTCCTGTAAGTGAATGTTGGGATATTACAGTTGGAATATGTTTCCTATTATACCCTTCAACGGATCTATTCTCAAGTCATATTTATTAAAGATATGAATACTTGACAAAAGAAGCGGTGAAATAGCCGAGTTGCCTACAAGTGTGTGCTTGAGTTGCTTTCAAAGCTGTTGTAGCTGCTGCTACGAGCCAAGATAAATACAAAATAACGAAGTGCAAAATACTGCAAGAGCAGGAAAGAAATTCAAGAAAGAATAACTAGAACAAGAAGTTCAAGAGCTGTAGAAAACATGAGAGTATGTGTGTAAGGTGGAAGAAAGCACCAAGTTGTAAGCTCAAGAAGAAGATGCTCAATGCTCAACCAAATAAGAGCGTTGCTCTATAAGAAATGAGAGAAGCATTAAAAGAAGCTTTTAAGCTCACAAAACTCATCCTGATATGATGCAAATCTCTAGGAGATTATTCTTAAGATAGTTTTGTAAATTTGCAAAGAGTTGTTGTTCATATCTTACCATAAACACTTTTGTGTTATTGTACTTCTATTGTGTTATCTGCTTGTTTAGAAGTAATTCTTGTACACACCTTTGTAACACTTTTCAAAGTATAGATTCCTCAAGTGACTATGTCGTTAGTTTGGATACTTAAGAGGGCTAAGTTATTTTCTAACACTTAGAGGTTGTAATGTGTTGATATTATTGGATTAAGTCCTTATCTAAGGCAAAATTACCTTGGTGGGTGGACTGGAGTAACTTTGTTAACAGTGAACCAGGATAAAAATAATTGTGTCAATTTATTTTTATTGTCTTGTTAACATTGATTTTTAATTCCGCAGAAAATACCATGGTTTGTGAAACCCAATTCAAACCCCCATTTCTTGTGTTTCTCACCCCTTCAATTGGTATCAGAGCTCCGGTTCTGTTATTGATGTCTATCAAACACTTAACTGTGTCCGATAAAGATTCAGACGAGCTTTGAGAAACACCTTAATGGTTTTCCACTCCACCACCTGCTATTTCAAGTCTCAAATACTCTTAGCTTTGTATCTTCACCTTTGTTGGTGAAAAGGTTGAGTACTGGAAAGATGTATTAGAAAGCTCTTCCTAAAAGGTGATACAGATCATTTGAGTATGGTAGTTGATAATTACATATCTCCCTTAGATGAAGCTGGCAAAAGGCTGATAGTAAATCTAAATGATCAGTTGGAAAAAGATGACAAGAATTATCAGAAAGCAAGAAGTTCCTTGATTGCTAAAATTTAATTCTTACTGAGTTTGAGATGTTTTCAAAACCGGACTTCTATGTCTATTTGACTTTCTCAAAATGACTCATTAAGAACTCTTTTAAATCAAGAAAAAAATTGCTCCTATTTTGATTCAGAAGCATGAAGACTTCAAGAAAGAAGAACGTTGAAACAGTTGAGATGATGTTCTCAAACATTCAAGACTTCAGTTGCAGAACTCTGAGTTCTGAACTAAGGCTACTCTTTGTCAGATCACTTGAGCAAGTTATCAGAAGCTTGCTGACCAGATAAAGACTCTTAGTAATTACTCCCAATTTTGCAGAAGATCTAAGCAGCATTTCTGTCAAAAGAATATCAAAGCGGCTTCAAGTATAAATGATCAACTAGTATAGAAGAAGATGTGTTGTCACTTCTACTCAAATGAATTGATCACATTGGAAGAAGATTTCATGGAAATGTATCTAAAACGTATAGACAATCGTTTGTCAACATGAAATGACTATGAGTTCTCAGAAGATGATGCAGATGAAGAATGTGATAACGGAGCACCATTTACTAACTTTAGAATCTCTGATGAAGAAGATTCCTCCAGAAGAGGAAGCATTTTCTGTCTCTGATTTAGCAGAAACCATCTCTGTTGCAAAAGTTCTAAATAGCTCAGTTAAAGCTATGGCCTTGACACCAAGATTCTGACTAATTGCACCCCTTCTGTACACTGACATATCTAAACCAATGAAATACCAAGATCATTTCTGATGCATCATTATTAGAATGCTCAAAGTCTAAAATACATGGAGTTGAAGTACTTCTGCAGATGAATCAATTTGATGTTAGATTTGATTATAAGCTTGGTAGTTAAAAGTCGAAGCTTATTGGAAGATTACAAGTCTGGAAATTATCTTGTCAGGCGCAGAAGGTAATAGTGTTGCTAAAAGAGTACAAGATGAAGATATCAGAAGTTGCTCTATCAGAAGTCGTCGCAGTTTTTACTCACCTGAGAAAGATTAGGCATAAGTCTTTACTTTCCGAAGTACTGATTCTGGGTGATAAGACTAAGCTAGTAAGAACACGATCAACACTCAAACCCTCTGAAGAAATATTTCGTGGTTTCATGATCATAATGATATCTGCATCTGTCGAAGGAATGTGTCTGATCAAATAATGTACTCCAATGACATAAGAAAAATTCAACTACTTCTCTCAGTAAATGGCATCTAGCTTTCTATATCTGGAATTAAGCATTGGTTGATTGAATCAATTGACCTTCTGGAAACAAGTCACAGTAAGGACAGGATCAAAAGCAGAAAGCTAAATGGATTACTGAGATTCCTCTGATAATCTGGATACAACAAACATCAGGAGAGATGTTTCATCAAGAGAGAAGACCAAAGAAGCTATGAAGATGTTCTAGCTTATCTTATTAGAAGATAATGAAGGCTCATATGAAGTCTCTGAAGAAGGATGGTATTCTATGCATCTCATTCAAGATCTAAAGGAAGAAAAAAAGATGTTGTAAAGATAGTTTCTAAGAAGAATTTGCTCTAGTAGTCCAGCTAGAGACACCATCAATAACGATCTCAAAAGCAGAAGCAAATTGAATGGTGATTCTGAATAAGCGCACACATCCTCAAGAAACAGAAGCAAGATGGAAGTCTACTAGATAATTGAGTAACGTTTTCTAAACTCCTACCTTTTTAAATTATCTAAGAATCTATTTTTGTATTCTAGGATTAAAATTTTGGGATTATGTTCAGAAAGGAATTTTCGTGTTAAAACCTTATTGATACAGTCTTTTCTTATGGCTGCTATCTTTTCAAAATTCCTTGCTGAAGATAAACTTGCTTTCATTCCCACATGTGAACTTTGCTCTATGTTCTGAATGAAAATAAGTATCTCATAATACATATGTCCTCAAGAATAGAAAAGTATATTTCTAATATTTGAGTCGTAGTGTTGTACTTCTGAGATGTGAAGCTTCTGATAAGTGAAGTTCTGATGTATCTGAAGTATACATGGTCATAATGCTCTATTAAGTTTTGACCGTTGGAAACTGAAGAGTTTACTTCATTAACACGTTGTCAGGAAAGTGAAGGGTTATGATTCATTTTAAGTCAGTTATCTTTCAATGAACGTCGCTTCACACTTAACGTAACACATTGGGTGACGAGACTCTTGGATTCAGGCTATTAAATCATAACTTTTTCTCTTTCTAGAATTTATTTCCTTTACTGTTATCCTTTCTTATCTTTGACATATAACTAATATTTTTAGTATCCGCCCGTCTATTCTTTATTGTTATATCAAAATCATTTAATACAATCTTTACGATTTCACTTTAATTCTTTTTATGCGATTATATTTCCTATATGTTATTCTCCTTGGTAATGATGTTTGTCCATTTTCTTGATTAAGAATTAATTACTTTGCGTATATCAAGTTTGTTTGTATTAAATTATTTTGTCTTATTGCCTTGATTCATCTCACAAGTTCCTCTATTTGTATTCTTTAGTTCATCCCCTAATAGTCATTCCTCCTTTTCACCCTTTCAAACATTCTATACTCTTCTAACCCTCTCTTTTTTCTTTCAACCATGGTTGTCAAAACCTTTTATGGCAATGAAGACCTTCTGGAAGTTATCTGTGAAAAACGACCCATCTTTCCTCGTCTTGTAGGAACTTATCATGACATGGTCTTGAGCATGCACATACAAGAATAGCCCAAATACTATGCCTTGTTGCATGGACCCATTTATCCCAACATGGTGAAGGCTTTCTAGAATTATTACCATCACTCTTGCCTCCATTGCTAAAGCTATTGGCTGTACCCAAACTGATATCACTGTGGACGAGTTTCGCTTTACCTACACCTTTGTTGATAAGCTTAATAAAATCCATGACACCTCCTTTCCCAGATTTGAACCAGAAAATCTTGAGAAGCTCATTCCCTTAGCTAAAGCATGGTTTAACCTCCTGCTAACCAATTTTCATCCTCGGGGCGTAGATAAAAATGTTTTATCCCATGCTGACAAACTTTTCATCTACTTTGTCATGAATAACTTCCGTGTCAACCTGCCTTAAACCATCTTCAATCATATGAAAGAATCAGTCATTATCTCAATAGGTCAGTATAAATCCTTCATACCTTATGGAATGATTCTATCTAAACTCTTCTGTAGGGCTAATATAATTAATTTGGCTAAGAGGGATGGACCGGATGTTGCGTCTGCTGAAGAAATATGTGAAGCTATTACAAGCTTACTGGATTGGTAGTTTTCTTTGCTGGATGGATATTTGGTGTCTAGGTGATTGTTTCATCTTTTGATCTTTGTTTCTGAAGGTTGTCTGTGGTCAGTTAGTTTTTGATGTCATTCGTTTTCATGTGGTCTTGGTATTATCTGGTTTTGGTTGTATTTGTTCTTCTCCCTTGCTACTCCCTTTAAAAATGTCTGGCATGTATTCCTTTTTATAATATTAATGTAGTTTTTTTTTTTCTGTTAATAATTTCTTATATTTTTATCACTCTTTTGTTGACTATCTTACATTCTGTTTATCCTTTAATATTTTTTAATGTTTTTGGGAAATTAACTTAATATCTTAAAACTTCTCAAAAAGAAATTAGAAGGAGCTTACAAACCTCTTTTCTAAGACTATTTGACACAGGGGAAGCTTACAAGCCTCAGAAACTGGAAGTTTTTAGTCGTGTTTTTATTTTCTTAGTTATTGTATTACTACTCTGGTTCACTTGTGTGGCGGTAAAAATTGTGACTGTAAGCTATTGATTAACTTAACTCATAAAACCAGAGTTGCCACCACACTTTTAATTTATCCAAAAGGAAAGGAAAAAGAGCAAACAAAACCTAAACAAGTTCTAAAAAAGAACAAAATAAACAGAGATTGGGTAAGGGGGTTGGTTATGCGATGGGAAGGTGTTAGCACCCAAAACATCTATAGTACTCTATAGGAACCATTTGAAATTTGTACGCTTTTTGGTTTTAAAAGGTTTGTTTGAAATGAGATTGGGGAGATGAGAAGAAAAAATGTTTTTAAGATTTTTGTGTTTGGAGAGACTTCTTGAGCCTCATGCCTTCGTACCCACAAAGTGCAATATAGGATCAAAACCTCGTAGTTCGTGGTACAACCAACAAAATTAATTTTTTTTGGTTAATATAAATGAAAAGACAAGTCATCATTTTAAGGAGAAAACTACGACTAGTCGCCCACAAGTATAAGAAAACAACATTTGCATCATCTTAAGATGGAAGATTTTTGCTTGGATAAAAATCAACAAGTCTATCACTCAACTTCTAAGTGGAAAATGTCAACATCTTTAATACTATGGGGAATAAGAGAATTACATCTCGACTATGAAAATGACTTATGTCTAAACTTTATGAAAAGTTTTAAATAAAAAAGTGCACAAAGGCACAAAAATTTGAGTGAGTTTAAGTGTTTTTTAAAGTCTTTTTGAAATGGTCAAAGTATACTTAACATTGATTGACATTTATTAAAGAAAATGAAGTTTGAAAAAAAATCACTTGACAAAAGTCAAGGTTTATTGTGAAAGAGGTTATAGTTTGAAAACAAGAAGGTTTTGAAAAAGGAAGAAGATTTTGAAAATTGAAGAATGAGGAGTAGATGAAGTGACTACCCTAAAACATGAAATAAAGGCTAAAGAAGGAAAGATCTAACCACACAAGGAGCAAACACTTGACAACAAGTCAACATAAGCATTCCTCTTCCTTTTTGGATTTAAACCACAAGCATAATAACCAGATGAATTTAAGCATCCGAGGAAGTCCAAAGTTAAGCCATAGCAAAGTCAAAGTAAAGTCTTTCCAAGGGTTAAAAGCCAATTATGAGAGTCATGTATTAGATGATTTTCACAATGTCAAAGTATCAACACATGCACACAGAAAATTTTCCAACAAATAGACAACAGCAGCACAAAAAAGTCCGAGGTCTCAAATCTCCAAGAGCATAGGGCAAGGATCTTAGATCTATGTCCGAAGTGCAAGTCCAAGTCTGAATCCGATTACAATGTCACAACAGTCTGAGATTAAGAGAACCAAGTTTTTAAAGTGTTTTGGTATTTATTAGTGTTTTAAGAAGAATATAGTCCAAGTGGACAAAATAAAAAGAGCGAAAGCATAAACAAATGTCCAAGTGGACAAAGAGAAAAATAAGATGATTATATAAAATGCTAAAAGTAAAAGCATAAAATAAATGACAAAAATTAAAGAGAATAAATGGCACAAAGTAAAGTTAGTAAAATTATATAGTTAATAGGTTAGTATTAGTGATGAAGAATATTTTTTCATTTTTCGGAGAACACTCGACTATTCATGCATAAGCATGAAAACATGGATCTATACATCATTAAAGGAAGGGCTCCAACTTGGATAAAATCGAGAAGTATGCCAACTAGCTCCCTTAATGACAAAGAGACAATCAATTTCACACCACACTATGGAGAGTAGGAGACTAACAATCTCACTTACAAAAATGACTTAATTCCGAATCGGGACGAAATGTAGCGCTATGTTAAGCAATCATAGCACAACCTATGAAGAAGGTCGTACTATGGGAGTCCGGTCAATACACTATTTGTGCTAATACAAGCTAGAGAAGTAACATATAATTCACTCTCCTAAAGCTTGCCACACTAAAAGAAAAGAGGTAGTGGTCTCATCTTAATCAAGAACTTAAAAGAAAAGTTCCATGACATTTAAGATTTTTATTGACCAAAAGAAAAAAAAAAGAAGTAGGGAGAAGGGAAACTAAATTGAATCACAACATTTGGATAACTCCATCTTCAATTTCCATCACTCTTCTTGGTGGATTAAAGTAATAAACCTATCCCTAATTCAAAGCACTTAAAATGAATCAAATGATTCACTTAAAGATAGATTTGAACTAATGAAGATTTATCCAACTTCATCATACACCCAAAGTCCCTGGAATTTGAAGAGAAATTTTGATCAACAAAATTATAATCTAAGGTAAAACAAAGGAAAAAGGGAAGAAAGAAGAAAAGGAAACAAATTTGTCCCAAAAACAAGCTCAAAACTGCCATCAGCACATGTGTAATCGATTAACTAAGGGGTGTTAATCAATTACAGCATGAAAAACAACAGATCCAGGGGCGCAGTAGGGGGTGTAATCGATTAACACTATTATGTTAATCGATTAACCAGTAAAAAATGTGAAAAATTATCTTGTTGCTGCATTGTTTTGGTCTTGGCTTGAGGTTACTTGTTGAAGAAGGCATGGAAATAAACATATGAACCATTGACTTTCTTGAGAGACAAGTTATTAAACCTTGGGATGTTCCCGGGAACAAAGCTCGATTTCCTTGACGTCTTCCTTACCTATCTTGCAACAGAAAAAAAGAAACAAAACATATTTTTGGTATTTTGATTAGGGGTTAGTAAACATGAACAAACGTAAAGCAAGCAAGAAACACAGGGGTACTTTGTGATCTTCCTAAAAATCAAACCTACAGAGGAGGACAGGAGGACCAAAGTGTAATCTTGTTTGTGATGCAGATGCAAAATGATAAGTGGGATCTTAGGGCTAAAAATTAGGGTATTACAACTTGTACTCTTTTTTTGATAATGAATTTCACATATATTTGTTCTTCTATTTTATCAATCCTTCTGTTAAAATCTGTTTTACCTTTTTTATTTCTGACAAAGGGGGAGAAAGAGAAATGATTTTGATATACCTATTCCAAGATTTTAGATCCCTGTAGCGTGCGATTTTTATCGGTGACCCGACCACCTTACCGCAATGGTTGAAATTGGGTGCTACTTTTTTATTTCTTATTTATCCTATGAAGCTGGAAAGGAAAGAGAATCTATCTAAAACTAACCTTGCACGCAAATGTTTCTTCAACAAATGCTAAGAGATTGGGGGGTCCGGGGTCAGGTTATACAAAGGGAAGTTATCAATCACCCAGTGTATATATGGTTATCCATAGACCTTTTATGGCATGATTTAAATACTTCCTGGTGTTTATCTGTTATGGGTTGGGAAAGTTTCTCCTTTGGGAGTGTTGAGAGAGTGTTTTTGTTGTTTTTGGGTTTTTCAATGTTTTTGGTAAGGTACTAGACCTAAAGTTTTTTATTTGTGTGCTCGCTAAGATTTCGCAATCTTATGCCTACGTATTCCCATTAAAGAAAACTGGGAAATCAGACCAATCGTAGTTCCTCCTATTCTATGGGAGGAAAGATGTTTAGTGTATTATTAAAAGCCCAAGATTGAAGCTAACTGAGTATTTGTGTCTTGTTCAAAGCCCAAGATTGAAGCTAAAGGTTATCTGTGTCTTGTTTAAAGCCTAAGATTGAAGCTAAAGGTTTGACTGAGAGAGAATTTGTCATCTCTAAAGGGAGATATCTCACCTGTTCATCACAAAATGTTAGGTAACTGATTATAAAGGAAAATTACTTTAACTGGGATGTATGGAATCCAACAATTCCATAATTTCCTTTATAAGAGAGTATCCTGAAGGAAGAAATTTTAACACAGTGTAGAGCAATGCCATTTTTCCTTAGGAATCTTTCATGCTAAGAGAGGGACATTGGCTTGGATGTAAATAATCTAGAGGTTTGCCACTTATATCAATTAGATGAAAGAAGAGATTTACCGGGATAAAAGAGGGACTGCAACTTGGATTTTTGAATCAACAAGTGTGTCACTTACAGCAATTATCTAGAAATTGGGTTTTTTGATTGTCTGTTTTGATAGGTGATATACAAAGAAATGTCTTCTTACAGAGAGAACTCTTGATCTCCTTTGAGGGGATGATGATTTTTGTGTGCCTTAATCAAAGCCCAAGGTTGAAGTTAAAAGATTGACTCTACTTAGGGAGTTTTATATATGTCTTATACAAAGCCCAAGATTGAGGCTGAAAAGAGATTGACTCCACATGGGAGGTTTTATCTGTTTTATACAAAGCCCAAGATTGAGGCTGAAAAGAGATTGACTCCACTAGGGAGGTTTTATATGTCTTATACAAAGCCCAAGATTGAGGCTGAAAGATTGACTCTGCTGAGGAAAATCATTATACAAAGCCTAAGAGGTGGCTAGTTGAGGAAATTCTTATGTGAAGCCTAAGAAAAGGCTAGCTTCTACTAAGGATTGTTGAAATTCAGAGACAAGTCCAATATGTGTTGGGGAATCAATTCTTACTGGGGATTGAAGGAGAGTTGAAATATCAGATGCCCTGAGACTCTGATTCTATTAGGGTTTTATTGATGGTAAATTGACCTTGGCTGGGATTTTTAAGGTGAAGGTTTGAACCTTGAGTTTGAAAACCTATGGAGGTTTCAAACTCTGCTGGAGATTAGTGTGTTGATGAAATAATCAGGGTTTTTCCCTGTGTTTTTAGGAAACTTGAGGGTTTTTGTGAGATCCAAAAGGATATGAGACTTTCCAGGTCTACTGGTATGAAGTGGTTGAATCTTAACTGGAGGATGATCTTTGTATGATGCCCAAGAGGAGGATGTTGGTTTATGGGATGAGAATCAACCCTATAATGGTCTGATGTTCTGGAATTCTGACTCTCCGGAGGATTGAACTAGTAGAGATGACTAAGTTCTGTCCTATACCTGTGAAAGGTCTTTGGGTCCTTGTACTAAGCCCAAGAGGAGGCTGAGAACTTCTAAGAAGCCTGAGGGTCCTTGTACTAAGCCCAAGAGGAGGCTGGGGATGCTTTTAGGAAGCCTGTGGGTCCAAGCCTAAGAAAAGTTCAAAAAAGGTTTCTTTGGGAATAAGTCCTTTCTTTGTAGAACAGTTCTAAGGTTTGAAGAAATTCAAAAGAGGTTTCACCGGAAATTAATCCCCTTTACAGAATTGAATTTCTTGTACTCATATATTTCTAGATTTGGACAGTCTTGAGAAAAGTTTCACCGGGAATAATGCATTTCTCTGTTCCATATTGTATAAGCCCAAGAGGAGGCAAGACTGTATCTGGAATTTCCTATCGGGAACTAATTTTGACTGTGTTTGAAAGAGTAACCATTGGTTTGATCTAAACCTAGACCTAATTGATGGAGAAAACTCTAAGCAAGTATACACAAGCATATATATATATATA
The DNA here is from genome assembly GCA_022829125.1 of Lathyrus tuberosus. Lineage (NCBI taxonomy): Eukaryota > Viridiplantae > Streptophyta > Magnoliopsida > Fabales > Fabaceae > Lathyrus > Lathyrus tuberosus. The sequence continues at coordinate 659,095 of JALAZF010000702.1, forward strand.
TATATATATATATATATAGATCAAATATATAAACAAGTATATATTGAAGAGATAGTGGAACTTACAGTTGTGCAAGCCCAAGCATAGTAACTATAGATGTATGGTTAGTCATTCAAGAAAATGTAGAAAGTTTTGATGATAATTTGAATTTGAATTTGATTCAAAAAGAAAGTTGTTTTAAAAATAAGTTTGGGGCTTATACTCAAAGAGAGACCCAGATGAATTCTTTTGAAAAGGCGACGATCGTGTCAGTAGTTTTGAAAATCACAGAGGGACTTATACAATGACTGAGGCCCAAATTATTGTATTTACAAAGAGGTGGATCTTACACTCTATTCTAGGCCCAAAAGTGTTATTTTTGTACAAGAGTGGGGGTTTACAACTCAAGGAGATGCCAGATGAAAAACAATGATCCCACCGTTATTTTGAAAATCGCATCGGGACTTATATAATGACTGAGGCCCAAATTATTTTTGTACAAAAAGGATTGGGTCTTACACTCTATTAAAGGCCCAAAAGTGTTTGAAAAAGAAGAAAAATGGGACTTACAACCAAAGGGAGGCCCAGATGAAAATTGTTTTGAAAACGACGATCGCGCCGAGATTTTTAAAATCGTATCGGGACTTATACAATGACTGAGGCCCAAAAAGGTTTATTTACAAAGGGATGGGACTTACACTCTACCAAGAGACCCAAAAATGTTTTGAAAAATGTTTGTGAAGGTGAAAACAATTAAAACCCTAATTTGATTTCAAAATGCATTTCAATTTGAATAAAAATTAATTAAAATGATCAAAATTATCAAACATGTATGAAAAACAAGTTGTGATCTTGGATTAAAGTTTAAAAATTTATGTTTTATCCATAGAATGATTTGAAAATCATTTGAATTTGAGAAATCAAAAGAAAGAAATATTTTTAAATGCTTAAAAACAAATAAAAATGATTTCTTTACAAAAATATTAAATATATAAAATAAATAATATTTTTGTGAAATTTTTGTAGAATAAAATATTTTAGAATTTTTGTGAATTTTGAAAAATATAATCAACCAAAAATAATTAAAATTGAGGGAGAAATTAATTTTTGTAGTTGTAAAGAAATTGTAAAGGAAATGTGAAGAAATTAAGTGGTAAAAAGAAGAGATGGCCCTCCCAAGGTTTGAACCCACGCCCTTGGGGTGGAGGGTTCAAAAGTTACCAGCTGAGCTATGTGCGTGTGGTGATAGAGAATGAGAGGGAGTGAGTAATATGTGAAAAAATCCTTTGAAAATGGTTTAAAAAATAAAACCAAAAGGTCTGGGGCGAGGGGGATTCGAACCCCAAACCTTGAACACGCTCACACACAAATACTAGTGTTTCCACTAGGGCGCAATGCCAATTCAAGTATTATATTGGAAATGAAATAATATATAGTAGGTTTGGTTTTGAAAACCTGAAAATGGTGCCATGGCCATCTTCTTCCTTGAACCATCATCAGAGTTGCAAAAGCTTTCTCAACCATTTTGGAAGATGTAAAAATGAAACTCGTTCATTTTTTGACAAGGAATTGAATGGTTCTTTTCAATTTTATTTATTTTAAGTGTATCAAGAGATACCATCCTATAATCAGATGAACCCTAAAAAATGTAAGAACTACATGAAATCTTATACACGCAAGATAAATAGCAATTGATTGAGGTTTATCATTCTATGGACATCCAGAAACACATTGGTAACTTGAAAACATATTAATGATGCATGCATTATAGAGTTTGAAAGTTAAAGGCTTACCTCTACAATAAGGAATCAAATTCTGTTGTACATGTGTTACAGAAGTGAAACAATGATCTGGATAGCTTCCTTAGGCCTCAAGGAATGTGCTTATATGATTGGAATGACTTGAATCCCTCTGAATTGAGTAGCTCAAATCCAACTGCAGATTATTTTGTATTTTGAGAAAATTATATATGACTTAGTGATCCTGATGTTACATATGATATGTAAGGGCTTAGATCACTTCCACATAGTGTATGTGAAGTGTTTGAATGCTTCTTTTGGACAGAATTGCTCTGATTTGAGAATTCCAAACTTTCACTCTTTAAGGACTTAGAATTTGGCAAGAAAGAGGATTGGTGAGAAAACAAGCATTGTGGTTGTTTTGGTGTGTTCTGAATGAAGCAATGTGACCTTTATTTATAGTAGAGGAAGTTTGTCTTGGAGGAATAGTGCTGGCTTGAAGATTGGCTTGAATTCAAAAGTTTTGGTAAGATGTATCATTTCCCCTCACACAAGGTACCATAGTCCTCCACATGGCTAGCTTTTCTTTTGACTCAATCCACATTCCTCAGATGCTTTTATTGATGTTTATAGAAGCATCTTGACTGAAAAGAGTCCTTTTGTTGAATGTGTACTATTGCACATAAATGCCATTTTGAATTCAAGGCACAAGGTGACAAAACCCATCATGCCATTTGAGATTTCCATGACTCCTTGGTCCAACCTTGCAGGTTTATGGTGATTCATCTGTTATACACTGAATGTGAGTGGTTTTGATCATTACTCATGAAAAAAAGAATCGTGGCTAGCAAGAAATGTCCAAAGTTGTCTTGTAGACAATTTGCAGCAAGGCATGTTGGACACTCCATATCTCCTTGCTTAAATGGAGTTTGATGATGTTTTGATACTCTGTATAAAGCTTATATATCCTACTTTCACTTTGATGTCCAACATTGGTCTTGAATCAACTTGGATCATGGTAAAAAATGGTCTCAAAGTTGGTGAAAAACCAAGACAGATTCTGTCCCAAAATTTTCACTAAGTGTTGGAAAAAGTGGTCATTTTCATATTTTTGTGATTTTGATCAATCCATAACTCAAAATCAATGATGATTTGGAATCTGATGTAGTTGACAATTTTGAAGTATATCATGTGAACTTTCATTTGAGCTTTGGATGGAAGCAAATGACTTTGTGGTTTAGGAGTTATGTCCTTGCAAAGTTGGTACCAAATCCATTTTGTTCCATAACTTAGAAAATTTTAAGTTTCTTAAGGTTGCCCCTTTTGCAAGTAACCCTATTTTTATTGATTTTTCTTGATGTATGATGATAAAAACCATGTGTTAACACTGCTTTTGACTTAGGGGAGACACATTTGTGAAAAAATTCAAAAAATCAAACTTGATTTTGGGCACAATTGGCTTTTTATCAGATGAATTCCAAACTGTGTGATCCTCTATGCAATCAAGTTCTTGACCAAAATCAATCCTAATGGATGAATTCCATAGGTGTTTTAGGGTGTCTTGAATCATGTCCTAAGGTTTGGGAACATGTATTGGTCCAAAGTCAAAGGTACAGTTGACTTTTTCTTCAAAACCCTAATTGTGGTCCAGATGAATTTGAAACTTGTGAATCAAGCTTCTTGGATCAATCCATTGTTATAAATGGATCAATGTGGATTATTTGAGGCCCTTAAATCATGTCTTGAGGTCTTGGTTCATGTCTTGCCTCAAAAGTCAACTTAGGGGTGAATTAGGTCAAGAAACCCTAATTCCTGATTTTTGATGATTGCTCCCTCTGTGGCCATTTTGACTTGATGATGGGACTTATAAGGTTCCTTTGAGCATTTTGGATCATGTTTTGAAGTATTGGCTCATACCTAGTGGAAAATTTGCATTTGGAGGCCTTGGTCGACAAAAACCCTAATTTGGTGACACTGGCGATCTTGAGGCTTGATCCACTTGGAATGTTGCAACCTTGTGCTTGATTGTTGATATGGGAGACCTCTTGATCCTTCATGGGTGTTTGAGAGGTTAGACAAGTTAAAGATCATGTCAATTCTTGATTGATCTATTGTCTAAGTGCTCTGAGAGGGCTCAAACCCTAATTCTTGATTGTAGTGAATGCTCAACAATCCTTGAGAAGATTGATGAGGTATGATGGTACATCCATATTGTGGTGATGATTTGCACAATTATGGGAAATCTTGGTGGTCAAAATTTGGGGTATGACAGATGCCCCTATTTAATCTTCTTGGACCCGAAGGTGTGAATGGCGGAGGTATTCAGACATTCAGGGTGCAAGAGGGTTAAATATCAGAATACCTGAAATTTTGACTGTGGTTATGAATAGCAGTTTGCTCATCCATCTTCTTTTGCTAAGCAAATTTCCTTAGAAAAAAGAATAAAACTTCCCCTCGATCATGGTCTTCAGCCACAGAACTGGTCTTAGTTTTCTTTTGAAATAAACTTCCCCTCGATCCTAGTCTTCAGCCACGGAACTGGTCTCAGTTTATTTTGAAATAAACTTCCCCTAGACCCTGCTCTTCAACCACGGAACTGGTCTCAGTTTTTTTGAAATAAACTTCTCCTCGATCCTGGTCTTCAGCCCCGGAACTGGTCTAAGTTTCTTCTTGAAATAAACTTCCCCTCGATCCTGGTCTTTATCCATGGAACTGGTCTCAGTTTCTTTTTTAAAATAAACTTCCCCTCGATCCCGGTCTTCAGCCACGGAACTGGTCTCAGTTTCTTCTTATCGAGTTCCTTCCTCGACAAGGAACACTATTTATAGCGGTCTTCATCAAACTTCTCACCGAGTTTTTACTAGGGAGACGCCATTTGATGGAAAAAATTTGATGTCAGACTTATTGGGGGAACCCATTTGTCTGAACTGCAGAGGTGTGCAAACTTCTCAGTTGGAGATGCCATTTGTCGACTCTGCTAGGGAAAACGAGTCTCTTGAGAGATCGCTTTTTGCTTGGTGAGGTTACATCATACTTTTCTTCTATATCTTTCTCGGAGAAATCCCATGTGATGTGATCCAATTTTGAGGTGCTGATGACTTCATTAACATTGAATTTCTTGGAAGAAAAAGCGATGTATCGTCGAGAGTCTTCTAGTGGAGAGGCTTTCTCTGGGATTTTCCTTAATCCGAGAAAGCAAAAATATCATCTTCAATGGTGAAGAGTGATGTTCCAAAGGTGTCTGTCGAACGTCTTCTCGCCTTTCAGAGGTTCAAGTTATCAAACTGGTCGAGGATAGGCTCCAATCCAAAAATAAACTGGGGAGAGATTGTTTAGACGGTATTTCCTGTTAAGGAAAGAACTCAAACCGGGATTTTGGTCCTATTCGACGTGGATAGGAAGATTGACGACTCTATCGAAAAGAGGACGCTTATCACTTGGGGATGAATATGACCAGAGTGATATTAATGCAACATGTATATGAATATGAATCAATTATGCATGATGCATGTATGTTTATGCTGACAAAACAGACATGACATACAGATTGGTGAATGAACACGACTGAATACTCGGCCACTGTGGGGGATGAAAAGTACCATTGGTTCAAGATAGTAATTCTTTTCTGCTTAGGATGGGTAGACCCTACTGGGGAAGAAAAACTATCAATTGGTCTTTAGAGGTAAGAACTCTGCCGGGGATATCAGATGGGACATTACATCTGAAACAGTTGATCCTTCATTCAGGTATACTGGTTTAGAAAGAGTACTTTGATTCTGCATTTTGAGGTTGAATCACTTCCGGAGAAGCCATCGATGTTCCTTTTTATGTTCAGTAATCAAAGGAAATGCCATCTTTATTTTAAAAGCAGAAGAAAATTTGACAAGTAAATTCATTTTTGTTTTGTTTCAAGAATCGTTGATCATGTTAAAAATTTCATTCTGTAAAGGAAAATAAATGCGAATTGCAAATGAAAGCACTAGGGCTCAAATTTTATTGATATAATGGTAACCAGCCAATCCCTTGATCCCATATAGCATTACAAAGTTCAGAAAATGGTAATTTAAAGGGAAAGGGGCTACATTGAAACATAACGACCGCTATCCTTCCACCAACTTTGAATTCTGGACATTCTGAGCTTCTGTCGAAGGTGACCTTGACTGTAGTTCTTTCGACGAATGGCGCTACCACTGGGGATTAACCTTTTCGGACGTAGTTACTTGCCATGAATCCCTAATTTTTTCCTTGATTGTTTTTTGAGGTTTTCAATCCATCGGGATGACTTTTGCTTATGTCTCTAATTTTTTCCTGGACCGCCCTTTCGGGTTTTCAATCCACTGAGACGTTTTTTTATTTTATTTTAGTTAGGCGAAGTATTTCATGACTACGTCAACATTTGTGGGTTAGGTAAACTCCTCTCCATCCATGGTTACGAGTCTCAAGGCGCCGCCTGAGAAGGCTTTCTTAACAACGTAAGGGCTATCATAATTCGGAGTCCATTTGCCCCTGGAATCAGTGAGAAATGATTGTATCTTTTTGAGCACAAGGTCTCATTTCCTGAAGACACGGGGTCAGTGAGAATCAGTGAGAAATGGTTGTATCTTTACAAGGTCTCATTTCCTAAAGACACGGGGTCAGTGAGAATCAGTGAGAAATGATTGTATCTTTTTGAGCACAAGGTCTCATTTTCCCCTGGAATCAGTGAGAAATGATTGTATCTTTACAACCATCTTCTGAATGATCTTCTTGATATTTTTTTAGCCGCTTCTACCGCCCGGTTCATCTTAGATCGGTAGGGAGATGAGTTATGGTGTTCGATCTTGAACTCAACGCACAACTCTTTCATCATCTTGTTGTTTAAGTTGGATCCATTGTTTGTAATAATCTGGATTAGAATACCATAACGGAAGATGAGATTGTTCTTGATAAATTGGACCACCACTTGACGGGTTACATTGGTGTATGATGCTGCTTCGACCCATTTGGTGAAATAGTCAATGGCTACCAGGATGAACCGATGTCCGTTTGAAGCTTTGGGTTCAATCATGCCAATCATGTCGATTCCCCATATCGAAAAAGACCATGGAGAAGAAAGAACTTTGAGATGCGTTGCCGGTACATGGATTTTGTCTGCGTATATCTGACACTTGTGACATTTCCTCGTGTACTTGTAGCAATCGGATTCCATTGTCAGCTAATAATATCCTTCTCTCAAAAATTTTCTCGCCATCGTATGTCCATTGGCATGAGTGCCAAAGGATCCTTCGTGAATTTCTCTCATCAACATATTTGTTTCTCGTTTGTCTATGCATCTGAGCAAAACCATGTCAAAGTTTCTCTTGTAAAGTGTATCATTATTCAGGAAGAAGTTGCCAGCCAGTCTTTTGAGAGTCTTCCTATCTTTTCTTGATGCCCCAGGCGGGTATTCTTGTTTTTGAAGGAAGCACTTGATATCGTGATACCATGGTTTGTCATCGATGACCGCTACGATTATGAAGATGTAAGCGGGCCTTTCAAGGCACATTATGTCAATCTTAGGTACGTCATTCCAATGATTTATAGCAATCATGGAAGAGAGAGTGGCTAGTGCATCAGCCATGTGATTTTATTCACGAGGGATATGATGAAACTCGATTATGTTGAAGAATGGTAACAACCTTCTCGCATAGTCTTTGTAAGGAATCAATCCTGATTGGTATATGTTCCAGTCTCATTTGATCTGATTGATAACCAGAGCTGAGTCTTCATACACATCCAAGTTCTTTATCCTTAAGTCAATTGCTTCTTCGAGACCCATAATACAAGCTTTGTATTCGGCCTTGTTGTTTGTGCATTTGAATGTTAGTCTGGCAGTGAAAGGAATATGGGTACCCTGAGGTGTTACGATGATTGCCCCAATTCTCTTTCCATAAGTATTGACAGCTCCGTCAAATATTAGTCCCCATTGGGAACCTAGTTCTGGCCCTTCGTTTGGTAGCGGTTCATCGCAATCTTTCATTTTCAGGTACATGACATCTTCGTCTGGGAAGTCAAATTCGAATGATTCATGATCGTCAATCGGTTGATGAGCCAAATGATCGGCTAAAATACTTCCTTTGACGAATTTCTGAGCATGATATTCGATATCGTATTTCGAAAACAACATCTGCCAACAGGCAATCCTTCCCGTGAGAGCAGGCTTTTCGAAGACATACTTGATCGGATCCATTTCGGAGATTAACCAAGTAGTGTGACAAATCATGCACTGGCGAAGACGTTTGGCTGCCCAAGCCAGAGCGCAACAAGTTTTCTCGAGCATAGTGTACCGAGTTTCACAGTCTGTGAACTTCTTGCTTAAGTAGTAGATGGCGGACTATTTTCTTTTTGTTTCGTCTTTGTAGCACCCCAAAATTTTCCCTCCTTACTTTAGTACTAACCGGCTTATGTTTCATTTCATTTTTGCATTATCATGTGTGCATATCATTTGGCTTTGTGGTTATGGGATCAAGGTTCTCTGTTCAAGCATCGTCAGGTTGCAACAGACGTTTATTTCGACACTCGACATATGCGCAAAGTATTTCTTCGGGTTACGTAATCAACAGGTCACCAAAGCTCTTATCAAACATAATTTTTCATATCAAGAATCTCAGAGGAAGTTGAAGTTTTCAGCCGATTCAGAACAGTTTGAGCAGAAAATCAGTTTGCTGTGCAAATTTGCAAAATTCATAACTCTTGCTCTGGAACTCGTTTTGGCTGGATATTCAACAGTTAGAACCTTCTTGGTATTCTCTATAACTTTTATGTTCGGCTCGGAAGTCAATTCATCAAGGAAAGTGGTGGGAATTATTTGTTTCTGGAATTTCGGTTTCGCTGGATAATTGCGTCAGTGGTATTCAAAAGGGCTTAACTTCTGATTGGATCATCATTTCTGAGCTATTCCTATGCTAAAAAGTTCCATATTTAAATTATTTGCAACTTTTGTGTTTGGACCGAGGGTTGATTCTTTGAGGAAGATCTCTGAACACGCGAGTTTTCAGAGTCGATACAGTGCAAAAAACAGTGAAAAATAGTGCTGAACCGGTGGATTTTGGACACTAAAAAATTCATAACTCTCAGCTCGTTTATCGGATTGATGCCGTTCCAGTGCCTAAAATTCCGTTTCGATGCCATCTTCATGACGTAAGTTCAGTATGAGTCAGGTCCAAGCAGAAGAACCCCGAAAGTGCGAATTATTGGAAGAATTCTTTGGAACAATTCGCTGTATGTCAGATATTGGAAAATTCATAACTCGGTCAATTTTTATCGGATTGTATCTGTTCTCGAAGCTATGGTTCACAAATTTTGTGCTCTTTAAAATTGAAGACAAGCTCGAGTTCGAACGATGCTCCGAAGATCATCGTTTTGGTTTATTTCGCAAAACGGAAGTGCTGAACCGAAGAAAAAGGCTGAAAGTTCTTTCACGGGAAAATGCATATCTCGCTCGTTTTTTGTCCGATCGCGCTCATCTTTTGACACAAGATCAATAACTCATAGATCTACAACTTTTCTGACAAAGTCGAGTCGAGATTATGCTCCGAAGAGGTTGACCTCGTCACGTTTTCGAGTAGCGGACACCTAATCAGCTGAAAAAACAACTTATCCAGTGACGTCTTGCAGCTTAAACATATCGATCACACTCGATTTTGATCGTATGACGTCCGTTCTTTTTGCGTTGCAACCGTGATTCAGAGGTGGACGATGTTTGGACGGCTTAAAGTCGAAATTTCTTGCCGAAGACGGTGTTATTTTCACTTAAGCCAAAATTCTACCTTTTGCCCTTCATTTTAGACTCCACTATATATTCAAAACTCTCTCTCATTTCCCATAATTTTCACTCATTCTCACAAACGCCAAAAAGTCTCTCAAATTTTTCTCTCAACTCTCACAAGATCAAAAAACCAAAAATCATAGACTCATGGGAGAAGACACGTGATTTTGAGGAGAACAAAGTTTGGAACCCTAAAGCTTGATTCATTTAAATCTCACAATCCAGAAGAGCTTTTCCAAAACTTGTTTCACCATCTGAACCCTTGGGATCCCTAGAGCACGAAGCAATCATCACTTGCAGCTAATAGCAAGGGCGAAGGTTGCGTGATCTCAGGTTGGTAACACTTTCCATGATCCTAAAACTCTATTTTTTGACATGCATAATGATCTGTGGTTGTCACTGATGATGCCTATGTATTTTGTTTTTGAGTTTGGATGTGTAATGTGGATGCTGCGTGAGTTTTAAGTTTTGGAACCCTAACTTGTTCCGTTCGATTCTCTTTATGTGTGGATTATTTGTGATTTTTGATGTGATATTAATGATCCTGGTGAAATTCTGGTCAAGAACATATATTCGCTTGCGTGTTTTGGTGACTTTTTGGTTGCAGGTGAACGGAGAAGACGACCGAAACCCTAGTTCCGGCGTCTGGTTCAGGTTTCCGGCGAGGCTAGGGTTTGGAGGTAGGAGACAAAATCCTGACCGTCCAATTGTTTGATCCCACGGTCCTGGTGATGCCACGTCCTTTTAATTCTGTTTTTATTTTTGTGGTTTGTGTGTTTATTACCCCATGCTATCTATCGTGTGTGTGCAATCCTGGCCATTTATCTTGTCTACTCTTTTAGTGTTTGACTTAATCTGATGCGTAGCTTTAATCTGATGGATGAGATTTTGCCAACACATTAAATGTTATCATGTGCCTTACCACGTGCCCTTTTTATTTTATTTATTTTATGAGCAATTGTATGTGGGTGCGTGCATCTTTATTATGGTGTGCATATGATCTGAGCTGTTAATCATGACTAATTTTTATTTGTTGACTTGGTGTGGTGCGTAGGATTGATCCTAAGGTGAATATTTAGTCTGATCGTTGACTGGGTCTCACGTGGACTTCCCCTTTTTATTTTTATTTCGCTGATGGGTTTTAAGTGTTGGGCCTACTTTTCACACCCCTTCCTTTAGGCCTTTTTCCAATTCCAACGTGATTCTTTTGCTGATGCACCCCCATGCTTATTTTTATTTTTATTAATTATTGCATTTCATTTTAATTTTTTAAAATAAGTTTCTTGCATTAAAAAGTTCCCAGAAAATTCATGAATCACATTTAGCATTTTATAAAATTTTCCCAAATTTTATTTTATCATTTTTTTATATTTTTATCATCTAAATTAATTATTTAATGGATTTCTTTTTGAATTGTTCATATTATGCATACCATGACTTGTTTATTTTATTTCTCACCATCCATAAAACCTTTTGAACTCATTATTTTTGCATTGATTCGTCAACATATTGAAATGCATTAAAATATTTTTCTCTCATTTTTAAAACTATTTCATATTGCATTTTAGTCCTCCTCTTTTGCATAGTGAACCATATTTCTCATATGAATTTGCATAATTGTTTGAGTGACTTTTATTTTGAATTTTGGCATGAATTTTGGAAATGTTGCTTGCTTCTGGTTGAGATATGTTGATAATTAATTTGGTGATTTTAGAAGGTGTTTCTCTAATTGTTTGATTGTTTTTATTTGAGATCTTCTTGTATGCACATCCTTGATCATGCCTGAGTTTTTGTTTGAGAAGGCACTTTTGCCATTGTTTTGGGATTGTGTCTTTGACTTCTTAATTCATGTTTGGATTGTTATAGGTCATTTAATCACTATTATATGTCATTGTTTGGTTCTCATTTGCCTTAATATTACTTATGTCTGTTTTGTACTAACCTTTTACGCAGAGGCTGAGGTAAGTTATTAAAGGGGGTGGATAGTTATCCATGTCCACTCTCACTCTTTCTGTCTCTCATCTTTTATTTTCTTTAGGTTTAGGTTATCGTCAAACCTCACTAACCGTAGGTCGCCCATGCATGATAACATTAGGACTCTTAGTCTCCCTTTAGAGTTTCCTTTGTGTCTTCTCTCTTCTCATCTCAAAACTTCTTGAAAACACTTAATAAAGATAAAGTGTATTGCGCACGAGCCTTAAGTGTGGGGAATGAGAAATGAGGGGCTTCCTATCCTCTTTCTAGAGTGATTAGCGAGCGTCCTGTCTTGGGACGATTCGTTAAGTATTCGTCCCTGTGCCCTAGACTTTGGTGCAATGCAAGTTATGAACTAACTCAAGTCACTTCTGTCCTAAAAAATACAAACAAACTTCAAACCTTTTTGTCCTTCGGGATTGTCAAACTAAAGGCTATTTTCAAAAAGGGCACGTTACTTTCCGTCTGAGTCGCAAACAGGCATCGACCCTAACTGCCGGACGCGAACTTAACGTTGCTCATAAAAAACACAAAAAGAACTTGGTCCAAACTACGTTGACTCTGAATTCCCCATTGCACAAAGGGGGTACGTAGGCCTAGGACGTCGACGTCCTATCGAGTCTGTCTTAGTTTTTCCCTCCCCCGTCTTAGTACAGCCATAGATGATAGGATAACTCACCCTTAGAATAGACAACAAGCGTGGATCCCATCGAGTACGATGGACGCGTCGGGTGCTAGCGCCTTCCCCTCGCGTAACCGACTCCCGAACCCAGGTTATGGTTGCGATGACCATTTCTTTCCCTCTTCCTCAGGTTTATACGGTGTTCCCTTTCCCTCTCTTGGGATAAATTTACACGGTTGGTGACTCTGTTTTCCGCGCCACTCTCGCATTTGTACCTGGATGAATATCCTGGGAGCGACAGCTGGGGACTCTGCTGGGGACTCTGGTTGACCTATGCTGGTCCATCCCTAAGCGAGTCAATCCTAGCGCTTGCTTGTCTTTGTTCTCTTTGGGTGTTTTTGTTTTTTGTTTTGCTTTATTTGTTGTATTTTATTTTTACCGCATTTACTGCATTGCATTTCATTTTTATACTGGATATTTCTGTGTTGTGCTGGTTGTTTCTGTTTTGCAGGTTGGGTTATTCTGAGAGATAAGCCCAATACCCAGGCTTGAGTACACCCTAGGACTAGAGTGGAGAGTAGTGGGACCTACGTGCCCGCTTGGCACGTTTGTGTGTTCACGAAATTCACAACCAGACGAGGCTATCTTGGGACACATTTTAACGTGTGTGTCTTGCGCATGTTAGGATGTCGATCTAGAGAGCTGTCAACTCTGGTGACCGATCATCGAGGACCTTAGTGAAAACATCCCTCTTTAGTGGTGACAGTGGCAGACCACATCCTGTGGCAAACCCATTCGCACCCGAGGGCCCACTTTGGAACTCGCATAGGATGGCCCCTATCTTTTGAAGAGAATCAGTGGAGGCACTCCTCGATTGACGATAGTACTGTACCCCGAGGGATGAATGTACTATTGTTTCTCGACCTCAGTGCCAGAAGCTGAGGACCTTCCGTTTTGGAGAATCAGTTGAGGCCTCCTCGATTGATGATGATGCCAAACCAGAAATGGTGAACGTATCATCATTTCTCGACCTGAGAGCCCGGGATACTGAACATCCTAGTACCCACAGGTGAGAGGGGATGGGTGTTTGCAGGTTTGCAGGTAACCGAAACCTTCAACCTACCCATTTTTTTTTAGATTTCTCATCAATGTTTGATTATCTGGGTTCCTGGTTATCTCAGTGGTTCGATATTTTGGAATTCTGGTTTTCTGGGTTGTGGTTCTCGTTCAGTTAACAGTACAACACATCCAGCAGTGTTGCCTTGATCCCATGTTTGCATGAGCATATCATTTTTCTTGCATTCTGACATGTTTGACATTTTTCAGGGCTTGCATCTTACTCTTGATTCCGGTTTTCTGAGGTTACCTTGGCATGGATGTCCAGAGAAAGAAGACCGTTGCCTATTCGTTCCCAGATCCGACCTTGACGTTGATTCACAAGCTGATTAGTATGGCTGGTCCCGGAGTTCGTACAGAGTTTAGTGGAGGGTATGGGAGACTTCTGAAGTTTGTCTACAACATCTCCAAGTATGAGAAGGATGCCATTCATACACTTCTTCAGTTTTACGATCCGTCTTTGCGTTGCTTCACTTTCCCAGACTACATCTTGGCCCCAACGTTGGAGGAGTTCTCATTTATTTTGGGAATCCCCATCAGGCATTACATAATATTCTTTTCTGAAGAACATCCCGGGATAAAAGAAATGGCTATTGCTTTTCATATTGGTGAATCCGTTCTGAGCAGTAATATTGAGGAAAAACAAGGAGTTAAGGGTTTCTTATTGAAGTTCTTGTTTGATCAAGCTTGCATACATGTTAAAGAGAAGAATTGGACTGCTTTCCAAGCTATTCTGGCTATGTGCATCTATGGGATTGTCCTGTTTCCCAATGTTCCTGATCTGGTGGATATGCATGCTGTCAGAATCTTTATTTCAAAGAATCCTATACCTACCTTGCTAGGTGATGTGTATCACTCAGTCCACTACAAGAATGAAAATAGGCGGGGAAAAACCGTGAGTTATTGTCCACCGCTCTTATCTACTTGGTTTCTGAGCCATCTCCCCGAAGCTGGCGCCTTCGTTGATACGAAAGATTCTCTGTAGTGGTCAAAGAGGTTAATGGGCTTGACTGCTGACAACATTGTCTGGTTCAACCGTGACTTGCTAGGAATAGAGATTATTTGCAAGTGTGGAGAATTCCCTAATGTACCCTTGATAGGGAGAAGAGGTGGAATTAACTATAATCTTTCCCTTGTTATCAGGCAGTTTGGTTATCCTTTGAAAGGTCCACCTAAAGAGCGAGATGTCAGAGAGTCCTTATTCTTCAATGGTACTGGGGATCAAGAGATGATAAGGAAGATTGTAAATGCTTGGAAGCAGGTGACCAAGAGGGGAAAAACTTCATTCGGGAAATGTAACAACCGGGCTTTCCCCTCCTATAAAGAGTGGATTAAGAAGAGAGCAGAAGAGGAGCTTCTTCCCTTCCCGGTAGAACCACCATCTTACCCCTTGCTGATTGAGCCTCCTACCACAGTTGAGATAGAGAAGTTTAACAAGTTGTGGGCTGAAAAGGAAAAGCTGCGAGAAGAAAACAGTGAGCTACTAAGAGAGATTTATCAGTTGAAACATAAGCGGGGTGAAGCTGTTCATATCGCCGAGTTGAAGACAGAGCTTCTCGCTGAGGCAGAAAAGGAGCCAGCTGACAAGGTCGCATCCAGACAAAGGATGAAACAAGCTCTAGACGGTATCATTAAGGTTCTTGAGCCTAAGAAGGAAGAGTTGGACAAGGCTTTGTTAAAAATTCACAGGTTCAATGCTCACCGAGAAACTGCAATGGCTGAGAATAAGCAAAAAGAAGACGGTTATCTAGCTTAGATTGATCAATTGAAGTCGCAGCTCAAGAAGAAAGATGATGAGATCCTATCAGGGGTATTCTAGAGACAAGCAGTCGAGGGTCGACTCAATGAAGCCATAGCCTCCATAGAGGAACTGAAGATCCAAGCTGAAGTAAAGAGATCTAGAAATGAGGGACCTAGTATGGATGGTGTTTCTGGAGAAGACGCTTGGGAGTTACATTGCCGATACTTGGAAGGGATCATGCATAGGAGAGACGTTCTCATTCAAGAGCTAATTCAGAGACCGAAGCATCCCGACACCAAAAAGCTGTTCAAAGAAATTCAAGACTGGAGCAAGAAGCATAATGGATGGGGGGGGGATTGACGCTTGTAGACTTTGATGACATGCCGTAGTTTTCTATTTTCTTTCATTGTTCGGACCACCGCCAGACTTGTTGGTTGGGATCTATGATTATTGTGTTCAGACTTGTTATTTTGGATTTGTGATTGTTGACATTTGGTTTTCCTCTGGTTTTCTTAATATATGAGCAGAAGTTCCGTTCTATCTTGTAGTTAAAACTGGAATCAAGGGGTGGATCGCCCTGCGAATTTTTTAAACATGTTCATTTGCATTTGCATATTCATAATCATTTTGCATGACAGGTGTTTATCTCCAGTTTTCTTATCTTGTTCCAATCTCAGGATTGCAGATCAACACATTCACCAGTATTCTACCAGACAAAATCAGAAAAGACTCATGGATCAACTACAAAATGAGATGACTGAGATGCGGACCTGCATGAACTAATTCATGGATTTAATGCAAGGGGTTGCTCAGGGCCAAGAGCAGTTAAGAACTGTTGTCCAACCACTGATTGCAAGGATTGATGACGAAGTTGTCCTTCATGGAAGAGTCCATACTGGTGTTACTGGTACTAATGTTCAGAATGGCCCTCCGGGCGGAGGTATTCCTATTTCTGGTGTTGTGATCCCTCTGGGCGGGGCTGAAAATGTCGGGGGAGGTGGTATTGGTGTCTGTGCTATTCATGGCCGTCAGTTTGATGATATTCAAGATGATGCATTCTCTGTGCCAGGTAGGGATGCTAGTTCCCAGATTGACACTGATCAGAGATTCAGGTTGATTGAGGAACAACTGAGGGGTATTGCCAATCAAGATTCTGTGGGTATGGATTTAGAGGATTTGGGGCTGGTTTCAGGCGTTGTTATCCCACACAAGTTTTAGACGCCTACTTTCGAAAAGTACAATGTGTAATACCCCAAAATTTGCTCTCCCCTTTTGGCATCATAGCATGGCATTATCATTTATCATATCATATCCACCTCATTAACATTGCATTGCATTTAACATAGAAAAATGAAGCATGGCATCCTTCTTACCATCAGGGCATGTGATCAAGTGGAAGGTGGACAATCAAGGAATCATTCAAAGCACAAAAAGGTCAATCAAGTTGGCTCTAGGCAAGCCAAGAGGTCTCTCATGTCTCATACTATCTCAATTGATCTTCCACAACCTCAAGAAAGTGAGATTCAATAGGAGATTGAAGCACTACATCTTTCACTATGCAAGAAGTCCAAAAATTGAAGGAAAATCCTCAAAAGAGATAGCTCATTGATTCAAAATCATCCTCAAATGGTATATCTCATCATCCTTTAAGAGGATACACAACATACTCTGAGGAATTTGAAATTGAAGACTGCACATTTTTCTCCTAGGAGGTGGGCACCAAAACTAGGGTTTCCCATTAAATCAGGGAATCTTTGATTTTTTGGACAAAGCTTGTTGTCATGGTATTCTACATGTTCTTAAGTGTATATGTGTGGAAAATTGCATCTCAATTGGTTTTAGAAGTGGTTCAATTGGAAGAAAGATCAAGAATCAGAGAAATTGGGGCAAAGTCAAATAATCAGAGGAAAAAGTCAACTCTTGACTTTTTGAGGCCAAATTCATGAAATTCATGTTACATATGTCCAATGTACAAAATTTGATCAAGAAACTCCAAAGGAATCATGAAAAAATCAAGATGTGGAAAGTTGCCATTTTTGGATGAAGAAGGGTTACTAAAAATAGCAAGTTTTGGCCATTTTGCATCAGAATTTGAACCAAGGCCATTTAAATTTGGAGCACCAAATGAAAAATCCACTCTGCCTCAATGAAAGATCTTGTGTTAAGCTTCAAATCCATGTGTAGAACATCTCCATTGGATAAAAATTGAGAGAGATATGATTGATCAAAGTTGGAGGAAAGTAGGTTCAAAACTAGGTCATGACCAAGATTTTCAGGTCACGCGCGCAATCATTTTAACAAACAGTTGGTGGGCCAAATGTCCACTCATTTTTCTCATGGTTAAAGGCCTCAAATGAAAAACTTTTCAACATCAAAGTTGTTCCTTGTAGTGTCCTCTTCAATGTTGATGTTGTGGAAATTTTGATTTAACCAAGTTATGAGATAGTTTGGAGGGTTCAAAGTCATGTTGTTTGTGCTGAAATTTTGTGTGCCCAGTTGCCATGCCAGCCAACCTCTGGCCACGCCCACCAACCAGTTTTGAACCAATGCATTCATAGCTGTTTTTAGGCATATTTGAGACCTCATTTTACTTCAACTTGCAAACCAATGTTGTTCCTCAATGTACCATCTTTCTAATGACGTCAATGTTTCATTGTTTCATTCACTAACCATGGAGAAATTCACCCTCAAACACCCTATGTTGGCACTGATACATTAATGGTTCTGCTGCACAATTTGGTTCACACACACACCAAACACCTCACATCAGATTTCCACATTAAACCAAACACACATGACATAAACCTCATACACTAGCACGTGCCTGGCATGAAAATGGAAAGAGCAAACTTGTTGAACAAGTTTCTGATAACAGCCGTGCCATTCATTCCACTTTCTTCTTCACCATAGCTTACCATAGGGAATCACCACCATATCATTACTCTCCCTAACTAACTTGACTCAGTTAGTTAGGGATGACTCACTCAAACCACCATGACTCAGTTAATTCACTCAGCTTAACCCTGGTTAGCTCCCCCTATAAAACAGATTTCACCCTATTCTTTCGGCCCCAGCTTCAGTTTTCTCATTTTCACTCCCAAGAACATTCTCTTTCTCTCCACATTCTCTGAAATTTTCTCTCTCTCTCTGCACACGAATCTCATCATCCTCTATCACATTTCATCTTCATCATCATCAATGTGCTATCTCTGATGAAGAACTAGGGAGAAGAAGTTGAATGCATCAATTGTAGTGTGGTTCAGTTGAAGTTTTCATTGTGATTTTCTTCAATATTTCAAAGTCTCAACTGCATTTATTTTGCACGAATCAAGCTCAAGACCTCAAGCTTTCCTCTGGTTTTCTCAAACTCTACAAGAACTGCAAGATCAGGTTCCAAAGCTCACAAAACTCGTCTCTCACATTTACTTGTTTATTTTCTTGTTTTCAATTGGTATGAGCTCAATAGGAGCATTTTGAATCCGGCTAGTCGATATGCACCTTAGGTGCTTAGATCTGACAACCTAGGGCACAATTTGATCCCCTCTGTTCTTGCTATACTTGCGTGATATGATGCATTTATGATTGGATTCGTGATGTACGTGAGCTCAGCTTTCTTTGGATATACATTTTGTGAAATTCTGGGAAATATGATGTTGCAGACGGTGGTGAGCGACCGGAGAAGGTGACCGGAGGTCCCTCTCCGGCCGGTGATCATTATTCTAGGGTTTTTGTTGCAGTTTTAATCATAGCCGTTGATTTGTGTTAATCGTGTGGTGAAAATGGTGCCAACACATTAAAATAAGCATGCCTTGCACGTGTTTTATATTTTGATCAGAGTGACATATGTGTTGTGTAGTGCATGGTACGAATTGTGGTCCTTCACGTGTGTGCGTTGATCATGATTACTTTGACTTACTTGTTGACTTGACCTCATCTGATGGCTGTTAGTGATTTGACTTTGTTGACTGAAGGTGCATTGTAGTTATTGTGTTATGCGCGTATATGGACCTAAGACAGATTATTATTCACACCCCCTTTTACAAGCCCAAAACAATTTGAACTGATATTTTGCTATGTTCACACCCCCTGTTATTTTTTCTATTTCATTTTATTTTCATTTTTTTTCTTACACATTTCGTATTTGATTTTTAAAAATACCAAACTCCATCATAAAATTCCACAAAAATTCATGAACCTCAATGAAACATTTAGGAAATTTTCTATGATTTTATTTTCTGATTTTATGACCATTTTGCCCCTGCTCCATAATTTTCTTTGAATTTCCATTTAGATGTATCCTAAGCATGATACTTGAATTTGTTTAATTTTGTTCTTGCTCATTACAAACTGTTTTGGCATGATTCTTTTTGCATTAATTCACTAATACATTGAAGCATGTTAGATGATTTTTGTTTGATTTTTTAGGTCACTTTATCACATGTTTTGATGCCTATATTTGTACCACTTTGCATGACATTTCAACTTGACCTAATTGCTTTGTTTGAAGTCATTTTGCTTTGAATTTTGATATGCTATTTTGATATGTGATTCATCTCTGGTTAGTGAACTCCAATACCATGTTTTCATAATTTTCATGAGGCCATTTGATTTTTGTTTGATGCATTTCATTCAAAGCATTATAACATGTCATATCATTGTAATCTTTGGTGCATGTTTTCTTTGGTGTATACTTGCATGATCATTGGCACATTTGGTTAACCATTCACTTGACATTATAGGTCATTGGTATATATTATATGTCATCCTTGCATGTTGACTTTCATTTAAACCTTGTGCACCTTTAACATGTTGTGTTTGTACTTGTGTTCTCTTTTGAACTTCCATTTCAATTCTATTTCTTCTATCACTTCTTAAATGTTTTGATGTTTACCTCCTAAATACTTTTGAGATGTTTATAAATCATTTTCCATTTAGTTTCAATTCTGGTTGTTGATTTACATGTTCCATCTATGCATATCCTCTTCATTTCTTTCCATCTTTCATCTACCCTTTCTTCTTGCAACATGTTTGAATGCTAATGGGTGATGATTGTTGCTTATTCACTTGCACTTGTATGATAATAATCATTGGTTGTCCATATGATGTACATTCTGATTGTGGCTCTAGGATTTGGTTTCTCATTTAATTCTTTTGAGTTTTATGATGCATTACATGTTCTTTTACTTCTTATACTTCTTATACATGTTTACTAACCATGTAGGGGCTTCGGTAAGTTTCAATTGAGTGTGGATAAGGAATCCACATTCAACTTCTATCCTTTCTCTTTTACAATTCCATTTTGTGTTTTGTTAAGCATTTATGTGCTTTCTTTAATAACTCATTACTTTCCCTTTTTGAATTACAATTCATCTTCTACTTTGGAAGTGAATTGTTTAATTCTTTCTTTCTTTAGACTTTAGGTTGAAACCTCACAAACCTTTAGGATCACTCTCTTTAATCTTCAATTAGGATTGAGTCTTAGTCCACATAGGTTTTACCTTTTCTCCTCTCTTGAGTCTCTTTTCTCATCTCAAAGAAAATTCAAAACATATAATAAAGGTAGGCATTTATTGCATTTAGGCCTTTCATATAAAGAAAAGATTATAAGGGGTCTTCTCTTGTAATCTTAAAATGTATAGCATATAGCCCATCTTGGGTCAATGTGTTAAACATTTGATCTTGTATGAGGGACTTAAATGCAATACTTGTTGAAAATACAAATAAATAAAAAACACTTCTTCATTTCTTAATCAACAAAAACACTTAATAAATACAAGTATGCTAGTGTGTTTGAACCTTGATAATTGGAACTAAGTGTGAGGGTCTTCTTCACCCTTAGTGTGCTTTCTTACCCATTCCATCTTGGAATGTGAGAAAGTACGCATTCCAATGACTAAGATTCAGATACACTATCATATGCAAACAAATGAAAAAACTTCTAAAAGGCAAAAACAAACAATAACGTCTTTCCTTCGGGAATTCTTTTCTCATCTCATTCATTCTCAACGCACGAACGCGCTTCTACTCGTTCTCTTGCAAGATGGTAACGCACTCGGACCAGCGAGCCTGCAACACCTGAGCTAGAACGTAAGCCGTTCTCTAAAAAACACAATCCATCCCCAGTGAGGGGAACTACGTCGCTCTGATTCTCATGTTCCCGATGAGATACGTAGGCAGTGGGGTAGGGCCCATGCGAGCACTTCTTTTATTTTCCCTACATTTGTTTCCCGTTCCTTTTCTTTTCTTTCTCCTTTCTTTCTTTCAGTTCCTTTTCCAGTATCCAGTTTTCTACACCCTTTGATTGAAGCAAGCAAGCGTGGATCCCATCGGGTACGATGGACGCGTGGGGGTGCTAATACCTTCCTCTCGCGTAACCGACTCCCGAACCCATTTCTCTTGGTCGTAAGACCATGCTTTTCCTTTTCTCTCAGGTTTATGCGGTGTTTCCTTTCCCTCTCATGGGATAAATACACATTGCTGGCGACTCTGTTCGGTGCCACTTTCGCGTTTGTACTAGGATGAAAATCCCGGGAGCGACAGCTGGCGACTCTGCTGGGGACAGGTTGACCTACTGCTGGTCCATCCCTAAGTGAGTCAATCCTAGCGCTTGTTTACTTTTCTTTCATTGGGTGTTTACTGTTGTGCTTTATTTTGCGGTTTATTTACTTTACTGTATTCACTGCATTTTAGCATTACATATCATATATTATATTGTGCTGCACTGTTTTGTCTGTTTGGCGGGATGGGATTTCTGAGAGATAAGCCCATTACACAGGCTTGAGTATACACTTAGAATTAGAGTGGAGAGTAGTGGGACCTACGTGCCGTTTGGAGTGCGTTGGGTGTTCACGAAATTCACAGCTAGATGAGGCTATCTTGGGACACGTCGTGGCATACGCATCTTGCGTATTCCAGGATGTAGATCTAGAGAGCTGTCGACTCTAGTGACCGATCATGAGGACCTTAGTGGAAATATCCCTCTTTAGTGGTGACAATGGCAGACCACATTCTGTGGCAAACCCATTCGCACCCGAGGGCCCACTTTGGAACTTGCATAGGATGACCTTTATTTTCTAAGGGGAGTCAGTGGACGACCTCTTTGATTGGCATAGCATTGTATCCTACGGGCTGAATGTGCTATTGCTTCTCAAACCTCCGAAGCTGACAAGCCTTATTTTCTAAGAACCACATGTGAGCATGGGCGGGATGTTTACAGGTTTGCAGGAAACCCAGCCTCCTACCTACCTTACTCGTGATTCTATGATGATTTCAGACATTGTATCCTATGACAGTGATTTAAGTGTTCATCTCAGATATTGCCAGACTCAGTACAGAGACACAGTGCACACAGTTCAATACAGACACCGACACTTGATTACCTGATCACATGCCCTTTTGCATTGCATTATCATATCATAACAGTTATGTTTGTCATTTTCAGGTGCATAATACATTTCTGATTCCAATCCATGGGTTCAACAGAGATCGTCGCCGAGAGAAAGAACAATGTGTCTTACAAGTTTCCAGATCCTGTCTTGGATTCATTGCTCAAAGTTATAGATATGGCTGGTCCGGGTATTCTTGATAGGTTTCAGAAGAGCTACGGGAATTTGGTTGGGATGGTCCGTACAATCACCAAGTATGAGCATGATGCTTTACACACTCTGCTGCAGTTCTACGAGCCTTCGTTGAGGTGCTTTCTTTTTTCAGATTACATTTTGATGCCAACACTGGAAGAATTCTCATTTATTTTGGGAATTCCGATCACGTCGGCAATACCATTCTTCTCTGGTAGTTCTCCCAGCGTAAAAGAAATTGCTGCTGCTTTACAAATGGATCAGACATTGATAAAGAGTGGTGTGAGCAGTAAAAATGGAGTTAGCGGATTTCATTTAGAATTTCTGGCTGGACAGGCCCAAGAGGCTGCAAGTGCTAAAAATTGGACGGTTTACAATTCCATTCTGGCTCTCTGCATATATGGCCTAGTTTTCTTTCCCAATCAGCAAGACTTTGTGGATATGCAAGCAACGAGAGTTTTTGTCCTTAAAAATCCAGTCCCTACTTTGTTAGGAGATTTTTATCATTCCGTGCATTACAAGAATGAGAAAAGGAGGGGAGGATCTGTTAGTTGTTGCACTCCACTGCTGAGTCATTGGTTTTTCAAACATTTGCCTCAGACAGGTGCCTTTGTGGAAACCAAAGATGTGGCGAAATGGTCTAAACGATTGATGAGTTTAACTGCTGATAACATTGTATGGTTTGATCACCGGTTGTTGAGAATAGAGCTTGTCACAAGATGCGGAAATTTTCCAAATGTGCCTTTGATTGGCAGAAAAGGAGGGATTAATTATAATCCAGTTTTGGCCATCCGACAGTTTGGGTATGCTTCCAGATATCCTCCTACAGAGCAAGATGTGGAAGAATCTTTATTCTTTACAGGAACTAAAGATGCGAAGGTGGTAGAAGTAGTGAATGCTTGGAAAGATAAGCACAAAATTGGAAAAGCAGTTTTTGGAAAAGGAGATTGTAGATCTTATCCTGAATATGACAGGTGGATTGAGACGAAAGTAAAGGAATTGCTTTTACCCTTTTCAAGGGGACCTCTTTTATGTTCAGCACAGCCAGAACAACCCACTATGGTGGCTATTGAAGAATGTGAGAAGTGGAAGAAAATGGTCAGAGAGTTGCAGATAGAGAATTCTGGAATGAGCAGATGTCTTCAGAAAGCTCTAGCTGACAACAAAGAGTTGGAAAAGAGAGCCTTGAAAGCGGAAAAAACCTTGGCTGACAAAGAGGAAGATTTTGATGACCGAGCTCGGTACTTTCGGAAACTTACTCTGGGAGCAGATGACACTAGTCAGGCTCACAAGATTACAAAACAGGCTTTAGCCCGAAGCAAGGATTCATTAGCTCAACTTCGTCAAGCTTGGGATGAAGTCAGAATTGAAAATGCCGAGTTAAAGGATCAGTCGAAGACTAAAGACGAGGAGCTTAAAAAGGCACATGAGCAGAGGAGAAAGTATCGGGAAAGCCTCGGTAAAAGTCAAGAACAGTTAGAAGAAGCTAGAAGCCAGTTGAAGAATACCAAGAAAGAGCTTGAAGACGTCATGATAGAAAGGGAGATACTCAAGACGCAAGCCGGCATAAAGAGACACAAAGGAGTGTGTGATGACGAAGCTCTGATGCTGCATATGGGTTCTTTAAATGAAGCTCTTGAGAAAAGGGATGTCTTGATCAAAGAAATGATTGAAAAGCCGAATCACCAGCGTACCCGTATACTTTTTGAGGAAATCAAGTATTCAAGTGATAAGCTGAAGGGTGTGGAATTGTCAGACTGATGTTCTTTTCCTTATATTTTGTTATTAATGGTTACCATCAGGCTTGTTGATGGATCCATTTTTCCTTGTATTGCATTTGCGGTTGAACCTTTCTTAAATGTACTTGAATATTTTATTGAATGAGTATGAGCAGTTTTATTCAGAATTATTCTTTATCAGATAGCTGCGCACAAGCACATGACCACGACACGTCTCTTTATATCACAATTTCTGGTCTTCAGATTTCTGTGGTGGGATTGGAATCAGGGTATAAAGCACCTCGGAAATGACAAACATGGCATTGCATGGCATTGCATATCATTTTGCATTTTGTTACTTGCTTTTCAGGTACTCGTTGCGGGGTCTCTAACCTTTATTTGGTTTCAGGCAGTATAGCGGAGAATCATATTCACCGATATTCGACGCGAAGAAATCAAGTAAGAATCATGGATCAAGTGCAAAGTGATTTGGCGGAAATGAGGGCGCGTATGGACCAGTTCATGACCCTCATGACTGGCATGGCGCAAAATCAGGAGAGACTGAGGCTTCTGGTAGAGCGTCCCGACGATGGGCCCGAAGGTGATCATCATGACAATTCACAGGGACACGGCATCCCTCCTCCCGGTGGCAACCCTCCTCCTGGTGGTAACAATCGGGGTAATGGAAATGGTAGGCATGCTGGTGTTACTCTTGAAGATACTCTGGAAGACCAATTTACTCTACTAGACGCTGATGTGGGTAATCAAGGTGATCGAAGGTATGAGGAGTTAGCAGAAAAGATCAGGGCCATAGAATGCAAGAACTCTATGGGTATTGATGTTACTAGCTTGGGGTTGGTCTCAGGAGTCAGAATTCCCCCTAAATTCAAACCTCCTACTTTTGATAAGTATCACGGCAATGCGTGTCCCCAAACGCATCTTCAAGCCTACTTTGGGAAGATTTCAGCCCATACGGATGACGAGAAGCTATGGATGCACTATTTTCAGGACAGTCTGGCTGGGGCATCCTTGACCTGGTACATGAAGTTGAATAGAGCTGCTGTGAAGAATTGGAAAGATTTGGCAGAAGCGTTCCTGAAGCAATACCAGTATAATATTGACATGGCGCCCAACCGCACTCAATTGCAGGGGTTGTCACAAAATGCCAAGGAGAGTTTCAAAGAATATGCACAGAGGTGGAGGGAAATGGCTGCCCAGGTTCAACCTCCCTTGTCAGACAGAGAAATGGCAGATATGTTCATGGGCACATTGCAAGGGGCCTATCTGGATAGATTAGCTGCTTGTCCGTCGACTGGATTTGCTGATATTGTGATTGCGGGAGAAAGAATTGAAAGTCTGTTAAAGCTTGGAAAGATCCAGGATGTGAGTGGGGCTGGCTCTTCGGGGACGAAGAAACCGTTTGCTAGTAACCAGAAAAGAAGAGAAGGTGATACGAATGCTGTGTTTAGAGGACGAGGCAGAGGGCGTTCTCGAGCTTATTATCAGGTAGATGCTGTGACAATCCCCACACCGTCCGTTCAGAAACAACAACCCCAACAACAAGTTCAACAGCAACAACCTTTTTTCCAGCAAAGGTCTAGACAGAGGGATCGTAAGATGGATCCTCTCCCTATGACTTATGCCGCGCTGTTGCCCCGGCTACTCGAGTTAAAGTTGGTAGAACTCCGTACTATGAAAGCTCCGGTTGCTGGAAACCTGCCACCTAACTTCGATGCTAATGCTCGTTGTGAGTTCCACTCAGGTGCTCAGGGGCACTCCATTGAAAAATGCTGGGCTTTCCATCATAAAGTACAAGATTTGATTGATGCTAAAGCCATCAATTTCTCTCCCGCTCCGAATATTACTCAGCATCCCATGCCTGATCATAGTGCAGCAAATGTGTACGCTATTGAAGATGGGAGGAGATTGAATCTGGTGACAGATATCCATAAAGTGAAAACTTCTTTGTTGGTGGTAAAAGATCGTTTATTGAAGGGACAGGTGTTCCCGGGCTGTAATCAAGATTGCTTTGAGTGTATGAATCAGGAGAACGGCTGTGATAAGTTGAAGATGGGTTTACAGAATCTGATCGATGAAGGATGTCTACAGTTCGACAGAGTCGTGAAAGACACTGATGAGATATCAACCGTGACCATCTATTACACCCCCGCTGAGATTCAAATGCCGGTCAATGCAGTTCCCGTGGCGAGTGTTGCGCCAGAAGGGCCCAGTCCTGTCACTATCACGGTGCCAGGACCAATTCCGTTCACATCCACGAAAGCTATCCCATGGCACTATGGGGCAGATGTATATTACGAAGGTAAAAAGCAGGAAGTTGAGTCATCAGTCAGCCCAAATGTTGATAATGTAGGGGGTGTAGGGGGCTTTACAAGGAGTGGAAGGTTGTTCGCTCCCCAAACCTTGAGAAGTGATAAAGAGGCAGAAGCCGCAGCAAAGGCTAAAGATAAACAGGTGGTTGAAAGTGCGCCTACACCTGAAGCAGAGACAAAGATTACTTTTGATAAGGAAATGGAAGAATTTATGAAGATAATCAAGAAAAGCGATTATAAGATTGTGGACCAACTGAATCAGACCCCTTCAAAGATTTCAATCTTGTCACTATTGATGTGCTCTGATGCGCACCGACAGGCGTTGTTGAAAGTGTTGAAGAGTGCGTACGTGCCACAAGAAATTACTGTTAATCAGCTCGAGGGCGTAATCTCCAATGTTAATGTTAGCCATGGCTTGGGCTTTACAAGTAGAGATTTGACTGTTGAAGGAAGAAACCATAATAAGGCTTTGCATATCACGATGGAGTGTAAGGGCGCAGTGTTATCTCATGTACTGGTAGACACTGGTTCATCACTCAATGTCTTGCCCAAGAAGGCATTGATGAAGCTGGAAGTTGATGGTTTGATCTTAAGGCCTAGTGAATTGGTGGTCAGAGCATTCGATGGGACCCGACGATCTGTGTTTGGTGAGGTGGAATTGCCCGTACAAATTGGACCACAGGTATTCAAATCCACGTTCCATGTAATGGACATACAACCTGCATATAGCTGCCTATTGGGACGCCCTTGGATTCACGGAGCCGGGGCTGTTACTTCTACTCTACATCAAAAGCTGAAGTATGAGTTTGAAGGGCAGGTTGTGACAGTGTGTGGGGAAGAAGACATCTTTGTGAGTCACTTGTCCACGTTCAAGTACATTGAAATGGATGGGGAAATTCATGAGATGCTGTGCCAATCATTTGAAGCAGTCAATATTGACGATGCACCTGAGTCTTCTTCTGTACCAGTTGGGGCTGGTACCTCCATTTCATCTTACAAACAAGCTATCGAAGTCGTTAGGGCAGGCAACGCCCAAGGTTGGGGCAGGTTGATAGAGACCCCAATGAAGGAAGACAAATTTGGTATTGGTTATCATCCTTCTACAACTTCAGATGCGGGGAGCAGGGGACCCATTACTTTCAATAGTGGGGGAATTATCTACCCGGACCAGTCTTGTGCAGCCACAGAGGATAGTGTTGACAGTAATTGTGACCTGGACAACTGGGTACGCCCTCATGCTTCGGGACAACAAGTGCAGAACTGGTTCGTTGAAGAAGTCATCCGGGTTACTCTTCAGACAGAGTAATTTTTCTTTGTTTTTTCTAACCATAATGCATGACAAAATCTTGCGCTCTGCCCAAGGCGTATAGATTCATTTGTAGGGCCACCATGGTTGCATTTGCAATGTTTAATCATTAATAAAGGACGTTTTGCAATCAAATTTTGTTCTCTGTCTTTCAGTTTTTATTTTTGCACAAAAAATAAAATGGCAATGTTTCATTTTCTTTCGTTTTGCTTAAAAATAAATTCTAAAATAAGGCATGAACCCGTTCATGCAGACTTGATCCTCCGGATACCACTGATAACGATTTTGATATGGCCATGTATGACTTTGACAATCCGATTTATCAAGCCGAAGAAGGGGATGGGAAAGATTGTGAACTTTCTGAAGAACTGGCCAGATTGTTGAAACAAGAGGAAAGGGTCGTCCAGCCTCATCAGGAGACTGTAGAAATCATCAATATTGGTACCAAGGACGCCAAAAAAGAGATCAGGATTGGTGCCAGCTTGCAAGCAGATGTGAAGCAAACTTTGACGGAAATGTTGCGCGAGTATGTTGACATCTTCGCCTGGTCGTATCAAGACATGCCGGGGTTGGATACAGATATTGTTGTGCACAGGCTGCCATTGAGAGAAGAATGTCCGCCAGTCAAGCAGAAACTTCGTCGGACTCACCCCGACATGGCCTTAAAGATTAAGGAGGAAGTCCAGAAGCAGTGGGACGCTGGTTTTCTTGCTGTGACAAAGTATCCGCCATGGGTAGCCAACATCGTGCCAGTACCGAAGAAAGATGGAAAAGTGAGAATGTGTGTGGATTATCGAGATCTCAATAAAGCTAGCCCGAAAGATGATTTTCCACTACCTCATATTGATGTGCTGGTCGATAATACAGCTCAGTTTTCAGTGTTCTCATTTATGGACGGTTTCTCCGGGTACAACCAGATCAAGATGGCACCTGAAGATATGGAGAAGACCACGTTCATTACTCCGTGGGGTACATATTGTTATAAAGTAATGCCTTTTGGGTTGAAAAACGCAGGGGCAACGTACCAGCGGGCGATGGTGACATTGTTTCATGACTTGATTCATAAGGAGATCGAATGTTATGTAGATGATATGATTGCCAAGTCGAGAACAGAAGAGGAACATCTGGTTAACCTGAAAAAGCTGTTTGAAAGGTTGAGAAAGTTCCGTCTGAGATTAAATCCAAACAAGTGCACGTTTGGGGTACGTTCTGGAAAGTTACTGGGTTTCATTGTGAGCGAAAGAGGAATCGAGGTTGATCCTGCCAAGGTGAAAGCAATACAAGAAATGCCTGAACCGAGAACAGAAAAAGAGGTTCGTGGTTTCTTGGGTAGATTGAACTACATTGCAAGGTTCATATCTCACCTAACAGCCACGTGCGAACCAATATTTAAATTGTTGAGGAAAGATCAAACGGTCAGGTGGAATGACGATTGCCAATTGGCATTCGATAAGATAAAAGAATACTTGCAGGAACCTCCGATTCTAATGCCTCCAGTTGAAGGGAGACCGCTGATAATGTATCTGACAGTGCTTGAAGGTTCCATGGGTTGTGTTCTCGGTCAACATGACGAGACAGGTAGGAAGGAGCATGCTATTTACTACCTGAGCAAAAAGTTCAATGATTGTGAGTCCCGATACTCAATGCTTGAAAAGACATGCTGTGCGCTTGCATGGGCCGCTAAGCGATTGAGGCAATATATGGTTAGGCACACGACCTTGTTGATTTCAAAAATGGATCCTATCAAGTATATTTTCGAGAAACCAGCATTGACAGGCAGAGTTGCACGGTGGCAAATGGTCTTGACAGAGTATGACATTCAGTATACTTCACAAAAGGCCATCAAAGGAAGTATCTTGTCCGACTATCTTGCGCAACAGCCGATTGATGATTATCAACCCATGAAATTTGACTTCCCTGATGAAGACATCATGTTTCTCAAAGCTAAAGACTGTGAGGAACCACTTCCGGAGGAGGGGCCAGACCCTGAATCCAAATGGAGTCTGATGTTTGATGGGGCTGTCAATATGAATGGGTGCGGAGTTGGAGCAGTTCTTATTACGCCGGAAGGTGTTCATATGCCGTTCACTGCCCGAATAACTTTCGGATGCACCAACAATGAAGCAGAGTACGAAGCTTGTATAATGGGGATCGAGGAGGCGATTAATCTACGGATTAAAACCCTTGATATATTCGGTGATTCAGCTTTGGTAATCAATCAAGTGAAAGGGAGTTGGTACACGCACCAAGCAAATCTAGTGCCGTATAGAGATTATACGAGGAGATTGCTGACATTTTTCACAACAGTGAAACTGTACCATATTCCTCGAGATGAGAATAGGTTCGCTGATGCCTTGGCCACTTTGTCTTCCATGATCAAAGTGCAAGGATGGAACCATGTACCTAAGATTGAGGTATCCCGCCTTGACAGACCAGCATTTGTGTTTGCGGTCGATGCGACGTCTGATGACAAGCCATGGTTTCATGATATTAAGTGTTTCTTGAAAAGTCAAGAGTACCCGTCAGGGGCATTGTCCAAAGACAGGAAGACGTTGAGAAGGTTAGCTGGTAGTTTCTTCTTGAACAAAGATGGCGTGCTGTATAAAAGAAATTTTGACACGGTCCTGCTTAGATGTGTGGATAGACATGAAGCAGACTTGTTGATGATTGAAGTGCACGAAGGCTCTTTCGGTACTCACGCCGGAGGGCATGCAATGGCTAAAAAGTTGTTAAGATCGGGATATTATTGGTTGACTATGGAGTCAGATTGTTGTAAATATGCCCGCAAATGCCATAAATGCCAGATCTATGCAGACAAGGTGCATGTGCCTCCAAATCCGTTGAGCATCATGTCGTCGCCTTGGCCGTTTGCCATGTGGGGCATTGATATGATCGGAAAGATTGAGCCTACAGCTTCCAATGGTCATCGTTTCATCTTGGTGGCAATTGATTACTTCACCAAATGGGTTGAAGCCGCATCCTATGCCAATGTTACAAAACAAGTGGTCGCTCGTTTCTTAAAACGGGATATCATTTGCCGATATGGAGTTCCCGAAAGAATCATTACTGATAATGGTTCTAATTTGAACAATAAGATGATGGCTGAGTTATGCCGGGACTTCAAAATCGAGCATCACAATTCCTCTCCGTACCGCCCAAAGATGAATGGCGCGGTCGAAGCGGCCAACAAAAATATCAAGAAGATTGTACAGAAGATGGTTGTCACGTACAAAGATTGGCATGAGATGTTACCATTTGCTTTGCATGGGTATCGAACGTCGGTACGCACGTCCACTGGGGCAACCCCATTCTCACTCGTATATGGTATGGAGGCAGTGCTACCGGTTGAAGTAGAGATTCCGTCCCTCAGAGTCATGATGGATGTTAAGCTAGATGAAGCTGAATGGGTACGGGCCAGATTTGATCAGCTGAGCCTTATTGAGGAAAAGCGATTGGCGGCTGTATGTCATGGGCAACTATATCAGCGCAGAATGAAACAGGCATTTGACCAAAAGGTGCGTCCTCGGGTTTACAAAGTCGGAGATGTGGTACTCAAAAGGATCCTTCCTCCCAATACAGATCACAGGGGCAAATGGACTCCTAATTATGAAGGTCCATTCGTGGTTAAAAAGGTCTTTTCGGGCGGAGCTTTATTGCTTACAACCATGGATGGCGAAGACTTTTCATCCCCTGTCAACTCGGACGTAGTCAAAAAATACTTCGCATGAATAGACCCGCTGGATAATAAAAATAAAAAAATCCAGGCAAAAAAGGGCATCCCGGCGAACCAAAAACAGAATAAGGTTCGGGCAAAAATTAGGGATATAATTGAAAAAAATTTTGTACACCCGGTAAGTTGAAAACCCGAAAGGGCAACTTAGGCAAAAAAGGGTATCCTGGTGGATCGAAAACCTGAAAGGGCGGTCCACACAAAAGAGGGATTTAAGCGAATGACTACGGTTTGAGTTATCTGTACCCTATCACCGTTTGAACAACTGACGTTCTGAAGGATAGGAATCGGTCTGATCATTCCTCAGAAGGCAAGGTCGGGGAGTTTTGAAGACATACTGGTCATAACAGAATGGAAACTCAGTGGAATTCCGTTTTCACATTGCCATTAGGATAGTTTCTTTTCTCAATTTTTCAGCAATCACCTCTTTCCAGGGATTGCTTCCAAATGTAATTGCCTATTCTGGGCTCTCAGTCAATAAATTGAATTTCAGTAAAAAGCTTTCTATTTTTGTTTTATTGCTTTGTTTGCAAAAACGTCCTAATTGTTGATAAAACATTGCATTTGAAAACATGGCAGCCTTACAATAACATGCGCAGAAAAAACATTTGAAATTACTTCGAATGTTGAATACTCCCGGATGGTGGATTCTAGCCACGCAATATTCGGGGCATGTGGGCATATTCTTTCGTTGCAGGTAGCAGGTGCAGATGATTTTAAGCACAAGACTAGTAATAAATCACCCCACGCAAAAGACTGAGGTTGGCGTTCATCGCTCGGTCGACGATTGTTCATAACGGGTCGATATCAGTGAATTAAGTTCAACTGGGTACCGTTGTATCTTATTAAGTCGATTCTCTCATTCAGTACTTCCAACAGCTACAAGCTTTTCTATATCGATAACGGTCACAGGTTCCCCAAAAGAGTGGTCTCGTCGACACCGAAACTGATGGTCATTATCCCCAGCGAAGTCACAAGAGTTTGAAGAGGCTAGATCTTCTGTAAAATCCTCTTATGACATCCTTTGCGGGGATGAATTGTTGTGTTGTCCAAGCATGGGGCATGATTGTTTCCCCAGCATGAAGTGTTGGTCACCCCCAGTAGAGTTTGAGGACAGTTGGTCTTCTGTAAAATTCTCTCAAAAGGCATTCCCCAACACGAGACGCTTTAAAGCAGTTTTCTCCAGCAGAGTTTGTTATAAACTCGTCATCCCCAACGGAATTGTCCAAAGGGAAAGCTCGCCTAACATGGGGCATTGTGGTACTCATCCTAAGCTTGACAGTCATATTCTTCAGCAGACTACTGTGGATTTGCTTTGGGTTTCCCCAACAGATCTCTAAGGACTCTTTCTAGCAAGTTGCAGTAGAATGTTCTAACCAGGATTTGCATATCCCTGGCAGAGTAGCCCTGATACCCAGCAAGATCGTATCTCTGGTCATGGTATCCTCACAGAGGTCAGCATCGAATCTTGTCAGCAACTTCCAGCTGAGTTGTTGTTCTCTCCGCAGAGGTTTATCAGATCGACAGAATCTATTCCTCAACAAGGATGGTACAGCCTTTCCCTAGCCGGGTCAGAAGGTTGATAATCCCTATAAAGGATCTTGGGTTGAATAAATCCCCAAGCAGAGTTTTAATGGCTCATTTCCCCAGCAGGACGTCATTTAAAAATTCTCATCCCCAGCGGAGTTGCTGTGACCAGAATCCAGCCCCAAACAGATGGAATAATTCCTGCCAGAGTCGTCATTCCCTCATATCTTAAAGTCCAATTTATTTTTGGCAAGCTTGACAATTCGAAGCAGACGGATTGTTCATCCATTCGCCAGCAGAGATATTATCCTTTTAGGAGTCTCCGAGATTAAATCATTGATTGTGGTTCCTCAGCAGAGTCGGCAGAGATGTCTGGCGCGGAGGCAGAGAGTAATTCGATTTTAAAATTCCAAAAGTCCAACAGTGGATTGGCAAAAGTCCATCTTCGGGTGGCAAAGCAGCTAAAAGTCCAACAGTGGATTGGCAAAAGTCCGTCTTCGGGTGGCAAAAGTCCAACAGTGGATTGGCAAAAGTCCGTCTTCGGGTGGCAAAAGTCCAACAGTGGATTGGCAAAAGTCCGTCTTCGGGTGGCAAAAGTCCAACAGTGGATTGGCAAAAGTCCATCTTCGGGTGGCAAAGCAGCTAAAAGTCCAACAGTGGATTGGCGAAAGGTCCATCTAAGGGTGGCATATTCTCAAAGTCCAACAGTGGATTGGCAAAAGTCCGTCTTCGGGTGGCAAAAGTCCAACAGTGGATTGGCAAAAGTCCGTCTTCGGGTGGCAAAAGTCCAACAGTGGATTGGCGAAAGGTCCATCTAAGGGTGGCAAATTCTTAAAGTCCAACAGTGGATTGGCAAAAGTCCGTATTCGGGTGGCAAAAATCCAACAGTGGATTGGCAAAAGTCCATCTTCGGGTGGCACGAAGCTGCAAAGTCCACCAGTAGTGTGGCAAGCCAGTAGTCGTCTGGCGTCGTTCAAAAAGACATTTCCAAAGTCCACCAGTAGCGTGGCAGGCCAGTAGTCGTCTGGAATTGCATAAAAGACATTATTAAAGTCCACCAGTAGTGTGGCAAGCCAGTAGTCGTCTGGCGTCGTTCAAAAAGACATTTCCAAAGTCCACCAGTAGCGTGGCAGGCCAGTAGTCGTCTGGAATTGCATAAAAGACAGTATTAAAGTCCACCAGTAGCGTGGCAAGCCAGTAGTCGTCTGGCATCGTTCAAAAGACAGATCTCTCCGACGTTTCATCGAAGATTCAATCCAGCAGTCTCGTTGGGTTTATATCCCTTTTCTTCTTCACCATCCAGAGCAAATTTTTGGTTATATTTGGTATTCAATCACTATATACCTTGAAAGTCCGAAAGCAATCGCTTTCAGGCATTCAGGTCTACAGCGCTTGAATAGGGGCAGCTGTAATACCCCAAAATTTGCTCTCCCCTTTTGGCATCATAGCATGGCATTATCATTTATCATATCATATCCACCTCATTAACATTGCATTGCATTTAACATAGAAAAATGAAGCATGGCATCCTTCTTACCATCAGGGCATGTGATCAAGTGGAAGGTGGACAATCAAGGAATCATTCAAAGCACAAAAAGGTCAATCAAGTTGGCTCTAGGCAAGCCAAGAGGTCTCTCATGTCTCATACTATCTCAATTGATCTTCCACAACCTCAAGAAAGTGAGATTCAATAGGAGATTGAAGCACTACATCTTTCACTATGCAAGAAGTCCAAAAATTGAAGGAAAATCCTCAAAAGAGATAGCTCATTGATTCAAAATCATCCTCAAATGGTATATCTCATCATCCTTTAAGAGGATACACAACATACTCTGAGGAATTTGAAATTGAAGACTGCACATTTTTCTCCTAGGAGGTGGGCACCAAAACTAGGGTTTCCCATTAAATCAGGGAATCTTTGATTTTTTGGACAAAGCTTGTTGTCATGGTATTCTACATGTTCTTAAGTGTATATGTGTGGAAAATTGCATCTCAATTGGTTTTAGAAGTGGTTCAATTGGAAGAAAGATCAAGAATCAGAGAAATTGGGGCAAAGTCAAATAATCAGAGGAAAAAGTCAACTCTTGACTTTTTGAGGCCAAATTCATGAAATTCATGTTACATATGTCCAATGTACAAAATTTGATCAAGAAACTCCAAAGGAATCATGAAAAAATCAAGATGTGGAAAGTTGCCATTTTTGGATGAAGAAGGGTTACTAAAAATAGCAAGTTTTGGCCATTTTGCATCAGAATTTGAACCAAGGCCATTTAAATTTGGAGCACCAAATGAAAAATCCACTCTGCCTCAATGAAAGATCTTGTGTTAAGCTTCAAATCCATGTGTAGAACATCTCCATTGGATAAAAATTGAGAGAGATATGATTGATCAAAGTTGGAGGAAAGTAGGTTCAAAACTAGGTCATGACCAAGATTTTCAGGTCACGCGCGCAATCATTTTAACAAACAGTTGGTGGGCCAAATGTCCACTCATTTTTCTCATGGTTAAAGGCCTCAAATGAAAAACTTTTCAACATCAAAGTTGTTCCTTGTAGTGTCCTCTTCAATGTTGATGTTGTGGAAATTTTGATTTAACCAAGTTATGAGATAGTTTGGAGGGTTCAAAGTCATGTTGTTTGTGCTGAAATTTTGTGTGCCCAGTTGCCATGCCAGCCAACCTCTGGCCACGCCCACCAACCAGTTTTGAACCAATGCATTCATAGCTGTTTTTAGGCATATTTGAGACCTCATTTTACTTCAACTTGCAAACCAATGTTGTTCCTCAATGTACCATCTTTCTAATGACGTCAATGTTTCATTGTTTCATTCACTAACCATGGAGAAATTCACCCTCAAACACCCTATGTTGGCACTGATACATTAATGGTTCTGCTGCACAATTTGGTTCACACACACACCAAACACCTCACATCAGATTTCCACATTAAACCAAACACACATGACATAAACCTCATACACTAGCACGTGCCTGGCATGAAAATGGAAAGAGCAAACTTGTTGAACAAGTTTCTGATAACAGCCGTGCCATTCATTCCACTTTCTTCTTCACCATAGCTTACCATAGGGAATCACCACCATATCATTACTCTCCCTAACTAACTTGACTCAGTTAGTTAGGGATGACTCACTCAAACCACCATGACTCAGTTAATTCACTCAGCTTAACCCTGGTTAGCTCCCCCTATAAAACAGATTTCACCCTATTCTTTCGGCCCCAGCTTCAGTTTTCTCATTTTCACTCCCAAGAACATTCTCTTTCTCTCCACATTCTCTGAAATTTTCTCTCTCTCTCTGCACACGAATCTCATCATCCTCTATCACATTTCATCTTCATCATCATCAATGTGCTATCTCTGATGAAGAACTAGGGAGAAGAAGTTGAATGCATCAATTGTAGTGTGGTTCAGTTGAAGTTTTCATTGTGATTTTCTTCAATATTTCAAAGTCTCAACTGCATTTATTTTGCACGAATCAAGCTCAAGACCTCAAGCTTTCCTCTGGTTTTCTCAAACTCTACAAGAACTGCAAGATCAGGTTCCAAAGCTCACAAAACTCGTCTCTCACATTTACTTGTTTATTTTCTTGTTTTCAATTGGTATGAGCTCAATAGGAGCATTTTGAATCCGGCTAGTCGATATGCACCTTAGGTGCTTAGATCTGACAACCTAGGGCACAATTTGATCCCCTCTGTTCTTGCTATACTTGCGTGATATGATGCATTTATGATTGGATTCGTGATGTACGTGAGCCCAGCTTTCTTTGGATATACATTTTGTGAAATTCTGGGAAATATGATGTTGCAGACGGTGGTGAGCGACCGGAGAAGGTGACCGGAGGTCCCTCTCCGGCCGGTGATCATTATTCTAGGGTTTTTGTTGCAGTTTTAATCATAGCCGTTGATTTGTGTTAATCGTGTGGTGAAAATGGTGCCAACACATTAAAATAAGCATGCCTTGC
The DNA here is from genome assembly GCA_022829125.1 of Lathyrus tuberosus. Taxonomy (NCBI): domain Eukaryota; kingdom Viridiplantae; phylum Streptophyta; class Magnoliopsida; order Fabales; family Fabaceae; genus Lathyrus; species Lathyrus tuberosus. Next base: position 696,217 of record JALAZF010000702.1, read on the forward strand.
ACGTGTTTTATATTTTGATCAGAGTGACATATGTGTTGTGTAGTGCATGGTACGAATTGTGGTCCTTCACGTGTGTGCGTTGATCATGATTACTTTGACTTACTTGTTGACTTGACCTCATCTGATGGCTGTTAGTGATTTGACTTTGTTGACTGAAGGTGCATTGTAGTTATTGTGTTATGCGCGTATATGGACCTAAGACAGATTATTATTCACACCCCCTTTTACAAGCCCAAAACAATTTGAACTGATATTTTGCTATGTTCACACCCCCTGTTATTTTTTCTATTTCATTTTATTTTCATTTTTTTTCTTACACATTTCGTATTTGATTTTTAAAAATACCAAACTCCATCATAAAATTCCACAAAAATTCATGAACCTCAATGAAACATTTAGGAAATTTTCTATGATTTTATTTTCTGATTTTATGACCATTTTGCCCCTGCTCCATAATTTTCTTTGAATTTCCATTTAGATGTATCCTAAGCATGATACTTGAATTTGTTTAATTTTGTTCTTGCTCATTACAAACTGTTTTGGCATGATTCTTTTTGCATTAATTCACTAATACATTGAAGCATGTTAGATGATTTTTGTTTGATTTTTTAGGTCACTTTATCACATGTTTTGATGCCTATATTTGTACCACTTTGCATGACATTTCAACTTGACCTAATTGCTTTGTTTGAAGTCATTTTGCTTTGAATTTTGATATGCTATTTTGATATGTGATTCATCTCTGGTTAGTGAACTCCAATACCATGTTTTCATAATTTTCATGAGGCCATTTGATTTTTGTTTGATGCATTTCATTCAAAGCATTATAACATGTCATATCATTGTAATCTTTGGTGCATGTTTTCTTTGGTGTATACTTGCATGATCATTGGCACATTTGGTTAACCATTCACTTGACATTATAGGTCATTGGTATATATTATATGTCATCCTTGCATGTTGACTTTCATTTAAACCTTGTGCACCTTTAACATGTTGTGTTTGTACTTGTGTTCTCTTTTGAACTTCCATTTCAATTCTATTTCTTCTATCACTTCTTAAATGTTTTGATGTTTACCTCCTAAATACTTTTGAGATGTTTATAAATCATTTTCCATTTAGTTTCAATTCTGGTTGTTGATTTACATGTTCCATCTATGCATATCCTCTTCATTTCTTTCCATCTTTCATCTACCCTTTCTTCTTGCAACATGTTTGAATGCTAATGGGTGATGATTGTTGCTTATTCACTTGCACTTGTATGATAATAATCATTGGTTGTCCATATGATGTACATTCTGATTGTGGCTCTAGGATTTGGTTTCTCATTTAATTCTTTTGAGTTTTATGATGCATTACATGTTCTTTTACTTCTTATACTTCTTATACATGTTTACTAACCATGTAGGGGCTTCGGTAAGTTTCAATTGAGTGTGGATAAGGAATCCACATTCAACTTCTATCCTTTCTCTTTTACAATTCCATTTTGTGTTTTGTTAAGCATTTATGTGCTTTCTTTAATAACTCATTACTTTCCCTTTTTGAATTACAATTCATCTTCTACTTTGGAAGTGAATTGTTTAATTCTTTCTTTCTTTAGACTTTAGGTTGAAACCTCACAAACCTTTAGGATCACTCTCTTTAATCTTCAATTAGGATTGAGTCTTAGTCCACATAGGTTTTACCTTTTCTCCTCTCTTGAGTCTCTTTTCTCATCTCAAAGAAAATTCAAAACATATAATAAAGGTAGGCATTTATTGCATTTAGGCCTTTCATATAAAGAAAAGATTATAAGGGGTCTTCTCTTGTAATCTTAAAATGTATAGCATATAGCCCATCTTGGGTCAATGTGTTAAACATTTGATCTTGTATGAGGGACTTAAATGCAATACTTGTTGAAAATACAAATAAATAAAAAACACTTCTTCATTTCTTAATCAACAAAAACACTTAATAAATACAAGTATGCTAGTGTGTTTGAACCTTGATAATTGGAACTAAGTGTGAGGGTCTTCTTCACCCTTAGTGTGCTTTCTTACCCATTCCATCTTGGAATGTGAGAAAGTACGCATTCCAATGACTAAGATTCAGATACACTATCATATGCAAACAAATGAAAAAACTTCTAAAAGGCAAAAACAAACAATAACGTCTTTCCTTCGGGAATTCTTTTCTCATCTCATTCATTCTCAACGCACGAACGCGCTTCTACTCGTTCTCTTGCAAGATGGTAACGCACTCGGACCAGCGAGCCTGCAACACCTGAGCTAGAACGTAAGCCGTTCTCTAAAAAACACAATCCATCCCCAGTGAGGGGAACTACGTCGCTCTGATTCTCATGTTCCCGATGAGATACGTAGGCAGTGGGGTAGGGCCCATGCGAGCACTTCTTTTATTTTCCCTACATTTGTTTCCCGTTCCTTTTCTTTTCTTTCTCCTTTCTTTCTTTCAGTTCCTTTTCCAGTATCCAGTTTTCTACACCCTTTGATTGAAGCAAGCAAGCGTGGATCCCATCGGGTACGATGGACGCGTGGGGGTGCTAATACCTTCCTCTCGCGTAACCGACTCCCGAACCCATTTCTCTTGGTCGTAAGACCATGCTTTTCCTTTTCTCTCAGGTTTATGCGGTGTTTCCTTTCCCTCTCATGGGATAAATACACATTGCTGGCGACTCTGTTCGGTGCCACTTTCGCGTTTGTACTAGGATGAAAATCCCGGGAGCGACACAATGGTATGACTTGCCCAAGGACTCACGTCAGGGCATACACGAGTAAAATGGCTGATCACGCAAAGAACAAAAAGTTGATGATGCGTTGCTTTCAAGATAGCCTATCTGGGGCATCCCTGGAATGGTATATGCAGCTAGAGAGGAAAGACGTTCGTAGTTGGAGAGAGCTGGCAGGGGAATTTATTAGACACTATCAATATAACACTGATATGGCTCCCAATCGTACACAGCTGCAGAATATGTCTCAAAAGCGCAATGAAAGCTTTAGAGAGTACGCCCAGAGGTGGCGTGAATTGGCTTCCCGAGTTCAACCTCCGATGTTGGAAAGAGAGCTCGTTGATATGTTCATGGATACGCTTCAGGGGCATTATTATGAGAAATTGGTTGGATGTTTGTCAGCTGGATTTTCAGGTCTCGTATTGGCAGGAGAAAGAGTTGAAAACGGCATCAAAACGGGAAAGATTCAAGTTGCTCCCGGTTATTCTAAAAATGCGAAGAAACGTTACAGGGGAGAAGAAGGAGAGACTAATGTCGTTCAGTACCAACAACCTTATGCTCCTCAACAACAGAAGTATCAGCGTCAGAATCAGCATAGGCCGCGCAACAACTTGGAAAGAAGGAATGTTCCTCTTCATCTAGTTCCCATGTCGTACAGTCAACTCTTGCCACACCTAGTTCGAAACTCATTGGTGGAGCCTAAGACTTTGAAGCCTGTTCCAGAACCATACCCTCCGGGGTACAATCCCCATGTGCAATGTGGATATCATGGAGGATCTATGGGGCACTCAACCGAACATTGCAAAGCCTTCCAAGCCAAAGTGCAGCAATTGATTGACAAAGGGTACATATCATTTCCAGAAGGAGACTTGGTTGTGCATGTTGACCTCTCATCTATTTGAAGACTTCAAGGGTCATCTCCTAAAGCCAGTAGTCCAAGCGGAGTCAAGTCTTCTCAACAACGGCAGTCATCAGTTTCTTTATTGCATTTTCATTTGTAGTTTTTTCATTTCTCGTTAAAGCATTGTATGCATGTAGAAACTTGTTTGTTTTTAATGACGATCATAATACAATGAGCATGTTTTCCTTGAAGTAATCCATTCGTGTTCACTCTTAAATGTTTATATGCACTACAATACCAATTTTCTTGTTTAGAACTCTTGAGGGAGGATGACGAAATAAGAGCGCAGATTTCTAATGGTGCGTATTTGGATGAAACCCTGTTAAGGATGTACAGGCATTGTTTCAAATTCACAAACACTGGAGATATAAGGGAGATAGACCCTCGTTAACCCCTTTGAGCCTTGAAGTGGGAGCTTCTTTCGTACGAAAAAACCCTCATACTTAACCCAGGGGCAGGGTAGGCGTCAGTTAGTTTGACCGAGCATTCAAATACCAAGGAGAGTGTGCATCCGAGGATCCATTACCTCCCATTCCGCTAGCAAGAGGTTAAACCACAATGGTTATCCATCAACAATCAAGGAGTGAGGTAGTCACAACCCTTTCAAGCAAGTAAGACAACCAGTGTCACACGCTTTGTTCAAAAAGGGGAATAAAAAAAAAAGTCCGCTAAGTCGAAACTTGAAAACAAGCGACTTAGGCAAAAGTTAGGGCATCCCGCTGGATTTAAAAATCGAAAAAACTCAAAAGAGTCAGTCCAGGCAAAAATTAGGGATCAAAAAAGCAAAAGAAAGAAAAAGCGAAAGGCGAAAAGGATTACAAAGGAAAATCCTCGATAAGAACAAATTCGTGTGATTACAGACACAAAAGATAAAAAGGGGGTGACTATCATTCCAAAACCTCTTAGGTGCCAAACCATTAGTGGCATAGGTTCCTTGAAGATCATAAACCTTTTGAGAGATGAGCGTTTGGGTCAGATTAACTGAACATATGACTGGAGAACATCACGAAGAGTGGGTGGGCACCAATAAATTTTGAGCCATAAAATTTTTTTCTGAAACCGTGAACCAGACTAGGTTACAACCCTTAAAAGTCCTAATTGAAACAGGGTTTATTCCGAAAGCGTACTTCAACAGGATAGCGTTCCTGACTCCTATGAGTTGTGCTAATAAGATTGGTTGGTATTGCATGTGCGCATTGTTTTGCCATTCAAAAATCAAGGTCGCATCCCAGCTAGTGATTCGTTCATGAAGCTTGGCGACACATTTTCAATAAAACTTCAAGGTTAACATGAGTGTTGCATTAGAATTGTCATTCTCAAAATAAACATTCTCTGCTTGCATGTGTTCGATATCAAAGAAGCTTACACGATGAACGACAGTCGAGAAGCTCGATCACGCCAAGTTGAGATGGTGAAAATTCCAAAGAACAATCATGTCAAGGGGTATGTAGCTAAGAGACTGTACACAGCTTAGGGGTTCCCGTTAAATGGTGATAAGATGCAGCTAATCTGGAGCAGTCGCGCTAAAAACTCTCCTTAAAGCAACCAAACAGGGGCAATCTGGTCGATTTGACGAATCTCGATAAGATCAGTCAGGGGAAAAGTTTCTTCAAGACTTGGGACAGGTCATCCCTAGAGCGTGAGAAATTATCCACTCCTGAAAGTGGTTAATTGAAAGCACCTCCTCAAGGTACTAAAGCAGAGTATTTTTAAGTCATTACGACCCCTTTTGAGGTAATGTACGTCATGGATTATGAAGACTGGGGCAGTTATGTCGAGATAGGATAAATCTCTCCAAGAGTTTGAAGACCCTGGGGCAGTGCGAACGCCCGGTCTTCTATAAAATCCTCTTGAGATGATTTCTTCCGTTAGACCTGGTGGTCTGGGACAAGTGGAAAGTTCAAAGAGCCGTTTACGACCTTAGAAACAAGTCAGGATTGGATGGCAACAGGGTTGTATTTCCCCAGCAGTTTGCTCTCCCCAGCATTGAGATTGCACTTTCCTCAGCAGAGCAGACCTTCCCCAGCAGGAGACTTGGGAAGTATTTTCTCCGAATCATGACGTTATCTCCCCACAGAATCAGGTGTTCACTTTCCCCAGCCAGTCAGGAAGTGTACTTTCACCGACAACGTTATGTTTTAATCCCCAGCAAGGTGAGAGTAAAGTCATTCTCCCATCAGCAGGCTAGGTTCAGCAGTATCCCCAAGCAGGATGGTATTATGGGTTGTTTTCCCCAAGCAGGATGGTATTATGGGCTGGCATCCCCCAGCAGGTCCTAAGCCCGTCTGTTATTGGCAATCCTCAGTAACAGACTTCCGGTTCCGTTATTGGCATTCATTCTTAATTCCCCCAGCAGAGGAGGAATCTCAGGTTCGACGTCACCTTCAGTAAAGGACAGGTGTAATCCCCGGTAGTGTGTTTCTTTTGGGATTTCATCCCCGGCAGAAGTTGTGGATCCAAAGAGTCAGTCAGTGTGATCCTTCTCAGCGGAGCTCTTGGATTCAGAGGACAATTTATTTTTGTCATCCCCAGCTGAATTAGTCTTTTCTCTCCAGCATTTATTTTGCTGGAGAGACCCCTTTTGCATATCATAAGCATTTGCATTGCATCCTCAAAAGCGTAGCATTTCCACTTCGTATGGAGCATTACGGCAAAATTCAAACATTTTCATTTGAAGCATAAGCCAGGTTTGATACTTTCTTTGCCAGTTCTCTTTCTCAGCAGAGACGGCATAACTCAGGAGATTTTGGAGGGACGCTTTCCTCATACTTGTGCTCCCCGGCAGAGTCTTTTATTTAGACTTCTCCTTCCCCAGCGGAGTCATCTTGCTTGTGGATTTTGAGTCCGTTAGGAGTTTTCCTTGGATTGGCCAATTTCCTTTGTAAATCCAGTTCTCGTCTGGTAGTCAGTTCTCGTCTGACTTACTTGGTGAAACTCAGTTCTCGTCTGGTAGTTAGTTCTCGTCTGACTTATTCTGTAAATCCAGTTCTCGTCTGGTAGTCAGTTTTCGACTGACTTATTTGGTGTAAACCCAGTTCTCAGCTGGTAGTCAGTTCTCGTCTGATATCTCTTTGGTAAATCCAGTTCTCGCCTGGTAGTCAGTTCTCGTCTGACTTATTATGTAAACCCAGTTCTCGCCTGGTAGTCAGTGCTCGTCTGATATCTCTTTGGTAAATCCAGTTCTCGCCTGGTAGTCAGTTCTCGTCTGACTTATTCTGTAAATCCAGTTCTCGCCTGGTAGTCAGTTATCGTCTGACCTATTGTTGCGGTAGTCAGTTCTCGTCTGACTTATTTTGTGAAACCCAGTTCTCTTTATCAGCAGAGATAGCAATCTTTTGAAGATTTTCTTCGTCAGTTCCCTTTATCAGCAGAGATGGCATATTTTGAGATTCCCTTGTCAGTTCTCTTTATCAGCAGAGATGACATAACCCAGAAGTTTTGTTTCACGTTATCCCCGGCGAAGTCCACTTTATGTTGGTTATCCTTTGCGGGTGCAATTGAGGTTGTATTCGTTTTGTGGGTGCGATTGAGGTCGTATGCCTATTTTCTTTGTGGGTAGAGTGATTGAGGTCAGTCTTCCTTTGCGGGTGCAATTGAGGTTGTATTCGTTTTGTGGGTGCGATTGAGGTCGTATTCGTGTTTTCTTTGTGGGTAGAATGATTGAGGTCAGTCTTCCTTTGCAGGTACAATTGAGGTTGTATTTGTTTTGTGGGTACGATTGAGGTCGTATTCGTGTTTTCTTTGTGGGTAGAATGATTGAGGTCAGTCTTCCTTTGCGGGTACAATTGAGGTTGTATTCGTTTCGTGGGTGCGATTGAGGCCGTATTCATATTTTCCTTATGGGTAGAGTGATTGAGGTCAGTCTTCCTTTGCGGGTGCAATTGAGGTTGTATTCGTTTTGTGGGTGCGATTGAGGTCGTATGCCTATTTTCTTTGTGGGTAGAGTGATTGAGGTCAGTCCTCCTTTGCGGGCACGATTGAGGTCGTATTTGTCTTATTTTTGTGGGTATGGTTGAGGTCATACTCCTTATTTTTCAGCACGCTCTATTTCGTTATTCTCACCATTAGCAAATTTCCGGGTTCCTTGGTATTCAATCTCCGTGTATCCCGATTGTCTGAAAGCCGTTGCTATCATACCTTCAGGACCAAGTTGATTGAATAGGGGCAGCTGTAGCACCCCAGAATTTGCCATCCTTACTTTAGTACTAACCGGCTTATGTTTCATTTCATTTTTGCATTATCATGTGTGCATATCATTTGGCTTCGTGGTTATGGGATCAAGGTTCTCTGTTCAAGCATCGTCAGGTTGCAACAGACGTTTATTTCGTCACTCGACATATGCGCAAAGTATTTCTCTAGGTTACGTAATCAACGGGTCAGCAAAGCTCTTATCAAACATAATTTTTCATGTCAAGAATCTCAGAGGAAGTTGAAGTTTTCAGCCGATTCAGAACAGTTTGAGCAGAAAATCAGTTTGCTGTGCAAATTTGCAAAATTCATAACTCTTGCTCTGGAACTCGTTTTGGATGGATATTCAATAGTTAGAACCGTCTTGGTATTCTCTACAACTTTTATGTTCGGCTCGGAAGTCAATTCATCAAGGAAAGTGGTGGGAATTATTTGTTTCTGAAATTTTGGTTTCGTTGGATAATTGCGTCAGTGGTATTCAAAAGGGCTTAACTTCTGATTGGATCATCATTTCTGAGCTATTCCTATGCTAAAAAGTTCCATATTGAAATTATCTACAACTTTTGTGTTTGGACCGAGGGCTGATTCTTTGAGGAAGATCTCTGAACACGCGAGTTTTCAGAGTCGATACAGTGCAAAAAACAGTGAAAAATAGTGCTGAACCAGTGTATTTCGGATACTAAAAAATTCATAACTCTCAGCTCGTTTATCGGATTGATGCTGTTCTGGTGCCTAAAATTCCGTTTCGATGCCATCTTCGTGACGTAAGTTCAGTATGAGTCAGGTCCAAGCGGAAGAACCCCGAAAGTGCGAATTATTGGAAGAATTCTTTGGAACAATTAGCTGTCTGTCAGATATTGGAAAATTCATAACTCAGTCAATTTTTATCGGATTGTGTCCATTCTCGAAGCTATGGTTCAAACATTTTGTTCTCTTTAAAATTGAAGACAAGCTCGAGTTCGAACGATGCTCCGAAGATCATCGTTTTGGTTTATTTCGCAAAACGGAAGTGCTGAACCGAAGAAAAAGGCTGAAAGTTGTTTCACGGGAAAATGCATATCTCGCTCGTGTTTGGTCCGATCGCGCTCATCTTTTGACACGAGGTCACTGACTCATAGATCTACAACTTTGCTGACAAAGTCGAGTCGAGATTATGCTCCGAAGAGGTTGACCTCATCACGTTTTTGAGTAGCGGACATCAAATAAGCTGAAAAAACAACTTATTCAGTGACGTCTTGCAGCTTAAACATATCGATTGCACTCGATTTTGATCGTATGACGTCCGTTCTTTTTGCGTTGCAATCTTGATTCAGAGGCGGACGATGTTGTGGAAGGCTCAGAGTCGAAATTTCTTGCCGAAGACGGTGTTATTTTCACTTAAGCCAAAATTCTACCTTTTGCCCTTCATTTTAGACTCCACTATATATTCAAAACTCTCTCTCATTTCCCATAATTTTCACTCATTCTCACAAACACCAAAAACTCTCTCAAATTTTTCTCTCAACTCTCACAAGATCAAAAAACCAAAAATCATAGACTCATGGGAGAAGACACGTGATTTTGAGGAGAACAAAGTTTGGAACCCTAAAGCTTGATTCATTTGAATCTCACAATCCAGAAGAGCTTTTCCAAAACTTCTTTCACCATCTGAACCCTTGGGATCCCTAGAGCACGAAGCAATCATCACTTGCAGCTAATAGCAAGGGCGAAGGTTGCGTGATCTCAGGTTGGTAACACTTTCCATGATCCTAAAACTCTATTTTTTAACATGCATAATGATCTGTGGTTGTCACTGATGATGCCTATGTATTTTGTTTTGAGTTTGGATGTGTAATGTGGTTGCTGCGTGAGTTTTAAGTTTTGGAACCCTAACTTGTTCCGTTCGATTCTCTTTATGTGTGGATTATTTGTGATTTTTGATGTGATATTAATGATCCTGGTGAAATTCTGGTCAAGAACATATATTCGTTTACGTGTTTTGGTGACTTTTTGGTTGCAGGTGAACAGAGAAGACGACCGAAACCCTAGTTCCGGCGTCTGGTTCAGGTTTCCGGCGAGGCTAGGGTTTGGAGGTAGGAGACAAAATCTTGACCGTCCAATTGTTTGATCCCACGGTCCTGGTGATGCCACGTCCTTTTAATTCTGTTTTTATTTTTGAGGTTTGTGTGTTTATTACCCCATGCTATCTATCGTGCGCGTGCAATCCTGGCCATTTATCTTGTCTACTCTTTTAGTGTTTGACTTAATCTGATGCGTAGCTTTAATCTGATGGATGAGATTTTTCCAACACATTAAATGTTATCATGTGCTTTACCACGTGCCCTTTTTATTTTATTTATTTTCTGAGCAATTGTGTGTGGGTGCGTGCATCTTTATTATGGTGTGCATATGATCTGAGCTGTTAATCATGACTACTTTTTATTTGTTGACTTGGTGTGGTGCGTAGGATTGATCCTAAGGTGAATATTTAGTCTGACCGTTGACTAGGTCTCACGTGGACTTCCCCTTTTTATTTTTATTTCGCTTATGGGTTTTAAGTGTTGGGCCTACTTTTCACACCCCCTCCTTTAGGCCTTTTTCCAATTCCAACGTGATTCTTTTGCTGATGCACCCCCATGCTTATTTTTATTTTTATTAATTATTGCATTTCATTTTAATTTTTTAAAAATAGTTTCTTGCATTAAAAAATTCCCAGAAAATTCATGAATCACATTTAGCATTTTATAAAATTTTCCCAAAATTTATTTTATCATTTTATTTTATTTTTATCATCTAAATTAATTATTTAATGGATTTCTTTTTGAATTGTTCATATTATGCATACCATGACTTGTTTATTTTATTTCTCACCATCCATAAAACCTTTTGAACTCATTCTTTTTGCATTGATTCTTCAACTTAGTGAACCATATTTCTCATCTGAATTTGCATAATTGTTTGAGTGACTTTTATTTTGAATTTTGGCATGAATTTTGGAAATGTTGCTTGCTTCTGGTTGAGATATGTTGATAATTAATTTGGTGATTTTAGAAGGTGTTTCTCTAATTGTTTGATTGTTTTTATTTGAGATCTTCTTGTATGCACATCCTTGATCATGCCTGAGTTTTTGTTTGAGAAGGCACTTGTGCCATTGTTTTAGGATTGTGTCTTTGACTTCTTAATTCATGTTTGGATTGTTATAGGTCATTTAATCACTATTATATGTCATTGTTTGGTTCTCATTTGCCTTAATATTACTTATGTCTGTTTTGTACTAACCTTTTATGCAGAGGCTGAGGTAAGTTATTAAAGGGGGTGGATAGTTATCCATGTCCACTCTCACTCTTTCTGTCTCTCATCTTTTCTTTTCTTTAGGTTCAGGTTGTCGTCAAACCTCACTAACCGTAGGTCGCCCATGAATGATAACATTAGGACTCTTAGTCTCCCTTTAGAGTTTCCTTTGTGTCTTCTCTCTTCTCATCTCAAAACTTCTTGAAAACACTTAATAAGGATAAAGTGTATTGCGCACGAGCCTTAAGTGTGGGGAATGAGAAATGAGGGGCTTCCTCTCATCTTTCTAGAGTGCTTAGCGAGCGTCCTGTCTTGGGACGATTCGTTAAGTATTCGTCCCTGTGCCCTAGACTTTGGTGCAATGCAAGTTATGAACTAACTCAAGTCACTTCTGTCCTAAAAAATACAAACAAACTTCAAACCTTTTTGTCCTTCAGGATTGTCAAACTAAAGGCTATTTTCAAAAAGGGCACGTTACTTTCCGTCTGAGTCGCAAACAGGCATCGACCCTAACTGCCGGACGCGAACTTAACGTCGCTCATAAAAAACACAAAAAGAACTTGGTCCAAACTACGTTGACTCTGAATTCCCCATTGCACAAAGGGGGTACATAGGCCTAGGACGTCGACGTCCTACCGAGTCTGTCTTAGTTTTTCCCTCCCCCGTCTTAGTACATCCATAGATGATAAGATAACTCACCCTTAGAATAGACAACAAGTGTGGATCCCATCGAGTACGATGGACGCGTGGGGTGCTAGCACCTTCCCCTCGCGTAACTGACTCCCGAACCCAGGTTATGGTTGCGATGACCATTCCTTTCCCTCTTCCTCAGGTTTATGCGGTGTTCCCTTTCTCTCTCTTGGGATAAATTTACACGGCTGGCGACTCTGTTTTCCGCGCCACTCTCGCGTTTGTACCTGGATGAAAATCCTGGGAGCGACAGTCTTGTTGGCCAAGCACACAACCCATGGAGTCTTCCAAGACTGTTAGGTAAATGATCAGTGGTCTTTCTTCCATTAGAGGAGGCAGAATCAGTGGATTCAACAGATATTGTTTGATGATGTTGAAGGCTTTTTGGCAATCTTCTGTCCATACATAGTTTTGATTCTTTCTGAGCAGTTTGAAGATCGGTTCGCATGTCGCGGTCATAAGGGATATGAATTTTGAGATGTAATTCAGACGTCCCAAAAATTCTCTGACCTGTTTTTCAGTCTTTGGTGAAGTCATTTCTTGAATGGCCTTGACCTTGTCAGGATCAACCTCAATTCCTCTCTGGCTGACGATGAATCCTAAGAGTTTTCCTGAGCGGACACCGAATGTGCACTTATTGGGATTCAAGCGGAGTTTGTATTTTCTTAGACGCTCGAATAATTTTGATAGCTGCGTTACATGCTCTTCTTCTGTTTTAGATTTGGCAATCATGTCATCGACGTACACTTCAATCTCTTTGTGCAACATGTCGTGGAACAGAGTTCTCATGGCCCTTTGATAGGTTGCTCATGTGTTCTTCATACCGAACGACATTACCTCGTACCAAAAGGTGCCCCATGGGGTGATGAATGAAGTTTTCTCCATATCTTCCGGCGCCATTTTGATTTGATTATAGCCCAAGAATCCATCCATGAAGGAGAAGACTTTGAACTTCGCTGTACTATCTACCAGCATGTCAATGTGTGGCAAGGGGAAGTCTTCCTTTGGACTTGCTCTGTTCAGATCCCTGTAGTCTACACACATTTTGACTTTTTCATCTTTCTTTGAAACTGGCACTATGTTGGCTAACCATTGAGGATACTCTGAGGTGGCGAGGAAACCTGCGTCGATTTGTTTCTACACTTCCTCCTTTATCTTGATGGCCATATCTGAATGAGTCCTTCTCAATCTCTGTTTTACCGGAGGACATTCTGTTTTTAGTGGAAAATGATGTTCCACGATGCTGGTATCCAACCCTGGTATGTCCTGATAGGACCAAGCAAACACATTTGGAAACTCTTTGAGAAGTTTTATCAAGTCTTCTCTGACACTTGAGCTGAGTAGTTCCCCTATCTTAACTTCTTTCTTTTCTTCATCTGAACCCGAATTGACCGTTTCCAATGGCTCTTTGTGAGGCTCAATAGACCATTCCTCTTGCCTGGGTAGTCAAGGGATCTCTTCTAGAATTTCTTCGTCCTCTTCTTCTTCAGCTTCAAATACCGGGAATTCAAAGTTGGGAGAAGGCATCGGATCGTATGTTTCAATGGGGTTTAAAACAAGCAATCTGCATGACGTGATGATTCATTTTTTAGCAAAGACAGAGAGGATGCAAGAGTGTGTGCAGTGTATTTTCTGAAAAATTCTTGTTTTTATTTTGGGTTGTTTTTAGGATTACCATTTTATGAAAAACGAAAAGTGAAAATAGCAATAAATGCGGGAATTCAGAATGACATTATTTATTCATGATTTGTCGATTCTTGAAACACATCCCTATAAAACAAAACTCTGTCGCTTTGGGCGAAGCGAAGAGGGACATTTACAGAAAAGTGAGCCCTATAAAACACCCATTTCACCCGGGCAAGGTGAAAGGTCAAAACAAAGATGGTAATTACTCAGACTTATGAACGACTTTCGGGACATCGGCAGCAACCCAGTGGCGACGAACTCATCTGTGAATCACAAAGTCCGTTACTTTCCTTCTTGGCTTGTCTTTAGAAACAACGCTGATTTCTGGCGGAGTAGGATCATTGGAGTCTTCTTCCCATGCAGAGTTATCATAAACGAACTCTTCTGCTGTATTTTCCACGATGTTTTCACTCTCAAGGGAATCTCCCCACCCAGCCGGTTGGATGTTCTCAAGCCTGATACGGGAGCTTTCGAGAGCAGTGTATTTGACTAAGAAGTCATACTTGTCGCTTGGCTGTCCCAAGGTGTCCCATGTTTCTGTGGGAATAGACGAGTCATCTTCCTCGATGACGTTGACCTTGGGAAATGCATAGTTAATGAAGTCTTATCCTGCAATCTTTGCGAATTCATCCCCGTGGTGTTGGGCATCTTTAGAATGTCCTGAGTAATGATTCCATGACTCTGAAGGGACATGGGTATTCTTTTCGAGATTACTCAGTTGATAGGTATTATCAGGCCGAATCGTTTGCCCCACGTCTTCCGTGTATGGCTTCCAGATGGGCAAGTCATCCAAGGGATCATAATAATCATAGTCAAGGTTTCCTTTCATTAGATTGTCTTCCTCTAATGAATTGGGTGGAGCACGGAATCCTTCAGGATCACAATCTCCATAGATCATCCTGGCGTCTGACCTTGGTATATATCTTCGGCTCTGCTTTGGAATACAGAATGGCATGCGTGCTTCTTCTTTAGACATATAACCATCATTGTTAAGATAAGATTTCCACTCTTCATCCATATCGAAGGAGTCGTTCCCATCGATGGTGTGTACTTCTTGAGACACTGGGTGAAGGAAACCTCCACTGTGGAAGAAATCCTGAATGGGACAAAAACTTTCATCCTTCTTGATAGTCTGGGCACAGGCCAGAGAGAAACCAAGACCTTTTCTTGTCTTGTTATCTGTAGGAGTTATAATTTGTCCCCATCCTTTTATGTCATTACTCTCCATCGCTTTGAAAGCGTCTTTGTATAAGGAAATCGACGTCAATCTTTCTGGTTGATTCTCATTGCTCACCGAGAGTGCTTGGAACTGGGTTCCAACAACCTCTTCTGGTTCTACACAGAAGAATGATGATAGGTTGCTCACGATTAAGGCTTGCTCTCGGCATACTGTGACTAATTTGTCATTCTTGACGAACTTCAGCTTCTGGTGAAGTGTCGAAGTGACTTCCCCAGCTTCGTGTATCCAAGGTCTTCCTAATAAACAGTTGTATGATGCTGGGATGTCTATGACCTAGAAAGTGACTTGGAAAGTGTGAGGACCGATGGTTATTGGAAGATCGACTTCGCCGATAACTATTTTTTTGGATCCTTCAAAGGCTTTGACGATGATCTCACTGCGTCTCATCGGAGCTCCTTGAAACGATAGTCGTACCAAAGTTAATTTTGGCATAACATTCAAAGATGATCCTGTGTCTACCAGTACGCTGGTTAAAGCATCGTTTTGGCAATTGACTGTAATGTACAGTGCCATATTATGGTTCTTGCCTTCCTCCGGCAGTTCTTCATCACTGAATCCTAAATTGTTATAGGAAGTGATGTTGGAGATGATGCTGTCTAATTATCCTACCGTCACATCTTGTTCCATAAAGGCTTGTTCTAAAACCTTCTTCAGAGCTTCCCTGTAAGCTTCCGAGCTAAGCAGGAGAGAAAGCACAGAGATTCTAGATGGAGTTTGCAACAATTGATCCACAATGTTATACTCGCTTTTGTGGATAAGCCTCAGCATTTAATCGTTATTCTTTACAGGTTCTGGATTACTGGATTGACCGCCTTGTTGATTAGGAACTTCCGTTTGAGGTTCCTTTTCTTTGGTAGGTTCTCCAACTCCTTTGTTGAAAATCCGACCGCTCTGGGTAACTCGACTGATGCCGAAAATGTTCACAATGGAGGGTAATGGAGTTTCTTTTCCATTTTCGATGGTCGTTGCACCGTACTTGTAAGGGATAACCTTTTCTGACTTGTACGGTATTGGACCTGGCAAGTAGACGACCACAGGGGCTTTTTGGTTTTTCTGACCATCGTAGGCAGCTTCGATTGGTTCCTGGTTGGGAGCTTTTCTACTATCAAGAGGGACTTTTGACTCATTGAGTGGAGGGATTATGGCGCCGACGTCCTTGGTTATTCCATGATCGGATATTATGACAGTGTTTTTGCTCTGACCAGGGAGGGACTCTTGTATCATGTTGATCAACCCATAACTTGAACATGGTCGAATATCCTTCCGGTCTAACTAATTTTGGAGGGCTGCTCGTATGAGATAACATCCTTGGTTATTTTTCGAGCATACTCTACAACGCTCATAATTGTACGGCGGTACTCGACCATACCCGCTTTGTGTGCAGTGCATCTTTACTAGATATGTTTCTATTGAGCGGATATCACGACTTTGATGTCTATCAGGATTCCCATCAATCATGCTAATCCATTGTGTGACTTCATCCAGGTAGATCGGAAGCCACCAGTGGTCCAACAGATGTTGAAGTGTTCTTTGCACAAGCGCACACCTTTGGTCGTCTTCGCTGCATTCTTTACAGTCTAGATAATCATGTGAAGCCAAAAAACCGAGTCTGACTTGTTTAGCATGTAATTCCACTAGACTGGTATTCATTAAGCGTATGTCAAAGATTTGAACCATATTGACTTGATGGTTACTTCTTTCACGGTAGTCTTGGATCCATCCGAGATCCATTTGACGTTGGAGGGCCTCTTGTACAAAAGAGCATCCCTGATTATTTGTTGAGCAGATTGGACAAGTGATGTAATCGTGCTGCGGAAGATTGTAATATTGACTTTGTCTTGAATGCATCGCCACAAAATTGACGTTTATTGCACGAATGTCGTGGTTCTGAACAATGTTGGGATGTGCATGGGCCATGTTTACTTCACGAATCCTGTGATCCTGAATCCAGCCCAGATCCATTTGTTCTTGCAGAGCTGCTTGTACTATGGCACACCCTTGATTGTCCTTGGAGAAGATATCACATTGATGATAGTTGTGAGATAGAAAATGGTCGTACCCGCTCTGTTTACAATGCATCCTTACCAGGTTGGTTCCTAGTAAGCGTACATTGTGAATTTGATAACTGTTGACAGGCTCTCTTTCTATCAAATTCACTGCAGTTTTCTCATGTTGCGGTAATGGGTTCGTCTAAACATTTAGATTTGTATCTTTGAAAGATAAGATTCCGTTCTTGACAAACTTCTATACATCAAACTTGAACTTGAGACAATTCGCAATGTTATGTCCTATTCCTCCTTGGTGGTAAGGACAAGTTTGATCTGCTTTGAACCAAAAAGGTGGATTTTCTGGTACTGCGAGAGGAGTCCTGGTTTGAACATGCACCTTGGCCAGTAGAAGTGGAAATAACTCGGCGTACAACATCGATATAGGGTAGATTTGGTTGATACTGTTACTGAAAAGGCTATTGCTGCCTTTGCTGATACTGTTGTTGATTTGGTTGGCTCTGAGTAACTTGAAGTTGATAAGTCGGAGCTGGCGTTGGGCTGATAGCGGGAGTTATTGCTCCTACCGATTGATACCTCCGCCTTTGCTTTCCTAGAGAGATATTAATGATATCTTACTCTTTCTTCTTTTGGAAAGCACTACCGTATCTCTTAGTATCGCTAGATGGTTCTACATCTTTGACCAATCGTTATTCTCATACTGCTTCTTCAAGGCATACTCCCAGGTTCACCATTTCACTTAAGTCACTGGGCGTACTGGTGACCATTCGGTCGTGATAAAATAGGCTTAAGGTTTTCAGGAAGATCTTGGTCATCTCCTTTTCCTCAAGAGGGGGACAGATCTGAGTGGCAATTTCACGCCATCTCTGAGCATATTCTTTGAAAGTTTCTTTGTCCTTTTGTGACATTGCTCTGAGCTGATCCCTATCATGTGCCATGTCCAAATTGTATTTATACTACTGAACGAAGGCTGCGCCGAGATCTCTGAAAGTACTGATCTTGTTACGGTTTAAACCCATGTACCATTTAAGTGTGACACTAGTTAACTGTCTTAGAAGAAATGGATCAGTAGTTGTTGATTTTCTGTCTGGGTAGACATTTTTCGAGCGTACATCACCAAATGACTTTGAGGGCAAGAGTTGCCTTTGTATTTTTCAAAGTTAGGCACCTTGAATTTGTGCGGTATTTTCATATTAGGGACCAAACAGAGGTCTGCGGCGTCCTTTCCAAATAAGTCTTGACCGCGAATGGCTTGCAGTTCCTTCTGGATTTCCAAGAATTGTTCCTGGAATTCATTCATCCTTTTGTACATGTCTTCGTTTCCACCAGAAATTGCTTGCGAAATCTGTCCTTCCGGGACAATGTGTACCATTGGTTGTGTATATTGATGATTCTCGGCGCTTTAGTGCTCTGAAGTTTGTAACCTTCAGGAGTTTTTGTCGTAATCCTTGCATCATCATTTTCCCAAAGTTTGTAACCTTTAGGTCCATTGGTTCCTGCCATGGCTTCTGGGTCTTCAGTGACCGGTGGGATATATTCTTTAGGTATAAAGTTGAAAGGCATGCCCCAAGGGTGACCTTTAGGCATGTTGTACAGAGGATGATTATCATGTGTCTCCAATATGGGTGTAGATGTAATCTCTGAGATCACAGTCCTTTGATGTTGTTGTTCCTGGGCTGCTGTCAGGGTTTGCAGGTTGTTGTGAAGTTTTTCCAAATTTTCCTTTAAAGCATCGATTTCTTCTCTCAGCTCTTTGTTCTCTTCCTCGAGATCGTCCATTTTCTTTTGTCGATTGGTCCGAGTATTATATAAGTGAGACAAATTGACTCTAGGATTGTGACACATACGTGAGACTCAAGGATAAAAAATGTGTTATGTGAGAATGATGAATGATATGCAAAGACATTTTTTATTAGTTTTTGTTTTCAAAAGAAACTTTAACAAATAGATTACAAATATCACACACTAGGGAAGACTCCTTTTATTGAATTCGAATGGTTACAGTATTTTACAAAAAAAAGTACAGTATTTTACAAAGTGTTGTAAGGAAAATGTCTAAGCTCGTGGATCCTGAGTCCTCTCTGAAGAGAGCTTAGATGTTGGTTCCTGTATTTTCTCTTTCTTTGATCGGGCCTCTTCAACCGTTGTCGGGTCGTCGATTCTCTACCAAGTGAAAGGAGTGAGTAAATTTCTTCAGTCTTCCTGACTTTCTATGGCATGTTGCTCTAATATCTTAATCAGAGCATCCTTTTCCTTTAGCAGTTCCTGAATCTTGGTACATTCCAAATTAAGGATCTGGTATTCATTATTCCAAGAGCTCTTCTCACATTGAACTTTGTTGAGAGCGACCTGGAGTTTTTCTGCATCAGACATGAAATAAAGGACAGATTCCTTTAATGGAAAAACTTCTTGGCGAGGGTAAGGAATCCTCAGCTTGAGGACTCTAGTTTGTACCCAGTGGAGATAAGGTTTCATGAAGGTACGATTTGGTCTTCCCAGAGACTCTCTCCCTTTCCTGTGAATATGTTGCCATACATGCACTATTTCTTACTTCAGTGCCCTGTCATTTTCCCCTTCCTTGAAGAAAAGATCTTCTAGATGAACATTATGTGGGATATTCTTCCTCGGGTATTCGAGTTGACAGCGAGCTAAAATTGGATGATAGTTGATTCCTCCTTTAGTTCCAATGAGGGGTACATTAGGGAAATTTCCACATCTGTCGATGATCTCTATCCCTTCATAAATCCTATTATACCAATCTATGTTTGAATTGGTAAGGGACATAATCCTCTGTGACCAACGTAGAATACTCTTGTGATCCCAAAAAGCAGCAGACTTGGGCAAGTGGGAAATAAACCATTTGTAGAGTGAAGGCACACAACATGTGATCATTCCTCCACCGTACAAATTCGTTAAATGTACATAATGATAAGCATTTGCGCGCAAGGTTGGTTCGGGGTTCCCTATTAAGAATATCTTAACAACATTGGTGTCGACGAAGTTGTCAATGTTGGGAAAGAGGAATAACCCATATATGAGTAGAACAAAGACATTTTCGAAGGCAGTTATGTTTCCTATACTAGCAAAGTATAGAGCTTTCTGTGTCAGGAATTTTGCCAGTAAACCCTGGATTTCTCCTTTAGTGGTTATGTGAGTCCTAACTTCTGACTCGTCCAAAGAAATCGCTCTTGCAATGGTTTGTTCTTTTGGAATTTCTTCCAGTCCAGAAAATTGAGCTTGATCAGTGATAGATAAATCAATCAGGTGGGAGTACTCTTCCAGTGTTGGTGCAAGTTGGTAATCCGGGAAAGTGAAGCAGTGGTAAACCGGATCATAGAACTGTACCAGCGTAAACAGGATCCCTTCAACCATGTTGACCCTTAATAGAGACAACAGTCCTCCGTGCTTAGCTCTAAAAGCCTCGGGATTGGTAATCATCCTTCCCAATTTCCTTAAGTCTTCTAGTTTCAGAGCCTTGAAGGTGTACTTGTGCGTTTTCCTTCTACCGAAATCCATAACGCAACCTCTGATATTTGCAATTATTGTTTTAGTTCTTTTGAAAAAGGATTTTTTTTTCTTGTTTGAAAAGAGTTTTTTAATGAATGCATGAATGCAGCAAACAGAAACATTTGAAAACATGGATTTAGGGGTTCAATGTCACGAGCATGGAGTCATGGCTCTACCCATCCCTAAAGGTTGTACTATTTTGGTCAATTTTTGTACCTGTAGAACGGGTTCTAAAAGGTTTCCAAAGTCATTGACACGTCCTAGGGATATTAACAGTAAGCTGATTCACTTGAGCGAGCTGTAATATCCTAGGATGAATCTCTTTTGAGTGTAGTATCGCGTGTCAACTATTCCCGATAGTCACCACACTACCAAATGGCCATATGGTTAAATTTCTACTAAATCCTTAGGGTCATGGGTACCACACTAGGATAGACGATGCTTTCACAACAATCGGCCGTTCAACATCGATATTTCCGCACGGGTACCTCGACTGATTCGGTGGACTGCCAAGTTAGCTTGGTCGGGATTCACTCCCTATAAGCGTTTCCCGGATATGCCACCATTATCCTAATATTCTATCAAACTTTCCACACGCGTATTAATCGCATTCCCACTAGTTAACAAAAATTTAAACACGGGTATCAAGTAGTATAACAGTGAATGATACATATATATATAGTAGAAAGTATTGAAAAAAAATCCAAACAAAGCCTAGACCTCTTAGGAACTTTAATCCTAAAACTCCCCAGCAGAGTCACCATTTTTCTATAGCATGCGATTTTTGTCGGTAACGAGACCACCTTACCGTAATGGTTGGAATTGGGTGCTACTTTCTGATTTCTTATTTATCCTATGAAGCTGGAAAGGAAAGGGAAGCTATCTGAAATTAACCTTGCACGCAAATGTTTTCTTCAACAAATGCTAAGAGATTCGGGGGTTTGGGGTCAGGTTATACAAAGGGAAGTTGTCAATCACCCAGTGTATATATGGTTATCCATAGACCTTTTATGGAATGATTTAAATACTTTATGGTGTTTATCTGTTATGGGTTGGGAAAGTTTCTCCTTTGGGAGTGTTGAGAGAGTGTTTTTGTTGTTTTCGGGTTTTTCGATGTTTTTGGTAAGATACTGGACCTAAAGTTTTTGATTTGTGTGCTCGCTAAGATTTCACAATCTTATGCCTACGTATTCCCGTTAAAGAAAAATGGGAAATTAGAGCAATCGTAGTTCCTCCTATTCTATGGGAGGAAAGATGTTTGGTGTCTTGTTTAAAGCCCAAGATTGAAGCTAACTGAGTATTTGTGTCTTGTTCAAAGCCCAAGATTGAAGCTAAAGGTTATTTATGTCTTGTTTAAAGCCCAAGATTGAAGCTAAAGGTTTGACTGAGAGAGAATTTTTCATCTCTAAAGGGAGATATCTCACCTGTTCATCACAAAATGTTGGGTAACTGATTATAAAGGAAAATTACTTTAACTGGGATGTATGGAATCCAGCAATGCCATAATTTCCTTTATAAGGGAGGTGTCTTGAAGGAAGAAACTTTAACTCAGTGTAGAGCAATGCCATTTTTCCTTAGGAATCTTTCATGCTAAGAGAGGGACATTGGCTTGGATGTAAATAATCCAGAGGTTTGCAACTTATATCAATTAGATGAACGAAGAGATTTACCAGGATAAAAGAGGGATTGCAACTTGGCTTTTTGAATCAACAAGTGTGCCACTTACAACAATTATCTAGAAATTGGGTTTTTTATTGTCTGTTTTAATAGGTGATATACAGAGAAATGTCTTCCTACAGAGAGAACTCTTGATCTCCTCTGAAAGGATGATGATTTTTGTGTGCCTTGATCAAAGCCCAAGGTTGAAACTAAAAGATTGACTCTACTTAGGGAGTTTTATTTATGTCTTGTACAATGCCCAAGATTGAGGCTGAAAAGAGATTGACTCCACTGGGGAGGTTTTATCTGTCTTGTACAAAGCCCAAGATTGAGGCTGAAAAGAGATTGACTCCATTGGGGAGGTTTTATCTATCTTGTACAAAGCCCAAGATTGAGGCTGAAAGATTGACTCTGCTGAGGAAAATCATTATACAAAGCCTAAGAGGAGGCTGGCTGAGGAAATTTTTATGTGAAGCCTAAGAGGAGACTAGCTTATGCTGAGGATTGTTGAAATCCAGAGACAGGTCCGATATGTGTTGGGGAATCAATCTTACTGGGGATTGAAGGAGATTTGAAATATTAGATGCCCTGAGGCTCTGATTTTGTTAGGGTTTTATTGATGGTAAATTGACCCTGACTGGGATTTTTAAGGTGAAGGTTTGAACCTTGAGTTTGAAAACCTATGGAGGTTTCAAACTCTGCTGGAGATTAGTGTGTTGATGAAATAATCAGGGTTTTTCCCTGTGTTTTTAGGAAACTTGAGGGTTTTTGTGAGATCCAAAAGGAGATGAGACTTTCCAAGTCTACTAGTATGAAGAGGTTGACTCTTAACTGGAGGATGATCTTTGTATGATGCCCAAGAGGAGGTTGTTGGTTTAAGGGGTGAGAATCAACCCTATGATGGTCTGATGTTTTGGAATTCTGACTCTCCGGAGGATTGAACTAGTAGAGATGACTAAGTTTTGTCCTATACCTGTAGGAGGTCTATAGGTCCTTGTACTAAGCCCAAGAGGAGGCTGAGAACTTCTATGAAGCCTGAGGGTCCTTGTACTAAGCCCAAGAAGAGGCTGGGGATGCTTTTAGGAAGCTTGTGGGTCAGAGCCAAAGAAAAGGTCAAAAACGATTTCACGGGAATAAGTCATTTCTTTGTAGAACAGTTCTAAGGTTTTAAGAAATTAAAAAGAGGTTTCATCGGGAATTATTCCTCTTTAGGGAATTGAATTTCTTGTACTCATATATTTCTAAATTTGGACAGTCTTGAGAAAAGTTTCACCGGGAATAATGCATTTCTCTGTCCCATATTGTATAAGCCCAAGAGGAGGCAAGACTGTATCTAGAATTTCCTATGGGGAACTAATTTTGACTGTGTTTGAAAGAGTAACCACTGGTTTGATCTAAACCTAGACCTAATTGTTGGGGAAAACTCTAAGCAAGTATACACAAGCATATATATATATATATATATATATATATATAGATGAAATATATAAACAAGTATATATTAAAGAGATAGTGGAACTTACAATTGTGTAAGCCCAAGCATAGTAACTATAGCTGTATGGTTAGTCATTCAAGAAAATGAAGAAAGTTTTGATGATATTTTGAGTTTGAATTTGAATAAAAAAGAAAGTTGGTTTAAAAAGAAGTTTGGGGCTTATACTCAAGGAGATGCCGAGATGAATTCTTTTGAAAAGGCGACGATCGCGTCAGTAGTTTTGAAAATCACAGAGGGACTTATACATTGACTGAGGCCCAAATTATTCTATTTACAAAGAGATGGGTCTTACACTCTATTCGAATCCCAAAATTGTTATTTTTGTACAAGAGTTGGGGCTTACAACTCAAGGAGATGCCCAGATGAAAAATAGTGATCGAACCGTTAATTTGAAAATCGCATCGGGACTTACACAATGACTGAGGGCCAATTTATTTTTGTACAAAAAGGATTGGGTCTTACACTCTATTAGAGGCCCAAAAGTGTTTGAAAAAGAAGAAAAATGGGACTTACAACTAAAGGGAGGCCCAAATGAAAATTGTTTTGAAAATGGCAATCGCGCGGAGATTTTTAAAATCGTATCGGGACTTATACAATGACTGAGGCCCAAAAAGGTTTATTTGCAAAGGGACGGGACTTACATTCTACCAAGAGGCCCAAAAATATTTTGAAAAATGTTTGTGAAGGTGAAAACAACCAAAACCCTAATTTGATTTCAAAATGCATTTTAATTTGAATAAAAATTAATTAAAATGATCAAAATTATCAAACATGTATGAAAAACAAGTTGTGATCTTGGATTAATGTTTGAAAAATTATGTTTTATCCATAGAATGATTTGAAAATCATTTGAATTTGAGAAATCAAAAGAAAGAAATATTTTTAAATGCTTAAAAACAAATAAAAAATGAATTCTTTACAAAAATATTAAATATATAAAATGAATAATATTTTTGTGAAATTTTTGTAGAATAAAATATTTTAACATTTTTGTGAATTTTGAAAATAAAGAATCAACCAAAAATAAGTAAAATTGAAGGAGAAATTAATTTTTGAAGTTGTAAAGAAATTGTAAAGAAAATGTGAAGAAATTAAGTGGTAAAAAGAAGAGATGACCCTCCCAAGGTTTGAACCCATACCCTTAGGGTGGAGGGTTCAAAATTTACCAACTGAGCTATGTTCCTATGGTGATAGAGAATGAGAGGGAGTGAGTAATATGTGAAAAATCCTTTGAAAATGGTTTAAAAAATAAAACCAAAAGGTCTGGGGCGAGGGGGATTCGAACCCTAGACCTTGAACACGCTCATACACAAATACTAGTGTTTCCACTAGGGCGTAATTCCAATTCAAGTATTATATTGGTAATGAAATAATATATAGTAAGTTTGGTTTTAAAAACCTGAAAATGGCGCCATGGCCATCTTCTTCCTTGGACCATCTTTAGAGTTGCAAAATCAAATCTATCTCCTTCGTTTCTCAACCATTTTGAAAGATGTAAAAATGAAACTCGTTCGTTTTTTGACAAGGAATTGAATGGTTCTTTTCAATTTTATTTATTTTAAGTGTATCAAGAGATACTATGCTATAATCAGATGAACCCTAAAAAATCCAAGAACTACATGAAATCTTATACACGCAAGATAAATAATAATTAATTGAGGGTTATCATTCTATGAACATCCAGAAACACATTGGTAACTTGAAAACATATTTATGATGCATGCATTATAGATTTTGAAAGTTAAAGGCTTACCTCTGCAAGAAGGAATCGAATTCTATTGTAGAGGTGTTACAGAAGTGAAAAAATGACCTGGATAGCTTCCTTAGGCCTCAAGGAATGTGTTTATATGATTGGAATGACTTGAATTCCTCTGAATTGAGTAGCTCGAATCCAACTGCATCTTATTGTGTATTTTGAGAAAATGGTATATGACTTAGTGATCCTGATGTTACATATGAGATGTAAGGGCTTGGATCACTTCCACATAGTGTATATAAAGTGTTTGAATGCTTGGTTTAGACAGAATTGCTCTGATTTGAGAATTCCAAACTTTCACTCTTTAAGGACTTAGAATTTGGCAAGAAAGAGGATTGGTGAGAAAACAAGCATTGTGGTTGTTTTGGTGTGTTCTGAATGAAGCAATGTGACCTCTATTAATAGTAGAGGAGGTTTGTCTTGGAGGAATAGTGCTGGCTTGAAGATTGGCTTGAATTCAAAAGTTTTGGCAAGATGTATCATTGCCCCCCACACAAGGTACTATAGCCCTCCACATGGCTAGCTTTTCTTTTGACTCAATCCACATTCCTAAGATTCTTTTATTGTTTTTTATAGGAGCATATTTACTGAAAAGAGTCCTTTTGTTGAATGTGCACTATTGCACATAAATGCCATTTTGAATTCAAGGCACAAGGTGACAAAACCTATCATGCCATTTGAGATTTCCTTGACTCCTTGGTCCAACCTTGCAGGTTTATGGTGATTCATCTGTTATACAGTGAATGTGAGTGGTTTTGATCATTACTCTGGATAAAAAGAATCGTGGCAAGCAAGAAATGTCCAAAACAGTCTTGTAGACAGTTTGCAGCAAGGCATGTTGGACAGTCCATATCTTCTTGCTCAAATGGAGTTTGATGATGTTCTGATACTCTTTGGAAAACTTGTATATCCTACTTTAACTTTGATGTCCAACATTGGTCTTGAATCAACTTAGATCATGGTAAAAAATGGTCTCAAAGTTGGTGAAAAACCAAAACAAATTCTGTCCCAAAATTGTCACTAAGTGTTGGAAAAAGTGGTCATTTCCATATTTTTGTGATTTTGATCAATCCATAACTCAAAATCCATGATGATTTGGAATCTGATGTAGTTGACAATTTTGAAGTATGACATGTGAACTTTCATTTGAGCTTTGGATGTAAGCAAATGGATTTGTGGTTTAGGAGTTATGGTCTAGCAAAGTTGGTACCAAATCCATTTTGTTCCATAACTTAGAAAAATTTAAGTTTCTTAAGGTTGCCCCTTTTGCAAGTAACCCTATTTTTCTTGATTTTTCTTGATGGATGATGATCAAAACCATGCATTAACATTGTTTTTGACTTAGGGGAGTCACATTTGTGAAAAAAAATTCAAAAAGTCAAACTTGATTTTGGGCACAGTTGACTTTTTATCAGATGAAGTCCAAACTGTGTGATCTTCTATACAATCAAGTTTTTGACCTAAATCAAACCTAATGAATTTCATAGGTGTTTTAGGGTGTCTTGAATCATGTCCCAAGGTTTGGGAACATGTCTTGGCCCAAAGTCAAAGGTATAGTTGACTTTTTCTTCAAAACCCTAATTTTGGTCCAGATGAATTTGAAACTTGTGAATCAAGCTTTTTGGATCAATCCATTGTTGTAAATGGATCAATGTAGTGTATTTGAGGCCCTCAAATCATGTCTTTCCTCAAAAGTCAACTTAAGGGTGAATTAGGTCAAGAAACCCTAATTCCTGATTTTTTATTAATGCCCCCTCTGAGGCCATTTTGACTTGATGATGGGAATCATAAGGTTCCTTTGAGCATTTTGGATCATGTTTTGAAGTATTGGCTCATACCCAGAGGAAAATTTTCATCTGGAGGCCTTGGTCAACCTAAACCCTAATTTTGTGACACTAGCGATCTTGAGGCTTGATCCACTTGGAATGTTGCAACCTTGTGCTTGATTCTTGATATGGGAGACCTCTTAATCCTTCATGGGTGTTTGAGAGGTTAGACAAGTTTAAGATCATGTCAATTCTTGATGGATCTTTTGTCTAAATGCTCTGAGAGGGCTCAAAACCCTAATTCTTGATTGTAGTGAAAACTCAACAATCCTTGAGAAGATTGATGAGGTATGATGGTACATCCATATTGTGGTGATGATTTACACAATGATGGGAAATCTTGGTGGTCAAAGTTTGGGGTATGACAATCCCAAATACACATTTCAATATGCTTTTATCACTAACCTTGTTTAATAATTGATTAGGAACTTTGTAAGAGTTCACTATATGTTAGAACAGGTTATCAGAAGATATGTTCAAGAAACAAGAAGAATGTTCTAAATGAGTTTGCTCTGATACAATACATGATTCAAATTGATCTTGACCATTTATTAATCAAAAGAAAAAGAACAATCTGAAAGAACGTCTGTGAGTGCTCTGATACCTCAGGCTTGTCAGAAGTTGTGAACTCTCTAAAAGCATGGTAGCTAGACTCTAGTACCTCTAAGATTGTGGACCTTATGGATAATATAAATGGTCATCCAGAAAATGTTCAAGTTGTGAACCTTCTATTGACATTTTGATTAATGCACCTTCTGGTTACATGCTCAAAATATTAAAAGAATCTTTCTTATATACATGATACGAAGCATCAATGAGCTTATAAATCAGGTTCTGATTACGTTAATCGCGTTCTGATAACAAGCCAGGTTTCACTACTACAAAACGCATAAACAACGACGCCATGCTCACAACGCTTCATCCCTACACCGTTGTGACATATCTAAACTAAGGCGCAGTTGTATTTTATTTGTTTATTGAATAAAAATTATCTGTTTATAACAACGGTTGATAAACCAACCGTGGTGATTATCTATATATAATAACGGTTGATAAATCAACCGTGGTGATACCATCAAGCTTTCATGTGTTCGAACCTCAGCTCCATCATATATATTATTCCTTTTATGTTAAAGCGCGCCTTTTCTTTTTTATTTACTTTTAATTAAAAAAATTAAAATTTATGACAACGGTTATTTATTTACACCGTTGTGATATATTTTGTATGTTTTTTAAATTTTTAATTCTAAATATAACTCTCTGGCACTTTAATATGAAATTTCATTATGAAAATAATATATCATAACGGTTCAGAATGTTGATCGTCGCAGTAGCTGTTCAATATTCTCCAAGCTAGCTAGTCTCATTGTCTCTTCAATATCCTTTTTTCCATTGAAAATAGAAACCATACGAAACGTTACACGATTTCAACCCTAAACCCTAACGTTCAATACTGTGAAACAATACACGATTTCAACCAAAGCTTGCATCATCAGTATCCATTCTTCATCGTGTTGTTGTCATTTTCGTCATCATCGTCACGATCGTGAAGAAAATAGAAGATTACTCACCTACCAACACTGTCGTCATCATCGTCACCATCGAGAAAGAAGATAACAACAACACCGTCGTTGTCGTAAGGAAGGAAGACAACAACAACACCAACACCAACATCGTTTACTTAGTCGTCACGTTTAGGGTACGTAAAATATTTTCCACATGCATCTACAGTAAACTCATTTGCCATTGTTGTTCATTTTTTTGTTGTTTTTGAACATAGATGTCGACCTTGTCGAGTTCTACATCTGGAAGCAGTGAAGATGCTCAAACGATTGAGTGTTCTGCGAATACAACTCAAATGATTGATACTCAATCGAAAAGAGCACAAAGAGGTGTCACAATGATGCCCCAATTTACATCAGTCTACAACTTATCTGGTGTAAAAATTCCGATCGAGTTTGATTCGCACTACAGATTAGTGGACTGTCCACATTAAGCTACTTTTAGAAGTTATGTTGCATTCCTTGCACGTAGCAAAGTCAGTATACTGATTGATGATTGGAGAGAAGTGGATGTTAATCTCAAAGACAGCATATGGACCGACGTTAAGGTATTTCATACTATAATTTTCATATATTTGATATCACTACCTATAGTTTCTAATTCATACTTATATATTGATTTAATGTAGTTGAATTTTGAGTTTACCGATGACTCAAAATTGAAAATAAAGTGGATAACTTATGCCGGTGTTCATTGGAGGGGATTTAAGTCACGGCTCATGGCTGACTACATTACGAAGCCTAAGAGCAGTCTTCAACCTCCATGGATTCGCTATAGTTTTTTATCGAAGAAGGTGTGGCACAAGTTTGCGAAGAAACGTCGTTCTGAGGAATTCAAGGTTAGTACTAGTCTTATGTAACTTATAATGTTATGCTAATGAGTTATAGATACTAATCATACACATTTTTTACTATGTTAATAACAGGCTAAAAGCAAAGTAGGAATTCAGAACAAGGCGAAAAACATGTACCCCCATAGATTGTCTCGTGGGGGTTACACGAAACTTGAGAAGAGGATAATGCAGGAAAAACAACAAGAAGAAGGAGATGGTGACATTCCATCTCCACCTTCAAGACATGAGAAATGGAAGGGGCTCGATTAAGACCTAATGGAGAGTACACCTCTGAGGCTTCAAGAGTAGTTGTTGAGAAAATTGTAAGTATATGTTTTGTTTAAATGCGTTTGCTTATGTAAGTTGCTCATGAGTTGTTATTTAAGTACGTTTGCTTATGTAAGTTGCTCATGAGTTGTTATTTAAATGTGTTTGCTTATGTAAGTTGCTCATGTTGTGTAGGATAATTTGGTTGTGGTGGCCCGTGAAGGCACATTTATTCCGGAACCATGACATGACATATTAGTCGAAGCTATCGGAACAGCTGAGCATGGAGGTCGTGTCCGTGGTGTTGGAGATGGTGTCGGCTTGAGGTCATACTTTGGACCTCAAAGAAGAAGCACCTAAATGGCTGAATTTCTCGCTCAACGACAAAAGATTGAGAATGTTGAGAAGTAATTGGCAGAGCAAAGGAGGTTGTTTGAAGAGGAGAGGGAAAAAAGGGAGAAAGAAGTGGAAAAGTTACAAGAGTTGTATTCGGTATGTGTCGTAAATCGCGCTTATTTTTGAAAGATATATATTGTATGTTCTAATTGAATATATTGTGCTTATTTTTGTTTTATGTTCTAATTGAATGTTATGATGTAGAGATTAAGTGAAAGCCTCGAACAACGAACTAATAATCAAGATCATCGTTGTGTTGGTGATGATCAAACTCCAAGTAAAAGTGTCGTAAATCACGCTTCTACAAAAGGAAGTAATTGTACAGCCCCTCCCCCTGTAGATAACCGCAATGGGATATTAGACCCTAGACCAAATGAAATAACAAGTTTATACTTGTCCATTTCAACAACAGATCTTGCGCAAGCTCTCCCGCTAGAACATTGCCCGAAATTGGATTTAGTGTACTACACTCCTGAAGATGTGAGGGATTTTCTCGCAGGATTTAAGTGGCTTGACATAGCTATTTTGCAAATTTGGTGCACGTAAGTATATAGTCGAATATACATGTCATTATAGAACATTATAATTTTTTGTATTTTCTCCCTTAATTTATTCATTTTCTTTGACCATTTAGGTACATTCACCGTGTTTGTATAGAATTGAATAAATCAAGTACCTATGAAATCTTGGATCCAAATTTTATTTCTTGGGCGTATAATGATAAAAATATCAGAGAAAAGTACTTGAAAAGCCGGCTAAATGACGGATGAAAAGAATGTTACCTTGCTCCATTCCTCTGTGGGTTAGTATTGTTGTAATTTATTTCTATATTCTATATTAAGTTTTGTTTAAGTAACAACTATATATATATATATATATATATATATATATTCTAGTGTTCATTCAGTGGTCATTGGCAATTGATCATAATATCGTTTAGGACAAATACGGTGACATTACTGTGTTCCTTGTGTAACGCCCCAATTTGTTTAATTGTATTTATTTATTTCATTTATGTGAATTTTGTGAAATGTGTGAATTTATTGTATTTTACCTGCTAATTGAGTTAATTGGTTAATTTCTATGATAGATAAAATATTTGCATTAAATTATAATTTCTTCTCAACTTTTATTTCCCGAAATATATTTCATCGGTATGTTTATGTTTTATCGCATTTTGAGAGCGTTTGGGAGATATTTGAGCTGAGGGGTATTTTGGGCATTTGGGTAGTAGATATTTTATAAATAGAAAGTGGAGAGAAAAAGAGAGGAAAGAAAAAGAAAAGAAAGAGAAGGGAAGAGAAAGGAGAAGAAAGAAAGAGAGAAGAGGAGAAAGAGGAAAAAAGTGAAGATTCATCCGTTTCAATCGCGATTAATCGAGTAAGGGTGAGAAGTTTTAATTATATCTTGCTTGTGTATGTATATGTGTATGTTTTCTTAGATTGTTTTGGATATTCTCTTATAGTTTTCATTTTAGGTCGAAATGGTAAAAATGGTTAGAAATCGATGTTTTCACAAACGAAAGTCGGAATAAATCGCGTAGTAGAGTCGTGTGATGTTGGGTCGTGTTTTAGCGTGATCGTTTGATTGAATTGAGTCGAATTTGTAACTTTTGCGTTTTTGATATATATCGATGTTTTTGTGCAAATTGATGTTGTGATCGAGTAAGAGTGTTTGGATATGTCTGGGAACATTGGTATAGGTTGATATTTAATCGGAAATGGTTGTTGGTGTGTTTTCGAGTGGTTTTGACCGAGTTTGGAATTGGGTTAAATTGATAAAACTATGTGTTAAAATATTTCAACCGTGAAAATGTGTTGGATGGCTTGTTAATGGTGAAAATATTGTAGTACGTCGAATTCTGAGATCGCAGCTTTTTACGGAATCGAAAACGGATGTCTGGAAGTCTAAAAATGGTGTTTTTAAGGCTGAAATCGCAGCAGGTTTCGCGCTTAGCGCGCAGTCTGGACAAAAATGAAAAATTTCAAAACTTCAAAAATTCATAACTTTTGATCCGTAAGTCCGTTTTGGTCCCGGTCCGAAGCGTTGGAAAACTAATGAAATATTCTTTCTATTAAAAATAGTTTGGATGGTAAAATATGATTTAATTAATTCGTGTTTTTTGAAAAATAGTCGGGTTGTCGGGTTTTTATCCCGTTAATTGTGTGCGATTGATGTGTTATCATGCTATATGCTTTTGTTATGTAACGTGTAGCTTGTGTGCTGTTATATGATGTGAATATACATGATGGAATGTTGTGATGATGGTTTGTGGCCTTATGGCAAATATGTGCATTGTTTTGGATTAGACCTCGATGCGTGATTAATGATGTTGTTGTGTGGTAAAATACATTGTTTGATTGAATATCAATGTATGTTGTTATGATGTATTGTGGGTCGCCTTTATGGTGTGAATCCCTTGTGGAAGTAATTGTGATTGTATGATTGTTGTGGTTTGTGGGTTGTGATGATATGCATTGTTTATGTGAAATTTCAATGTATGTTGTTTGGTGGCCTTTATGGTTTGAAATGCATTGTTTGAATTGATTTGCAATGCATGAATGTGATGAGGTTGATTAACTCATATGGTTGACTTGTGAGTGTATGGAATTGATGAGTTGAAATATATGCATGATTATGGTTGCATATATGTGTGAAGATGCATTTGATTGTCATGTGTCATTGTATGCCAAGCATCATGATATGCATCTTGTGCGATCGTGTGCCCATGTGGGGTGTGAGCGATCGGATCGTGTGCCCATGTGGGGTGTGAGCGATCCATAAATGTCGTGTGCCCATATGGGGTGTGAGCGACGGATTGGTTCTAGAGGGAATCCGCTATAACGTCGTGTGTCCATGTGGGGTGTGAGCGATGATTATAGACAATCGTGTGCCCATGTGGGGTGTGAGCGATCGGGTCGTGTGCCCGTGTGGGGTGTGAGCGATCCATAAATGTCGTGTACCCGTGTGGGGTGTGAGCGACGGGGAACATCGTATACCCGACGGGGAGTTACAGTGATGTAACGAGCGATGGTCCCAGCAGAGTTCCTGAGTGAACTAGTGATGAGAAACATTGGAAGTCGGTACCGCATGGCATTTGCATAGAGTCGTTGTGTCGGTCTCTGTGCATTTGCATAAATCATGGATGCATTATGTGTGGAAAATCATGATTTGATTGATTATGTGTGAGAATTGTGAATGGATGCATTATGTGTGGAAAATCATGAATGGATTGATTATGTGTGGAAAATCATGAATGGATTGACTATGTGTTAAGTTTGTGATAGCATTGGTGAATTGATGTGCATATGTGATAAATGCATGAATTATGGATAAAATGAAATATGTATAGACATGCTATGTGATGTAGTGATGTGTTTCCATATGTCATAACTTTGGTGTGTATTATGTGTGAATGTGTTATTATGTTGGTATAATTGATATATGCTATATGTATTGCATGTGATGCGTGTGGTGAGAATAACTATGCATGTATGTGTTTTTGCATATTATTATGCAATCTTGATTTAGTTGTTATTTCTCACCCTTCTGCTGTTTTATAATGCTCTATGAGGCATTGCAGATTAGAGTTGCTGGAGGTCTTTTCGTGAAGATTAGCCCTCCGTTCTGTTGCCGGTCTTGGTGTCTGCTCTGATACGTAGCATGGGAGTCGGGGAACGATTATATATATTTATGTATACATTTCTTGAATGTATTTTGTAGTACTTTTGTATATATAGTTGATGTTCTAAAATGATTTATTTTGTAAAACAAGTCGGTTATGGATCTTTCCGCTTTATTCCATAATTGACCTTTCCCTTTAGATGGAAAAAGTTTCCCGTTAATGATTTTCTCTATTATGTGTTATGTATCAAATGATTGAGCAGGGATTGTGTTTTCTTACTTTAAAATGTGGCATCCTTGTTTCTGTCGAAAAAATAAATTTTTAGTTACTCTGATTTATTTATGTATTATTTATTCGCGATGGGAATTGGGGTGTTACATTAGTGGTATCAGAGCAGGTCGGTCCGTCCGGCCAAGTTGTTGAGTCAGTTTGTGCGACAGTTGTCCCTTAGTACGTGATAGGTGTGTGAAACACTGTCAGTACTTTCTGGTTTTTCTATTCCGTTGTCTGCAGGAGTTAGAATGAGATAAGTGGGGGAGAAGCTGGTACTTCTCCATGTTGCTTTAGGTGTGGAGCGCTGGCTCAGTGTGTTGTAAATTGCAAGATTGTAAGTGTTGTTTGGAGAGTGTTTGAAATTCTGGTATCAGATGTGTGATGTTAAGGTGCGATGTCACAACAACACACTCTGCACAATAGACAGCAATAACAGTAACAAAGCAACACAAAGAATTGTTCACCCAGTTCGGTCTAACTACCTACGTCTGGGGGCTACCAAGCCAGGGATGAAATTCACTACTTGTAGAATTAATTTACAGACTCAACAACCCAGTTGACAATCTCCTAAACTTAATTCCTACTAGTGACTTTCTACCTAAGAACCCACTTAGATATGAGAACACTACTCAATCCCTAAAACACTTCAAAGAACAACCTCTTTGAGAAACCTTGATCCTGCTTCACAGCTTTGATCAAGTAACAACTCTCTATTGCTTCACAGCTTCTAAGAGAGGACAGAATACGACTCAGCAATTCACCCTAGAATTCTGGTTATACAACTCGAACAAAATACTCAAGACACTCAGCCTATGCTCTTGATATTCTCTCTCTATTTCTGTACTTTTTCCTTTGGTCTTGTGCGCTTTATATAGCTCCTTGAATTGGTCTTGGACTTGCTACAATATCTCGCCAGATTTGTTATTTAAAACTGAATATTTAAAACAGATTTTCTCCTAAAATCTTTTTAAATCTTCAACCTTTTAAATCTCCTTCAAATCTGCACCAGATCTCCTTTGCAGCAGAAAACATCTATCCCAAGATATTCGCATCCAATGAGACAGCTTGCTCTCCATAATTCCAGCTAATACGCAACCCTAACAACATCACAACCTAATGTTATTAATTCTGCAGATCTAATGTCACAACATCGCCATGTGACATCAGACATCCAACTTCAACAAATTAATTACTTAACACAACCCAGTGTTAAATCTCAATGTTGCAACATCAGAACCTTGACATCAACATTGAATATACTTTGTTTTACCAAAATTCCAGCCAATCCAAGAACTAACAATCTCCCCCTTTGGCTAATTTTGGCTAAAACAATCTCTGCACCTTCAGAGACTTCAGCAGCGGAAAAACTTCAATCAACAATCTTGAAACCTCCAATCAGCAGCATCAGTAGTAACATCTTTTCTTCACAGAACTCTGCTGCTCAAATAAAAACTTCAGCATATATCATTATACTGCAAAACAGCTACAGCTGCACACAATTCAACATTAGCAACATCTTTAATTTACTTCAGCATCTAGCACAAAAACTCTGTGGCAGCACCATCTTCAACAGCAACAATTTTGCTCATATTTCAACAATGTTGCTCCCCCTCAATCTTCAACACTGCTGCTCATATTTCATTATTAGCAGTAATGAGCACTCCTCCTTAATATCAATTACTCCCCCTTAATATCTGCATCACATTATCAGCATTTGGCATTCTTTCTTTGGCTACTTCTCCCCCTTTTTAGCCACAATTAGACAAGCTTCAACCAGAAGCCCTATTAACTACAGTCAGTACACCCTAGCTCTCATTGTTAGCCTCACAGTTAGCAACCAGGCAAAACAAATCATAGAATGAAAAACATAAAAAGTGCATAGAACAACACAAAATTCAAATTACAAAACCTGCACATTAAGCGCTGAAACAAGACAGAAAATAAATTAAGACTACTAATCAAGAGAAATAATACAAGCATTAATCATCTGTGCTGAGATCGTCATCTTCTTTTGGACTGTCATTGTCAGACTCATCTGTCTTATCAGCAACTACATTCTCACTTTCTTTTTCCTTCATCTTCAGGGACATAAGTAATTTTTTAAACTTGTCTTTCCTTTCAGTGTTTACTCTGATGACTTCCTCTAGTTCTTTGCAGGCTTCCTCCAGTTCAGAAATCATATCAGTCTTGACATGAGTATGATTAGTAGATGTTGAGGCAGATGCTTTGACATTATCAGCAACATGTCTTCCTTTAAACAGCTTCTGATGAAACGACAATCCAGGCTTCCTTCTACTCACACTATCATCCTGATTAAGAATCCCAGGATGCTGAGACAGAATTATCCCACAAATGAGGGATGGAAATGCAATAGGCAATTTCACAGCTCTTATTGCAGCGTGCTTGATAGTCTGATTATAGATGTAAGAGCCATAATCAATTAGTTTCTTTCTTCCAATGGCATAAACTAATTTTCCCAGTCCAGCAGAAACAGAGGTCTTGTGGTTAGTGGTAACCCAGTTAACCGCACCTATTCTATGAAGTAGAGCATATTTCACACTGAATAAACTTGCTGACAACTTTCCTCTTGAAGGCCAAACTTCAACCTGACCAGCTGTGATCTCTTTGCAGATAGCATTATTAGAAACTTCTAATTCTCCATCATCTTCCTCACTTCTTCTTAAGTAGGCATTGATCACCTTAGGAGAGAACCAGACACACTTACCCCTGACGGTAACTCTTCTGAAGGTTAGGCTTTTGCTGTTATCAATAGACTCAGGGATATTCACTATAAATTCGCTGACCAGTCTATCATAGCACCTGGACAATCCTGACACAGTCCTTATGAGACCAGCAAACTTAATTAAATCTACAATTCCAGTAGATTCTAAGTCATCACCTACTAGATCTCTTTCCAGAGCTATCCTTCGTTGGCTCACACAGTTCCACATGGATGCACTTCTGACACAGTGAAATGAGATGTTATCAGGTACTTGATTAGCATCTCCTTTCATCACAGGGTTAATGTCTTGAACATCACACTCTGAATCTGATTCTTCCCTGATTCTCCTCTTCTTGCCAGACCTGGCAACGTTGCTCCACGACTTGGGAGAGTCTGCGACTGAAGTCCTTTTCTTATCCTTGACCATATCTTCATTAGGAAGGGACTCCACTCCTTTCCCTTTCCTAGCCTCACAGTCAGATGAGTCCTCAACATCTATAACCTCAACCTGATCCTTCACTTTACTCCTGTGACTTTCTTTCCTAGGGGACGATGTTCTAACATCAAAGATGACATCAGTATCATCAAGATCTTCTCCTTCAGCTTCTTGACTCACAGACAAGGCCAGTCTTTGAAGATTTTTGTCCTCACTTTGAATATCCACCTGTTCAGCAGGCATTTGCCTTAAAGGGACAGAAATCCCTTTCACACGTATTCCCTTCTCAAGGATTTTGGTGGCAATCTGCTCCAAATGCATGTCTACATCATACTTCTCCTCAACCGCATGAGAGGATGATGACCCAGTTTCAATTCTATTCATCTTGGTTGGGGGTTTAGAATTACCTGACTCGGGAAGTGCCATAGGAATGTGTTCTTTGTCAACCAACTCTTTGTCCGAAGAAACCCTAGTTCGTACATGTGCAGTTCTTTGAGAACCAGAGTTCTTGGATGGGGAAAACATCGCTCCTTTATAACAGACTAGGTTTAGAGAGGATTTTTCTATTTTGTTGAGGGAGACGAATCGTTGAGACGAGAACTCTTTGATAAATCTTGATGTAGAATCAATATGGTAAGGCGCCTGATTTTGAGTACCTCTTAAAGACCAATCACTAATGTTTTCCCTCCATAAAGACTTTCCTTTTAAACATTTAAAAGGATTCACATCAGAACTTGTTAACTTTGAGTGACCTTTCATCATCCTGACGTCATAGTCTGATGTTATAACATCAACTTGAGCATCATTAGTTGAATTACCTTCAAGAGAAATCCACTGATAGTAGTTATCTTTGGTTCTGACACCCTTCATAACAACCTAATTATGCTCATCAGAAACCACACACTCAACTTTGGTGTAGTTAACTTTGTACCCTTCATCACACAATTGGCTTATGCTGATCAAATTTGCATTTAGACCATTGACAAATAGAACATTATCAAGTTCAGGTCTACCATCACCTTCCATTTTTCCAACTCCTGCAACTACACCTTTCTTGCCATTCCCAAATATAACCTCATGAGAGGGACAATGACTGACTTCAACTATCAGAGTTCTGACTCCAGTCATATGCTTTGAACATCCACTGTCAAAGTACCATGTATCCTTATCAACTTGGTAACCTGAGGTGTGGGCTAAAAGACATTTCACCTTCTCCTTAGGAACCCATTGTTTAGCAACTTTAGGTCTGACCCCCTTGGGTTTGCTTTGAGGAGCAGATTGTGGATAACCATGCAATTTAAAACAAGAGTCCTACATATGTCCAAACCTTCCACAATAGAAGCATTTTACTCTGTCATCTCTAAAGTGGTTAAATATTTTGCCCCTTTGATGATAATGCTGTGGCTGCCACCCATAATGTCTTCTTCTTCCATAGTTGGAATATCGTCTTCTGTACTGATGTTGTCTTCTAGGCTGTCTCCTATGGTGATGAGGCTTCCTTCTTCCATAGTTATGAGGCACAACATTGTTGTATCTATATCCATAACCATACCAGTTTTCCTAATGTTGAGACACCTGATCAGACATATTCTGTTTCAACCTTGCAGCTTGCATGCTCTGGTCATATTGGGGAGGCATATACTGACTAGCTCCTTGAGGCTGCATCTTCCTCTGATGGGGACCATTCTTTTCCTCAACATTCTGAGGCTGTGAATGAGCATCCTTCTTAGGTGTAGGATCCTGTCTCTTTGTTTGAGACATTGGTTGGGACACCTCCTCCTTTGCTCCTAAAGTGCTTGCCACATATCCTATACCAGACTTATCACCTGCAACTTTTTCTGTCTGAAGGATCTTATCAAGTGTGTCTGTACCACAACTCAGCATCCTAATAGACTTGGTCATTTGATCAAGGTGAGCTCCAACTAGTACAACTTCATTTTCCAGATCAGCTTTTTCATTTTCTAGCTGAGCAATCTGTTGCTTGTGGCACTTGTTTTCTTGACAAATTTCAGCACTTTTTAAACACAGCTCTTGATAAGTAGATGCTAACTCCTCATAAGTTATTTCTCCATCACTAGAATCATCATCAGAAACAACAGCTCCTGTTAAAGCTCTAACATGCTTTGCTGACTCACCTTCACTTTCACTATCAGAGTCAGACCAGGAAACTGTCATGCCCTTCTTCTGCTTTTTCAAGAAGGTGGGACACTCTTTCTTGACATGTCCATACCCTTCACACTCAAAGCACTGAACTCCTTTATCTTGGGCAGTTTTCTCTTCATCCTTATCTTTTGACTTGCTGGTGTCAGAAGTTATGTTCTTGACATTAGGCCTGGAGTTATTATTCATTCTCTTGAACACTTTGTTGATCTGTCTTCCTAACATAACTATGGCCTGAGATAGATCCTCCTGGGATTCAGAACTCTTTCCTTTTACTTCTTCATCATTTGACACCAAGGCTATACTCTTTGGCTTCTTTTCTGGTTCTTCCTTATTCAACCCAAGCTCAAAAGTTTGAAGAGATCCAATGAGCTCATCTACTCTCATCTTGCTGATGTCTTGAGCTTCTTCAATAGCAGTGACCTTCATCTTGTACCTCTTAGGAAGGGACCTAAGAATCTTCCTTACAAGCTTTTCTTCAGACATTTTCTCTCGAAGAGCACTAGATGCATTGGCCAGCTCAAGAACACTCATGTGGAAGTCATGAATAGTCTCATCTTCCTTCATCTTCAGGCCTTCAAATTTAGATGTTAAAAGCTGAAGTCTTGACATCTTAACTCTAGATGTTCCTTCATGTGTAGCCTGCAAAATATCCCACGCTTCCTTAGCAACTTCATAAGTATTGATTAACCTGAAGATATTCTTATCCACTCCATTGAAGATTGCATTTAGAGCTTTGGAATTTCCAAGGGCAAGCTCATCTTCTTCCTTGGTCCACTCTTCTTCAGGTTTTGGCTTTGAGGTGCCTTCTTTATCTTTGCCAGCATCATCCTTCTCACACATGACAGGTGCTTTACACTCTTTAATAACAGCCTTCCAAGCCCTGTTGTCCAAGGATTTTAAGAAAGTGGTCATCCTTGGCTTCCAATAGTCATAATTGTATCCATCCAAAATAGGGGGTCTGTTGACGAATCCTCCAACTTCTTTGTCCATCTTTACACCAGAAAGTAACTTCCCTAGATCTCACCCATAGACAGACAAGATGCCTGCTCTGATACCAATTGAAATTCTGGTATCAAACGTGTGATGTTAAGGTGCGATGTCACAACAACACACTCTGCACAATGGACAGCAATAACAGTAACAAAGCAACACAAAGAATTGTTCACCCAGTTCGGTCTAACTACCTACGTCTGGGGGCTACCAAGCCAGGGATGAAATTCACTACTTGTAGAATTAATTTACAGACTCAACAACCCAGTTGACAATCTCCTAAATTTAATTCCTACTAGTGATTTTCTACCTAAGAACCCACTTAGATATGAGAACACTACTCAATCCCTAAAACACTTCAAAGAACAACCTCTTTGAGAAACCTTGATCCTGCTTCATAGCTTTGATCAAGTAACAACTCTCTATTGCTTCACAGCTTTTAAGAGAGGACAGAATACGACTCAGCAATTCACCCTAGAATTCTGGTTATACAACTTGAACAAAATACTCAAGACACTCAGCCTATGCTCTTGATCTTCTCTCTGTATTTCTGTACTTTTTCCATTGGTCTTGTGCGCTTTATATAGCTCCTTGAATTGGTCTTGGACTTGCTACAATATCTTGCCAGATTTGTTATTTAAAACAGAATATTTAAAACAGATTTTCTCCTAAAATCTTTTTAAATCTTCAACCTTTTAAATCTCCTACAAATCTGCACCAGATCTCCTTTGCAGCAGAAAATATCTATCCCAAGATATTCACATCCAATGAGACAGCTTGCTCTCCACAATTCCAGCTAATACGCAACCCTAACAACATCACAACCTGATGTTATTAATTCTGCAGATCTAATGTCACAACATCGCCATGTGACATCAGATATCCAACTTCAACAAATTAATTACTTAACACAGCCCAATGTTAAATCTCAATGTTGCAACATCAGCCCCTTGACATCAACATTGAATATACTTTGTTTTACCAAAATTCCAGCCAATCCAAGAACTAACAGTGTTGTTCCCGATTCCGGAGGGAATGCGGAGGTAAGGTATGTGTCGACTAACGATTTGTGCCTTAGGTAGTTTTGTGCATGAGATGCATGGAATGCTATTATAGTTTGGTAAAGACGGTTTATGCCCCATCATGATTGTCGGCTGTCTATTGACAAATTGAGGAACTGATCACCTTTAATCTGTTGTTGATAGTAGACGAAATTATGTTGGATGGAATAGACATGTCTTTTTGGCTTTGATAGTATGTGCAATGAATTGTTTGGAATTAAGGAAATGATTACGGATTGTTTTGTTGAGTCGATGAAGATTCTTATATTTGAAGGTGGGGCGGATTAGAGGTTTTGGTATGTTGGTCCAGTTGGGAAGTCTTTGAGAGAGAACGATTGGGTATCGTTAATGGTTGTTCTCAGAGAGTAAAGTGTGAACATAAATTTGACGAAGGTGAGGATTTGAGGTTTGGATCTGCTAAGTAAGTGGGAGAACTTGTAGGAGGTGAAACTCAGATGTTGTTATGTTGCGATGATAGTTTTCTAGAGATTGGCAGAAAGGCCACAGTGATGGGCTGCCAGTGGTGCGTGATTTTCAGATGGAATATTGGATGTTAGCATTTGAAGTACCCGGACTGATAGAGCAGTTGGAAGATTTACTGGAAAGGAGAATTGTGAAGCCAAGTGTGTCGTCTTGGACAACTCCAGTATTGTAAGTAATCAAAAAGGAGGATTGATTGAACGGAATAACAAGCATGATGTGTATATGATATTGAGACTTTGGAAAGCGAAACTTAGAGTTCTGGTGAGGTTTGGAGTCTTTGGAGTTTTAGAGCATTAATGGAAATCTTGAGAAAACCCTTATGTGTGGATGTAATATTGATATTAAGAGTTCCTTTTGTTGGGTTCTTGATACTTGTTTTGCTGTTTGGAATTGATTTGAGATGAAAATGGTGAATTTTGGGAAGGAAGGTCGAAGGGTTTATTTTTCTGAATATCGCAGTGCCCGCTCAGCGTGGTCTGCAGAATTTTGAACCTCTCCAACCCGAGAGCAGCGCGCTCAGCACGGGGCGGAGCCCGCTTAGCATGATTTGGGACTTCAAAAATAAAACTTGTTTCTTTTTCTAAAGTCCATAACTTTTGATTCGCAACTCAGACTGAGATGTTCTTTCTTGTAAAATGGTGTTGAGATTTAGTGGCCGATTTGATTGTGTCGTGAATTTGGATATGTTCGTAGTGTTTTTAATTGAGAATATTCAGATCTGTTATAAACTCAGAGGAAGAACATGTAGAGTGTTTGAGAATTGACTTACAAGTGTTGAAAGGAGACAACGTGTTATGTTAAGTTATTCAAGTGAGAATTTGGCTTGAAAAGGGTTAGTTTTCTTGGATATGTTATTTCTGATGATGGTATTGTTATGGATCCATCGGAGGTGGATGTAGTTCTACATGAGAGGCTCCGAAGTCGGTTAAGGTGATTAGAAACTTTTTGGACTTTAGTTGGTTATTACCGGAGGTTATGGAAGGTTTTTCCAAGTTAGTATTTTCGTTACTTCGGTTGACTTGCAAAGGGTAAGTTGTTTGCTTTGGATGTTCATTGTGGGGGAAGTTTGAGAGGGTTAAAGTAGAAATTATCTACAGCTTCAGTTTTGATTCTGTGTGATCCTAATAAACCGTTTGTGAGGTATTGTGATGTGTCTTTGATGAG
This sequence comes from Lathyrus tuberosus, assembly GCA_022829125.1. NCBI lineage: Eukaryota > Viridiplantae > Streptophyta > Magnoliopsida > Fabales > Fabaceae > Lathyrus > Lathyrus tuberosus. The sequence continues at coordinate 739,141 of JALAZF010000702.1, forward strand.
TTTAGTCAGTGTGTTAATGCAAGAGGGTAAAGTCGTAGCTTATGCTTTACGACAATTGAGGATTCATAATAGGATCTATACTATTCAGGATTTGGAATTGGTTGCGGTTGTATTGTGTTGGAAATTTGGAGGTATTATCTTTATGGTTCTAGGTTCGAAGAATTTGGTCATCGCGAGAGTTCAGAGTACCTGTTTGGTCGAAAGGAATATAGTACGAGACAACGAGGATGGTTGGAATTTGTGAAGAGTTATGCCTTTAGCTGGAGTTATCCTATTAGTAAAGTTAATGTTGTGCGTGATGAGTTAAGTCGAAAGTTTTTATACATGTTTGTTTTGATGGTTAAAGAGTGGGAACTTTTGGGAGAATTTAGAGATTTGGGTTGGTATGTGAATTGACATCTGATAGTGTGAAGTGGAGAATATTAAAAGTGAACAGTGATTTTGGTGAATATGAGAAAGAGTTAGACTTTGGACGTGGAATTGGTAGTTTTGATGGTTACGAGTAATCAGAGTACGCAGCGAAAGTGTGATATGGCACAATTCGTATATGCATGTGTGACTTGCAAGAGTTCAAAGGTTTAACGGTAGGATGATGAGACCATTGGGCGTTTCTGAAAGGAAGTGTTAGGTGAAAGGTTTAAACATTATTCATGGGCTACTATGTAGATGAATGTTTTGGTTATATGTTCGATTGGGAATCGTGGCATTATTGTAATAAGGTTGTGTGACAAGGATGTTGGTATTCTGGTTTTGTAGAGGTTGTGGAATCGATGTTGTGTCGTGGAACTTGTGTTCTTGTTTGTGTTGTTGCCTTGTTTATATCGTGTTGGCTCTAGGGAGAGTAGCTAATTCCTTGTGGTGAATTAGAGGAGTGTTACTTCGGTGATGGTAACGATCTTGTTGTGTTTTGGTTCAAGAGTGAACCTGTGTGTTCGTAACTTGGGTATTCTTTGAGTCGTGAGTTGGTCGTCAAGTGCATTGTATGGGCTTTGCATCTTGTCGTGTCGTTGTAGTTGTCGTCGTTGTCGTGTCGTTGTAGTAGTTGTTGTTGGCGAGGTGGGTTGTCAGTTGTGTTATTCGTGGTGTGCCTAGTGTTGGCATGTTAGTTGGTTAGTCGGATGCGGGAGTCGTATCCGGAGTTGTTCGTCTCAGTTATATTTTCGAGGACGAAAATGTCTAAGTGGGGGAGAGTTGTAACGCCCCAATTTGTTTAATTGTATTTATTTATTTCATTTATGTGAATTTTGTGAAATGTGTGAATTTATTGTATTTTACCTGCTAATTGAGTTAATTGGTTAATTTCTATGATAGATAAAATATTTGCATTAAATTATAATTTATTCTCAACTTTTATTTCCCATAATATATTTCATCGGTATGTTTATGTTTTATCGCATTTTGAGAGTGTTTGGGAGATATTTGAGCTGAGGCGTATTTTGGTCATTTGGGTAGGAGATATTTTATAAATAGAAAGTGGAGAGAAAAAGAGAGGAAAGAAAAAGAAAAGAAAGAGAAGGGAAGAGAAAGGAGAAGAAAGAAAGAGAGAAGAGGAGAAAGAGGAAAAAAGTGAAGATTCATCCGTTTCAATCGCGATTAATCGGGTAAGGGTGAGAAGTTTCAATTATATCTTGCTTGTGTATGTATATGTGTATGTTTTCTTAGATTGTTTTGGATATTCTCTTATAGTTTTTATTTTAGGTCGAAATGGTAAAAATTGTTAGAAATAGATGTTTTCACGGACGAAAGTCGGAATAAATCGTGTAGTAGAGTCGTGTGATGTTGGGTCACTTTTTAGCGTGATCGTTTGATTGAATTGAGTCGAATTTGTAACTTTTGCATTTTTGATATATATCGATGTTTTTGTGCAAATTGATGTTGTGATCGAGTAAGAGTGTTTGGTTATGTCTGGGAACATTGGTATAGGTTGATATTTAATCGGAAATGGTTGTTGGTGTGTTTTCGAGTTGTTTTGACCGAGTTTGGAATTGGGTTAAATTGATAAAACTATATGTCAAAATATTTCAACCGTGAAAATGTGTTGGATGGCTTGTTAATGGTGAAAATATTGTAGTACGTCGAATTCTGAGATCGCAGCTTTTTACGGAATCGAAAACGGATGTCCAGAAGTCTAAAAATGGTGTTTTTAAGGCTGAAATCGCAGCAGGTTTCGCGCTCAGCGTGCAGTCTGCGCGCTCAGCGTGGTCTGGGCAAAAATGAAAAATTTCAAAACTTCAAAAATTCATAACTTTTGATCCGTAAGTCCGTTTTGGTCCCTGTTCGAAGCGTTGGAAAGCTAATGAAATATTATTTCTATTAAAAATGGTTTGGAGGGTAAAAGATGATTTAATTAATTCGTGTTTTTTTGAAAAATAGTCGGGTTGTCGGGTTTTTATCGCGTTAATTATGTGTGATTGATGTGTTATCATGCTATATGCTTTTGTTATGTAACGTGTAGCTTGTGTGCTGAAATATGATGTGAATATACATGATGAAATGTTGTGATGATGGTTTGTGGCCTTAAGGAAAATATGTGCATTGTTTTGGATTAGACCTCGATGCGTGATTAATGATGTTGTTGTGTGGTAAAATACATTGTTTGATTGAATATCAATGTATGTTGTTATGATGTATTGTGGGTCGCCTTTATGGTGTGAATCCCTTGTGGAAGTAATTGTGATTGTATGATTGTTGTGGTTTGTGGGTTGTGATCATATGAATTATTTATGTGAAATTTCAATGTATGTTGTTTGGTGGCCTTTATGGTTTGAAATGCATTGTTTGAATTGATTTGCAATGCATGAACGTGATGAGGTTGATTAATTCATATGGTTGACTTGTGAATGTATGGAATTGATGAGTTGAAATATATGCATGATTATGGTTGCATATATGTGTGAAGATGCATTTGATTGTCATGAGTCATTGTATGCCAAGCATCATGATATGCATCTTGTGCGATCGTGTGCCTATGTGGGGTCACTAGTAGAAAAAATGCTTGTTAAGTCGGTTAAAAATGACTTGTTAAGTCGGGTCCGAGCCTGACTTAAAAACTGCCGACATAAGAAGTTTTGACTTCTTAAGTCAGTTTTGGACCTGACTTAAAAAAAAAGTTATTAGGTCGGTTAATTAGTGTTTGAATTAATAAGTCTAGCCTTTCAAATAACTCTTACGGCATTAGTACCCGATCTAAGAATTTTCTTTCTTAAATCGGATATAATTAACCGACCTAAAAAGTTGATTTTTTTCAAACATTTTAGTTAGTAATATCATTTTTTAAATATATATATATATATATATATATATATATATATATATATATATATACTTTTAAGATTAAGAGCAACAGAAGATCAATAATAAAAACCCATTTAGAAAAACACACACTTTGTCAACTTCATACGATTATCCATATACAAGGTAATCTGCCTATTCAGATAGAGATATGAAGTATAATACAACAATTACAAGTAGGGCAATCACCTCTATGGCCGAAAGAAAATGTACATATTTTTCCTTATTGCTTCCAGTCTCTTAAATTTTCTAACACTCAGACCAATCTGATGTTAGCTTATATAAGCAGGACATTAAAAAAAAATGTCAGAGCAAAATTGCAAAAGCTTGAGAGAATTATCAATAAAAGCCAATTTAAATTCATATGACGATGATATTTTAGAGATATTTCAAAAAATTTATCATTTTAATTTAATGGGAACTCATTGTAATTACCATAAATTTCTATGTTTGGTACCAGTTTCTATCATTATTCTTCTCCATTATACTACAAAAATTCGATATCAACAGTGATTTTTCAAAGCAAAACTTGAATGAATCAATCACAATTATACAAGAATTGGATGTAGGGTTCATACTCATAGAGTGATGAACAGAGATAGAAAGTAATGAAACTAAAAATAAGGAGTCATAAAGTGGTTTGGGAGAGGAACATAGGGATTGCAGTGATAAGGAGGTCACAATTAACAACTAACATTGGTTATTACAAAACAATACAAAAAAGACATAAAATGGTATAAGTTGAAATTTACTTTTGTAAAATGTTATCATGAACTGAATAGGCTGAGAACACCTACTTTAAGTACAAATTAAGCTACACTGATGTCAATAGTTAACACTAGCCTTAGTACATATTAAGCTACACTGCATATACACAGGATAAAATAGAAGCTAGAACTATACATTAACAAACTCTAATAAAAAAGACTAAAAATAGGTAGACATAGTCAAATATGAATTAAAGAAATTAAAAATATCATAAAGGAAAAAATTTGGCTTACATTAACCAAACAAAGTGGTGAAGCAATAATTAAGTCAAGTGTATGTAAATCATTGAACTTGATTGTCTTCCTGCAAGATTGAAGCATAAAACTTATATTAAAAATTTTAGGTCTCTGTACATTATGAACATGACTACTGATAAAAGTTGCAAAAGTAAAAATGTACCAAGAAGTTATTAAAGTAGATCAGACACTAATATAATTTAGACTTTGGAAAACAAACTATGCTTACACCAATAAAAAAATAACCACAAATAACAAGGATAATGACTATGATTATAGATGTTGACGGGGGACTTCTACAAGCTTTCACAATGTCTTGGAGTAGGAAAGAGAATAAAAAATGGTTATCGTGATCGTAGTGTGTTTACCTATTAAATTTGATGTCAAGTTCGAGAGTCCAGAGCATAGTTAGCTTGACATTAGAAATAAATTTTAAAAGTAGAACACTAAGTTACCTTGTAAGCTGAAGGTGTAAGTTATATAAGCTTCTTTACAACACGGTAAACAATACTTGCCAATGGCAACAAAATGAAAACCTAGAACACGTAACAGAAAAATAATATGTTAAGTATCCTTCACATTTCTTAAGTAAAACTTAAGAGTTCATTTTAAGAGAATGTCAAGGAAAAACTTCAATTATAATAGAAAATCATCTATCATGATTCATAAGGAAACAATTAAGACAGGAGATCCATTACCTTAGGACAAAGAAACCCTTCATCTCAGAATCTCTCACTATCAGCACCCTATTCAAGCCAGACAATTTATCGTCATTCTTTTTAACACAATCTCTAGTTTTGAAGACATGATTGAGCTGTGCAAAACATCTATTAATTAATTATGTAAACAGTCCCCACATTGTATATAGAATGAAATGAAAATTTTCTTATAGAGTGCATTATGTATGCATCCATGATGCTTATGTCTTCAAGGCCTCTTAAATATAATGGTTTTTTTTTGTTACAGTGAAGTATATCCTGGTAACTGCTGCCCAGAACTAAGTCAACATGACGTGAATGCCTAAATAAGGATTACAAATATCAAAGTTAAAGTAATATATAAATGTGCAACATTATTCCTGAATCCCATGTAACAGGCGACAATCAAACAAATGATGCAAAAAAGGGAACATCAACTCAACTCGGTGAATCTTGCTACAACAATAAAGAGCACTATACAAATACTATTTCAACAACTTACAAAGGGAGAAAAACATATATTGTTGTTTAGGTGAATTAATAATATCCTTGCCTCTATATGTCTTGGAAACATCCATCTATTGCTCGTGTAACTTTTCCTTCAGACCAGGACAAAAGTTGATATCAAAATCCTAGAAGAGAAAGCAACAAAGAATGTAACATGTACTTGAGGCAACAGAAGTTGAAGGAAGGACATATTATGCCTGTAAATTTAGAGGAAATATTATACATTATGAACTTGTTATATTTTTTTATTGGTTCAGGTACATTTAGTCAACTTGTGCCACTTCTGGCCAAGGACTATAAGAATGCCTTGATTGGTTATCAAGTAACATATCAAACAAGATAAGATGAATCAAGTTATGATATGAATATGGTGAATTGGCTACACATTCTATAAATTTTATGAAATCTTGTTTGGTTATATACATTGGCATAAACTTGAGTGTACGAGCCAACTATAATATCAATCACTCCACACTTTCTAAAAGTTCACAGCATGTAAAAATTACACTATGAGGAGTATCCTATTTATCAATCACTATGTATGTTTTCCAAACTTTCAAGGCATGTAGGTATTACGTTCGTTATGAGTGTTATGTATACTATTATGGACTCAATTATAAAGCAAAAGTTAACTAATCTACCCACTTTTAAATTCAATTAATTAAAAAAAGGTTTCAAATCATCAGTTTCCACGATGTATACTCACGTCGACACAAAAGCTACAACTAATAGCTTATCACTCACTGCAAGTAAAATAGCTTCTCACTCAGGGCATGTTTGCCTACTCTCACTACCTAACCAAACACACTTTAAATAAGCTAGACCGACAAAATTTAGGGGAACTCTAGCACATTCAACCTAATTCATCCCAAGAACATCAGGATCTTACAAAGGTAATGTGATGTAGTGATTGAATTATTAAGTAACAGAGAGATACAAAGAGAGTCTGGGCCCAAAAGAAAGAAAAATAACAACCAAATCAATCTGGAAATTAAGGTTTTGTTAAAAAAATTAAGATCTAAATTTATTTATCCTACACACATTTCAAGAATCACACAAACTGCTAGTATTTTTCATTCAAAAATCGAAGCTACTGTTCTATTTTCAATTACCCTCAATCTATTTAACTAGGGTTTACGTCTCCCTCTAAATTGTAAGATACATTTTAAATCCCATACCCTAAACCGAAGGTAATTAATTTCATCAGTATCACAAGATCAAAACATAACATTTCAAAACACAAAGAGGACAGAGAGAACTTGGAGAGAGAAGCATGAGTATGGTGACAGTGGTTGCAGCGGCGAAGAAAGTAAGTATGGTGATGGTTATTAAGGCTTCTTCAAACAAACGAAGTGCGTTGGCAATTGTTAAGACTTCTTCAAAACAAGAAGAGAAGAGAGAGAGATCCTGGAGAGAAAACGAAAGTTGCCAGAAAGAGTGTAGAAACCTGAATCTAGAAATGCAAAGCAGTCCCTATATCTGTTTCAATTCACTGTTGAGGAAATTATCCATATAAAGTTTAACTAGGTAGAGGAAGAGAAGGTTTTGATGGGTACAAATAACCCACTTAAAAATATACATACGCAGTTAGAAAATTATATATAATATATATTCAATTACAGTATCATAATTCTTAGTTAGGTTAGGTGTAATTTTTAATTTTGGGAGTCCAAGATCTTATGACAAGTTGGAATTGAACCAACATTGTATTAGAAGTAAACAATACTTCTTAGGTCACTTGAGAAATATCTGACTTAATAAATAGATTTTTTTAAGTCAGTTTTTAAATACAATCGACTTAAGAAATAAAATGTGAATTATTTTTTTTATTTAATCTTTGTTAGGTCAGTTTTAAATGCACCCGGCCTAACAAAGTTATAAATATTTACATAATTGTCACCGTATTGCTTCTTAAGTCGGTTGGCAAGTGAACTGACTTAAAAACCTTTGCTAAAAAGGTATTTTCGTACTAGTGGGTGTGAGCGATCGGATCGTGTGCCCATGTGGGGTGTGAGCGATCTATAAACGTCGTGTGCCCATGTGGGGTGTGAGCGACGGATTGGTTCCAGAGGGAATCCACTATAACGTCGTGTGCCCTTGTGGGGTGTGAGCGATGATTATAGACTATCGTGTGCCCATGTGGGGTGTGAGCGATCGGGTCGTATGCTCGTGTGGGGTGTGAGCAATCCATAAACGTCGTGTGCCCGTGTGGGGTGTGAGCGACGAGGAACATCGTATGCCCGACGGGGAGTTACAGTGATGTAACGAGCGATGGTTCCAGCAGAGTTCCTGAGTGAACTAGTGATGAGAAACATTGGAAGTCGGTACCGCATGGCATTTGCATAGAGTCGTTGTGTCGGTCTCTGTGCATTTGCATAAATCATGGATGCATTATGTGTGGAAAATCATGATTTGATTGATTATGTGTGAGAATTGTGAATGGATGCATTATGTGTGGAAAATCATGAATGGATTGATTATGTGTGGAAAATCATGAATGGATTGACTATGTGTTAATTTTGTGATAGCATTGGTGAATTGATGTGCATATGTGATAAATGCATGAATTGTGGATAAAATGAAATATGTATAGACATGCTATGTGATGTGGTGATGTGTTTCCATATGTCATAACTTTGGTGTGTATTATGTGTGAATGTGTTATTATGTTGGTATAATTGTATATGCTATATGTATTGTATGTGATGCGTGTGGTGAGAATAACTATGCATGTGAATTTTTATGCGTTTTTGCATATTATTATGCAATCTTGATTTAGTTGTTATTTCTCACCCTTCTGCTGTTTTATAATGCTCTATGAGGCATTGCAGATTAGAGTTGCTGGAGGTCTTTTCGTGAAGATTAGCCCTCCGTTCTGTTGTCAGTCTTGGTGTCTGCTCTGATACGTAGCACGGGAGTCGGGGAACGATTATATATATTTATGTATACATTTCTTGAATGTATTTTGTAGTACTTTTGTATATATAGTTGATGTTCTAAAATGATTTATTTTGTAAAACAAGTCAGTTATGGATCTTTCCGCTTTATTCCATAATTGACCTTTCCCTTTAGATGGAAAAAGTTTCCCGTTAATGATTTTCTCTATTATGCGTTATGTATCAAATGATTGAGTAAGGATTGTGTTTTCTTACTTTAAAATGTGGCATCCTTGTTTCTGTCGAAAAAATAAATTTTTAGTTACTCTGATTTATTTATGTATTATTTATTCGCGATGGGAATTTGGGTGTTACACCTTGCACGATCCACTCCACAAACCAATGAAAGATCTTGTTTTAACGTAAGTGTCTTTATTTAATAATTTCATTTTCTTTGGCATTAATTATAATTAGTTTATCATGTAATATGTTTAATTCAATTTTCAATGTGAAGTATTGTGGAGCAAGTTAATATAATGAATAATGTTAGGAAAAAGCCCACATATCTTGTTCCTAAAGTAAGTGGCCCGATTACCTGTTTATTTCATTTACATTCATGCATGTGTGGTTGTATTCATGTTTTTATATTCATGTAATTTGTAGACGAGGAAACAACGCGGGAGTTACGAGTGTGGGTATTTTATCATGAAACACATGTTAAACATTGTCCTTGCCAGCACTGTTGATTCATGGGATACGGTATATATGCCATAAAATATTTACATATATTAATATATAAGTTGACTATTGAATTATTATCATGCATGATCTTCAATTTTTTGCTCTTATGTAGATGTTTAACGACGAAACCCCATTCCCCGTTGAGGACTTTGTGGATCTTCGTAAACATTGGGTGTATATCCACAATGCGCTTAAGGGTGCTCCCGCTGTTTGATATATCAGCAACATTTTTTGATGCACATATTTTTGGCTTTTGATGCACATAATGTGAACAATAGTTTTGGCTTTTGATGCGCATAATGAAATCAATAATATTGGCTTTTGATTTAAACAATATTAGCAGTTTAAATGTCTGATTCATTTAGCTTTTGATGTAAATTTCTTTTGATGTAAATTCTCTGATTCATTTATAAGGATAAAATATAGGAAGAATTGTGTTTGATGCACATATTGTGTTTGCATGTAAACAGGAGCTGTTTTGACAGGATAAAACATAGGAAGAATTTGATAAGTAGATAATTTTTATATTTAAAGCAGGCTATTTTTGGCAGCAGTTATAAACCTATCCATAGTTGTATGTCAAACGCTGACCAGAATAATATAAATAAAAAAATGTTGTAGTTGAGAATCAAACCAGATCACCTTTAGTTATATCACAACGGTTGAGTAAACTAACCGTTGTGAAATGGTGCGCGCGTATTGGAATACAACAACGGTCCCAGGACCGTCATTGTACGTACCTCATATACAACAACACTCTACATAACAACGCCTTCGCCCCCGTAATTATATGTCATTTCCAACCGTTGTTAAATGGGTTTTTCGTAGTAGTGTTTTGAGATGAAGACCAGGAAGTTCTAGTTAGACTCTGATGAGATGTCTCTGAGAAGTATTCTTTCTTTGTTCGTATGCTCTGTACTTCAAAATTATTTTGTAAGACTTGGGATCAGGGGGAGACTCTGAACAAGTATAAATGAATTTTGAGAGTAACAGACTCACGGGGAGCTGGTTAGCTTAACTATGACTCTGTAAGTTTTATGGTGATTACCCTGTACGAATTGCTCTATCAAAATACATTGTTTGTCATCATCAAAAAGGAGGAGATTGTAAGAACAAGAGTGGTTATGCATCTAGCCTTAAGTTTAGATGATAATTGCACATGTTATCGTAGAAGACAATTCGGTACTTTATGGTTTCTGTCCAGTGTGGAGCTTTTGCTAAACAGGATATGAATCTGATTTAAAGGCATGTGACGTAATCAGATCATTATCTAAACACTCTGGAAGAAAAATATATGTTGTGTACAAGTTTTAAGGTCATTACGCTGTAATGCTTTCCAATACAACAGTTCAGAAGAACATGTGTATCAAACTTCTGATTGTGACTCTTTAAGTAAGCCTTAAAAGCTTTCTTAGAATTATGCTTTTATTGCTAATGTTCTAAAGTTTCGGAAGACAAGGTTCTGTTGAACGAAGTTCTGAAGATTTTAAAGACATCATTTCTGAAGATCAAACTCTAAAGTTTCTGAAGACAAGGTTTTGTTGAACGAAGTTCTGAAGATTCTAAAGACATCATTTCTAAAGATCAAGCTCTGAAGTTTATGAAGACAAGGTTCTGTTGAACGAAGTTCTGAAGACTCTGAAGACAAATATGCGCTCAACAAGTTTTGAATATTCTAAAGATAAGGTTCTGCTGAACAAGTTCTGAAGTCTCTCAAGACATCACTTCTAAAGACCCCATCTGGGCCTACCATTGTGTTGTAAGTACCATTTCTTTTCTTTTTCAAACCTTTGGGCCTCTCCTTGAGTTGTAAGGCTCATCCCTTTGTAAATAAAACCTAATTTGGGCCTCAGTCATTGTATAAGTCCCGATACAATTTTCAGATCAACGATACGATTACTGTTTTTATCTGGGCCTCTCCTTGAGTATAAGCCCCAGTAATCTTTTCAAAAACAACTTCCCTTTTGATTTAGGTTCAAACTCATAGTTGTTATCAAAGCTTTCTTTAATTTCTTGAACAACTAACCATACAGCTGTTATAATGGAAGCTTGGTCGCCAGCAAGTTTTAAACAACTTTCTTTTACATACTGGCACAAATATATATATATATATATATATATATATATATATATTTATTTATTTATTTGTGCTGGAAGCTTGCTCACCTGTAAGTCCTCCTACCCTCTTTTTACATACAATATTTATATATATATATATAGATATGCCTGTATATTATCTGATTAGAGTTTTCCCCGACAATTAGGTCTAGGACTAGATAAAGCCAGTGGTCACTCTTTTAACAGTCAAAGCTAGTTCCCCATAAGAATTCCAAATACAGTCTTGCCTTCTCTTGGGCTTATACAATATGGAACAAAGAGAAAGGCATTATTCTCGGTGAAACTTTTCTCAGACTGTCACTATTAGAAAAATTGTCAAAGAAGTTCATTTTCCCAGAGAGGATTAATTCCCGGTGAAACCTCTCTTGAATTTCTTCAAACCCTAGAACTGTTCACTAAAGAAAAGATTATTCCCGGTGAAACTTTTCTTGAACTTTTCTTAAGTTTGGGCCCACAAGCTTCCTAAAAGCATCCCAGACTCCTCTTGGGCTTTGTACAAGGACCCTCCAGCTTCTTAGAAGTTCTTATGCATTCTCTTGGGCTTAATACAAGGACCTTGAAGACCTCTTAAAGGTATAGGACAGAACTTAGCCATCCTTTGTTAGAGCAGTCTTTCTAAAGAGTCAAAACCTTGGATAATTTAGGGTTGATTCTCATCCCTTAAAACACCTGCCTCCTCTTGGGCATCATACAAAGATAAACTCTTCCATACCAGTAGACTTGGACAGTCTAATCCCCTCTTGGATCTCAAAGACATTCTCAAGTTCCCTACAAACACAGAAGAAACCCTGGTCATTTAACCAATCTCCAGTAGAGTTGAAACCTCTATAGGTTTTCAAAACTCAATCTTTATCCAAAATTTCCCCAGTGAGGGTCAGTCTATCATCAGGATAACACTATCCCAAATCAGAACCTCAAGGCATATGATACCTCAACTCTTCTGTAACCCTCAGCAAGAGTTCATTCCCCATTTTGGACCTGCCTCTGGATCTCAATAATCCTCAGCAGAAGACAACCTTCTCTTAGACTTTGTATAATAAATTTCCTTAGTAGAATTAGCCTCAAGAGCATCCTTTTGTTGAGTCCATCTTCTTTCTTAAAACACTCTCTTGTTGAGTTAACCCTTTTTAGCCTCAATCTTGGGCTTTGTACAAGACAAACAGAGTACTCTCTTATTGAGTCAATCACCTTTCCACACTCTCTTATTGAGTCATTGGTACAAAACATAAACACTCTCTTGTTGAGTCATTCTTTTTAGCCTCAATCTTGGGCTTTGTACAAGACATATATAAACTTTCTCTCATAAAGTCAAAATCTTCATAACCTTCTCTTAAGCTCTGGATAAATACCTTCCCCAGCGAAGTTAATTCCCACCAGCCTTCTTTTAGGCTTTGAGAATTAATATCCCTAAGCGGAGTCGATCCTATTTTTAGCCTCAATCTTGGGCTTTGTACAAGAAACCAAATAAAACACTCTCTTGTTGAGTCAGTCTCATTTCAGCCTCAATCTTGGGCTTTGTAGAAGACACCGTATAAATCTATCCAGAAGAGTCAATCTCTTTTTAGCCTCAATCTTGGGCTTTGTACAAGATAGATAAAATCTCTCACCTATAGGGTTAGTTTCCTCTTTTAGCCTCAATCTTCGGCTTTGTACAAGACAGACAAAATCTTTCCCCAGAAAAGTCAACTTTTAGCCTCCTCTTAGGCTTTGTATAATGATATCCCCCAAAGAGTCAATTCTCTTTTAGCCTCAATCTTGGGCTTTGTACAAGACAGATAAACACTCTCTTGTTGAGTCAACCTTTTCCAGCCTCCTATTAGGCTTTGTATAAGGACTTCCCCAATGGAGTCAATCAATCTCTTAGCTTCAACCTTGGGCTTTGATCAAGGCACACAAAAATCAACATCCCCTCAGAGGAAATCTAAAACTCTCTGTAGGAAGACATTCTCTGTGTTATCACACATCAAAATAGATAAATCGAAACAAACCTTAATTCCAAATAACTGTTATAAGTGGCACACTTGTTGATTTAAATATCCAAGTTGCCGTCCATCTCTTATCCTGGTAAACTTCCTCTTTCATCTAATTGCTGTAAGTGGCAAGCCTCTAGATTATTTACATCCACGCTACTTTCCCTCTCTTAGCATGAAAGACTCCTAAGGAAAAATGGCATTACTCTACACTGAGTTAAAGTTTCCCCCTTCAGGACAAATCCCTATAAAGGAAATTATGGTAATGCTGGATTCACATATCCCAGTTAAAGTAATTCTCCTTTATAATCAGTCACCCAACAATTGTGATAAACAGACAAGATGTCTCCCTTTAGAGATGACAAATTCTCTCTCAGTCAAACTTTTAGCTTCAATCTTGGGCTTTGAACAAGACACAAATAACCTTTAGCTTTAATCTTGGGCTTTGAACAAGACACCAAAACATCTTTTTCCTCCCATAGAATAGGAGGAACTACGATTGCTCTGATTTCCCTGTTTTCTTTAACGGGAATACGTAGGCATAAGATTGCGAAATCTTAGAGAGCACACCAATCAAAAACTTTAGGTCCAATACCTTCACACCAATCAAAACTGAGGTCCAGTACCTCACCAAAATCATCAAAAACTCACTCTCTCAAAAACCTCCCAAAGGAAAAACTTTCCCAACCCACAATAGATAAACACCATCAAGTACAAACTAGAACCTAATGCTAACAACCTGTGGATAACCACATATAGAATGGGTGATTGACAACTCCCCATTGTATAACTTGACCCCGAACTCCCCGAATCTCTCTTAGCGTTTGTTTAGTTAAGCATTCGCGTGCAAGGTTAGTTTTAGATAGCTTCCCTTTCCCTTCCAGGTTCACGGGATAAATACGAAATCAGAAAGTAGCACTCCACTCCTACCATTTCAGTGAGGAGAAACCCATGGCGATAAGATGGTCGCGTCACCGACAAAAATCGCACGCTACAGTGTGAACGAAGAAACTAAAACTGGTGAAGAACATGTTGTAATTGTGAGGAAGAGTATAACTTGGTCTATGACTTATGGGGTAAAAGAGAAGAAGAAAGATGTACCCCCCAAAATCTCCTTGAAGAACACTAGAAATGCGGAGAAGAAAACTCCTCAATGGACACTTGTGAGTAAGAAAATAAAGGTTAAAGAGAAACCTACTAAGAAGAGATATCTAAAGAAAAAGCTTGTTCAATCAAGTGACTCTGAGAAAGATGGTGAAGAAGATGTCAAGGACATTCTATCCACCATAAGAAGAAAGGTTGGTGGAGGTGGATTCTTGTGAATGTTGTTGCTGCTACCCTAGATAACATGGCTGTAGCGCGATTTTCGTAAACTGCCATTGGTGTGCCACATGTGAAATTTTATATTTATCCTATGAAGCTTTAAATGAAGGGGAAAAAATGTAAATAAACCCTGCAAGAATGCAAATTAAAAAAAAAAACAAAATGCAAATAAAGAGAACTGGAATCGGGGGTTGATTATACTAAGGGAAGCTATTAACACCCTAACCATTTGTAGTACTCTACTAAGGGAAACTACTAACACCCTAAGCATTTAAGAAGCCTGAGGGTCCTTGTATAAAGCCCAAGAGGAGGCTAGGGGTCCTATGATGCTGAACTAAAGGTGAAGAGGGTTTAATAGGGGTTTCAGTGGGAAACCTTTCTCTCTTCGTGAGGTGTTCTAAGGTTGAACTAAAGGGATTGTGCTATGACGCTTGGATAAAGCCCAAGAGGAGGCTGTGGATATGAATGTGAATATGAGTATCCGGGAAAACGTCGGAAAAGAAGATGAAGATGTGAATATCTGGGAAAACGTCGGAAGAGAAGAGAAGGTAAAAAATGAATATCCGGGAAAGTATCGGATGAAAAGAGAAGATCTTGAATATTCGAGAAAACATCGGATGGAAAGAGAGAATATCCGGGAAAGCGTCGGATGTGAAGGAAAGATGTAAAAAAAGAAAAGGTTGGAAATATCCGGGAAAACCTCGGACGTAAGGAGAGATGAAAAAAATAAAAGGTTGCTCGCTAAGATCTCACGATCTTATGCCTACGTATTCTCAACGGGATCTTAAGAAATCAAAGCGATTGTAGTTCACCCTAAGGGGCGCAAACTACAGAAAGGAAAGATTTGATCGCACGGTGGCGAGAGAAAAGATTTGATAAGAAGGGAAATTAACCTAATGTTGTCAAGCAAAGATGAACCTAAGATTGAGTTTGAAGGGAAATTCTACCCAAATGTTACCATGCTCGAATGAACATCCTAATGTTTACCTTACTTCAAACTTAATCAAAAATTAAGTTGAACTAAGAGATCCAAAGGGAGCATGCATACGTGGCAAAGCATCACGGAATAAATAAAATATACACGGCAAAACATTGTGAAATCATAGATATACATACATGGAAAAAAACATCATGTAATGAAAACATACACGGAAGAACATCGTGTTAAAAGCATTTAATTGAGGAAAAACAACAAGATTAATCAATAAGCATGGCATCACAAAGATTAAAATTCAACAAAATAACAAGTTGAAATCAAAGAAATAAAAATGTTTAAGATAAATTCAATAAAGAAATTAACCTGTATATGAAGTTAATCAATTATGAAATTAATAATCAACAAACTAATTTTATAAAAAAAATTAACATCTTAAACATTATTCAAATATTTTAGTCATTTTAGTAATTAAACAAATTTAGCTAAATAAAATTAAACAAATCATAAGAAATTAAAATTGAAATAAAAAAAACATAAATTAAATGGGTCATGCTAGTATTGTGAAAATAAAGAGTGAGATTAGCAAAAATATATGGACATACTAAACTAAGCTCACCAAACAAAACCTAATTTCTCATAATAAAAATAATAATATATATAAAAATAAAAAATTTAATGAAAATAAAAAATTAAATAAAAATAATAATATATATAAAAATATAAAATTAAATGAAAATAAAAAATTAAATAAAAATAATTATATATATAAAAATATAAAATTAAATGAAAATAAAAAATTAAATAAAAGGTAAATTAAGAAGAGAGAGAACCTTAGTATTATGGTATGAAGTATGCTACATGTGTTGTAGAAGAGAATGTGAGAAAACAACTTTAGTGAAATTGTTTTGATGTGATTTGTAGTGAGAAACATGAGTGCTATTTATAGGAAAACATAGCTTGGGAGTGAAGAAAATGTGATGTATGGCATGACATAATGGGGAAGAAAATCAAAGATGATAATGATTTTGTGTAAGAATAAAACTGATGGATTTAGAAAAATTGTAACAAAAAATGATGAAATTTGAATGTGAATGAAGAAGATTGAATATAGAAAAACAAAGTTTGAAAATAATGATAAAATTTGAATAAGGAAATTGAATGTTGAAAAAATAATGTTGAATAAAGAAAAATGTGGTAAAGGTAAATGATGAGGTTAGAAAAATGTGATAAAAAATGATATAGTAATTTGAATGTTGAATGTAAAAATATTGAATGAAGAAAATTGGGATAAAAAGTAATATAATGTGTTTGAATATTGAATTAAGAAAAATTGAATATTGAATGATAGAAATGATGAAGTTAGAAAAATGGGGATGAAGAATGAGGAAACTTTGAATAGAGGACAACAAGTTGGAATTGAGTTTGAATGCGTTGATGAGTTTGATCCAAAATAAATTAATGTATAACAAACTCTATCTTAAATAAATTATGAAAATGGTAATAAGACAAAATTAGTTTGTTTGTAGCAAGTTGGAAGAAACAAATGTAGAAAAAACAAGTTTGGAATGTAGTATTGGACATTAACAAAGTTACTACAAATTAATAGAATGTAAACACTTACAAAATATATATTTTTTTAAGAGGAAAAATGTGGTGATATAATAATAATAAATATAAAAATAAGTCTATAATAAATAATCTAATTAATAAAAATTATTATTAATTAAAATTAAAACTGAAGTACCCCGAAGCATTTACAATCGGTGTGTGTATTGTTCTTTAAAAGGTTGTGGAAGATGAGTTAGGCCTGGGGGGTTTGGTTTAAAGTCCTAATCTTAGGATTAGGGACCTTCCTCCTCCTGGGGTGAGTCTTATCTTCTTCATCTTGACATCTTTCGTTATAGGTTTCAGTGGTTTTGTGTGTCTATATCTCTGTCATAGAGCTGGGGTTATTCAGATTTTAGTATGGAGTGGAATGTGGTGGGTAAGAAGAGGAAAACCAATGGTGGGAATGGATTGAGAGCATCAGTGTGGAAGGACCTTAGAGGGAAAGAAATAGGGGAGGCTGAGGAAATATCTGCTTTTTTCTTCACTGAGTTTCCGGAATATATGGATGTAAAAAGGATGTTTGATGATTTTAAGGATTATGGCTTGGTGTCTGAAGTGTATATCCCTGCCAGACTGGATAAATGGGGGAAGAGATATGGGTTTGCACGGTTTCGAAAGGTTAGTGATGAAAGAATGTTGGCAATAAAATTGGACAATATTCTGATTCAGGGAAGGAAACTACATGCAAACATACCTAGATTCCAAATAATGGAGCCAAAAAGGAAGAATTCGGACAACCAGACTAATACTAAGAGAGGAAGTAACCAGGTCATATTTGGTAGGGGTAAGGAGATGAATGGAAGAACAATACTTCCAATCGGTAAAACGTATGCTCAGGTTGTGAGGGCAGATTCGATGATAGGGAAGAAATGCAATCATGTGAAGCAAAACGATGGGATCACAAACCCTCAGTTTGCGCATGTTAAGTTCAATATAGATAAGAAGGAAATGAATAGATTCTGCAAGGCTTTTGTGGGCGAAGTCTCGTCCCCGGGGAGTACATACAATGTTCAACAGGCATTGAATGAGGAAGGTTTATTTAATATAAAAGCAACTCCACTTAGGGATAATCTATGTCTGCTTGAAGAAAAGGAGATTGGTGACATTGGATCGATCATTGAACAAAATAGGGAATGGGTTGAAAAAAGGTTTGCTGATATCAGACCATGGAGTCAGGACGAAGTAGATAACTAAAGGGTGACATGGCTGAAAGTTTATGGACTACCATGTTATGCCTGGGAGATGGACTTATTCAAACTGATTGCTGGTATGGTAGGATCCTTCATACAGTGTGATAAAGAAATAAGAAATAAGAAGAGGTTTGATGTTGTAAGATTTTTAGTGAAAACTAAATTTGCCGTCAATATGAACGAAGTGATGAATATGGAAATCAATGAGATTATATTTAGAGTTAAAATTGTGGAAGATCAACATGGGTCATTGAAGGTGGACAAACGAGACGAAGGAGCTGAGGGTACCACTGATGATGATTCAACCGATGACTCAGATTCAGAGAGGGCGGAGGCACGTGGAATAGTTGTGAGGAAGTGGAAGAAGCAACCTTGTTAATCCTAGTAGGATAGGTGCAGGGAAAGACTTGTTGAAGGATGGGAAAGTAGGTGAGGCTAATGGCACGTTGCAGGCAGATAATTCCTATGTCAGTGAAAGCATGGGGAAAACAATTAAGAGTAAGGAGGCGGGGTCATAATGAAAGAAGAAGTGCGTGGTTGGAAAGATGCAAGAAGGGGAAAAGGCTAGTCTTGGAGGGTTGCAAAATAATGATAACGTGGTGGGATGTAGCGATACATTTAATGTTGTGGTCAACTTATTTGAAACTATTCAACGTGGAACTGTTAGGTCACAATCAAACTTGCAGAGGTACAATAAACAAGGATTCAGTGGATCAGAAAAGGTTGTACCTAGAGTTGGACCCACAGTAGCTGACGTGGCAAATGTTAGTGTTGATAAGAGTCAATATGATTCTGATCCAATCTCAACTAGCCCAAGAGGTCCAATTGGGCTTTTGGCTTGGCCCAAACCAAGAAAAAAGATACCGGTGAAAGAGCTATACGATAGAATACAAATACCTTTCTCTGCTTCTTAATACTCAACTTTACTACATAACTCAATTGGAAAAATTAACCAATCTGGAAAGGAAAAGAGGAGCATGATGATGACCAACTTGAGTTTGCAGCAGGAAGATACTTCTTCAAGGTACTCAGGTGGTTCAGTAATATGTTGTGACTCTTTGACAGATATAGATATGGTGCAGAGCAATTTGAGATGTAAGAAAAGGATAGATGATGTGCCATCTAAGGTCTAGCATACGATAAAACAGTTGGGGATTGAGGGTGAGGAAGATGAGGAGTTATTTGAAGGAGTGTTTAGGAAGATGGAGACAAGAGATAAGGATAATTATAATAAGAGGAATACTGAAAATAAGGATCCATGAATATGGTATCCTTCAATGTTCGTGGATGTTGTAGTTCACTTAAAAGAAGAAGAATCAATCAAATCCTAACGAGAGGAAATACTGACCTATGCCTCTTGCAAGAAACTAAAACCCAAACTCTAAATGATGGTATAGTGAGAAGCCTGTGGGGAAATCGTGAGTTTGATTGGTCAGAATCTAAAGCGTCTGGTCTAGCAGGAGGATTAATAATAATATGGAGTAAATGAGTGATCCAACCTATGTCAAGTTTCAGAGGAAATGGTTATGTGGGAATTAACTTTATGTGGGGAAGAATTAATTGTTATGTGGTAAACATTTATTCCCCTTGTGAATTGGCTAGAAAGAGAGCACTGTGGTCTGATTTATTAAATTTAAAAACTAGATTGCCTGAAGGTAGTTGGATTTTAGGTGGGGATTTTAATTCAATAAAGGTAAAGGAGGAAGGGAAGAGGAAGGTAAGGTCAAAAGGTACAGTGATGAATGAATTTAATCATTTTTTAGATAGTCTGTTACTTGTGGATCTGCCAGCAACAGGTTATAGGTTTACATGGTCCAGTTCCAATAGGAGTTGTAGAAGTCATTTAGATAGGTTCTTGGTGGAGGAAGACATTATCAAGATGTGGGATCTGAAATCACAATACGTGGGAGATAAAGACATTTCTGACCATCGTCCTGTGTGGTTAAGGCCCAACAAAAAGAACTGGGGTCCCAAACCATTTAGGTTCTTTAACAGTTGGACAGAACATAAGGACTTCACTAGATTAGTATCTGAATCTTAGTCTGCATCAAATGTTAGTGGGAATGCTGGGGACAAGTTTTACCAAAAGTTAAAAGAGCTAAAAATGAACCTAAAGTAGTGGAATTCCAATGTGTTCGGATGGATGGATTTAGATATTGAAAAGAGTGTTGACAGATTGAATGAAGCTGAGAAATACCTCATTGAGGTTGATGAGAGCCAAAGTGAGGAATGTATCAGTGATTCTATGAATGCACAAGAGGAGATGTGGAGTAAGTTAAGAATTAAGGAGAGCATATTACACCAAAAGCCAAGAACCAAATGGACCTTGGAAGGGGACTTAAACACAAGTTTCTTTCATGCTTCTCTTAAGATCAGGACAAGGAAGAACTCAATTTCAGTGATTAACTGTGGAGAGTTAGCATTGGAAGACCCAACAAGTATCAAAGAAGGAGCAATGGAATACTTTAAGGAGAAATTTCAAAGGAAATTAAGGAGAAGACCAAGAATGAGACTAAAAGATGCAAACAAACTCAACAATATAGATAAAATGATGCTTGAAGCAGAGTTTTCAAGAGATGATGTTACTGAGGCTGTCTTGGAGTGTGATAGTAATAAATGTCCTGGTGTTGATGGTTTCAACTTTAAGTTTCTAAAACATTGTTGGGAGATTGTAGGTAATGATTTCTCTAAGGCAGTATTAGAGTTCTTTGAATCTGGTATCTTATCCAAGGCTTTTGCATCCTCTTTTATCTCACTTGTGCCAAAGGTGGAAAACCCTCTAAGTTTTGATGAATTTAGACCGATAAGTCTTATAGGTTGCATTGTGAAGGTAATATCAAAAATGTTATCAAAAAGATTGAAAAGAGTCATTGGGAAGTTAATCTCTCCTACACAAACAACATTCATACCTGGTAGGAATATGTTTGATGGAGTTGTGATGGCTAATGAGTGTGTAAATTTTACCCTCAAAAGTAGGAGTAAGTGTTTGTTAATGAAAGTGGATTTTACTCAGGCTTATGACTGTGTTGAATGGGGTTTCCTTGAGGCAATGATGCAGGCAATGAACTTTGGTCCCAAATGGAGAAGTTGGATTAGAGGATTAGTTCAAAACAACTTTATGTCAGTCCTTATAAATGGAAGTCCAAGCAAGGACTTCAAGGCAACAAGGGGTTTGAAACATGGGAACCCTCTATCCCCTATGCTATTTGCTATTGTTGCTGAAGGGTTGGCATTGCTAGTCAAGAGAGCTAAGAAATTAGAACTGTTAAGTGGTCTCAGAGTGAAGGACAAAGAGTTAGGGAGCATTCTGCAGTTTGCTGATGACACTCTACTAATTTGTGAAGGTAGATTCTCTGATTTGTGGGCTACCAAATCTATACTGAGAGGCTTTAAGCTCGTATCAGGTTTGAAAATAAACTTCCTGAAAAGCTGTTTATTTGGTATTGGAATTGAACCTGATTTCTTGAAGGCAGCAGAGCAATTCTTGTTCTGCAAGTCAGGAGTCATACCCTTTAAGTTTCTTAGGCTAATGGTAGGAGGTAACCCAAGAAGGATCAATTTTGGGTAGCCTATTTTGAAATGCTTGAGGGATAGGATATCAGCTTGGATAGGAAAAAGCTTGTCCATTGGAGGGAGAGTAACTTTACTGAACTCTATTCTGGCCAATCTACTAATACATCATCTATCCTTCTACAAGGCTCCAAAAAAGGTGGTTAAAGATATAATTCAAATTCAGAGACAGTTTCTTTGGCCGTGAGCAGCAAGAGCTAAGGGAATATTTTGGGTAAGTTGGAAAGACCTATACAAACACAAGAAATTAGGAGGTTTGGGAATCAAACACGTGGGACAATTTATCATGGATTTGTTATCTAAATGGACGTGGAAGCTTATTCACAAGGGCAAGGAGATCTTGAGAGAAATTATTGAAAGTAGATATGGGAATGTGAGTAAGAGGATATGGAATGAAGAGAATGAAGGTAATGAAATTGGCTGGTCTTTTTGGATGAGGGATGTCATGTCAATATGAAGACCAGTCAATGAAAACTGCTTCTTAAATAATGTGATAGTAGTGCTTGGCTCAGGATCAAACATTAATTTCTGGACCTGTGTGTGGATTGGCAGTGTGAAATTCATGGTACTATTTCCAAACCTATACCAAGCAACATATACTAAAAGGTGGAGTGTGGCTGATATGGGGGTCTGGGATTCTGGTGAGTGGAAGTGGAATGTAAGACCATTGCATCCTGATATAGAAGCAGAGTCCAGGATTGAATTACATGAGCTGGATGACTTGTTGGTAGAAGTTCAACCTAGGAGGGAGTCCAATGATTGCTGGATATGGAAGCTTGATAATACAAAGGTATTCACAGTCATATCAATGTACAACAAGCTGGTAGCAGGAAATAACATGCTGGTCTTGGAGGAATCACTAACAATTACATTGGAAATCCTATGGAAAACCAACATTCCAATTAAGGGGAAAGTCTTTGCATGGAGATTACTACTCAACAGACTTCCTACATGCAAGAATCTCATTGCCAGAGGGATAATACAATCCCAATTTGAAGAGGTATGTGTGCTCTGTTTCCATGATATTGGGGATGTAAACCATATGTTTATCAAATGTCATAAAGCAGTACTGATTTGGAAAAATGTGTTTAATTGGATGGGGATGGAATGGATAGATGAATCTAATAGTAGAGAACATGCCATGGTGTGGTTTCTAAGATTAAGTAAGAGCTGCAAACATGAAAACATCAATGCCATATGGTTTGTTATGTGCTGGTGTCTATGGAAATCAAGAAATGGTATTTTGTTCAATGATGAATTTTGGGATGAAGAAGCCATTTTCCAATCTATCATGGTGCTATCTTGGAGGTGGATTCTGTTACTGTCAACTCGTCGACAGATTTGTAGTTTATATGACTGGTCTAAGTTCCCTTTAGATTTCATATAATTGTATCTAGGGAGGGGTTGATTTTTTTGTAAAGACTTGTATAGTTGGATTGGAGTTCACATTACTCATTAATACAAATTTGCTTATAAAAAAAAGTGTCCGGAAAAATATAATGAACACACCAAAACGATCAGCAAAAAATATACGTATTGAAAAAATACAGCGTTTTGTCAAATTTTGAAATTGATTTACCCGGTAAAAAGGATCAGACTGGTCAGAAAAGCGACCAAAAAATAGTCGAAAAACTAAAATAAGCACACCAGGTTAAAGTACGCGAAAAATAGATTAAGAATTGACATCTGCAAATTCGATTTAAAAAACTGCCCGTACACCGAATTTTTGCACAGATGACTTTTAGTTTGACCAAAACGCCTGAAAATTTAACACGATATTTTTGGTTGATAATTCAAATAATATGCATGATAAAAAATATATAATATGATACGCAGATGATGTAATGTGAAAATGCAGTCAGATGATCGAAAATAATTAAAATGATGGGGGGTCAAAATTCAGGGTATGACAGTGTCATTCCATTATGAAATAAGTGTTAAGCCATGTAAATATGTCTTTCAAAAGAAGGGTTGATTGTGAAAGAGAGTTAGGAACATAAGCTTTTGATTATAATGAGATTATGGATTCGATAAAAGTTGGTGGTTTAATGAAGACTGTAACTCATACTGGTCCTTGTTATGAATAACTGGTCAAGGAAGTCAGGAGTATAGGAAAGTATATGTTAGAGGGAAGTGTGTGGAGTTTTCACTCAATTATTAATGATTATTTGGGCAGAAGAAAATCTACATGGCTTGATAAGGCTCCATCCATTGACAAAATTGCTAAGGAAATAACTGGTGGTCAAGTGAAGCAATGGCCCAATAAAAGGTTACTCTCTAGTGGAATATTGAGTGTGAAGTATAATATTTTGAATAGGATTGATGCCTCTAATTGGTCACCCATTAACCATAGTTTTAGCATAACTTATGCTCTGGCTAAGCTAATCTTTCTAATAGGTACCATGTCTAAGTTGAATTTTGAAGAGTATGTGTCTGACCAAACCATGAAACATGTTGATTCCATTGTTGTGAAGCTTCCCATTAATTTTCCTTGTTTATTAAGGGGAATTATCTTAAACCAATATCTTGAGATTGTGAATCCTCACGAAGCTCCAAACAAAAATTTAGGACCTCTGACCTTTGATAAAAAGTTGTTTCTCGGGACACATGTCTTAGACATTGTGGTGACAATGCACCAAGTCAAACTGCTGGTGGGAATTCTTCTCCAATTTCCAAAGCCGTAAGAAAGGATGCATTGCTTGAGCTAATGGAAGTATCAAATGCTTTGCAAGAGACAATTACTATATTTACCATCGGGAAGAGGAATATAGATGGATTAATCAAAATGATGACCAAGGAGAATGAAGTTGAGTATGAAGAAAAAGCTAACAGTGAAGAGAAAGAACAATCATCTAGTGATGAAGAAGCTAGCAGCTCAGAATCCTCAAGTGAAGAAGAATAATTTAGCTGTAAAGACCGAAGTCATCAAGCTAGAGTTGTTTTGAAGTTAAATGTTTTGGTTATGATCAGATTGAAGAGCGTCTTAGTTATTTTCCCTTGGTTTTAGGTTTGTTGTTATGGTCCTGTAATAACTATGATTTATGCACTTTAACCATAGTTCTGGCTACTCCAATTTAGTACTTATCTATGTTAATGGTTATACTTTATGGCCTTCCAGCTTTGTTTTCATTCCTTTTGGTGTGTTCTCTAGTTTCTCGTGTTTTTCTTTTTCATCCTTTTTCCAAATTGTGGAAAAAAAAGGAGTAATAATGTATATGTGCTATGGTGTGTATGTATTACTTCTGTTGTAATGGATGTTGTTCAAATATGTTTGTGGAGTATTATTTTAGGATAACACGCTAGAGCATCTGGCCCGACATCTGGCCTTCAATTATGTGATCATGTATGTTGGTGAGCATGTGTTAAACTGATCTCTATGTATGTGTTATGAGTGACCCGACTCACTACTAACTTTGTTGTGTGCATGCATGATTGATTGTGTGCCTGACTATGGGAGAATTGTGGTTCTGTTTTGAGTGTGTAGCAACCACCTTACTTATGTGTTACTTCTATTGCTGTTGTTTGATCTATTTAAGGAGACTCAAAACAAACGTTTGAACTGTGCGCAAGTATGGAAGAATCTTTATGTTAGGGTTTCTATTTTGAGTCCTTTGTTTGTGTTACTGTTTGAGCACCAGTCTAGCGCCTATATTCTTATCTAATGGCATAGAGATTGCTTATATAGTTGAGTTGTAATTGAAACAATCATTATTCTGATTATTGTATTGATCACTAGGGTTAGTTGTTGAGAGAAAGTGAGAGAGGTCTCATATTTAGGGCGAGTCCTAAATAGAAATGCACAGGTAGAATAAGAACAGGGGCATTGAACAAGGATTATTTGTCTAAGACACATTGTACTTATTCTATTAAGAGTGGATTTCCTTTCTCGTGTTGGAAGCCCATTGACGTAGGTGACATTGCACCAAACTGGGTTACCAGTTCTCTTGTGTTATTTATTGTTGTATGATTTATCATCTTGTTCTTTATTATCTATCAGTTCTGATTTAAGATGTTTAACCCATTGTCTTAGACATCTGGTCCAACATATCTCCCCTTAAGAACAAAATTTCAAAAATTACCACATTAATTAAGAAATGGGGTCATAGAAATTTTATATAAACACTGGCACTCCTCAACCCAATGAGAGGCTTTTTTCAATGGTAAATAATTAAGAACTTCCACAAAGCAGAAAGTACCTTGTAGACACGATGCAATAGACTTGATGTCGGACTATTAATTATTTTGGTACACCAATAAAGTCCCATATTTCTTGAGATTCAAGAATAATGGTGGTTTATATACTACACCTTGACACCTTTTATTTAACACCTGATCTCATTTTTCCAAAACCCTCACTAACCTTCCATTTTTATTCATTTATTGTGTTTGGTCACATAATCAATTTGTTTTCGACATCATTGGCCTCATTGTCTTTCTAAGGTATAGGTAATGTATTTCTATACCTATAACATGCCAAGTTTTTTAAGCATAAGTATGAAAGATTAATCTCTTATCTCTGAACCTAATGGTAAATGGATGAGGGATTAGTAGAGGAATCAAAGTGGGATTACCTTAAGGGAAACAAATGTCATTGTTAGTAATTTAACATAAGTAGTAAGGGTGTAATGGGACTTTCTCATAATTCTACATAAATCCAAATGGGAAAGGAAACCTTATTTTATCTACTTTCATACTCTCTCCTCATATCATAATATAGAGTTGTAGAAGAGAAAAGAGAGGGAGCTAGGGAGAATTTTGAAGAAAGAAGGAAGGAAACCATGATCCAAGTTTATCCTCCTCAAAAATCTCGTGTGCATGGGTGAATCTTGGTGATCTTTGAAGGAGAGAAATGATCAAGTGCATGAATTATCAACATCATCACCTTCCTCATATCTCAAGGCCGGAATATTCATTCAAAGTGAGTCCTTAGATAGGACCTTGGGGAAAATTTTGGGGAATTGCATGTTTGGGTAAGGGTTGTGAGGAATTCCATGAAACACATCATTCTACTTAGTTCCATTATTCAAAGGTGCCTTAACTTACACATGCATGTTGCAAATCTGATTCTTATTCATGGTATGTTGTTGCATGTAAGCTTTAAACTAGTTGTAGAACAATTTTATGGTCATGATATGTACCCTTAAACCATCTTGAATATGATAAATGGTTGTGATAATAAATCCTTGAAAAAAAATACATGAAATGTTGATGCACGTATGATCTATAACTTCCTCTAAGATGTTAATCGTTGGCTCGTAATTTCAACGCCTGGTTTGGATTTATGGAATAAATAAGGAGATTGTAATTTTTGTGAAGTCATGATGAGTTTCAACAGAACAGTGCAATCATGGAAGTCTAGTCGAAGTTACCCTTGTACAAGGAGGAAGGGTTGGTTGGACTTAGAAGATTTTTCTAAGTTTACAAATGTAATTCGACAGAAACACTACTGGTGGTGTTTTCGACGGAGATGCTAATAATGGTACCTTCGATTTGAAGTTTTGAATTTAAATAAAGGAGGGAACTTTGTTCTTATCCAGTTTTTAAGAAGAGACACGTGGAGCATATTGAAGAAGGAAAGACATGTCGAGCGCCACTTGTCTTGATTTAGGAGAAACATTATTAGAGGCATTTATTTTGATTCAATATAAATAAGAGGTATTAGTGCTAGGATTGGGGGTGTGGTCAAATTTGTACAAGTCACTCAAATCACTCAAAGTACCCAGTGTGTAGAGAAAAGAGTTATTGAGAAATGTACGTTTGATGAAACACCATTGTCTTACAATTTTATCAAATTCAGTTTATGCTTTTTGCCCAAAAATTTATCTTCTTTATTTGGCATAAGTTATTTTTAATGCAATTTACTGCACTTTCGATTACTTTCTGCAACACCATTTCTTTTCTATATTTTCAAAGTAAACTATTTTCCAACTATGAATATTGTCGAAGTATTCATTTTCTCCCAAACCTTAATTTAAAGATCATTAGCACATGTCCTAGGATTAACTGGTTGATCCTGTAAGTTAACCAATATTTGGAGATCAGCGGTTGTTTACCAATTTTCACGATAAACAAATTGGCACGCCCAGTCGGACCGTGCTAGTGACATATTTTTACAATTTTTCTTTTGAAAGTTCTTACTAAGTTCTTCATATCTTTGTCTCTCTCTTTCGAAACTTCGTTGTATGTTATAAAGAAGTGGTAAAGTAGCCTCTACTAACGAAGATAGACCAAGGAGAAGATACACGAGGAGAATGGCAAGCCAAAATCAGCCAAACAATTCAAATTCTCAAAATACATCCAATAACAATAGAGAACCTACCCCAGCGTCTTCGACAGGTGGAATAATGGTTTCAACACCTATTTATGAACCAATACAAAACATGGCAAGTTCGACACCAACGCGGTTGATTGCCCACAGTGAGCCCATTTTAACTTACATTGGGCCACGAGGTCCTCCAATGACCCCCCACCAATAGGGAACATTTCGAACAGACCTTTTATGCCTCCAGACTTCTCTATTTCTTTAAGCAGTCGAGAACAACCTTGTGGAATGCCAACATCCATGATGGCGACTTACATAACGTTGGGTCGACATTCTCAGAACCCGTAATAAATGTAACTTCTCCATTGCAAGGATCAGGGTCTGAGATTAATAATATGAGTCAAAATGTCTGTCCTGTCATACCCCAAAATTTGACCACCCAGATTTCCCATCATTGTGCAAGATATTACCACAATATGGATGAACTATCATGCCTCATCAATATCCTCAGAGATGTTTGAGCATTCATCACAAATCAAGAATTAGGGTTTCAAGCCCTCTCAGAGCCTTAGACCAAGGATCAATCAAGGAATGACATGATCTTCAACTTGTCTAACCTCTCAAACACTCTTAAGGGATCAAGAGGACTCCCACATCAAGAATCAAGCACAAGGTTGCAACATTCCAAGTGGATCAAGCCTCAAGATCGCCAGTGTCACCAAATTAGGGTTTTGGTCGACTGAGGCCTCCAGATGAAAACTTTCCTCTGTTTCCTCTGGGCATGAGCCAATGCTTCAAAGCAAAACCCAAGATACTCCAAGGGACCTTATGAACCCAATCATCAAGTCAACTTAAACTCAGGGGATGCATTCATCAAAAATCAGGAATTAGGGTTTCTTGACCTAATTCACCACTAAGTTGACTTTTAGGACCAAACATGAGCCAAGACCTCAAGACATGATTTGAGGGTCTCTAACACACTACATTGATCCATTTTCAACAATGGATTGACCCAAAAAGCTTGATCTACAAGTTTCAATTTCATCAGGACCACAATTAGGGTTTCGAGGGAAAAGTCAACTGTACCTTTGACTTTTGACCCAGACATGCTCCCAAACCTTGGGACATGATTCAATACACCCTATAACACCTATAGAATATACCAATTAGGTTTGATTTAGGTCAAGGACTTGATTTCATAAAGGATCGCACAGTTTGGATTTCATCCGATAAAAAAGTCAACTGTGCACAAAATCAAGTTTGACTTTTTGGGATTTTTCACAATTATGGTTCTTTGACCCTAAAACAATGTTAATATGTGATGGGAATCATCATTAATCAAGAAAAATCAAAGAAAGTGAGTTAACTTGTAAAAGGGGTAACCATAAAAAACTTAGAATTTTTCTAATTTATGGAACAAGTTGGCTAGGGTACCAACTCCCAAGGACCATAACTTGAGATCCAAGCAACCATTTTGGATGGTCCAAAGCTGGATTTGTAGCTCTCATGGCATACTTTAAAAGTGTTAACTACATCGCATTCTAATTCCTCATGGATTTTCAATTATAGAGTGATCAAAATCACAAAAAACATGGAAATAACATTTTTCCAACACTTAGTGAAATTTTCACTAAGTTAGAATCTGCCTTATTTATTTCCAAATGTAGAGGCATTTTTCACTACTACAAAACGCGTAAACAACGACGTCATGCTCACAACGCTTCATCCTTACACCGTTGTGACATATCTAAACTAAGGCGCGGTTGTATTTTATTTGTTTATTGAATAAAAATTATCTGTATATAACAACGGTTGATAAACCAACCGTGGTGATTATCTGTATATAACAACGGTTGATAAATCAACCATGGTGATACCATCAAGCTTTCATGTGTTCGAACCTCATCGCCATCATATATATTATTCCTTTTATGTTAAAGCGCGCATTTTCTTTTTTATTTACTTTTAATTAAAAAAATTAAAATTTATGACTACGGTTGTTTATATACACCGTTGTGATATATTTTGTATGCTTTTTTAATTTTTAATTGTAAAAATAACTCTGGCGCTTTAATATGAAATTTCATTATGAAAATAATATATCATAACGGTTTAAATTGTTGATCGTCGCAGAAGCTTTTCAATATTCTCCAAGCTAGCTAGTTTCATTGTCTCTTCAGTATCCTTTTTTCCATTGAAAATAGAAACCAGACGAAACGTTACATGATTTCAACTCTAAACCCTAACGTTCAATACTGTGAAATAATACACGATTTCAACCAAAGCTTGCATCGTCAGTATCCATTTGTTGTCATTTTCGTCATCATCGTCACGATTACGCACACACCAACAACATCGTCATCATTGTCACCGTCGAGAAGGAAGATAACAACAACACCGTCGTTGTCGTAAGGAAGGAAGACAACAACAACACCAACACCAACATCGTTTACTTCGTCGTCACGTTTAGGGTACGTAAAATATTTTCCCCATGCATCTACAGTAAACTCTTTTGCCACTATTGTTCATGTTGTTGTTGTTGTTTTTGAACTTAGATGTCGACCTTGTCGAGTTCTTCATCAGAAACCAGCGAAGAAACTCAAACAAATGAAAGGTTAGTCAATGAAACTCAAACAACTGAAAGTCAAACGAAAAGATCACAAAGAGGTGTCACAATGATGCCCCAATTCCCATCAGTCCGCAACTCATCTGGTGTAAAAATTCTGATCGAGTTTGATTCGCACTACAGATTAGTGGATTGTCCATATTACGCTACTTTTAGGAGTTATGTTGCGTTCCTTGCATGTAGCAAAGTCAGTATACTGATTGATGATTAGAGAGAAGTGGATGTTAATGTCAAAGACAACATATGGACAAACGTTAAGGTATTTCATACTACAATTTTCATATATTTGATATCACTACCTATAGTTTCTAATTCATACTTATATATTGATTTAATGTAGTTGAATTTTGAGTTTACCGATGACTCAAAATTGAAAAGAAAGTGGATAACTTATGCCGGTGTTCGTTGGAGGGGATTTAAGTCACGGTCCATGGCTGACTACATTACGAAGCCTAAGAGCGATCTTCAACCTCCATGGATTCGGTATAGTTTTTTATCGAAGAAGGTGTGGCACAAGTTTGCGAAGAAACGCCGTTCTGAGGAATTCAAGGTTAGTACTAGTCTTATGTAACCTATAATGTTATGCTAATGAGTTATAGATACTAATCATACACATTTTTCACTATGTTAATAACAGGCTAAAAGCGAAGTAGGAATTCAAAACAAGGCGAAAAACATGTACCCTCATAGATTGTCTCGTAGGGGTTACAGGAAACTTGAGAAGAGGATCCTGCAGGAAAAACTACAAGAAGGAGGAGATAGTGACATTCCATCTCCACCTTCAAGACATGAGAAATGGAAGAGGGCTCGATTAAGACCTAATGGAGAGTACACCTCCGAGGCTTCAAGAGTAGTTGCTGAGAAAATTGTAAGTATATGTTTTGTTTAAATGCGTTTGCATATGTAAGTTGCTCATGAGTTGTTATTTAAATGTGTTTGCTTATGACATATTAGTCGAAGGCACATTTGGTTGTGGCAGCCCGTGAAGGCACATTTGTTCCGGAAGCACGACATGACATATTAGTCGAAGCTATCGGAACAGCTGAGCATGGAGGTCATGTCTGTGGTGTTGGAGATGGTGTCGGCTTAAGGTCATACTTTGGATCTCAAAGAAGAAGCACCAAAACCGCTGAATTTCTTGCTCAACGACAAAAGATTGAGAATGTTGAGAAGCAATTGGCGGAGCAAAGGAGACTGTTTGAAGAGGAGAGGGAAAAAAGGGAGAAAGAAGTGGAAAAGTTACAAGAGTTGTATTCGGTATGTGTCGTAAATCACGCTTATTTTTGTATGATATATATTATATGTTCTAATTGAATATATTGTGCTTATTTTTGTTTTATGTTCTAATTGAATGTTATGATGTAGAGATTAAGTGAAAGCCTCGAACAACGAACTAATGAAGATCATCGTTGCGTTGGTGATGATCAAACTCCAAGTAGAAGTGTCGTAAATCACGCTTCTACAAAAGGGAGTAATTGTACAGCCCCTCCCCCCTGTAGATAGCCGCAATGGGATATTGGACCCTAGTCCAAATGAAATAACAAGTTTATACTTGTCCATTTCAACAACAGACCTTGCGCAAGCTCTCCCGCTAGAACATTGCCCTAAATTGGATTTAGTGTATTACACTCCTGAAGATGTGAGGGATTTTCTCGCAGGATATAAGTGGCTTGACATAGCTATTTTGCAAGTTTGGTGCACGTAAGTATATAGTCGAATATACATGTCATTATAGAACATTATAGTTTTTTGTATTTTCTCCCTTAATTTATTCATTTTCTTTGACCATTTAGGTACATTCACCGTGTTTGTATAGAATTGAATAAATCAAGTACCCATGGAATCTTGGACCCAAGTTTTATTTCTTGGGTGTATAATGATAAAAATATCAGAGAAAAGTACTTGAAAAGTCGGCTAAATGACGGAGGAAAAGAACCTTGCACCATTCCTATGTGGGTTAGTATTGTTGTAATTTATTTCTATATTCTATATTTAGTTTTGTTTTAGTAACAACTAATAATATATATATATATATATATATATATATATATATATATATATATATATATTCTCGTGTTCATTCAGTGGTCATTGGCAATTGATCGTATTATCGTTTAGGACAAATACGGTGACATTACTGTGTTCCTTGCACGATCCACTCCACAAACCAATGAAAGATCTTGTATTAACGTAAGTGTCTTTGTTTAATAGCATTTTCTTTGGCATTAATTGTAATTAGTTTATCATGTAATATTTTTAATTCAATTTTCAATGTGCAGTATTGTGGAGCAAGTTAATATATTGAATAATGTTAGAAAAAAGCCCACATACCTTGCTCCTAAAGTAACTAGCCCGATTACCTGTTTATTTCATTTACATTCATGCATGTGTGGTTGTATTCATGTTTTTATATTCATGTAATTTGTAGATGAGGAAACAACACGGGAGTTACGAGTGTGGGTATTTTATCATGAAACACATGTTAAACATTGTCCTTGTCGGCACTGTTGATTCATGGGATACGGTAATATATGCCATAAAATGTGTACATATATTAATATATAAGTTGACTATTGAATTATTATCATGCATGATCTTCAATTTTTTGCTCTTATGTAGATGTTTAACGACGAAACCCCATTCCCCGTTGAGGACTTTGTGGATCTTTGTAAACGTTGGGCGTATATCCACAATGCGCTTAAGGGTTCTGCTCCTGCTATTTGATATATCAGCAACATTTTTTGATGCACATATTTTTTGTTTTTGATGCACATAATGTGAACAATAGTTTTGGCTTTTGATGCACATAATGAAATCAATAATATTGGCTTTTGATTTAAACAATGTTAGCAATTTAATTCTCTGATTCATTTAGCTTTTGATGTAAATTTTTTTTGATGTAAATTCTCTGATTCATTTATAAGGATAAAATATAGGAAGAATTGTGTTTGATGCATATATTGTGTTTGCATGTAAACAGAAGCTGTTTTGACAGGATAAATTATAGGAATAATTTGATAAGCAGATAAGTTTTATATTTAAAACAGGCTGTTTTTTGCAGCGGTTATAAACCTATCCGTAGTTGTATGTCAAACGCTAATATAAATAAAAAATGTTGTTGCTGAGAATCGAACCAGATCACAGTTTAGTTATATCACAACGGTTGACTAAACTAACTGTCGTGAAATGGTGCGCGCATACTAGAATACAACAACGGTCCCAGGACTGTCATTGTACGTACCTCATATACAACAACACTCTACATAACAACGCCTTCGCCCCCGTCATTATCTGTCATTTCCAACCGTTGTTAAATGGGTTTTTCGTAGTAGTGTTTTATTGTAATTCAAGTTGATTCAAAACCAAAGTTGGACATTATGTTAAAATAGGATATATCAACTTTCCAAAATGTCCAAGAACCCCATGAAACTCCACCTGAGCTAGAGGTTATGACAGCTACAACATGCCTTGCTGCAAACTGTCTTAGCAAGGAAAATTTGAGCATAAGGGCTCGATTTGATCAAATTGTGCAACAACAAGCATGGTTATCCATCTGCACACCTCAAGGGGGAAAAAACAAGGGACAAGCACTGGTCTATCAGCCTCCAAAGTCCCAAAATCTACAATAGCCATGCCAAACCTAAAAGAGCTAAAAAGGTGCCAAGACTCCAATTTTGTTGTAATGCATTTAATGGATACACCAAGGTGGCATGGACTGAGGCATTCCTAACTGAATGAGTCAAGGATAAGCTCTGAATAAAAGAACCATAGGCCTGTGCTCTAACCTCAAGTCAATGGCTAGAGGAGACTTGAGATTCCTTTTGCATAACATTGGCCAAAGGCCTGCTGCAGTTGCCATTCATTATTGCTTGCAAAACAAACTTGCTCTACTATAAATAGAGCTCATTTGTGATCAGTTTGAGTACACCAAAGCAACCAAACTGATGCTTTCCTCAAAATCTCCACTTTCACTCCAATTTTGCCTTCTAAAGCAAGTCACTATCGGGTTTTGAGTTTGAGAGAAATTTCAACCAAACCAATGGCTCACACACCTCACATATAACATATAGAAGTGATCCATAACACAAAATCACATCTGGAACATCAGGTTCTCAAAATCACCAGCCATATGCACAAGCCTTTGACAGATTTGCAGTTGAGGTGCCAAATCAAGTTCCAGCTCAATTCAATCCACTCCAAGCATTTAGACACACTCCATAGCACCTAAGGAAGCTGTCCATATCATTGGAACCAAGTTGCAACACCTCTAACACCAAACTGGATCACCAGCGGCAAGAGGTAAGCCTCAACTTGGTCATCTCATGATTCATGCATATTTCCTCACACAATAATTTTGCCATATGTTCATAATCATGTATGGAGTGTTTCCCCTCAATTAATTGCTTTGCATGAATCGTGTATGGAATTCCTTAGCCTTCATGCAGAAATTAGGGTTCTTGAGGTTTCACTTTGATTTCTTATTCCATGCTTAAAATAAATGAAATTAAAGACCATAGACATGATCGTGAGTTGAAAACGAGCAGATTGATATGTGGATTGTGTGATTTCATCAAGTATTCAGTGAGATTGATGAGAAAATGTAAATCGGCCAAGAACAGGGCACGCGGGCAAAACCATGGTGTTCTTGGCGCCCTTTTTCAACTTTTGAATTTTTGAATTTTTATTATTTTGTTTAATTGATTCAAAAATTAATTTCTCTCTGAATTTTAATGATTTTGAGTTGATTATTTTTTTCAAAATTCACAAAAATTTCCCAAAAATATTATTTATTTCATATATTTGATATTTTTGCAAAGAATTAATTTTTATTTGTTTTTTTACATTTTAAAAATTTTTTTTCTCTTGATTTTCCAAACTTGAATGGTTTTCAATCATTTTATGGATAAAAACATGATTTTTGAAACATTGAGCCAAAATCACAACTCATTTCTCACATGTTTTCAATGATTTTATTAATTTTTAATCAAAATTAATTCCATTTTTAACAAAATTAGGGTTTTGAATGATTCCACCCTCATTAAAATTTTTCAAACACTCATGGGCCTCTAATAGAGTGTAACACCCAATCCCCTTTTAACCAAAATTTTTGGGCCTCAGATATTGTATAAGTCCCTCGGCGTTAAAAGAATCTCGGTGCGATCGCCATTTCAGAGCAAAAACAATTTTGGGCCTACCTTCGTGTTGTAAGTCCCACTTTTCTTTTTCAAAACCTTTTTGGGTCTCTTAATAGAGTGTAAGACCCAAACCCCTTTGTAAATAAATAATTTTTGGGCCTCAAACATTGTATTAGTCCCACTGTATTTTCAAAACCACGGCGCGGTCGTCTCCTTTTAAAACAAAATCATTTGGGCCTACCCTCGTGTTATAAGTTCCATTTCTTTTTGGTAAGTACTATTTGGGCCTTTATCAGAGTGTAAGACCCAACCCTTGTTGTAAATGAACCTCTTTGGGCCTCAGTCATTGTATAAGTCCCGATACGATATTCAGAACAATGGTACAATCACTGTTAAAACTTGGGCCTCTCTTTGAGTATAAGCTCCAATAATCTTTTCAAACAAACTCCTTTTTTATTTATATTCAATATACAGTTGTTATCAAAACTTTCTTTAATTTCTTTGAACAACTAACCATACAGCATGGAAGCTTGCTCGCTTGTAAGTTTTAACAACTTTCATTTACTCGCTTTCATATATATATATATGTATATATATATATATATATATATATATATATATATATATATATAACTGTATTGTGGGAAGCTGCGTACGGTTAGTCTTCTTTCATATCCTTTTAAATACTTGTCATATATCATCTATATATATACTAGTAGAGTTATTTAGAGTTTTCCCCGGCAACTAGGTCTAGAACTAGGTAAAGCCAGTTTGGTCACTCTTTAAAATACAGTCAAAACTAGATCCCCGTAGGATTTCCAGATACAATCTTGCCTTCTCTTGGGCTTAAACAATATGGAATAAAGAGAAAGGCAGTATTTTTCGTGAACCTTTTCTCAGGCTGTCACTTTCGAAATTGTCAAAGGAATTCTACTCCCCAGCATTGATCTATTCTCGGTGAATAGCATCTCTTGAGTTTCTTCAAACCTTCGAACTTTCACTAAATAATCTATTCTCGGTGAAGAGCATTTCTTGAAATTTTCTTGGTTTGAGACCCACGAGCTTCCTAAAATCATCCCCGCCTCCTCTTGGGCTTTGTACAAGGACCCTCCGGCTTCTTAGAAGTTCTCTTGCCTTCTCTTGGGCTTAATACAAGGACCTTAAAGACCTCCTAAAGGTATAAGACAGAACTTAGTCATCCTTTGCTAGAGTGGTCTTTCCAGTGTCAAATATCAGACCAACTTAGGGTTGATTCTCATGCCTTAAAACACCCGCCTCTTCTTGGGCATCATACAAAAGATAAAACTCTTCCACACCAGTAGACTTGGACAGTCTAAACCTTGAGTCTCAAAGACATCTCAAGTTCCCTACAAATATAGGAGAAACCCCAGTCATTCTGGATCAATCTCCAAAGGGGTTCTAAAACCCAGTCTCTCTCCCAAAAATCCCAAATCAGAACCTCAAGGCATCTGATACCTCAACTCTTCTGGAACCCTCAGCAAGAGTTGATTCCCCACTTGGACCTGCCTCGGGATCTCAATTATCCCCGGCAAAAGCTAGCCTCCTCTTAGGCTTTGTATAATGACTTTTCCTCAACATAGCTAGCCTCCTCTTGGGCTTTGTACAATAATTCTCCCCAGCTGAGCTAACCTTTTCAGACTCTCTTGTTGAATCAATTACTTTTTAGACTCTCTTGTTGAGTCAATTAATTTTCAGACTCTCTTGTTGATTCAATTACCTTTCAGACTCTCTTGTTGAGTCACTCACCCTTTCAGACTCTCTCGTTGAGTCAATCACCTTTTCAGACTTTCTTGTTGAGTCAACCTTTTTAGCCTCAATCTTGGGCTTTATACAAGACAGATAAAAATACTCTCTTGTTGAGTCAGTATTTTTCTAGCCTCATCTCAGGTTTGGTATAAAGATTTCCCCTAGCAGTAGCGAGCCTCCTCTCAAGTTGTGTAGAATAATTTCTCTAGCTTGTTCAGCCACAATCCCGGGCTTTGTACAGGACAGATAAAAGCACCCTCTTGTTGAGTCAAACCCTTTTAGCCTCAATCTTGGGCTTTATACAAGACATAAATCTTCATAACCTACTCTTAATCTTGGGACCAACATCTTTCCCAAGCAGAGTCAAACTCATTTTAGCCTCAATCTTGGGCCTTGTACAAGACAGATAATACTCTCCAGCAAGAGTCAAACTCGTTTCAGCCTCAATTTTGGGCTTTGTACAAGACACATACAAATCTCCCCGACGGAGTCAAAACCCCTTTTAGCCTCAATCTTGGGCTTTGTACAAGACAGATAGAACATTTTTCCCCGGAAAAGTCGAGCTTTTAGCCTCCTCTTAGGCTTTGTATAAAGATATCCCTAAAGGGTCATCCTCTTTTTGCCTCAATCTCGGGCTTTGTACGAGACAGATAAAAACACTCTCTGGTTGAGCCGGTCATTTCCAGCTTCCTCTTAGGCTTTGTATAAAGACTTCCCCTAGTGGAGTCAATCAACCTCTTAGCTTCAACCTTGGGCTTTGATCAAGGCACAATCCCTTTTTAGAGATGACAAATTCTCTCTCAGTCAAAACCTTTTAGCTTCAATCTTGGGCTTCCACCAAGACACCAAAACAACATCTTCTTCCTCCCTTAGAATATGAGGAACTATGATTGCTCTGATTTCCCTGTTTCATTTAAACGTGAATACGTAGGCATAAGATTGCGAAATCTTAGCGAGCATACCAATCAAAAACTTTAGGTCCAGTACCTTCACACATCATTCAAAACTTAAGTCTAGTACTTTACCAAAAACATTGGAAAAACCCGAACATCGACAAAAACTCACTCACTCACTCATA
Organism: Lathyrus tuberosus; assembly: GCA_022829125.1. NCBI lineage: Eukaryota > Viridiplantae > Streptophyta > Magnoliopsida > Fabales > Fabaceae > Lathyrus > Lathyrus tuberosus. The sequence goes on from JALAZF010000702.1 coordinate 777,842, forward strand.
CTTCCCAAGAAACTTTCCCAACCCATTAACGGATAAACACCATCAAGTATAAAGTGAAACCTAAAGCTAATATCCTGTGGATAACCATGTATAGGATAGGTAATTGACAACTCCCCATTGTATAACCTGACCCCGGACCCCCAATCTCTTTTACAGTGTTTGTTCAGTTAAACATCTGCGTGCAAGGTTAGTTTTAGATAGCTTCCCTTTCCCTTCCAGCTTCATGAGATAAATAAGAAATCAGAAAGTAGAACCCCCTCCTCATTGCGGTGAGGAAAACCCAGCGATAAGGTGGTCGTGTCACCGCAATAATCGCTTGCTACAGAAAAATGGTGACTCTGCTGGGGAGTCACTGTATGATCTATTTTACCTTAGTCATCATCGTCCCCATTTTTCAACAGAAAAATGGTGACTCTGCTGGGGACTCACTGTATGATATGTTTTACCTTAGTCATCATCGTCCTCATTTTCCAACAGAAATGGCGACTATGCTAGGGAGTCATTGACTGTATAGGACTAGGATTATAGCTCTTAAGAGGTATAGGATGTTAGTTTTAGGAATAAATATATATATCGCTTTTCCTAATTGATATCCGTGTTTATTTTTCTGCTAATGGGACTGCGGGTGATGCCGCATCTGGAAAGTTTAAGTGACACCTAAGATAAGTGATGACATTAGACGGGTAATCTTACAGGGAGTGACTCCCAAATAAGAGACCCCGGTAGACCATCGAATCAGTGGAGATACCCTTTGTGGATTTAATGCCTATACGACTTCGGTTGTTGAAAGAAGATTGTTCGATTGTGGTGTCCATGAAACTGAGGATTTAGTAGGCTGAGACCATGTTACTATTTTGTAGTGCGGAAGCTATCGGAAATAGTTGTCACGCGATACTACCCTCATTTCAGATTACTCTATGATACTGCAGCTCGCTTGGGTGAACCAGCGTGTTGTTGTTATCCCAAGAGGGGTCAATGATTTTGAGAACAGGTACAAAAAATACCAGTACAACCTTTGGGGATGGGTAGAGCCATGACTTCATGACACCAAACCTTTGACCCCATGTTTTTTCTATGTTTTTGTGTGCTGCATTCATGCATTCATTTCATTAAAAAAAACTTTAAACAAAGAAAAATTTTCTCTTCTAGTCTCTCTTTTTCAAATTAAACTAAGACAAGGATTACAAATATCAGAGAGAGGGAGATTGCATTATGGATTTCGGTAGAAGGAAGACTCACAAGGACACCTTCAAGGTTCCAAAACTAGGGGATTTAAGAGGGATGCCAAGGATGATCACCAACCCTAATGCTTTCAGAGCTAAGTACAGAGAACTGCTGTCTCTGTTAAGGGTATATGTAATCGAAGAAGTCCTGGCTACGCTCATTCAGTTTTACGATCCGGTCTATCACTGTTTCACATTCCCGGATTATCAGCTTGCACCAACACTGGAGGAGTACTCTCACCTGACTGATTTATCCATCACTGATCAAGCTCCCTTTTCTAGACTGGAAGAAATTCCAAAAGATCAAACCATTGAGAGAGCAATCTATTTGGACGAGTCAGAAGTCAGGACTCACATGACCACTAAGGGTGGAATCTAGGGTTTGCCAGCCAAGTTTTTGATAAAGAAGGCTCTGTACTTTGCTAGTATAGGGAACGTAACTGTTTCGAGAGCATCTTTGTCTTACTCACCTACGGGTTATTTCTGTTTCCCAACATTGATGACTTTATTGATATCAATGTCATTAAGATTTTTCTGATTGGAAACCCCGTACCGACCTTGCTCGCAGATGCTTATCATTCTGTACACTAAAGGAATTTGTATAGCAGAGGAATGATCACATGTTGTGTACCCTTGCTATACAAATGGTTTACTTCCCATTTACCCAAGTCTGCTAAACTTTGGGATCATAAGAGTACTTTACGTTGGTCGCAGAGAATCATGTCTCTTACCAACTCTGACATTGACTGGTACAATCGAATTTATGACGGGATAAGAATCATTGACCGTTGTGGAAACTTCCCTAATGTACCCCTCATAGGAACTAAAGGAGGAATCAACTATCATCCAGTTTTAGTTCGTCGTCAATTTAGATACCCAATGAGACATATCTCGCATAGTGCTCATCTGGAAGGTCTTTTCTTCAAGGAAGGAGAAAATGACAGGGCACTAAAGACAGAAATAGTGCATGCCTGAAAACATGTTCACAGGAAAGGAAGAGAGCCTCTAAGAAAACTAGACTGTGTCTCAGTGGAACCTTATCTCCACTGGGTACAAACTAGAGCTTTCAAGCTGAGGATGCCTTATCATCATCAAGAAGTTCTTCCGTTAAAGGAATCTGTCCTGTATTTTATGTCAGATACGGTAAAACTTCAGGCTACTCTCAACAAAGTTCAACAGGAGAAGAAGTCTTGGAAGAACAAGTACCGTATTCTCAATGTGGAGTGTAACAAAATACAGTAACTGTTAAAAGAAAAAGACGCTCTGATCGAGATTTTGGAGCAACATGTTGTAGAAAATCAAGATGACCAAAGGAATTTGCTCGCTCCTTTCACTTGGCAAAGGAATGACAACCCGACAACGGCTCAAGAGCCCCGGTCAAAGAAAAGGAAAATACCAGAACCAACACCTGAGCCCTCCTCAGAGAGGACTCAGGATCCATAAGTTTAGACATTTCCTTTTTAGCACTTTGTAAATTACTGTATTTCCATTTTTGCAATCTTTGAATTCAATAAAATGGGGTTTCCCCACTGTATGATATTTGCAATCCAATTGTTGAAGTTTATTTTAATTAAAAAAAAATTAATTAATATAATAATTGCATATCATTCATCATTCTCACATAACGCATTCTTCTTACCTACGAATCTCACGTTTGTGTCTCGATTCTAGAGACAAACTGTCTCATTCATGCAATACTTGGGCCAATCAACAAAAGAAAATGGATAATCTCGAGGAAGAGAACAGAGAGTTGAGAGAAGAACTCGACGCTCTGAAAAAAGATCTGAGGAAACTTCACAATGACATGCAAGCTCTGGCAGCAGCTCAGATACAAAGGACTGTGATCTCAGAGATCACATCTACGCCCATATTAGAGAAGTATGATCCTCGGTATAACATGCCTAAAGATCGTACCTGGGGCATGCCTATTAACTATATCTCAGAAGGATATATTTCGCCAATCACGGAAGATCCGGAAACTGCAGCAGGAACCGCTGGGCCTAAAGGTTACAAACTTCGGGAAAGCGAAGATGCAAGGGGCATGACAGCAACTCTTAAAGGTTACAAACTTCGGGAGAGAGAAACACCAAGAGTCACTGCCGTAATGACTATACCACCACCCGTGGTACACACTGTTCCAGAAGGGCAGATTCCATAGATACCGACTGGTGGAAACGAAAGTATGGACGACAGAATGAGGGAATTCCAGGAACAGTTCCTGGTATTGCAGAAGGAACTGCAAGCCATTCACGGTCAGGATCTATTTGGAAAGGACGCCACAGACCTTTGTTTGGTCCCCAATGTGAAAGTTTCGCACAAATTCAAGGTGCCCGAATTTGAAAAGTACAAGGGTAACTCTTGCCCTCAAAGTCATTTGGTGATGTACGCTCGGAGGATGTCAACTCAGACAGAGAACCAACAGCTACTGATCCAATATTTCCAAGATAGTTTAATTGGTGCCGCACTCAAATGATACATGGGTTTAAACCGAACTAAGATCGTAACTTTCAGAGATCTTGGCAATGCCTTTGTTCAGTAGTATAAGTATAATATGGACATGGCACCAGACAGAGATCAACTCAGAGCCATGTCACAGAAGGACAAAGAAACATTTAAGGAATATGCTCAGAGATGGCGTGAAATTGCCGCCCAGATTTGTCCACCTCTTGAGGAAAAAGCGATGACAAAGATCTTCTTAAAAACCATGAGCTCATTTTACTATGATAGAATGGTCGCCAGTGCGCTAGTGACTTTACTCAGATGGTAGGCATGGGAGTTCGTCTGGAAGAAGCAGTCCGAGAAGGACGTTTAGTTAAAGAGGCCGGACCATCAAGCAGTACCAAAAGATACGGTAGTGCTTTCCCTCAGAAAAAAGAGCAAGATATTGGCAATATCTCTCCGGGAAAGAAAAGGCGACGATACCAACCAGTAGCAGTTGTAACTTCTGCTATCACCCTTGCGCCTGTTCCGACGTATCAACCTCAAGTTGCTCAGAGCCAACTGAATCAACAACAATATCAGAAAAGGACACAACAGCCTCTTCAGCAGGCTCGTCCTCCGTACAATAACAATCGTACAATGCGACCACCAGGGTTCGACCCTATACCAATGTTGTATGCAGAACTGTTTCTGCTACTACTGGCCAAAGAGCCCGTCCAAACCAGGGCTCCTCTTGCGGTACCAGAGAATCTGCCTTTTTGTTCAAAGCGGATCAGACTTTCCCTTATCATCAAGGAGGACCAGGGCATAACAAAGAAAATTGTCTCAGTTTCAAATCTGGCGTACAAAAGCTTGTCTGGAACGAGGTCTTATCCTTCAAGGATACAAATCCAAATGTTCAGACGAACCCGTTGCCTCAACATGAGAAAGCTGCGGTAAATTTGATTGAAGAAGAGTCTAAGCACAGCTATCAAATTCACAATGTACTCTTATTGGGAACCAACCTGGTCAGGATGCATTGCAGACTGAGCGGATACGGTCATGTCCCGTCTCATAATTATCACCAGTGTGATATCTGCTCCAAGAATAATCAAGGATGTTCCGTAGAGCAATCAGCTCTACAAGAACAGATGGATCTCGGATGGATCCAAGATCACCGAATCTGGGAAGTCAACATGACTTATACAAATTCCAACATCATTCAGAACCACAACATCCGTGCAATGAATGTCAACTTGGTGGCAATACACTCAAGGCAAAGCCAACATCATAATTTACCACAGCACGATTACGATTTCTGTCTGACATGCTCGGTAAACAACCAGGGATGCTCTTTTGTACAAGAGGCCCTCCAGCGTCAGATGGATCTTGGATGGATTCAGGATTACCGTGATAGAAGTCATTATCAAGTTAATATGATTCAAATTTTTGATATTCGCTTGATGAATACCAGCTTGGTTGAGTTACACGCTACACAATTCCAGCTCGGTTTTCTGACTTCGCATAATTATCAGAACTGTTAGGGATGTCGTGAGAGTGACCAAGGATGTGCACTCGTTCAAAGGACACTACAACACTTGTTAAACCACTGGTGGCTTCCGATCTATCTAGATGAAAACACACAACAAGTCAGCATGACTAATGGGAACCCTACTAGGCATCAGAGTCAGGATGTTCGATCAATGGAAACAGACCTAGTGAGGTTACACTGCATACAGAGCGGATGTGGCCGGGTGCCACCACACAACTATGAGCACTGTAGAGTTTGCTCAGAGAATAATCAAGGATGCTACCTCGTGCGAGCAGCCCTTCAAAGTCAGTTGGACCATAAGGAGACTCAACCGTGGTCAAGCTCTGAGTCAATGTCAGACTATCATCCTAATCAAGGCAAAGATGTTGTCTTGATCCCTAAGCAAGAAATGGCCAAAGATGTGTGTGTCATAATCCCTTTACTCCATGAATCAAGAATTCCTCTCAATGGTGGGAGGGTTCTCAACCTCGAACCAATTGAGGCCGGCTATGATAGTCAGAAAAATCAGAAGGCCCCTGTAGTCATCTATCTGCCGGGACCAGTATCGTACAAATCTGATAAGGCTATCCCTTATAAATACGGTGCAACAATAATCGAGAATGGAAAAGAAACTTCATTACCCTCCATCGTGAATATTGCAGACATCAGTCGAGTAACACGGAGCGGTCAAATCTTAAACCGAGGAGTTAGAGAATCTACCAGAGAAAAGGAACCTCAAACTGAAGTTCCTAATCAGCCAGTCGGTTGGTCCAGTGATCCCGACCTTTCAAAGAACAATGATGAGATGCTGAAGCTCATCCAAAAGAGTGAGTACAACATTGTTGATCAACTGTTGCAAACTCCTTCAAAAATCTCTGTGTTATCTCTTTTACTCAGTTCTGAAGCTCACAGGGAAGCTCTACAGAAAGTCTTAGAGCAAGCCTTTGTGGAACAAGATGTGACAATAAGACAATTCGACAGTATCATATCCAACATCACTTCCTGCAATAACTTAGGATTTATGATGAGGAACTGCCGGAAGAGGGCCCAAATCATAACATGGCACTCAATATTACAGTCAACTGCCAGGACGATGCTTTAGCCAGCATGCTGGCAGACACCTGATCAGCTCTAAACGTGATGCTGAAATCTACTCTAATGTGACTATCATTCAAAGGATCTCTAATGAGAGGCAGTGAGGTCATCGTCAAAGCATTTGACGAATCCCAAAAAACAGTTATCGGCGAAGTCGACCTTCCCATAACTATCGGTCCTCACACTTTCCTAGTCACTTTCTAGGTCATGGACATCCGGGCAGCATACAGCTGTTTGTTAGGAAGACCTTGGATACACGAGGCTGGGGCAGTCACTTCGACGCTTCACCAGAAACTGAAGTTTGTCAAGAACGACCAACTAGTCACAGTCTGTGGAGATCAAGCCTTGATCGTAAGCAACTTATCATCATCCACTTGTGTAAAACTAGAGGAGGTTGTTGGAACCCAGTTCTAGGCACTTTTGGTGAGCCACGACAACCAATCAGAAGGAGGAACGTCGATTTCCTCATACAAAGATGCTCTTGAAGTGATCAGAAGTAACAATACCAAAGGATGGGGACAGCTTGTCATTCCTACTGATAACAAGACAAAGAAAGGTCTTGGTTTTTCCTCAACCTGTACCCAGACTGCCACTAACAATGAAAGTCTTCATCCCATGCAAAACTTCTTCCATAGTGGAGGTTTTCTTCACCCAGTATCTCAAGAAGTACATACCATCAACGAGGGTGATTCCTCCAATACAGATGAAGAGTGGAAGTCCTACCTTAATGAGGACGATTATATGTCTCAGGAAGAGGTGCCTACACCATTTTGCTATCCCGCACAGAGTTCGAGATATATACCGAGGTCAGATGTCAAGATGATATACGGAGATTACGATCCAGAAGGATGTCGTGCTCCACCAAACTCATTAGAGGAGGACACTCTAATGAAAGATAACTTTGACCATGACTATTATGGCCAAATGGATGGCCTGCCTATTTGGCAGCCGTGCCCAGGAGACTCAAGGCAAAAGAGTCAGCCGAACGATGCATATCAGCTGAGTATCATTGAAAAGAATACCTGCGTCCCCACAGAATCATGGGTTCATTACTCAGGGCATTCAGAAAATATCTAGTACGACGATGAATTTGCAAAGATTGCAGGACAGCAGTTCATCAACTACTCTTTTCCTGAGGTCAACGTCATCGAAAGGGATGACACCTCCAATTCCAAAGAAGTGTGGAACACCTTAGGACAACCGAGTGGCAAATTCGACTTCTTAGTCAAGTACGCCACTCCTGAAAGCTCTCGTATCAGGCTCATAGACATCCAGCCAACTGGATAGGGAGATATACCTGAGAGTGCAAACACTGTACAAGATACAGCTGAGGAATCCTCCTACGACAACTCTGCCAGGGAGACAGATTCCAACGATCCTGCTCCACCAAAAATCAGCGTTATTTCTGAAGACAAATCAAGAAGGAAAATACCAGACTTTGTGATTCACCGAGGAGTTCGCCGGCAATGGGTTGTTGTCGACATTTCAAAAGTTGTTCATAAGTTGAAGTAATTGCCGTCTTTACTTTAACATTTCACCCTGCCTAGGTGAAACGGATGTTTTGATAGGCCTCACTTTCTGTAAATGTCTCTTTTCGCTTCGCCCAAAGCGACTGAGTTTTGTTTTATAGGGCTGTAGTTTCAAGATTCGGCAAGGTCATAAATAAAATAACGTCGTTCTGTAATTTCCACATTTATTGCTGTTTTCTCTTTTCGCTTTTTCAGAAAATGGTAATCCTAAAAAAACAAATCAAATAATAAAAACAAGCATTTTTCAGAAATTACACTGCACACGCTCTTGCATTCTCTCTATCTCTTCTAAAAATAATCATCACGTCATGCAGATTGGTTGTTTTGAACCCCATTGAAACATACGATCTGATGCCCTCTCCCAACTTTGAATTCTCGGTATTTGAGGCTGAAGAAGAAGATGACGAAGAAATTCCAGAAGAGATATCCCGATTACTCAGACAAGAGGAAAGGTCCATTAAACCTCACAAAGAGCCGTTGGAAACAGTTAACTTGGGTTCAGAAAAAGAGAGAAAAGAAGTCAAGGTTAGAGCACTGCTCAGTCCGATTGTGAAAGAAAGCTTGATAGAACTTCTCAAAGAGTTTCCATATGTGTTTGCTTGGCCCTATCAGGACATGCCAGGATTGGATACCAGCATCGTGGAACATCATCTATCATTGAGATCAGAATGTCCGCCGATAAAATAAAGACTAAGACGGACTCACCCGGACATGGCCATCAAAATCAAAGAGGAAGTACAGAAGCAGATTGACGCGGGTTTCCTCGCCACATCAGAATATCCTCAATGGTTAGCCAACATAGTACCATTTCTGAAAAAGGACGGAAAGGTTAGAATGTGTGTAGACTACAGGGATCTGAACAAAGCAAGTCCAAAGGATGACTTTCCCTTACCGCACATTGACATGCTGGTAGACAATACAACAAAGTTCAAAGTATTCTCCTTCATGGATGGATTCTCGAGCTATAATCAGATCAAAATGGCGCCAAAAGACATAGAGAAAACTTCGTTCATCATCCCATAGGGTACCTTTTGTTACAACGTAATGTCGTTCTGTTTGAAGAACGCCGGGGCAACCTATCAAAGGGCCATGACTACTCTGTTTCATGACATGATACACAAAGAAATCGAGGTATATGTCGATGATATAATTGCCAAATCTAAAATAGAAGAGGAGCATGTGACCCACCTTTTAAAGCTATTCGAGCGGTTGATAAAGTACAAACTCCGCTTGAATTCTAATAAGTGCACATTTGGTGTCCGTTCAGGGAAACTCTTAGGGTTCATCGTCAGCCAGAAAAGAATTGAGGTTGATCCTGACAAAGTTAAGGCCATTCAAAAAATGCATTCTCCAAAAACTGAAAAACAAGTCAGGGGATTTCTGGAACGTTTGAACTATATTTCCAGATTCATATTCCTCATGACTGCGACATGCGCGCTAATTTTCAAATTACTCAAAAAGAATCAGGACTGCATTTGGACAGAAGACTGTCAAACCGCCTTCGACAGTATCAAGGAATACTTATTGAACCCACCAATCCTATCACCTCCAGTGGAGGGAAGACCACTAATCATCTTACTAACAGTCTTGGAAGACTCCATGGGTTGTGTACTTGGCCAACAAGATGAAACCAAAAGGAAAGAGTCCGCCATCTAATATTTGAGCAAGAAGTTCACTGACTGTGAAACTCGGTACACTATGCTTGAGAAAACTTGCTGTGCTCTGGCTTGGGCAGCCAAACGTCTTTTCCAGTATATGATTCGTCACACTACTTGGTTAATCTCCGAAATGGATCCAATCAAGTTTGTCTTTGAAAAACCTGCTCTTACGAGAAGGATAACCCATTGGCAGATGTTGTTATCAGAATACGACATCGAGTACCATGCTCAGAAAGCCGTCAAAGAAAGTGTTTTAGCCGATCATTTGGCTCATCAACTGATTGACGATCAGGAATCATTCGGGTTTGACTTCCCAGAAGAAGATGTCATGTATTTAAAAATGAAAGATTGCGATGAACCGCTACCCAGTGAAGGGCCAGAACCAGTTTCCCAATGGGGATTTATCTTTGACGGAGCTGTCAATCATTATGGAAACGGAATTGGGGAAATCATCATAACACCTCAGGGTACCCACATTCCTTTCACTGCCAGATTGACATTCAAGTGTACAAACAACGAGGCCGAATACGAAGCTTGTATCATGGGTCTCGAAGAAGCGATCGACTTAAGGATCAAGAACTTGGATGTATATGGTGACTCAGCCCTGGTTATCAATCAGATCAAAGGAGATTGGAACACATACCAATTAGGAATGATTCCTTACAAAGACTACGCGAGAAGGTTGTTACCATTCTTCAATAGAATTGAGTTTCATCACATCCCTCGTGAAGAGAATCACATGGCTGATGCATTAGCCACTCTCTTCCATGATAGTATAGGTCAATGGAATGACGTGCCGAAGATTGATGTAATACGCCATGAACGGTCCACTTACATCTTCACGATCGAAGCAGTCATAGACGACAAACCTTGGTATCACGATATCAAATGCTTTTTTCAGAAACAAGAGTACCCACCTGGGGCATTAAGAAAAGACAGAAAGACCCTCAGAAGATTGGCAGGAAGCTTCTTCCTGAGCGGTGATACACTCTATAAGAGAAGCTTCAACATGGTCTTGCTCCAATGCGTAGACAGACCAGAAGCAAACATGCTGATAAAAGAAATTCATGAAGGATCCTTTGGCACTCATGCCAACGGACACACAATGGCGAGAAAAATTCTGAGAGTAGGGTACTATTGGTTGACAATGGAATCCGATTGCTACAAGTACATGAGGAGGTGTCATAAGTGTCAGATATACTCAGACAGAATCCATGTACCGCCAACGTATCTCAAAGTTCTCTCTTCCCCATGGCCTTTTTCCATATGAGGAATCGACATGATTGGCATAATCGAACCCAAGGCTTCAAACGGACATCGGTTCATCCTGGTAGCCATTGACTACTTCACCAAGTGGGTCGAAGCAGCATCATATGCCAATGTAACCCAACAAGTGGTGGTCCGATTTATCAAAAATAATATCATTTGCCGTTATGGTGTTCTGTTAGGTGCTAAAAAGTGTTAATATTTAGATTAGGTTTTAGCACCTTTTTGTGTGCTTTAGTTGTAAATCCATGCCTTTTCCCATTGTTTCCGTTTATAACCGTTTTCTAGTTAATTTCGTTATTTGTCGTATCTATTTAACTTTTGTGTTTTTATTGCAGATTTTTACATGGAAGGGTGTAGATAGGAGCCTTGAGGACCCCACAAAAACAGTTTGGCAAAATTTGGATTTTTTGAGCATGCTTTGAGCGCACTCAGCGCGCTCCCAGCACGAGGATGGAAGGACTTACAGGAGCTTGCGCGCTCAGCGCGCTTTTAGGCGGTTTAACTTTTAAGTGGAGCCCGCTCAGCGGGCGACTGCGCGCTCAGCGCGCGCTGCGAAACACAGCCCCTTTATAAGTTGTGTTGATCAGAATTTTCACTCTCTCTCCATTACATTCTTAGATAAAAGTATATTACACTGTAGCACTTCATCTTTGGAAGATTAAAAAGCATCATTTTGTCGATAAAATCGTCGTTGATGCTCGTTTCTCTTCTCCCGATTCTTGTTGATCAAGCTACCATGAATATGTGTAGCTAATTTCTCTTTTATGTCAAGGTTAGATGTAGGTAGACCTTTCCTTTGTATGTATATGGATTGATTCTAGTTTGTGAACTCTTAGATGATAAATGTATGGTGAAAAACCTTGTTTCTATGCTTATTCTTTGTGTTGGTTCATGATTGAGAAATATGCTCCAACTCTTTACCTAGGTTTTTCATCCATCAATGTCCATTGGCTAGAGATAGTAATGTGTGTTGATGTTCATAAATATTGAACTTTAATGTTGTCATTTTGATAGTTTGTGTGAGAAATCAACAAAGGATCAAAATGATAAAACTCACAATATGTGTTAGAAATAAACATATTGGGAGGATATGTGATTGTATTTATCATTTAACTGAGTTCATTAGCTCTATCGATTATATATGTGCAAAGTGGTTTGTCGAACCCTAACCTTGACATGCTTTTATAAACCGTTAAAACAATCTATTTACCGCTTTTAATTAAATTTGAATGCAACCGCTACGAAACCAACCTAAAAACCCTTGTTACTTTATGGCTTGAAACGTTACGACTGTAGAACGGCTGCGATATCACCGAACAATCTCTGTGGAACGATAACTAAATCCCGAACTCTATCTGTATTTCAACAAATTGGCGCTGTTGCCGGGGATTGTTATTTGATATTGCAAGCATTGCAATAGTTGTGAAGTTTTAGACTTGTTACAAATTTTCTTGTGCTTGTTGATTTGTTTTGTTTAAGTGTGCAAACTTTGTTTATGCGAGGGCAGCTACCGGTAGACCAACTTCTATTCGATCCTGAGATTGAGAGAACCGCTCGTAGACTCAACAACAGAACTAGACGGAGGAGGCAACTTGCGAGACAAAGACAAGAGCAAGAAGGAAGTTCTACTATAGCACCACCACCATTCACACCAATCATGGCGCAACCACCTCCACCTCCCACATCCACACCTTGTGTGAACAGTGCACGACATACCGGTCAGTTTGCCAACAACAATCAAGGAAGGCAAGCCGAGATGAAAACTGGAACTTTGAACTTGTTGTATGGAAGTCCATTCACCGGAATGGACCATGAAGACCCTTTTGCGTTTCTCACATAATTCTATGAGATTGCATTAGCGGCCGGTGTAGATCCAGCACAAGAGTTACCTCTCTTTAAAAGATTATTTCCGCATACTTTGCTTGGCAAGGCAAAGGATTGGTACCTCGATCAAACTCCCGCCGTGATGACCGATTAGAATGTCTTGGAGGAAAAATTTATTGAACGGTTCTTCTCTCATAACCGTTTCATGGAGTCAAAAACCGCAATTTCAGTGTTCTCTCAAGGAACCAATGAATCCCTCAATGAAGCATGGGAACGATTCAAGTCCATGCTTCGCAAATGTAAAGGTCACGGGTTTGATGAGTTAACACAAATTCATATCTTCAAGAATGGTCTCCAACCGAATTGTAAGACTTTGTTGGATGCCACTGCGGGAGGAAGTTTGATGGCAAAGAATGTCGAGGAAGCAACTGATATTATTTATAGAATGGCTCTAAACGATCTTCAAAGTCAAAGCCATGGCAACTCTCAAAAGAAGCCCGGTGTCCTTGAATTGGGAACTAACGATGCGATCCTCGCGCAAAACAAGCTTATCTCTCAACAAGTGGAGTTTTTGACTCAACAAATCAAAGAAATGAAGGAGCCGAGCAAAAGTAAGCAAGTAGCTTGTTGTGAACTTTGTAATGGGGAGCATGACACCGGATTTTGTCCTCCTCCGGGTTTTGAAGAAGTGAACTATATGGCAAATCAAAGGGATTATCAAGGTAGACAACAACAACCTTACCAACAACAACACAATTCTCAACAAAATTATCAAGGAAATCAAGGATTTCAACCGCGAGCAAATTATCAAAATAATCAAGGTTATGGTGCTGGTCCTTCAAACCGGCAAAATCCGTATCAACCTCCACCACCTCCGGTTGCTAGCTCAAAGTTGGAAGACACTTTAAACCAATTCATGCAAATGTCAATGGCCAACCAAAAGAGTAGTAACGCGGCGATTAAGAATCTTGAAAACCAAGTGGGGCAACTTGCCAAGCAAATTGCCGAACAATAATCGAGTCCTTCCTTTTCCGCGAATACTCAAGTGAATCCTAAGGAGCATTGCAAGGCGATTGTTACTAGAAGTAGGAAGGAGTTAGAGAAAGAAAAGGAGAAAAATGTGGAGGAAGAAAAACTTGATGGTCTTGTGGAGGATTGTAGTGATGAGGAAGTAGTTGAAAATAAACGTGAAAGTGAAGGTGTAGTTGAAAATAAAAGTAATGACATGGTTAAAGTTGAAAATAATAGTGGTGAGGAGTTGAAGAAAAAAGAGAGACTTAGGAGAGTGAAGAAGGGAAAGGAACTAGTGAGCGTTATTCCGATCCAAAACTTACCATATCCTCATGCTCCTTCAAATAAGGAAAATGAGAGGCACTATGCGCGTTTCATGGACATCTTCAAGCAATTACAAGTTAACATTCCGTTTGCCGAAGCTTTGGAACAAATGCCAAAGTATGCAAAGTTCATGAAAGACATTCTCACGAAGAAGCGGAGGTATTCGGAACCGGAAACTATTGTTCTTGACGCGAGTTATAGTGCCATCATCCAAAGAACTCTTCCTAAAAAAGAAGTTGACCCGGGGCGTGTGACTTTGCCGGTTACCATTGGTGACGTCTATGTTGGAAAGGGCTTAATTGATTTGGGCTCAAGCATTAATCTTATCCCATTGTCCATTGTAAAGAAGCTTGGGAACATTGAATTGAAAGCCATTCGTATGACTTTACAATTGGCCGACAAGTCCACAACTCATCCTCATGGGTTAGCTCAAGATGTCTTGGTAAAAGTTGACAAATTTTTCTTCCCGGTTGATTTTGTTGTTATCGATATGGAGGAAGATAAAGATACACCTTTAATTCTTGGCCGACCTTTCATGAAAACCGCCCGAATGATGATTGATGTGGATGACGGTTTAATGAAGGTGAGGGTTCAAAATGAAGAGGTTTGTTTTGATCTTTTCGAAGCTATGAAGCATTCAAAGGATAAACATGATAGCTTTCGGATCGATACAATTGAAGAAGCAACGTTGGAGGTTTCTAAGCATGTACATGAAATCTCTCCTTTAGAAATGGCTCTTAATGATTCTTTTGAAGTGTTTTCTGAAGAAGAAGAAAGAGCTCTTGAGGATTGTTTAAAAGAACTTGAATCCCTCAAAGAGTTGCAACCTTGGGAGGTAGAACCGGAAGAGTTAAAGAGGGATGTGATAGATGAGAAGTCACCACTTGAATTGAAGGTCTTGCCTTCCAATTTAAAATACGCGTTTCTTGATAACGGTGGTAACAAGCCGGTTATCATTAGTAACGCTTTGTCAAAAAATGAGGAAGGCCGTCTAATTCATGTTTTGAAGAAAAAACAAGATGCTATAGGTTGGGTCCTTTCCAATTTAAAAGGAATTAGCTCGGCTTATTGCATGCATCGTATCTTGATGGAAGAAGATGTCAAGGCGGTAGCCCAACTGCAACGCCGCTTGAACCCAACAATGAAAGAGGTGGTGAGAAAAGAAGTGGTTAAGCTATTGGAAGCCGGTATGATTTACCCGATTTTCGATAGCCCTTGGGTTAGTCCAGTCCATGTTGTGCCAAAAAAGGGAGGAATGACCGTGATTCGTAACGAAAAAAATGAGTTGGTCCCGACAAAAACAGTGACGGGGTGGAGGATGTGCATAGATTATAGACGGCTCAACACCGCGACAAGGAAAGATCATTTTCCATTACCTTTTATGGGCCAAATGTTAGAGCGGTTGTCCGGGCAGCAATTCTATCATTTCTAGGATGGATATTCGGGGTATAACCAAATTGCGGTTTACCCGGCGGATCATGAGAAGACGGCCTTTACTTGTCCCTTTGGCATTTTTGCGTATCGTAAGATGCCTTTTGGTTTATGTAATGCGCCGGCAACTTTCAAACGGTGCGTTCAAGCTATTTTCTCCTACCTAATAGAAAAGACGATGGAAGTGTTCATGGATGACTTTTCAGTTTTTGGAGGCTCATTTGATTTATGCTTGACAAATTTGGAAACCGTCTTAGAGAGGTGTGTGTAGACAAATCTGGTGCTAAATTGGGAGAAGTGTCACTTTATGGTGACGGAGGGAATTGTGCTCGGCCACAAACTTTCGTCCAAAGGCCTTGAGGTTGATAGAGCGAAAGTTGAAGTGATAGAGAAGTTGCCTCCTCCGACCAACGTAAAAGGAATCCGAAGTCTCCTTGGGCATGCCGGATTTTATCGGCGTTTTATCAAAGACTTTGCAAATGTGGCTAGACCATTGAGCAACTTGCTAAGCAAGGAACGGGTATTTATTTTTAACGATGAATGTCTTCATGCTTTTGAAATGTTAAAAGAAAAGTTAGTTACCGCTCCAATAATAATCGCTCCAAATTGGACCAAAAATTTTGAACTTATGTGCGATGCGAGCGATTATGCTGTTGGAGCGGTACTTGGTCAGAGGAAGGAAAAAAGTTTCCATGCCATACACTATGCAAGTAAAGTTTTAAATGAGGCACAAGTTAATTATGCCACAACCGAAAAAGAATTACTTGCTATTGTGTATGCGCTTGAGAAATTTAGATCCTACCTCATCGGGTCAAAAGTTGTTGTTTACACCGACCATTCGGCGATCAAGTATTTGCTTACCAAACCGGATTCGAAGCAAAGGCTCATCTGATGGATCCTTTTATTACAAGAGTTTGATTTGGAAATAAAAGATAAAAAGTGTTCGGAAAATTTGGTGGCAGATCATTTGTCTCGCCTTGTCAATGTTGAGGTCACCATCACTGAAAAGGAAATCCAAGAGGAATTTCCTGATGAAAAACTTTTTAAAGTCCAAGTTAGGCCTTGGTTTGCAGATTTTGCTAACCATAAGGCTACTGGTTGGGTGCCCGAAGACCTAACTTGGAACCAAAAAAGGAAGTTCCTTTCGGATGCTAGTTACTACGTGTGGGACGACCCGTATTTGTTTAAGTTAGGAAGTGACAACCTTTTGAGAAGGTGTGTCACGAGTGATGAGGCTCAAAGCATTCTTTGGCATTGCCACAAATCGCCGTATGGAGGCCATTTTAATGGTGCGAGGACGGCCACTAAAGTCCTTCAATCGGGCTTTTATTGGCCTTCTCTTTTTAAGGACGCACATCTCCATGCCAAAAGTTGTGACATGTGCCAAAGAACAGGTGGAATTGGACAACGTGATGAAATGCCTCTCCAAAACATACAAGAGGTAGAAATTTTTTATTGTTGGGGTATCGATTTTGTTGGTCCATTTCCACCATATTTTGGTAATGAATACATGTTGGTAGCCGTTGACTATGTTTCAAAATGGGTTGAGGCGATTGCCTCACCTAAGGAAGATGGAAAAACGGTGATAAAATTTTTAAAGAGATACATTTTTTCCCATTTTGGCACTCCTCGGGTGCTCATTAGCGATGGCGGGTCACACTTTTGTAATACACCTCTCGAAAATGTCTTAAAACACTATGGTGTATCACATAAGGTGGCGACCCCTTACCACCCGCAGTCTAATGGTCAGGCTGAGGTAACAAACCGTGAGGTCAAAAGAATCCTAGAAAAAATAGTGTCAAGTTTGAAAAAGGATTGGTCGCAAAAATTGGACGAGGCTTTGTGGGCATATCGCACTGCTTACAAAGCTCCAATTGGTCTAACTCCGTTTCAATTGGTTTATGGTAAAACTTGCCATTTACCGGTTGAATTGGAGCACAAGGCTTTGTGGGCCTTAAAAATGTTAAATTTTGACAAGGACTTGGCCGGTACCAAAAGAAAAGTGCAACTTCTTGAGCTGGAAGAAATGCGTAATGCCGCATACCACTCAAGTTGGTTGTACAAAGAAAAAGTGAAAAAATACCACGACAAGAAGCTTCGGCAAAAGGACTTCAAGGTTGGACAATTGGTGTTATTGTTTAACTCTCGGTTAAGACTCTTTCCGGGAAAATTAAAGTCCAAGTGGTTCGGGCCTTTTCGTGTGAAGGAAGTGAAGGACTTTGGAGCGGTTGTTATCGAAGACTTGGAAATGAAGGACTCTTGGACCGTAAACGGTCAGCGTCTAAAAATTTACCTTCTAGGGAATTTCGATCGCGCTTCCAGTTCTGTTCTCCTTGATGTTCTTAAGTGAGCACCTTGGACCGTCGAGCTTAGCCGACGTTAAGTAAGCGCTCGTTGGGAGGCACCCCAACACTGTAAGTTTTTATCGTTTTTACTAGTGAATTTGTTGTTTAGACATGGTTTGTGAAAAATCGATGTTGTATGATGTTTAGGGTGATGTTTTGAACGTGTGGATGGTGCCTTTTTGCTGCTGGGAGGATTTTTGATGTTGCCCTGCGCGCTCAGCGCACAGGTTGCGCGCTCAGCGCGCTCTTGAAAAAAATAAGCCTTTACTTCCAGAAGCTAGCGCGCTCAGCGCGCTCTTTGCCCGCTCAGTGCGGGTTGCGAATTTTTGAAAAAAAATTATTTTGATTTTCTGGGCCCACAAAGATGTACCCGGCCCAGAATGATGCTTAAGTGGCTAGGGTTCAGCAACCTTGCCTCTTTTTCTCATTCCCTTCACTTTCCCTCATTTTCTCTCCTCCAAATTTTTCAAAACTTCCTTGGATTTTCAATTCTCTACATCATCTCCCTTTTCATTTGTTGCTAAGCATCATCATCCTCAAGCATTGTAAGTTTTTGTTTTAGCTATTTTTCATTTTCAATTAGAAACCCATTTTTGGGACATTGTTTGTAATTGTTGGATGTTCTTGTTCTTCTTCTTTCCTTTGCCTCTGTAATGACGAAATTATGTATAAGTGTTTACTTAGTATGCTTGCATGTTGGTTAGAGGTTAGAATTGTGGAAATTAGGGTATGAAATTTTAGAATTAGGTTTTGTGAAAGGTTAATTTGCTTTGATGTTTGATTTTAATTTCTCTATAACTGGCTATGTAGTGGAATTAGGGGTTGTTTTTCTTTTAGTACCATCTGTTGCAGAGGGGGGTTTTTTTCTGCATTTCGCAGAGCCCGCTCAGCGCGCTCTGAGATTTGCAGAAAAATTCCCCCTTTTCCTAATTCTGTTATGCTGTGTTGTCATTGTTTTATATATTGTTTATATAATTTAGGAATTTTAGCTTGCTGTTTTCACTAACATGTGGTACTGTTTTGTTTGTACGTTGTTTTTCTTTTGTTTTTCAGATGTCAGGAAGGAAGAAGCAATGAGTCGGTTCTACATCCAATCCCAACAGAAGAGCTTCTGCTGGCCATTTCGATGTGGTGCGTTTTGTTGGCCTAGAGCAGCAACAACGATACGTGCAACTTGAAAAAAGAGCGATTTGGCCGGACAGGTTAATTATGATTGATCCCGATGGTCCCCATAGAAACATGAGCCATTTTGTCCAAGGGGGTGCGTGGGATAAACTGTGTTCTCCTTATCCTGAGTACCACATTGACATTGTGAGGGAGTTTTACGCGAATGCGTTACCCTCCGATGGTGACAGGTTCACTTTCAAGACTTGGGTTCGGGGAAAAGAAATTGATTTCTCGAGAGATTCAATTAGTGCCTACCTTGGAGACCCTTGTCAGCTGGGGGAAGATGGTTTGTGTGATTTTGGGCGGACGTTGGCTCGGCGAAATTGGAATGCCGAGTAACTTTGGGAGGCTTTATGCAGAGAGGGGGGCACTTACACTTTAAGTGCTAGTGGAGCGCCGATAAAGTTTGCTTGGAGGGTGTTGGATTCTGTCAGTCAACTTGTCATGTCGGTTGTTCTATACAACCTTCGACCAAGAAGCCACACCTCTTCTATTACCATGGAGACCGCGTCTCTTATTTTTCATCTAATTACAGAGGGCCACACCGTGGATTTTGCACGGATTATTTCTAACGAGCTGAAGAGAACTGCCACTAGTGGTACGCCGCTTGGAGATCGTGTGGCTTGCGCCCTTATTTATCCAGGGTTGATTATGGCTTTATGCCATGAAGCGCAAGTTGCATTACCTTCCCACCCGAATGTGAAGCTTCAGGTTATGGATGATACTTATGTCACCCGTTATTGTATGGGTGTGATTGATTTAGAGTAGGCTGTCCCTGTAGCTGCTGCTGCTCCTGCTCGCGGCCGTGGGCGCGGACGTGGGCACGCTTATGATCCAAGTGCTGAGGCCAATTGGGCCATGCACGAGGCTCATCAGCGGGTTTTCTTATTTATGCATGACTCTATGATGCAATTGTAGCTGCAGATTTGGGAACCGCATATTGACCACCAGCTGAGGCCTCGCGAAGACCTCATTGCTTATGCTCGTTGGCCTGAGGGCAGACCTGGTTTTCCGGAGGCGGCAGGCGAAGGCGACCTTGATGACGATGACGGTGATGGTGGAGCGGATCTTGGAGCGTCTAGCTCTAGTTCTGACTGATGTTGGGTTTGACTAGTCTTTTGTTTATTTTGTTTTTTTTATTTTACTTGGTATAACTATTATGTTTGGATTTTGAATTGACTACCTCGTGTAGGAATTTTGTATTCTCCATCCGGGCGGATGTGAGTTTGAATTGGTGTTAAAAAATTTTGGTTGATTAATGAATTTAACATCCGGGTGGATGTTGTTTTACGCTTATATGGTTTGTTTGTACAGAAATTTTTTGTTGTTTGCCCTATATTTTTTTTAAGGTATTGGATGGTTGAAGCAAGTTTGTTTTCTTTGAACGTTAAGTGATGCACTTCACCTTTCATTGATGGTGATGATAAAATTCTAAGTTGGTGCACACAAAGGTACTCTGTTTTGTGCTTTGTAGAATGTTAGTATGTTTTTGAACTTTGTGCTTCACATGATTTTCAAGCTTTTCTTCATTTTGCATTTTTGTTCATTTTGGAATCAATTAGGACAACCACAAATGTGAGTCCCTCCATTGTTCATAAATATTGAGAGATTTTGTAATTGTTGTCTAGCTCGTATGATTCATGTTTAATCTTGTATTTATTTGCAAACCTTGGAAACATTGAAATGATCTAGGCAATTTTTGATTATGAGAAAAACAACCGATCCAAATAAACTTCAATTTTACCTGGTGAGAGGTGTGAGCGCTTGCTAGCCATGTTGAGCCTTGAAATTGGAATGAATATTGAATCAACCCGTCGATTGATCATAGGAATGCACTTAATTGTGGTTGTGATGCTAAAAAGAAAATCAATGTGATTCATTCTAGTTTTTTTATATAAACATTTAACCCTTTGTTTGAACATACTTTTGAAGAACATTGCACATTAAATATGGTATGGTTTAAAGTTGGGGAGAGTGGTTCTAGTTGTGAAAAAGAAAAAAAAAAGGAGAAAAGGTGATTTGGTGCCTCTTGAGAAAAAGAAAAAGATACATGAAACATTATTTTGTACTATGCTCTGCACTCCAAAAGGAGTTGCTTGAAAAGAAAATGAAAGAGTGCACCATAAGAAAAGAAAGGTTTGAATTGAATGGTTATGAGGTATCTAAGTGGGTTATTGGCATGTTCTTCATTGTTGAAAATTTTTGTTAACCACTTTGTTTCATTGGCCTTTTACAAATATCCCTTTCTTGATGAACCTTGCCAATTTACAACCTTTAGAAGCCCTTAAGTGATCTTTGTTTCCTTGGTTTTCTTGTTGAATTGGTTTGATGAATGCATGAATTGTTCTGGATGCTGACACTTTTACTATGAGTGTGTTTTGTCCCTTGGATATTGAGCTAGGCTCATTTGCATAAATTAGGTGATTCCAATTTGAACATTTGTTTGCTTATGATTTGTGCTTGTTAATTATGTTTAGAATTTAGTTCATTTACATATTTTCATTCTTCTTAAGGACGAGCGGTACTGCGTGTGTGTTTATTTGGTTTGAACCATTACTTTTTGTTGGTGTTTGTTTCCGGTTCTCCGCTTGCTTCTATTCTACTTTATCTTCGTTTGAGGACAAACAAAGAAACAAGTTGGGGAGAGTTGTTAGGTGCTAAAAAGTGTTAATATTTAGATTAGTTTTTAGCACATTTTTGTGTGCTTTAGTTGTAAATCCATGCCTTTTCCCATTGTTTCCGTTTATAACCATTTTCTAGTTAATTTCGTTATTTTTTGTATCTATTTAACTTTTGTGTTTTTATTGCAGATTTTTACATGGAAGGGTGTGGATAGGAGCCTTGGGACCCCACAAAAATAGTTTGGCAAAATTTGGATTTTTTGAGCATGCTTTGACGCGCTCAGCGCGCTCCCAGCGCGAGGATGGAAGGACTTATAGGAGCTTGCGCGCTCAGCGGGCTCATTAGCGCGCTCAGCGGGCTCCTTAGCGCGCTCAGCGCGCTTTTAGGCGGTTTAACTTTTAAGTGGAGCCCGCTCAGCGGGCGACTGCGCGCTCAGCGCGCGCGGCGAAACACAACCCCTTTATAAGTTGTGTTGATCATAATTTTCACTCTCTCTCCATTACATTCTTAGATAAAAGTATATTACACTATAGCACTTCATCTTTGGAAGATTAAAAAGCATCATTTTGTCGATAAAATCGTCGTTGATGCTCGTTTCTCTTCTCCCGATTCTTGTTGATCAAGCTACCATGAATATGTGTAGCTAATTTCTCTTTTATGTCAAGGTTAGATGTAGGTAGACCTTTCCTTTGTATGTATATGGATTGATTCTAGTTTGTGAACTCTTAGATGATAAATGTATGGTGAAAAACCTTGTTTTTATGCTTATTCTTTGTGTTGGTTCATGATTGAGAAATATGCTCCAACTCTTTACCTAGGTTTTTCATCCATCAATGTCCATTGGCTAGAGATAGTAATGTGTGTTGATGTTCATAAATATTGAACTTTAATGTTGTCATTTTGATAGTTTGTGTGAGAAATCAACAAAGGATCAAAATGATAAAACTCACAATATGTGTTAGAAATAAACATATTGGGAGGATATGTGATTGTATTTATCATTTAACCGAGTTCATTAGCTCCATCGATTATATATGTGCAAAGTGGTTTGTCGAACCCTAACCTTGACATGCTTTTATAAACCGTTAAAACAATCTATTTACCGCTTTTAATTAAATTTGAATGCAACTGCTACGAAACCAACCTAAAAACCCTTGTTACTTTAAGGCTTGAAACGTTACGACTGTAGAACGGCTACGATATCACCGAACAATCTCTGTGGAACGATAACTAAATCCCGAACTCTATCTGTATTTCAACATGTTCCAAGCCAGATCATTACAGATAATGGATCTAACTTGAACAACAAGATGATGAATGAGTTGTACGCTGAGTTCAAGATAGTACACCATAACTCATCTCCCTACCGACCTAAGATGAACGGAGCGGTAGAAGCAGTTAATAAGAACATCAAGAATATTTTTCAAAAGATGGTTGTAACCTATAAAGACTGGCACGAGATGCTACCCTTTGCCCTTCACGGTTATCGCACATCTGTCCGCACTTCAACAAGGGCAACCCCTTTCTCTCTAGTATATGGCATGAAGGCAGTTCTTTCCATAGAAGTAGAAATCTCATCAATTCGGGTATTGATGGATGCAAAAAATTCTGGCCTATGTAGACAGCAGATGTCCTAACACATGTCAAGACATTGTGCTACATAATCTTTTAAACTTGGAGGCGCAACTGCAGACTGATACCTTGAATATCAGAACTGCACACTCTCAGATGTCACGACATCTGATCCAACATGTCAGTCAAGAACACATACAACAAGACAGTAAAGTGTAGAATGTAAATAACACACTAATTGTTAACCCAGTTCGGTGCAATTCACCTACATCTGGGGGATACCAATCCAGGATGAAGATTTCACTAACTGTAGACTGTTACAAAGTTAAACTCCCACGTTTACAACTTTATTCCTAACATCTACCCCATGAACATCTTTACCAAGGCTAAACTCAATGATTTACAACCCTGATATGAGATACCCCACTCACACCTTAATCACAACCTGTGATATCTCTGTCTTCTGCCAATTCAAAACTGTCGCGGTTTCTTGACCTACAAGTTATCTTGGACTTGCTTCAAAGCTTCGTCCAAGAACAATACAACAACCATTACCTAGAGGCTTCTGGTCGTGCACATTCACCTATGTCGTCCTCTCTGCATCCCATACTAAAGAGGGAACTACAATCCTAAGAGCCAACGACTCTCAATACCTAAGCCCTTATTTTACAAAAGAGAACTAGGTTACAATTGTTGCATCAGGCCCCCTAACCCTAGGTCTAAGTCTTCATATATATAGTCTTCTGTCTTGGGCTTTCTATTTTTGATCCTTGATCCAGTATTAAAAAGCATATCAAATCTTAGACAGATTTGTTACACATTTAAAGCCTGCTATATCAGTCCAGGATGTCGTATCTTGCTGTTAGGACATCTTCTTCGACATCTTTGATCTTGGCAGTTTCTTCATCTTTATTGTTGATATGTTTTACCAAAATTTAGTCAAACTCAAGGAGCTTTCAATCTCCCCCTTTTGACAAATTTTGGCTAAAACATCTCCTTCTGTATTCTGCCATCAGCAAGACTCCTCCATCTTGAGAATTGATTGGAGTTTGAATAAATCTCCCCCTCAACACATTTCTTTTTCCTTCCAAGAAAGATTCAGAACCAGTGTAGAAGACTGTGAGAGTAAGAATTGTCTCTACAAGTCAATCTATGTTTTGATGATAACAATAAGTATTTGTGAAAGAACCATTTTATGGTCTAACGTGTGTTGTGTGCAGATCATAAGAACTAAAGACATCAGAACCAACATACACCAGCCAGATGTACTATGATTGAATATATGTATATGCGAAGTTACTATGTGTGACTAAAGTCGCAAGAAGCAAGAACGCTTGTTTATCTAGTCATAATTAGCCAGATCCAAGGATGCCAAGATTGTTGTTGCAATGCTCTTGTGGATACTCTCTGAAAGTGATTAAGATTCTGAAGATAGTGAAGCTTCTGAAGAAGTACACTCAGAAAGAACCAAAGTTCTAAATACTCCTATGACTTGAAGTTCTGATGGCTGAAGGCACTGAAGACCAAGTGCAGAAAGAATCTGAAGACTGACGAGTTCTAAAGATCAAGGTCTCAAACAAGAAGTTCTGAAGACTCTAAAGACAAGCTCTGAAGATTCGGAAGACTTAAAGCAGAAAAGGATAACACTCTTAAAAGACCAAGTGCTGAAGTTCTGAAGACTGATTCCTAATGGACTTCTTCAATTAACGGAAGACTTGAAGCATCAGATATTTTGCTATAAAGACTCCACTCACGCTTCATCAAATTAACATCAGAAGCCACTGAAGTTTCGAAGTCTAAATATTACCGTTGTGAGTTAAATGTACACACTGCCCAAGAAAAGATATCTGGTCACTTCCTCCTCTGTAAAAAGAAGATGTGTCAGTACAACTCATTATATCACAACGTCTCCTTTCCAAACAGCCAACAGTATTCTCTAACGGCTATATTTCTAATGGCTATTTAATGGAAAGAGTTTTCGCTTCTGATGTGTCGATCACTTGTAGAATTACGAACTAAATGTTCATTTATAAAATTGACCAAGTCATTGTGTGAAGATAGCAACAACGATGAGTTCTCGTTGTAACACTTAGATTATTCAAAGTTGTCATTAATTCACTCATGGCAATTGTTTTTGAATCTCCAAAGAACAAATTAACACAACAACAATCAAACAGAAGTTGTTGATGAAGAAGACAACAATTGAAGATCAGTCAAGTCATCATCCTACCTTCTCGTCAAAGCTACATTGAAGATCTGAAGCAAGGAGTTACTGCTCAAAGCTTGCTCAACCAGAAGACGAAGAAGAAGAAGATCTACAAGATGTCAACTATCATTATATCTAAATACATCTTTGTAGTTTCTTAGGAAAGCAAGGAGCTGATTCCTCAAAACTTGCTTGAACACACGTGTGTGTTCTTTGTACTTAAACCTAGGAGAAACTTGCTTATTGAGAAGCACAATTTGTAATCTCCAGTTTGCCAATTCAACTAGATGAATTGAGACTCCTCAAGTGAACGTTATATCCTGATGGGATCCCTAAACAGTTCAGCTGTGAGTTGAGGCCCTTGAGTAGATCACGTGGTGATCAGATACTTAAGATGATAATGGCTGAGGGTCATTGTGGAAAATCCTGAAATATGGTCAGTAGCATTATATTCATTGTGATGAATCCCTGAACGGCTAGCTGTGAAATCCCTGCAGTGGGTCTGCTCGGTCAAAGAATGTTATATCCTGTTGGATCCCTGAACGGTTCATTGGGTTGTTAGTCACAGTGCGGTTGTGCAAGTGGTTAGTCACCGGCTGTTGCCCGTGCAATTGTAATCATGATTTGGTTATAGTGGATTACGTCCTTGTGTTCAAGGCAAAATCACCTGAGGAGGGTGGACTGGATTAGCCCGCGTGGTGAACCAGGATATATCGTGTGTCCTTTACTCTCTTGCTTAGTATCTCTATTTATGTTTCTGCCTTGAATATCAGAACCTCACATTAAGCAAGTTAGAACCTTGCAACCTATCTCTGATAAGCTTCCGCACTGCAAGTTCTGAGTATTGTATCTTATGAACAGAACTTATACGGTTCTCGTACTCTTTAGTTAATAGATCAGAATCTCTCAATGAACATTGAAGGTTCTTGAGAATCAAATTAACAAGATGCGAAAAGTTACAAAAAGAGTAAATACACAATTCAAACCCCCTTTTCTTGTGTCTTTCTCGCACCTTCAATTGGTATCAGAGCTCCGGTTCTGTTATTGATTCACATCAAACACTTAACAGTGTCAGAAAAAAGATCCAGACGTGGTGCGTAGAAGTACTCTTGGTGAGAATGAAATCCACTTACAATTTTTGTAACAGTTCAGCAGTTAACTGTGTACAAAATTGTAATCAATCTGATTACTTCGTGAGCAAGTCATTGATTCTAGATGAAGCCTCATTAAAGTTGAAGAATAAATTGATAATATAAATTCATCAGATAAAAGGAAGTATCTGTTGAATGCTCATTCTGGAAAATACGTATGGATAAAACCACGTATATGATTAAAAGATGAATCATCAGAAAGCAAGAAATCTTGTTTGCTGAAGATTAATTCGTTATGAGTTTTTGAGATGTTTTCAAGAAACGGATTAGGTCCACCCTTGACTTTCTCATTTAAAAACTCATTCTGGATCTCTTCATGTAAAGAAGGAAAATTGTTGATTCTAAGACCTTGAATTTCATAAAGAAATCTGTTAAATTCAAAATCTGAAAAATTCAAATTATTAGAAATGATTCAATGTCAGAATCTGGAATGATCAAAAGATTCAATGGAGAACTGAATCCCAAAGACTCAGTTGATTCCGAACGAACTCTTAACTGGCTCGTGATCAAGCTCCAACAACCTGAAATCATCCAAGTAAAGATAAAATGTTGATAATCTAATTTTCAACAGATCAAGTGTTCTCAGAACCACTTGTGCTATGAAATTGGATGCTATCATTTCAGATATCTAGGTTCTCCAACTGATGTCATAAAAGACGACGTTAATGATGTTCGAAGAAATTAGTTAACTCATAGATATGTGTGAACAACCCCAAATAAGTTGATCATTATTATGAGAACAAGAGGTTCATGTAAATCATGACTAGTGATGTACACATGGGACATGATGATGTTTTGGTTCTGAACAAGTTCTGAAACAACCTTGAGGAACAAAGTCAGATATTGATATGTCAATTCCTTCCTGAATAACCTCTCAAAGGTTCTCACTGAACTGATGAAATCAGTCCTCTCACAAAGAAAAGAAACTCACACAAACGCAGACTGAATTCGGGCTATGAAAGGAGAACTCAACCTATTCTCAAAACTTTTTTTGTTTAAAATTCAGATCCATATCTTGGAACTGTATCGGAACAGAACAAGTTCTATGGATCAAGGAAATGAGAAGTGAGAAACATTCAAAACAGATGTAATCTGCTGGTTATGAATGGGGTTATCAAATGAAATTTACTGTTCACTCAGTACTGCTCCCACGCATATGAGTGTCGCCTTATCAAAAAGGATTGCATTGGCTAAGTTCAAATAAAATGGTCACTCTGATCATGCTAAGTCCCTATCTCGGTCACTGTAACCTAGAGAACTAAAAGACAAGGTTGAACAGGAAAAGAGAGCGAAAGCTATAATCTAACTAGGATCACTTTCCAAGAAAATATTATCTTCAGAAGTCAGAAGACAAGCTTATCTTGAAGAACCCAAGAAACTCTGCAGCTTACTCGGAAATAGGCAAAATCAGAAAGATGTTCAAAGCAAGCCAAGTCTGAAATATCTAAGGTGCATTTTCCTCTTCTTTTTTAATCTGTTAAACTCATGAGATGCCATAATTAGAAATTTGTCATAGCATGTTTACTAAGTAATTATTTAGGAATCCTTACACGTTTCTTTAGGGAAATATTCAACCAATAGAAAATCTGTTAAGCCTAGATGAAAGAAATTGCTAAATACAAGAAAATCCCTTAACAAAAACTACACGCAAAAGATACAATCATAATTTCACAACATATCTCTGACAACTTAATAAGATCTTACTAAAATCTTTTGAACTGACCTATATCTACCCTAGACTAGGCATAATTCAATCTACCTCTTACCCTATAAAGTCACGTCTCCTTTTCATGCTCCTACACTCAAAACCCTGTAAGTTCAAAATATCATCCAACCATCGTCATGCCTCCACTTACTTTTCTCGATAATCAAAACTCAAATCTACTCTTAATTTCTTGAAACAAATTCTTAAGAAAAACTTTTTGTTCTCCTGTGCATCTGTTTGCATATGTCCTCTAGTAAGAGATTTCCTCCGTCAGCGTCTAGTCATATTCTATTACCCATAGGAGTACCTCAGTCAACACCTCTCTAGAACCAAATCCCTCTCTCTCTCTCTAACAAGAGTGTTTGTTCATCCTAGCTAACCCTACTCATCAATAATACAAGTCTTATTCTATATATATATATATATATATTCCTCAGTTTCTAACTTATTAAAACTCACACCTCTCTAAACTCCTGACTTGATCTTCTCAAAAGACTTCCTCACCATTCTCATGGCAAACCAATCATTGACTCCAAGAACCTTCTTTGGCGATGACAACTCTCTTGAAATCATTAGTGAAAAACAACCCAAGCTAATGGATGTTGATCATAATTTCCATCTAGGCATTCATTCGCAAAATTGGAATGGGTACACTCATATGCTTAGAGGTCCTATTTACCCAAACATCATAAAAACTTTTTGGATCAATGTTGCTGTCAGCCATGATGGTCTGACCATTTCTTCTGACATCTATGGTATTCCTCTCTCCTTCAACGCTTCAAAAATCGCTGAAGCTATTAAATGCCCACTGGAAGGCATTACTCCTAGTCATGCATCCATTCGATGCACTTCTGATGCAAAATTACACTACTTGTTTGATAAAGGTTCTGCCTTCGAACCTACTAATCCTGAGAAACTCCTAGCCCACGCCAGAGGCTAGTTTAAATTCATTCTAACAAACATCAAACCTCAAAGCACATACAAAAACCTTATGTATCATGATGACAAGCTCATAATCATGTGTCTTCTTTACCAAACTCGTATAAATCTGCCCCAAATTATATTTGACCATCTCAAGGACATCATCCTCGTGTCAAGAACTACCCTTGAAGCTACGATTCCTTACGGAAGAATCTTAACTGAAGTGTTTTTCAAAACAGGAATTGTGCAGACAATCGGCAGAACTAGATGCGGTCCTGATATTGCCCTTATTGAAAATTCTTGTGAAACGTTTGACAGTGACTGGTTCTCAAGACAAATGTGTTGACAGATTAGGATACTAGATAATTAAGTGTATGCATGTATCATTTATGGATATATATCTATGTTATCTTTTGTCTCATGTTATTTATAATATCTGGTAACCACTAATCAAAATTCTTAATAAATCATTAAAATATTGCATAAATGATGTGTCCTGTTCTACAGCCCAAGAAATCTTCAGTAATAAAGTCTTTAATTTCCCAATAAATGAGTAACTGCTCCGTTTTCTTTTCCCACACGTTCACGTTTTTTTTTTTTTTTGCATACCCTAATTAATCATGACCTCTTAGGAAATAGTAAACCCAAATCTTGGTGTACCAATTTAGTCATTACACTCCTCACTCTCATTTCGCCTATAAATAATTGGATCCTACTTCGTCCTCGCTCATCCTAATCTAAACCAATCTTCATTTAGAATCTTCTGTGTGTTAACAAATGGCTTCTCCAACATTTAGAGGAAACGTAGAAACTCTAGAAGTTATCCCAGAGAAAAGACCAAACCTAGATATACTTCAAAATAATGGTCTGGAAATTGTAAGAAGCATGCAAATTCAATCTTGGAATGGTTATTATTCACTGCTAAACGGCCCTATCTTTCTAGTTCTTGTGAAAGAATTCTGGAAATATGCCATAATCAATAATAATGGCAACACTATCTGGTCTGAAGTATATAGCTTTCCAATCACCATCTCCATTCCCTCATTAGAAAAGCTCATAAATTGTGTCGCCTCTGGGGTCACTGTTGAAGACTTTCAATCTGACCTGAGCTTAGTAAAGAAATGCAAGGTTTTATTTGATGATTCGGTTCCTTATAAACCAAATAACCCTGAGAAACTTATTCCTTCAACCAGAACATGGTTCATATTCTCTCTAACCAATCTTCGACCTCGTGCAACGGCAAGGAGCACACTGTCCCAAGATGACAGAGTATTCATTTTCCTCCTAACACGCCACTTTAAAATCAATCTTCCCAAAACTATCTTCAATCACCTGAAACATTCTATCAGAGTTTCAAGAACTCAGTTGAACTCTTACGTTCCATACGGGAGAATAATATCTGAAATTATGCTAAAAGAGAAATTTTGGGGATTAGTAAGGAGACTCGGACCAGAACCTTCGGTAACTGAGACAAGATGTGATAGGGTGGACAACGTTGAGGACTTTGATGACTAAAATTTTAAAATTCTGATGTAGTGTAATGTTTTCTTGCTTATCGCTTTATTTTGTGCTGATGTTTCTTTCTCACTTAGTAGACAAAAATATGATGTCTTTTGTGTTCTATTTTACATCTATCAGTTGATTCCATCTATCATCCTTCAATTAAATACATACTGAGAATGTTCAAATAACTCTGTGACTCTATTTCCCTTAAATGACTACATGCTTAAATGCTCATATGCCCTGACACTTTTTGATGATGTCAAAAGGGGGAGAAATATATTAATTGATTTTGATTGAAAAAGAAATCTGAAAGAATGCAAAACTCAAACAAAGTATTCTCATAAAATGCGTTACTACTAACGTTTGTTGTTTGATGTTATTCGAGGAACTCTAAACAAGTTCACTAGGCATTCTAAAGACAGGATAAGAAGAAGAACTACGAATCAGATTAAGTAAGAAAACTCTGAAAGCAGTCAAGACAAAGTCTACATTTCAAGATGCTCACTCAGAAGATTTGTGCAAATCAGAAGTCAAGAACTGTCTGAAGATCTGGATTAAAGATCCAAGCAAGAAACCATTCTATCAGGAACCATTTGAATTAAAGATGATTTGGTATCATAACTAAATCATCAATTGGAATTCAGATTCAGTACACAAATATTAGTATCAGACTCTCAAAGCAAAGCTGTGGACTACTGTCAAAAACCTTCATTGGTATCAATATCAGCACTCTAATGAATTATCTCTTAAACGTATGAAAAGAAATTCTTCACTTGGTATCAGACTCAAAATACTCTAAGAGTCAGCATATCATTTCTACATCCAATTAAAACAAGATGTACCAGATTCAGAATCAAGCGTTGATTGATCACAAGTTTTAACCTCCAATTGGTATCTGATCAAAAATCAAGCTTTGATAATTTAACTGAGTTGTGACAATAACAAGGTTTGAAATAAACCTGTGTTCAAAGTCAAAACTCTGAAAAGTCATGATCAACACTGGTGATTAAATTTAGAAACTCTGAATTTCGATTCTGAAAGATCCCAATATCTGACTTATGGAAATTAGGGGGAGATTACCCAGAAGACTAAAATGCAAAACCTAAATTCCTCATATAGCCTGAAACTCAGGTGGAGTGTCTCAAAAGATAGTTTCTGATATACAGCGAAGCTATGTTTATCAGTCGAAGAACTGCTCTAATTCTGCGCTCAATTGAATCTACTAAAAAGTAGAAATACTTCAGACGACTCTGAAGATAACAAGCTCTAATATGACAACAAAGGAAACTGAGTTCTGAAGATCTGAAGATGGAAGTTCTATTGAACTAGTCCAGATGCTAAAGACTCTTTGATTTCTAAAGGACAAGATAGAAAAGTAACTCTTTTCTATTTTTTGTTCTGGCAACTCATGTTGTTACTCTGTATATCTTTGGATTATATAAAATCCTAGATGATTTCAGATAAAGATTTGAGGATAACTCATTCAGGGGGAGCTGTTGTTCCACACTCTGAATTTGTTTGCTTTGGTGATTACCTTGTATAAAATGTTCAATCAAAATACTTGGTTTTGTCATCATCAAAAAGGGGGAGATTGTGAGAGAAAGAATTGTCTCTTCAAGTCAATCTATGTTTTGATGATAACAATAAGTATTTGTGAAAGAACCATTTTATGGTCTAACGTGTATTGTGTGCAGATCATAAGAACCAAAGACATCAGAACCAACATACACCAGCTAGATATACTATGATTGAATATATATATATGCGAAGTGACTATTTGTGACTAAAGTCGCAAGAAGCAAGAACGCTTGTTTATCTAGTCATAATTAGCCAGATCCAAGGATGCTAAGATTGTTGTTGCAATGCTCTTATGGATGCTCTCTGAAAGTGATTAAGATTTTGAAGATAGCGAAGCTTCCGAAGAAGTACACTCAGAAAGAACCAAAGTTCTGAAGACTCCTATGACTTGAAGTTCTGATGGCTGAAGGCGCTGAAGACCAAGTGCAGAAAGAATCTGAAGACTGACGAGTTCTAAAGATCAAGGTCTCAAACAAGAAGTTCTGAAGACTCTGAAGACAAGCTCTAAAGATTCAGAAGACTTAAAGCAGAAAAGGATAACGCTCTTAAAAGACCAAGTGCTGAAGTTCTGAAGACTGATTCCTAATGGACTTCTTAAATTAACGGAAGACTTGAAGCATCAGATATTCTGCTATAAAGACTCCACTCATTCTTCATCAAATTAACATCAGAAGCCACTGAAGTTTTGAAGTCTAAATATTACCGTTGTGAGTTAAATGTACACACTACCCAAGAAAAGATATCTGGTCACTTCCTACTATGCAAAAAGAAGATGTCTCAGTACAACTCATTATATCACAACGTCTCCTTTCCAAACAGCCAATAGTATTCTCTAATGGCTATATTTCTAATGGCTATTTAATGGAAAGAGTTTTCGGTTCTGATGTGTCGATCACTTGTAGAATTACGAACTAAATGTTCATCTATAAAATTGACCAAGTCATTGTGTGAAGATAGCAACAACGATGAGTTCTCGTTGTAACACTTAGAATATTCAAAGCTGTCATTAATTCACTCATGGAAATTGTTGTTGAATCTCCAAAGAACAAATTAACACAACAACAATCAAACAGAAGTTGTTGATGAAGAAGACAACAATTGAAGATCAGTTAAGTCATCAACCTACCTTCTCGTCAAAGCTACATTGAAGATCTGAAGCAAGGAGTTACTGCTCAAAGCTTGCTCAACCAGAAGACGAAGAAGAAGAAGATCTACAAGATGTCAACTATCATTATATCTAAATACATCTTTGTAGTTTCTTAGGAAAGCAAGGAGCTGATTGCTCAAAACTTGCTTGAACACATGTGTGTGTTCTTTGTACTTAAACCTAGGAGAAACTTGCTTATTATGAAGCACAATTTGTAATCTCCAGTTTGCCAATTCAACTAGATGAATTGAGACTCCTCAAGTGAACGTTATATCCTGATGGGATCCCTGAACAGTTCAGCTGTGAGTTGAGGCCCTTGAGTAGATCATGTGATGATCAGATACTTGAGATGACAATGGCTGAGGGTCATTGTGGAAAATCCTGAAATATGGTCAGTAGCGTTATATTCAATGTAATGAATCCCTGAACGGCTAGCTGTGAAATCTCTGCAGTGGGTCTGCTCGGTCAATGAACGTTATATCGTGTTGGATCCCTGAACGGTTCATTGGGTTGTTAGTCCCAGTGCGGCTGTGCAAGTGGTTAGTCACCGGCTGTTGCCCGTGCAAGTGTAATCATGATTTGGTTATAGTGGATTACGTCCTTGTGTTCAAGGAGAAATCACCTGAGGAGGGTGGACTGGATTAACCCGCGTGGTGAACCAAGATATATCGTGTGTCCTTTACTCTCTTGCTTAGTATCTCTATTTATGTTTCTGCCTTGAATATCAGAACCTCACATTAAGCAAGTCAGAACCTTACAGCCTATCTCTGATAAGCTTCCGCACTGCAAGTTCTGGGTATTGTATCTTATGAACAGAACTTATACGGTTCTCATACTCTTTTGTTAATAGATCAGAATCTCTCAATGAACATTGAAGGTTCTTGAGCATCAAATTAACAAGATGCGAAAAGTTACAAAAATAGTAAATACACAATTCAAACTCCCTTTTCTTGTGTCTTTCTCGCATCTTCAAAGAATCCTCCAGAAAAGAAACACCAGTTGTAACCTTTGTAACACAGAGTACAAGAATTATGTAACTCAGGTCACAAGACACAACCTGTTTCACAACTCAGATCACAAGACACAAAAAAATAGAAATTAGTAAGTTAAGATGATAAAACATCTTCCTCCAACATTCTTGCACTGCCACTGCTCGAATGAACCCAAACACCAGAACACAATTCTTCTCCCCTTTTTTAGCCAAAACTTGGCAAAAGTGATCATGACAGCTCCATATCCAGATGCAACTCATCCAGATCTTGAAGAATGCCATCGAACACTCTCTTTGAAAGGAATTATGAGACCAAGGAGTGTCACAACAATCCTATTTATAGCAGATAATTGCCTTTGAAAGAAACGAACCATCGAACAAAACGTTGTTCAATTTAAGGCGCCAATAACTCTACTAAATGCTCACCAGCCAAGACTGTTGACTGTTTCTCCTTTTAAGAACACCGACCAAGCAACCCATTGCATGCAGACATGTTTATAACAATGTCCTGACATCATGTCAAACATTGTCTATTCTTCCAGGATTCTTCTTCTGATTTGACCATACAGAGAATTCTTCACAAATATATGATCCCAGTCTGCAAGAGAAAAATAAATTCTCCCAGACTCAGTCAATGATTCTTAAGCATCCAATAAGAACCATTCAAGTATGCATTGCCAAGTTTCCCACAACTTGCAACAATACTCTAATGTCAAGACATCCTCATTGACATCTCAGTTTGCTTGAAGCACAAATACAAACTGGAACTTCAACAATAATGTCAAGCCATCTTGACATCTCAGTTTGCTTGACGCACAAATGGAAAATGGAACTTCAACAATAATGTCAAGCCATCTTGACCTCTCAGTTTGCTTGACGCACAAATGCAAACTGGAACTTCGTCTCAGATCAAGAGGCCACTCCCCCTGACTAAGGTAACTGGTGCTCCTCCACAGAACACCCAAGCTAATGACTGGAAAACATAAGACGCATCTTCGTGTCTTCAAGAGCGCACCCTCTGTTCAACACACCTGTTGAATGAAACCATTAACTCATTATTGTTCCCTCTGACAAGAAACAATAATTACTCACACATGATCAAAGTCATGCATCCCATGAGTACGTGTATACCAACCATAACAAACTCTTGGCTTGAGATCAAAGCCCCATTGATCCCCCTTATTCCACAACCATCTTATACACCACATGAACTCCTCTTGAATTCTCATGTATAGATATTTCGTTGCTTGAGGTACAAACCAATTGAATTAGAATGCTTCACATTCCTCAAAAGACTCACAGGGCCCCTTAGTTTGTTACCACAATGTCAGCTATCTCATGCATGCTCCAGAACTTCACAGCTGCTAAACTGATCCACTACTAGCATGACTTGCTCCAAGGGCTCCAAATGTCATATGCAAGATTTTCCACTGACCTCACCCAGTCAGCAATAGAGATAAACCCCGCAATCCAAGACAGTCATTCCTATCATTCTCCCGTATGATAACTTGGAATACTTCTGATTTATGGTAAATCTCCACTTCTGAACGGATTCAGGAAACAAACTTCCATGCAATCAACACATGATCTACTTCAGTCTTCACAAATACTTACATCCTCCTTCCAAGGGACCCTTCTAATCCATCATTCTCCTGGATGATCATGTAGATACTTCTTGGACACGATGCAAGTAACCAGTTCATCACAGAACCTGAAATCCTTCACCAAGGATAACTAACCCAAGGATGTTCTAACATCAGTTAGGACATCTTCCACACATCACAGACACCACACACCATGGTTCTTGATATGCTCCACCACCGGACTTACTATCAGCATAGTAATCCACACTGAAGATCTTTACACAACACTAACCCACCAGCTTGAATAAAGAAGTATTCAGGAACCCAGAGAGAAATAAACGCTCAACCACCAAGAAGGTATGCTTCCATTCTCAACCCAGAACTTCTGCCACAAGCTCCCAGAGAACCAGAACCTCCTTACAATTTTAACTAACTACTCTTCTACAAAAGAGAAATCAGTTTCAAGCATCCTGCTTGAACGCACATTATGAAACCAATCAAATGCCACCTTTTGATTGACCTCACTCATCTTCAGAACTCTCACAAGATACCCTGGTCTACTAATGAAATCAGATCTTCAAGTCACTTGAACTACTTGCCCTATAGCAATACATCTTGGATCCACCAAGCCTCTTAGTCATGTAACATCTTCTCATCCACAGCTCCCGCAAACTGCATGAGATATACCTTTTTTAAGAATCCATCACTCCCATTCTCTTGTAGATCACCTTATATTAAGCTTATGTGCCACATCACCAGCTGAGACTTCTGATGTTAAGCTAGATGTCAGAACATTTTGATATGACATCCAACTTTGAATTCAGCTCCTCCTTCTGCCACTTAGAAGAACCTCCTTCCTTTGCAGAAACAGATTTTCATGCTCTTACAGACTTGATTCAACAACCAAGTTTTGAGTAGACAACCTCCATTCTGCTTTGAAACTCCAAAGACTTCAAACCTGCCACATCTGAATCTTTAGAAAATAAGTAGTCCACGACTACCCCATAGCAATACCAAAGAATGTCACTTCCCTTGGTAGAGTCGTCAGTAGAAATCCAGAGATAACTGCCACTTATTCTCGACCTTCACCACCAGAGTAAACACTATGCTCCAAAGCACCTGGATCAGAAATAAACTGACCCAAGCTGTAACCATCAAGATTATGATGTCTTCATAGTCTTCCATCTCCATCTTCAACAACATCACCATCTGGACAAGTCATTCACAATACTTTCCAGGAAACAGACGCTAAGCCAATAATCCCAGGTCAACACCTAGGAGAATTTTGAGCGAATGCAGAACCCCTTCCATGATTCTTTAAACCTCTGATGAAAAGATGTTAGAACATCTGACAGAACATCCTCAAACTTGACTTTCAAGGATAATCAATTAAATACTTGTGGATTCCACAAATAGCAATTGATCTTAAATCCTTATGCAATAACCCTTATCCAAATCCAACATATTCTAAATATCCAAATATATTCCTCATCATGCTGTCTTCTTCAGTTTGCGCAAGTTGTTAAGATATCAAGGCTTCCCCCTTGACTCAAGCTCTTAGGATTCTCTCTGAACGAATCCTAATTGACTCAACTCTGTGAACTCATTCTTAGGGTTGAAAGTATGAGTTCTTCCTTGCACGTTTTTGTGAATGGTGAAAATAAATCACCTCCACGGTCTTCACTTTGTGTCTCTGGGAAACACCTTCTAGTCATAAGAGTAACTATAAGACTCCAGATACACGACATAGATGTCTTTATGAGTGGACTTGAGAGAATTCTCAAGTATCTTTGACAACCTAGCCGTTCAAACATCTATCAAACTCCTAGAGCAAGAACCAGATAAACTTTACACCTCAACATATCTCCTCTTTAACTGACTCCAAACTGCACTAAGAAACTAAGCTTCTAAGTACAAAGTCACCATACCAGATATCTAACTACAACTCCCTTCACTCCATCGCTCTCGACTCTGGAATAAAAGAACACAGATATCTTCAAATATATAGAGGCCGACGATTAAGATCTTTCACCAACTGTCTTCAATAACAACTCCAGAATCCCATAATTCTAGAGCTCTTCCATCAGAAACACATGCAATGGAACCACCAAGAAACAGATCCTGCTTGCCCTAATAAGATGTCACAACATCTTATAAGACACACCAACAAGAGAACAAGCCACTTCTCCTGTAGTTGTTGTAGAATCTCCTCAGCAACCTGAACAACCTCCGGGTTGCTCCCTTCGATCCAGAACATTCATATCATCCATTAATACCCTTGGGTATGTTTGAGTTGATTGATCTGATCTCCAAAACTCCTCCTTGTTTAAACGCCAGAAAGTATCTCCCAAAGATCTCATCCAGAACTAGACAGGATGCCTGCTCTGATACCAATTGAAATTCTTGCCTATGCAGACAGCAGATGTCCTAACACATGTCAAGACATTGTGCTACATAATATTTTAAACTTGGAGGCGCAACTGCAGACTGATACCTTGAATATTAGAACTGCACACTCTCAGATGTCACGACATCTGATCCAACATGTCAGTCAAGAACACATACAACAAGACAGTAAAGTGCAGAATGTAAATAACACACTAATTGTTAACCCAATTTGGTGCAATTCACCTACATCTGGGGGATACCAATCTAGGATGAAGATTTCAC
Organism: Lathyrus tuberosus; assembly: GCA_022829125.1. NCBI lineage: Eukaryota > Viridiplantae > Streptophyta > Magnoliopsida > Fabales > Fabaceae > Lathyrus > Lathyrus tuberosus. The sequence goes on from JALAZF010000702.1 coordinate 816,316, forward strand.
TAACTGTAGACTGTTACAAAGTTAAACTCCCACGTTTACAACTTTATTCCTAACATCTACCCCATGAACATCTTTACCAAGCCTAAACTCAATGATTTACAACCCTGATATGAGATACCCCACTCACACCCTAATCACAACCTGTCATATCTCTATCTTCTGCCAATTCAGAACTGTCGCGATTTCTTGACCTACAAGTTATCTTGGACTTGCTTCAAAGCTTCGTCCAAGAACAATACAACAACCATTACCTACATGCTTCTGGTCGTGTACATGCACCTATGCCGTCCTCTCTGCATCCCATACTAAAGAGGGAACTACAACCCTAAGAGCCAACGACTCTCAAAACCTAAACCCTTATTTTACAAAAGAGAACTAGGTTACAATTATTGCATCAGGCCCCCTAACCCTAGGTCTAAGTCTTCATATATATAGTCTTCTGTCTTGGGCTTTCTATTTTGGATCCTTGATCCAGTATTAAAAAGCATAGCAAATCTTAGATAGATTTGTTACACATTTAAATCCTGCTATATCAGTCCAGGATGTCGTATCTTGTTGTTAGGACATCTTCTTCGACATCTTTGATCTTGGCAGTTTCTTCATCTTTATTGTTGATATGTTTTACCAAAATTTAGTCAAACTCTAGGAGCTTTCAATGGAGGCCAAGCTAACAGAGGTTGAATGGTGCCAAAGTTGACACAATGAACTGAACTTGATCGAAGAAAAGCGAATAACAGCTTTATGCCATGGTCAGTTGTATCAGCAAAGGATGAAGAAGGCATTTGACAAAAAGATCTGACCTCGCGTCTTCAGGAAAGGAGACCTCGTGCTCAAGAAGATACAATCATTTCTTATTGATTCCCGGGGAAAATGGACTCCAAATTATGACGGCCCCTATGTGGTCAAGAAAGCCTTCTCAGGTGGCGCCTTGAGACTCGCAACCATGGACGGAGAGGAATTTGCTTACCCCAAAAATGTTGACGTAGTCAAGAAATACTTCGCCTAAATAAAAAAAATAAAAAAAATAATAAAAAAAACGTCTCGGTGGATTGAAAACCTGAAAGGGCGGTCTAGGGAAAAATTAGAGACATGATCAAAAATCATTCCGATGGATTGGAAATCTCAAATAACAATCTAGGCAAAAGTTAGGGATAATGGCAAGTAACTACGTCCAACTAAGGGGCAAATCCCTCAGCGGCAGTCATGCCATCCATCAGGAAAACTCCAGTCAAGGTCATCTTCGACGGAAGCTCGGGATGTCCAGAATTCAAAGTTGGTAGAAGGATAGTGGTCGTTATGTTTCAATGTAGCCCTTTTCCCTTAAATTACCATTTTCTAACTATGTAAATACTCTATGGAATCACACGTTTGGCTGATTTTCATCCAATCAATAAAATTTGAGCCCTAGTGCTTTTGTTTGCAATTCTTATTTGTTTTAGATTTACAAAATGACATTTTAATATGATCAACGATTCTTGAAATAAAACAAAAAATGAATTTACTTGTCAAAATTTTTCTGCTTTTAAAGTAAAGATGGCAATTCTTTTGACTGTTGAACATCAAAAGAATATCGATCGCTTCTCCGAAGGTGGTTGAACCTCAAAGTGCAGAATCAAAGTGCTCCTTCTAAACCAGTGCACCTAAATGAAGGATCAACTGTGTCAGATGCGAATATTTCGTCCGACACCCCCGACAGAGTTCTCATCTCCTAAGCCCGACCAACGTTTTTCCCCACAGGGACTATCTTTCCTAAGCAAGGCAGAATTGCTATCTTGAACTGAAGATACTTCTTCGTCCCCTGTAGTGGCCGAGTATCCAGTCGTGTTCATCTACTAGTCTGTATGTCGTGTCTGTTTTATCAGCATAAACATACATACATCATGCATTATTGATTTACATTCATATTCATATTGCATCACTATCACTCTAGTCGGTCTTGTTCCCAAGTGATAAAAGTCCTCTCAATCAAGTTGTCAGTTCTTTCCTTGTCAGGAAATGTCCGGTCCTTGACCACTTTGATAACTTGAACCTCTGAAAGACAAGAAAACCTTCGACAAATATCACTCTTCGACATTGAAGATGATATCTTCGCTTTCTCGGATTAAGGAAAATCCCTAGAGAAAGCCTCGCAACCAAAGACTCTCGGCAACACATTGATTTTTCTCCCCAAGAAAGTCAATTATAATGAAGTCTTCAGCGCCTCAAAAAATGGATTACATCACATGGCATTTCTTCGAAAAGATCTAGAGGAAAAGTATGATGTAATATCCCTAAGCAGGAAATAGCCTCTCAAGAGACTCGTTTTCCCCAGTAGAGTCAACAAATGGCGTCTCCAACAGAAAAGTTTGTACAACTCTACAACTCAGACGAATGGGTTTCCCCAGCAAGTCTGACATCAAAACTTTTTCCATCAAATGGCATCACTCCAGGAAAATTCGGCGAGAAGTTTGAGGAAAACCGCTACAAATAGCGTCCCTTGTCAAGAAAGTTTATTGACAAAAGAAACTGAGACCAGTTCCTTGGCTGAAGACCAGGATCGAGGGGAAGTTTTTTTTAGAAACTGAAACCAGTTCCTTGGCTAAAGACCAGGATCGAGGAGAAGTTTATAGACAAAAGAAACTGAGACAAGTTCCCTGGATGAAGACCAGGATCGAGGGGAAGTTTCTACCTTTTCTAAGCATCATTGCTTAGCAAAAGAAGATGGATGAGTAAGCTGCCGTTCATAACCACCATCAAATTTTTGGGTTTACCGATATTTAATCCTCTTGCACCCCGAATGCCCGAATACCTTCGCCATTCACACCTTTGGATCCAAGAAGATTAAATAGGGGCATCTGTCATACCCCGAATTTTGACCACCCAAATTTCCCACCATTTTGCAAGACATTACCACAATATGGATGATTTATCATGCCTCGTCAACATCCTCAGAGATGTTTGAGCATTCATCGCAAATCAAGAATTAGGGTTTCAAGCCTTCTCAAAGCCTTAGACCAAGGATCAATCAAGGAATGACATGATCTTTAACTTGTCTAACCTCTCAAACACCCGTTAGGGATCAAGAGGACTCCCACATCAAGAATCAAGCACAAGGTTACAACATTCCAAGTGGATCAAGCCTCAAGATCGCCAGTGTCACCAAATAAGGGTTTTGGTCGACTGAGGCCTCCAGATGAAAATTTTCCTCTGGGCATGAGCCAATGCTTCAAAGCACAACCCAAGATACTCCAAGGGACCTTATGAACCCAATCATCAAGTTAATTCAAACCCAGAGGATGCATTCATAAAAAATTAGGAATTAGGGTTTCTTGACCTAATTCACCCTTAAGTTGACTTTTGGGACCAAACTTGAGCCAAGACCTCAAGACATGATTTGAGGGTTTCTAACACACTACATTGATCCATTTGCAACAATAGATTGACCCAAGAAGCTTGATCTACAAGTTTCAATTTCATCTGGATCACAATTAGGGTTTCGACGGAAAAGTCAAATGTACCTTTGACTTTTGACCCAGACATGCTCCCAAACCTTGGGACATGATTCAATACACCCTATAACACCTATGGAATATACCCATTAGGTTTTATTTAAGTCAAGGACTTGATTTCACAAAGGATCGCACAGTTTGGATTTCATCCTATAAAAAAGTCAACTGTGCACAAAATCAAGTTTGACTTTTTGTGATTTTTCACAATTACGGTTCTTTGACCCTAAAACAATGTTAATATGTGATGGGAATCATCATTCATCAAGAAAAATCAAATAAAGTGAGTTAACTTGTAAAAGGGGTAACCATAAAAAACTTAGAATTTTTCTAAGTTATGGAACAAAGTGGCTAGGGTACCAACTTCCAAGGACCATAACTTGAGATCCAACCAACCATTTTGGATGGTCCAAAGCTGAATTTGTAGCTCTCATGGCATACTTTAAAAGTGTCAACTACATCTCATTCCAATTCCTCATGGATTTTCAGTTATGGAGTGATCAAAATCACAAAAAACATGAAAATGACATTTTTCCAACACTTAGTGAAATCTTCACTAAGTCAGAATCTGCCTTATTTTTTTCCAAATATAGAGGCATTTTTCATTGTAATTCAAGTTGATTCAAAACCAAAGTTGGACATTGTCTTAAAATAGGATATATCAGCTTTCCAAAATGTCCAAGAACCCCATGAAACTCCACCTGAGCTAGAGGTTATGACAGCTACAACATGCCTTGCTGCAAACTGTCTTGGCAAGGCAAATTTATGCATAAGGGATCGATTTGATCAAATTGTGCAACAACAAGCATGGTTATCCATCTTCACACCTCAATGGGGAACAAACAAGGGACACGCATTAATCTATCAGCCTCCAAAGTCCCAAAATCTACAACAGCCATGTGTAGCACGGTTTTCGTGACCGCCCGCATCCGTCTGCGGATGGGATTGGGTGCTACTTTCTGATTTCTTATTTATCCTATGAAGCTGGAAAGGAAAGGGAAGTTATCTCAAACTAACCTTGCACGCAAATGTTTTCTTTAACAAGTGCTAAGAGATTGGGGAGTTCGGGGTCAGGTTATACGATGGGGAGTTGTCAATTACCCATCCTATACATGGTTATCCATGGGTTGTTAGCAATTTTCCTTACTGCTTTCTACTTACTGGTGTTTATCTGTTGTTTGGAAAAGTTTCTCCTTTGGGAAGGTTGAGAGATGTTGAAAATATATTTTTGTTGTTTTCGGGTTTTTGATGTTTTTGGTAAGGTACTGGACCTAAGGTTTTTGCTTAGTGTGCTCGGTAAGATTTCACAATCTTATGCCTACGTATTCCCGTTAAAGAAAACCGGGAAATCAGAGCAATCGTAGTTCCTCCTATAGAATAGGAGGAAATGAGATATTTGGGTATCTTGTTCAAAGCCCAAGATATGAAGCTAAAGGTAATTTGTATCTTGTTCAAAGCCCAAGATTGAAGCTAAAAGGATGTTTGTGGGAATTGATTGAAAAGAGTGAAGAGATTAAAGATTGAGATATGAATATCCGGGAAAAAAACATCGGATGAAAATAGAAGAAATACCCGGGAAAGTGTCGGATGAAAATTGAAGGAATATCCGGGAAAGCATCGGATGTTAAAAAAGAGGGAAGGGATTTTCCCGTGTTTTAAGGAGATAAAAGGGTTCTTTGAAATCCAACAGGAAATGAGACTGTCCGAGTCTACTGGGTTGAAAAGGTTTATCTTTGTGTAATGCCCAAGAGAATGCACGTTTACGGGATAAAGATCTAGACTCCTTTGAAAGACTGCTCTATTAAGATGACTAGTTTCTGTACCTATACCTTTAAGAGGTCGTCGGGACAATTTGTACAAAGCCCAAGACAAGGCAGGAGAAACTTTTAAGAAGCCGAAGGGGCAATTTGTACGAAGCCCAAGAGGAGGCTCTCTTCGCTGAGGAAGAATCATTATACGAAGCCTAAGAGGAGGCTGTGAAAACTTCTAAGAAGCTGAAGGGTCCTTGTACAACGCCCAAGAGGAGGCGGGGATGCTTTTAGGAAGCCTGTGGATTCTTGCACTTAGCCCAAGAGGAGGCTGATGAACAGTTCCAGGAGGGGTTTCACTTGGAACAATGGCCTTCTGTATATGAACTTGTTCAAGGGGAAAATTTCCTAGATCTAGTTGTCTAAAATTGTTGTAAAGGAAAATCCTCATTGTCAAATGAGGGTGAAATATCCGGGAGAACGTCGGATGTAAAGAGACGGGACTTTGTCTGGTTCTAGACGTAGTTGTCGGGGAAACTCTAAATAGCTATACTAGCACGTACACAGTATATAAGAGTTTATGGAAGGAGACTTACAGTGAAACAGCCCCACAATACAGATATATATATATATATATATATATATATATATATGAAAGCGGGTAAAGAAAGCAGGTAAACACTTACCCATTGTAGAGCTTCCATGCTGTTTAGTTAGTTGTTCAACAAAGAAATTAAAGAAAGTTTTGATAACAAATTATGAATTTGAATCTAAATCACAAGGAAAGTTGTTTTGAAAGGAAATGATATGAATATCCGGGAAAACATCGGATTGCAAGAAAAGATTGCAGATACAAATATCCGGGAAAGCATCGGAAAAAGAGAGACTTAGTCTGGTTCTAGACGTAGTTGTCGGGGAAACTCTAAATAGCTATACTAGCACGTACACAGTATATAAGAGTTTATGGAAGGAGACTTACAGTGAAACAGCCCCACAATACAGATATATATATATATATATGAAAGCGGGTAAAGAAAGCAGGTAAACACTTACCCGTTGTAGAGCTTCCATGTTGTTTAGTTAGTTGTTCAACAAAGAAATTAAATAAAGTTTTGATAACAAATTATGAATTTGAATCTAAATCACAAGGAAAGTTGTTTTGAAAGGAAATGATATGAATATCCGGGAAAACATCGGATTGCAAGAAAAGATTGCAGATACGAATATCCGGGAAAGCATCGGAAAAAGAGATAAAAAATAAGAGATTGAAAATACAAATATCCGGGAAAACGTCGGATGTAAAGAGATGATAAAAGGTTGAAAATACCCGGGAAAACGTCGGATTGAAAGAGATAATGGAAAAAAGAAAAGGTTGAAAATATCCGGAAAAATGTCGGATTGATTGAGATAAAAAATAAAACGGTCGCTCGCTAAGACTTTGCAGTCTTATGCCTACGTATTCTCAAACGGCATCTTGAGAAATCAGAGCGGTCGTAGTTCGCCCCAAAGGGGCACGAACTACAGAAAATAAAGTTTAAATCGCACGACAACGAGAGGGAAAATCTATCCTAATGTTATCATGCTTGGTTAAATATCCTAATGTCTATCTTATTTCAAACCTAATTGAAAATTAAATTTGAACTAAGAGATCCTAAGGGAGCATGCATACGTGGCAAAACATCACGGAATAAATGAATACACGGCAAAGCATCGTGACAGATAAAATATAACAGAAAAATATCCGGAGAATAAAAGCATATACATGGCAAAACATCGTGTGTGAAACTGAATACATGGAAAAACATCATGTGATAAAATATACACGGAAAAACATCGTGGCGGATAAAAGCACATACACAGCAAAACATCGTGTAAAATAAACAGAAACTTCACGGCAAAGCATCGTGGAATCAGAGATATACATACATGGAAAAACATCATGTGATAAAATATACACGGAAGAACATCGTGACAGATAAAATCATATATGGAAAAATATCATGTCATTTGAAAACATACACGGAAGAACATCGTGCTATAAAAGATACGCGGTAAAGCATCGCGGATAAACAGAGAGAAAATTCACGGCAAAGCATCGTGGTGAAAATAAATAGAAAACCCACGGCAAAGCATCGTGAGACACCAAGATTTTCTAACGTATCGGGACTTATACAATGACTGAGGCCCAAAATGGTTTTGGTATAAAAGGGGATTGGGTCTTACACTCTATTAGAGGCCCGAGTGCAGTGTATTTACAGGAAATACTTGTTTGCAAGTTTAATTGTTTTTAACAGATGTGTATAAATCATGCATGGCATACAAGCAAAGCATTTAAATTCGAATTTGCCGTACACCGGTGAACTTTTCCACGCAAGCAGAGGAGCGTCTGATGAGCTTGAGATCCCGACGAAGATTTAAGCGTCCAATGAGCTTCAAGGCGTCAATTAAGAATTTCTGCATCAGATGAAAAAACCAAACAAGCAGAGAAAACCAAAGATCGCATAAAAATGCCCTTGATCTCATCAAGTGGTTAGAATTGAATCGAAGTCACAAACAGAATAAGTGAATCGAAAGGTAATTAATTAATCATTTACAACAAACCCAAGAATAAATCATGAAATTAAATAGTCAAATAATTATTTAAATAATTAAATAATCAATGATTAATTAATTTTGAAATATACTTAGCAAAACTAATTAGATTAAATAATATAATTAATATTTAATTTAATAGTTATTGCAAGAAAATATAAAATCAAATTAAATAATAAAATAACAAAAAAATGGGCTTAAACCCCAAAATCAGATTTTTAATAAATCAAAGGGGAAAGAAATCAACAAACCGTGTATTTTTCCTTGTTTTTTCAGCGATCCCTTTCTCTCCCTCACTCGATCTCACGCCCTATAAACCCTTCATCTGCAATGGTGATTTCCGGTAACGGCGGGTGGTTTCAAAATCGCAGCTGGTGGCGATTTTTGATGATGGTTTCTTCGTGCGGTTTGAGGCGCGGTGATGGTTTGATGGTGGCCGCCGTTCTGCTCGAGGCGGATTGATGACAAGGGAACGGTAGTGGCTTCACGGCGATTTTCTGCGATTGAAAGGATGAGTTCATCCTCCTCAGGTTTGAGATTCCTCTGTAATTTATTCATATTTCTTCCCTTGAAACTGAATTGATATTGATGAAATTGCAGGTGAATTCTGAGTTTTGCAAAGGTTGTTGCAGAAACTAAGTGAAAATTGTGAAGGTTCGACGTGTCGGCGGCGTCGGTTTCGCGGCGAAATTGAAGATGCTGTAATGAGTTCTTCTTCTGCAGGTCAGGAGTTTTTGATTCTGAAATTGTTGATGCTTACAACAAGTTTGTGTTGTATTGATTTCCTTATTTTTCTTTCTCTGAAATTGTTACAGATACTGTTGTACATCCTACTGCAGGTTTTGCAAGGTTTCTGTAAAAGAATAGCAGAAGGTGAGTTATAATTCTATCAAACTCTAAAATCTAAATAAAATTGAATAAAATTAGAAAACAAAATTTGTGATTGGAAATTGAAAGATATTGCTCTTGTTGTTCTGCAGAATGATTTTCTCTGTCATGAATTCTGCAGATAACTCTGAATTTCAGCATAAGTGTGTGGTTGTTGCTGTTATAATAACAGGTAAAATTATGATTTTTCTGTTGTGAATAAGAGAAAAATTCTGCAGTTTTGTGTTGTGAATATTTTGTGAAATTGTATGGTGTTATGACAATTTTTCTGTCATGAATTCTGCAGGTTTGTTGCTGCAAAAGAAAGGATTAGCAGAGGGTCTCACAACATACAAAAAAATGGAGGAAGTGAATTGTTTGCAAAACCCCTTTATTTTTTATGTTTGCTTCTGCATTTTGTTACTGTAACATAAAAAAAATTGTATTTTTGAGTTAAAATCAAGCTATGTTCATGTGCTAGTGTATGATGTATGTGAATATGAAAGAAAAAAAATGTGAAATATGGTGTGAGGGAGGCGTGATGCCTCTTGTGTATGTATGTGAAATACTTTTCAAAAAAAAATAACATAGAGATTTAAATGAGATGGGTGCGCTGCACCCTCCCTTTGTGCTTCACAATTAAAAAAAAAAATTAAGTAACATGAATATATGGGATGGAGAAGTGAGAAACAAGACTAAAAAATGCTTGTTTGGTGTCAGTTCTAAAATGAAATTTGAAGTTCTATTTATAGAAGAAATTTGGGTAACTCTTAAGCTATCTTAAGAGTTGAATGGAAATTCAAAATCTTTGGATTTTTAGTCCAATTTGTTCCAAGTCTTAATGGTGTGTAAGAGATTGTTTTCAAGTCTCTTTTGCAATTGGTTAATGGAATAAGACAAGGGGACAAGGTTATGTGGCTTGTCTCATAATTGGTTAATGGAATAAGACAAGGGGACAAGGTTATGTGGATTGTCTCATAAGAAACAAAACAGAAAAAATTGTAACACAAAAATATATTTTTCTCTTGGAAATAACAACATAAAAAATATGAAAAAAATTCACCCAATATATGTATATATGTAAGGCGCAGCAACATATATATATATATATATATATATATATATATATAACAACAAAGAAAACAAACCAACAAAAAAAAGCATTAGCATATAAGTATTTTTTTAAACAATGTTTATATGTATATATAAAAATGGCACACAAAAACAAATATATATACATATTTTTTTTATTATTTTTTCTTTCATGGGTAAAATAAAACAAGCTATATTTATTTATTATTATTATTAAAAAAATGAAATACATATATGCATATATACTTTTTTTTTTCATTTTTTTATCATTTAATTCATTTTTTTATTTTATATGAGAAAATAAAACAAAAAGTTAAATCGTGTGAAAAATAGATAAATAATGGACATTTGCGAGTTTAATTGAAAAAAAACACGTTCGTTCATCGATTTTTCGCACAATTAACCAGAAAAGATGGAGATTTCAACGCATATATTCTGACTGAAAACTCAAACGATATGCGTGACAAAAAATATATGATATGGTATGTAGACGACACGAAGCGAAAATACAATCAGGTTTTGACAATCGGGTGGTCAAAATTTGGGGTATGACAGATGCCCCTATTTAATCTTCTTAGACCTGAAGGTATGAATAGCAAGAGTTTTAGACATTCGAGGTATAAGACGATTAATTATCAGAGTACCTAGAATTTTGACCATGAATGCAGATGAAATGATATGTGATGAATGAAAGACTTTTGAACACTGTGGGGAATGATGCCACAGGAGACAGACCAACAGAATTTTCTTGGGATATAAGATATTGTGGAAATTTGCCGATGCGACAAAGGGTATTCAGTAGTATTTGGAAAGAGAGGGATAAACCTTGGAACAGAGATTCAGACATCTGGAAAAACATCAGATGCAAAAGCAATGTCACACTCTGGAAAATATATCAGAAACATCTAGAAAACAATGAAAGAGAAACAAACTCGAAGGCATCCAGAAAAACATTAGACTGAGTTGTTGACCAAACTTGAAGATATATTAATGACATCCAGAAGAGCGTTGAATGTATTAAAAATAACTTTGAGTGTAAATCCGAAACATTTAGAAAATCGTTAAATGTACGGGAAATTTTTTAGAAGACTGGCCGAATGATGGATATATCCGGAAAAGCATCAGATAAGCACATCAGAACAAAAGTTACATCTGACAAAACATCAGATGAGAAAAAGTCATATCCGGGAGAGCATCAGATGTTGATAATAACACGACCACTGATGAATGCAAATGAGGATTAAACACTCGTGAATGCATAGTATATGAAAATGTTATGATGTATGATTAAATGTATGTAATTCAAAATGAAAATGCTAACAACAAGTTTAGACTCTTTGAGGAGTGAAAATCAACAAGTTTATACTCTTTTGGGGAGTGACAGACAAAACCGATTCCTGAACACAGAGATCACTGCCATTGCTTAGGGACTGAAAATGTTGTATACTGGGAAGGCTTGTCCCAGTAATGAATCTTGAAAGTTTTTTCGAATAAACCAATTCTGAGAAGGACTTGCACTGAACAAATCTTGAACTGATTCTTAACAGGCTTTGAAAAGAACTTGCCCCTGATAGGATCACTGACCAAGTTTCTAAACTGTTTTGAAAATTCCTTGAGAGGAAAGCTAGTTTGCAATAAAAAAATGTTTATTTAAACATGGAAAATTTAATGCAAAGTTCATGCAAAAAATTTTGAAAACAAAATCATTGTTCAGTAATATGGATTACTGATTAAAAACACGGTGGTATAAAACATTTTGAATGAAAAGTAAAACAGAGGTATAATACCAAAACAAATGATTTGCAAAAAAATGATTTTGGAGTCAATTTACGCAACCTTGTTGTAGTATGCTTTCAAAATAACCTTACTTCAATTAGGTATTTTGAGGGTTATAACGTAGTCTGGTTCACGGTTTAAGAAAGAAAGATAAAGGCTCAAAGTTTATCTGTGCCCACCCCAACTTCGTGATGTTCTCCAGTCCTATGCTCAGTTAAACTTAAATTGTGCATTCAGGTTCCAAAAGGTTTCAGAATTGTACCGATGATAGTGATGACGATAGTCCAGAAGTCTTGAGACAGCAGATACTGCTTCTTTACAACATTTAATTGTTTTTCGTCTTTGTGGATTTTTGAAGATCGAGGATTTAAGGACCTCTTTTCTGTATTATCCCTAACTTTTGCCTGACCTATTATTTTTTTGAAATTTATAGTCAACGGGATGCCCTAGTTTTTGTCTAAGTATTTTTTGACTTAGGGGGCTTTATCTTTTTTATTTCTTTTTAGAAAGAAAGTGACTGCTAGATTTGATGTTTACGACGGACCATCATTGGCTTTTGATTTGAAAGACGTTTCAGCATCTGCTTGTTGTATGTAAACTTTTTGAACTTGAATACACAACCCAAATTAAAATGAGAACTACCCTGCCCCTGGTTAAGATTGCGGGTTTTTTATAAAGAAATAAACTCCTACTTCAAGGCTCAAAAGGGGTTAACGAGGGATTATCTTCCTTATATCTCCAGTGTTTGGGAATTGAAAAAAATGCCTTACATCCTCAGCAAAGTTTTTTATTTGAAAGCATACCGACAGCAATTATGCGTATTATGTTTTCATCATCCTCCCACAAATATTTGCATAGTCAAAAATTTGAAAAAGAGGTGCATTTTTTTTTTAAGTTTTGGTTTTTTGAAAGAGAAGGTATAAAGATACAAATAAACAGATGATTTGAATCAAAATACTGTACATGCTCATTTCATTAAAACTGACATTTAAAGATAAACAAGTTTGAAAGCAAATATGATACAAACAAGGAAAATGCAAAATAGACAGAAACAAGGTCAGTGACTAATCAAACCCAAGGAAGAGCTGTCTTGTCTTTGGGAAGTAACTGAGCTAAAGTTGATTGAAGTTTCAGTTCTGTATCGGTGATGAGGAATCAGTTTGACGATTTACAGATGATAGAAAGACAGAAGGTTGGAATGAATTGACGATGACCAGGACGTATGTATGAAATATGCAAGGGATGCAAATGCAATGCATGGATGCAGCACACAAAAACATAGAAAAAACATGGGATCAAAGGTTCGGTGTCATGAAGTCAAGGCTCTACCCATCCCCAAAGGTTTATACTAGTGATTTTTGTACCTGTCTCTCAAAATCATTGATTCTTGTCGAGAAAACATCAGCGGGCCGGGAACCGTGCTAGGTGATGTTTTTTCGAAGAATCATCAGAAGAGGGTAGTATCGCGTAACAACTATTTCCGATAGCTTCCGCACTACTAAAAGGGGTTTTTCCTAGGTGTATACTCAATCTTTCCACATGCGGCATCACACGCATTCCCATTAGCAGAAAAATAAACACAGATATCAAGTAGGAAAAGCGATATATATATTTATATAGTATATAGTATGATTGCTAACATCCTAGACCTCTTAGGAATTCTAATCCTAAATGTCCCCAGCAGAGTCGCCATTTTTCTGTAGCACGGTTTTCGTGACCGCCCGCATCCGTCTGCGGGTGGGATTGGGTGCTACTTTCTGATTTCTTATTTATCCTATGAAGCTGGAAAGGAAACGGAAGCTATCTCAAACTAACATTGCACGCAAATGTTTTCTTTAACAAGTGCTAAGAGAATGGGGAGTTCGGGGTCAGGTTATACGATGGGGAGTTGTCAATTACCCATTCTATACATGGTTATCCATGGGCTGTTAGCAATTTTCCTTACTGCTTTCTACTTACTGGTGTTTATCTGTTGTTTGGAAAAGTTTCTCCTTTGGGAAGGTTGAGAGATGTTGAAAATATATTTTTGTTGTTTTCGGGTTTTTGGTAAGGTACTGGACCTAAGGTTTTTGCTTAGTGTGCTCGGTAAGATTTCACAATCTTATGCCTACGTATTCCCGTTAAAGAAAACCGGGAAATCAGAGAAATCGTAGTTCCTCCTATTCTATGGGAGGAAAAGAGATATTTGGGTATCTTGTTCAAAGCCCAAGATATGAAGCTAAAGGTGATTTGTATCTTATTCAAAGCCCAAGATTGAAGCTAAAAGGATGTTTGTGGGAATTCATTGAAAAGAGTGAAGAGATTAAAGATTGAAATATGAATATCCGGGAAAAAACATCGGATAAAAATAGAAGAAATATCCGGGAAAGCGTCGGATGAAAATTGAAGGAATATCCGGGAAAGCATCGGATGTTAAAAAAGAGGGAAGGGATTTTCCCGTGTTTTAAGGAGATAAAAAGGGTTCTTTGAAATCCAACAGGAAATGAGACTGTCCGAGTCTACTGGGTTGAAAAGGTTTATCTTTGTGTAATGCCCAAGAGAATGCACGTTTACGGGATAAAGATCTAGACTCCTTTGAAAGACTGTTCTATTAAGATGACTAGTTTCTGTTCCTATACCTTTAAGAGGTCGTCGGGACAATTTGTACAAAGCCCAAGAGAAGGCAGGAGAAACTTTTAAGAAGCCGAAGGGACAATTTGTACGAAGCCCAAGAGGAGGCTATCTTCGCTGAGGAAGAATCATTATATGAAGCCTGAGAGGAGGCTGTGAAAACTCCTAAGAAGCCGAAGGGTCCTTGTACAACGCCCAAGAGGAGGCGGTGATGCTTTTAGGAAGCCTGTGGGTCTTTGCACTAAGCCCAAGAGGAGGCTGATGAACAGTTCCAGAAGGGGTTTCACTTGGAACAATGGCCTTCTGTATATGAACTTGTTCAAGGGGAAAATTTCCTAGATCTAGTTGTCTAAAATTGTTGTAAAGGAAAATACTCATTGTCTAAGGAGGGTGAAATATCCGGGAGAACGTCGGATGTAAGGAGACGGGACTTGTCTGGTTCTAGACGAAGTTGTCGGGGAAACTCTAAATAACTATACTAGATCGTACACAGTATATAAGAGTTTATGAAAGGAGACTTACAGTGAAACAGCCCCACAATACAGATATATATATATATATATATATATATGAAAGCAGGTAAAGAAAACAGGTAAACACTTACCCGTTGTAGAGCTTCCATGCTGTTTAGTTAGTTGTTCAACAAAGAAATTAAAGAAAGTTTTGATAACAAATTATGAATTTGAATCTAAATCACAAGGAAAGTTGTTTTGAAAGGAAATGATATGAATATCCGGGAAAACATCGGATTGCAAGAAAAGATTGCAGATATGAGTATCCGGGAAAGCATCGAAAAAAGAGATAAAAAATAAGAGATTGAAAATACAAATATCCGGGAAAACGTCGGACGTAAAGAGATGATAAAAGGTTGAAAATATCTGGGAAAACGTCGGATTGAAAGAGATAATGGAAAAAAGAAAAGGTTGAAAATATCCGGAAAAATGTCGGATTGATTGAGATAAAAAATAAAAAGGTCGCTCGCTAAGACTTAGCAGTCTTATGCCTACGTATTCTCAAACGGGATCTTGAGAAATCAGAGCGGTCGTAGTTCTCCCCAAAGGGGCACGAACTACAGAAAATAAAGTTTAAATCGCACGACAGTGAGAGGGAAAATCTATCCTAATGTTATCAGGCTTGGTTAAATATCCTAATGTCTATCTTATTTCAAACCTAATTGAAAATTAAATTTGAACTAAGAGATCCTAAGGGAGCATGCATACGTGGCAAAACATCACGGAATAAATGAATACACGACAAAGCATCGTGACAGATAAAATATAACGGAAAAACATCCGGAGAATAAAAGCATATACACGGCAAAACATCGTGTGTGAAACTGAATACATGGAAAAACATCATGTGATAAAATATACACGGCAAAACATCGTGGCGGATAAAAGCACATACACGGCAAAACATCGTGTAAAATAAACAGAAACTTCACGGCAAAGCATCGTGGAATCAGAGATATACATACATGGAAAAACATCATGTGATAAAATATACACGGAAAAACATCATGACAGATAAAATCATATATGGAAAAATATCATGTCATTTGAAAACATACACGGAAGAACATCGTGCTATAAAAGATACGCGGTAAAGCATCGCGGATAAACAGAGAGAAAATTCACGGCAAAGCATCGTGGTGAAAATAAATAGAAAACACACGGCAAAGCATCATGAGTGTAACACCTCAAAATTTGCCTTGTTGTTTTTAGATAACTGGCTTAGGTTTCTTTTCATTTCTTGCATTTTGCATGGTGCATAGCATTTGGTTCTTAGCATGGGATCAAGGTATTTGGTTCAACTCAAGGGCAAAAGCTTCTTATGAGCTCCATAAGCTCCTCACATCCTTATATGGTGGCCCAAGATTATTTCAATGAGGGACTCTCCAAGTGGTTATATCAAGGGTTGGTGTCCTTACACTGATGACCAAAACTAGGGTTTCATGGTTAAGGGTCCTAAGCTTAAGGAGTTGATTCAAACTTTTCACCAAGGTTCTCCATATGTCAAAACAAGTCTAAGGATGGATTTTGAGCCAAAAATTCACCATGGAAGACCTCAGATGATTCAGTAGCTTACAGATGAAGTAATCAGTCAAACTGGTCAACTGAAAAGTCAAACTAGGGTTTTGAGAGATCCTCATCATGGTAATCAAGTCAAGAGACCTTTGTTTGGTCTATGGAAGGCTTTCATGATCACAATTTGCAAAAATCAAGCTTTGGTAAAAAGTTACTAATTTGGGAAAGTGACTTGTAATTTCAAGTTACTATTTTTTGGCATATTTTCAACCAACTTTAACCAAACTTTTCATGATCAAAAATGCTTCAAACGAATTTTTGCCCAACACCAAAGTTGTAGATCTCTTTCTCCTCTTTCCAAAGAGTGGTGGATCATGATCATATCATTTTTGGATCAAGAGTTATGGGCATTTGAAGTTAGAGGGCATTTGGTGTTCTACCATGCATACCATTTTGACATAACTTGCAAGTTGCATTTTAACTCACCAATATGGCTTCTAATTGTTCAGTTCACCTCACCACACCCCAATGTACCTCATTTAGCATCATTTTGAGCCAAGAATTGAGTGAACCCGTGGGTTACATATCCATAATTCATCATTATGCAATTTTGCAAGTTCATTTGGAAATCACAATTCAGTTACTTTCCAGCCCCAAGATCAATCCAAAGGTTCTCATGGCATCAAAAGGAAAGCAGTCATGCACTTTTCATGAAGAATGCACGAGTAGAATACCTCATGTGCACAAACTTGCAAATTTGCAAAACAACCCAAAACTCATTGCTCTCAAGTCCTTGAAGATTAAAACCCTAAACAGTAGCATTGGCACACTATATAAGCTAACTCACACGAATTTCTCAGCAGCTACCATTCATTTTCACCACTTTTCAAAGTTTTGCTCTCAAGTTTCTCTCCTTCGATTCTCCCAATTCTTCAAGTGTCTTCCATTTTTTTTGGTTGGTTTGTGATCAGTGGAGCATAAGGAAGAGAAATCCACCATTGTTTTGAAGTTTAAGCAAAGAATTTATCAGTTGAGTTCAGATTTTCAACTCTCGGATTCAAGGATTCAGGCCAATTTGAAGGTCTAAGTGCATTTATTTTGCAATTAGACGGTTTAAGGAGTTGATCTGCAGCTTATCTTGGAGTTTCTTGGTGATTTTCCAGTTCTGCAAATCTCAGGTGAACTTGAAATTCATAGATCTAGAATTGATTTTTGTTGTGTGTTTAATGTTCATCTTGATGTGTTGAGTTCATATATGTATTTGGAATTGATTTTCAACATGAATCATGGCTGGAATTTAGATCTGAAGTTTTCAGATCCAAACTTGTTTCGTTCGATTCGTGAAATATATGCATGCTAAATGATTTTGAGTGATATATTTGTGATCTACGTGAGTTGCTGATCATTTTGATGTATGATTTGTTGTTTTTGGTTATGGTTTGAAGTTTGGTGACCGGAGAGTGGCCGGAGAAGATGACCGGCGCTTCTCCGGCCGGTGAGGGTTTAATTAGGGTTTGTGGTTTTCCAGATTTATTCTCATGCGTTGGATTGTGATTAATTTTCCAGTTTGATTCTCGTGCGTTGGATCTTGATTATTTGGTGTTAATTAAATTAATTAGGGTTTAAGGGATCTGATTAAGTCATGACCGTTGGATTTCATTTAATTAGTGAATTTGAATGTGGACCATTAGATCGTTGACTTTGCTTTGTTTGACTTTGAGCGTGAGCCTGTGGATCTGGAGACTTTCCCTTGTTTGACTCAATCTGAGCCGTTCCTTATTTCTGAACGTTGGAATGCATTTGGGCCTCTTTTGCTGTTCACACCCCCGTTTCTGAGCCCATGACCGTTTGCACGCATTTGGATTCATTAATACACCCCTGGCTTCATTTTATTTCTTTTTTATTTTCTATTTTCATACCATTTCATAATTAATTTTTAAAAATACTTGCATGTGCTAAAAAATTCCAAAAAAATTAATCATTCCTCCTCATTATTAAAATTAATTTTTCACATTTTATTTTATTATTTTTGCATTAAAATTGCATTAAAAATTAATTTTCCAAATTGTTTTCTCTCATTTGCATTTCTTATTGCATACTTCATGTTGCATTTTTTATTTCTCTCATTTGGAAAGTGATTTGATCCTGATTCTTTTTGGGTTGTGTTCATAACATGTTGAAGTATGTTTGAGATTTTTGGTATGATTTTTAGGTCCTTTTTGGATGACTTTTGATGTGTTGCTTTGAGCATGAATGTATGAAATCCTATTGATGCTTTGACCTAATTGTTGATTGACTTTGGTTCTGATTCATTGCTTGTGGATTTGATATGTCAATTATATATGTTTGAGATGCTTGAATACTGAATGACATAATTTTTGAGGCATGTTTGTTATTTCTTTGAAGCATGAGCTTTAACTTGTCCAATTTGTGAATATATGCTTCATGTTTGGTTTGCTTGGTCATGAAGGCACTTGTGCCACAATTTTAGGTCTTGTTGAGGGATTGATAGCATGTTTATTGACTTCTGGTTGTGATATTTGAATCTCATCTTTGCATGTTTGATGTTTGCCTTTCACTTTAAGTCATCTGTTTCACAAGTATGAATCATGTTTCACTTCACTTCACTTCACTTCTTCTTTGCTTCCTAATTGATTGTGAAAGTGTTTGTGTGACTTGAATGTTGTTTGAAGATCATGTTTAGGCACATATTTAGGATTGTGTCACTTCTGGACTTGGTTTGCTTTGTGAAATTTTGACTTGGTTGCTTTACATGATCACTTCTTTTCATCTCACTCCTTCTTTAATGACTTGAATGGTACTTGAGTGACTTCTCCCTTTTCTTTTTGATTAATTGTGCATGGTTGATAGTAGAGGTCAGTAGGACCATTAGGTTCTGAACTTGATGTTTGATTTACTTTAGAACTTGTTTCTTTATGGCCTTATGCTTGTTTGAGTTTCATTTTGTCATATGTGAATACTTCTAACATTTTCAGGGGCAAATGGTAAGTTGTTTGAATGTGGATATGCTTCCACATTTTACTTTCTTCCTTTACCTTTTAACTTTCATACTTGTGTTTGAAGTGAGCTTATGCCACTTGTGTTTCACTTCTCTTTCTCCTCCTTCTCTTCCACTTTTTTCCATCCCTCGAGTCACAAGACTTGTTTAAGTCTTGGATTCTCTCCCTTTAGAGCTACCTAGTCCAACTTAATTTTTGATTAAGCTTGGAGTAGGATTAGCATTAGGTTAGGCAGTCGTCTCTCCTAAACCTCACTAACCATAGGACATCCATGCATGATAACATTAGGACTCTTAGTTTCCCTGTAGAGTTTCCTTTTGTGTCGCTTCTCTTCTCATCTCAAACTTCTTGAACACACTTAATAAAATATAACGTATATTGCGCTCGAGCCTTAAGTGTAGGAAGTGAAGAACGAGGGGTCTCCTCTCCTCTTCTAGGGTGTTTAGCATACGTCTCATTCGGGGGCGATCATGCGACTCACTCGTTCCCGCATGGTAGACTTTGGTGCAATGTAAGTTACGAATTAACTCAAAACACTTCTGTCTAAAAAACACCAAACCATTTCAAATATTTTTTATCCTCCGGGATTGTTGGGTTTCAAACTTCTTTTTTTTCGTGAAAGAGCTCGTCGCTCACGTAAAAAACACTTACCTACCCGTGGTCGTACCCACGAACTACGTCAGCTCTGATTCCTCTCTCTCGTCCGATTGAGGATATGTAGGCACAAGACAGCGATTGTCTTGGCGAGCAACCTTCCCCCACAGTTCCCGTCCGAACTACGTTGACTCTGACTTTCCCATTGCACTGAGGGAGTACGTAGGCCTAGGACAACGATACCGTCCTATCGAGTCACTTCCTTTTCTTTTCTTCTTCGTTTCTCCGTTCTTTCCCGTTCTCGTTCCTTCTTCGGTCCAGTAGCAGTGGAGTTCCAGATGACGACGCCCTTTGATGCAGACAACAAGCGTGGATCCCATCGAGTACGATGGACGTGTTGGGTGCTAACACCTTCCCTTCGCGTAACCGACTCCCGTACCCGTTCTCTTGGTCGCGTGACCACGCTCTTTCCTTCCTCTTCAGGTTTATGCAGTGTTTCCTTTCCCTCTCTTGGGATAAATACACATTGCTGGCGACTCTGTGTTCTTTTGCGCCACTCTCGCGTTTGTACCGTTGGATGCGAATCTCTCGGGAGCGACAGCTGGCGACTCTGCTGGGGACTCTGGTTGACCTACGCTGGTCCTTCCCCTTTAGCGAGTCGATCCTAGCGCTTGTCTGTTTGTTTTTTCTGGGTGTTTGTTTTTATGGTGCTTTACTTTGTTGTATATTACTGTATTGCTATTTACTGTATTTTTACTTTACTGCTTTACTGTTTTTACAGCTTTTATTGCATTGCATTTCATATTATTACTGTCATACTGGATATTGCTGTGTTGTTCTGCTGCTGGATTTTCTGTTTGCAGGGTGGGTTGGATTCATGAGAGAAAAGCCCAATACCAAGGCTTGAGCATACACCTTTGATTAGCGTGGAAAGTAGTGTGACTTGTTTGGCATTTGGCCAGACGAAGTATACATGAAAACTCCACATCCAGACGAGGTTTTCTTGATAATATTCTGTCCTGTCCATTTGGGGCAGATGATGGAATATGATCTGGAAAACTGTCGACTCTGGCGACCATTCCCGAGGACTCAGTTGCGGCACTCCTCCCGAGATGTGACAGTGGCAGCCCACTTTCTGTGGCAAACCCATTGCATATTCTCGATCCGAGGACCCAATGCTGGGAACTCGCTATAGGATTTCCCTTTTGTAGTGAATCAGCGGACGACCTCTTTGATTGGCGATAGCATTGTATCCTTCGGGCTGAATGTGCTATTGCTTCTCAAACCTCTGAAACTGAGGATCTTTTGTTTTGGAGAATCGGTTGAGGCCTCCTCTTTTGATGATGATGCCAAACCAGAAATGGTGAACGTATCATCCTTTCTAGACCTGAGAGCCCGGGATACTGAACATCCTAGTACCCACATGTGAGAGGGGAGGGGTGTTTGCAGGTTTGCAGGTAACCGAGACCTTCAACCTACCTGGTTTCTGGGTTTCTCACCAGTGCACTATTATTATCCTGGCATTCTGGCAGTTTGATTGGGCTGTTATTCTGGATTTTTGGGTTTCTGGTATTCTGGGTCTTATTCAGTCAGCAGAACAGCAGCAGTTTGAGCATTTTGGATACCTTGATCCCATGCTTGCATTTTGCATCATCTTTTTGCATTCTGACATGTTTGTTCATTTGTAGGGTTGCATCCTAACTTTGATTCCGGTTGTCTGAAGACTGTCCATGATGAGTATTAGCGCTGAAAAAAGAAAGAACATCATCCCGTACAAGTTCCCGGAGCTTCATCTAGATGCTATTCACAAGATCTCGGCTATGGCAAAACCTGAGGCATTGGCAGAGTTCAGAGGAGAATATGGGAGGATTCTGAGTTTCGCCCGGAATGTTACCAATTATGAGTTCAGGGCCCTGCACACTCTGGCACAGTTCTACGACCCTCAACTCCGGTGTTTTCTATTTGCTGATTATCTTTTGGCTCCAACGTTGGAAGAATTTGCTCTTATTTTGGATGTTTCGGTCAAAGAGGGAGCTCCCTTCTATCCTTCTAAGGAGTTTCCTGATTTGGAAAGGGTTGCTGCTACTTTACGTTTGGATCAGTCACTGTTGAAGAAAAATATTGCTAGTAAAGGGGGTTATCAAGGTTTTCACACGAAGTTTTTGATCGAACAGGCTGCTACTTGTGCTAAGGCTAAGTGTTGGTCAGTGTTCAATGCAATTCTGGCTATGTGTGTTTATGGAACGGCGTTATTCCCTAATGTGAAAGATTTTGTAGATGCGCATGCTGTCTGAATATTCACCATGAAGAATCCGGTACCTACCTTGCTTGGGGATCTGTATTATTCGATGCACTATAAGAATGAGAAAAGGAGAGGCGGACCTCTTTATTGTTGTGCTTCAATTTTCTATAAGTGGTTTGCTGATCGTCTTCCCAAATCTGGGGCATTCGAAGACACTAAAGGAACTTTAGATTGGGCAAAGAGGTTAATGGGGTTAAGGGCCGACAACTTAGTTTGGATCAATCGTGATTTGTTGGGCCGAGAAATCCTGGTTAGTTGTGGAGGTTACCCAAACGTACCTTTAATAGGAAGGAAGGGGGGAATTAACTACAACCCCATTCTTGCTATTAGGCAATTTGGGTATGCTTTAAAAGAGCCACCAAAAGGCCAAGATGTGCAAGAGTCTCTATTTTTGGGAGAGGAAGCCAATCTGGAGGTGTTGAAAGAAGCTACAAACGCTTGGAGAGATCGCCATAAGAAAGGAAAGACTTCTTTTGGAAAGTGTAACAACAAAGCTTTTCGTGCGTATGAAGACTGGGTTCAGAGCAGAGTAGAAAGTGTGCTTTTGCCATTCTGCAGGGAACCTCCTTCTTACCCTTTGCTGATTGAACCCCCAACCATGATTGAGATGGAGAAGTACAATCAATTATGGGCTGAAAAGGAGAAGATTCGAGAGGAGAACCGTGAGTTGCAAAAGGAAATCTACCAGTTGAAACATGAGCGAGGTGAGGCTGTTCATATTGCCAAGCTGAAGACAGAACGTCTCGCTGAGAAAGAAAAGGAGCTGGTTGAAGAGATAGCAGCTAGGAAAAGGGTAGGACAAGCTCTAAAAGGCGTTTGCAAGACTCTCAAATCCAAGAAGGATGACTTAGCCAAAGCTTGGGCGAAGATTCAAAGGTTCAATGCTTACCGAGATACTGCAATCACGGCCAACAAGCAGAAAGAAGATAAGCATTTGGAGCAGATTGAGAGTCTGAAGGTGAAGCTCAGGAAGAAGGACGAGGAGATCTTGTCAGGGACGTTCCGAAGACACGCAGTTGAGGAACGGCTCAAAGAAGCCATAGCAACCATGGAAGAGCTGAAAATACAAGCGGGAGTGAAAAGGTCTAAGTGGGAGTGCTCTAGCTCGGGCAGTGGCCCTCATACGGTGCAAGACCCTTGAAGGGAGCTTTACTCAGTAGTTTGTATTTTGTTCTTTCTTTGTATTTTGGGTCACCACCAAAATTGTTGGCTGGGACCTCTGCTTATTTTGTTTCAGGCTATTTTTGGTACCTTGGGTTGTAATTTCTGACAGTGATTCACTCTGATTTATATGAGCAGCAGTTTCATCCTATTTCACCTTTAAACTGGAATCAAGGGGTGGATCACCCTGCAAATATACAAACATGTTTGCATTTGCATTTGCATAATCATAATCATTTTTGCATTGCAGGTTATCTTGGTTTCTCCGGTTTTCTTATGCTCTCTCTTTCTTTCAGTCAGGATTGATCAACCAACTCATCGTTATTCTACTCGGCTCAATCAAAACAGAGTGATGGACAAAGTTCAGGCAGATATGGCCGCTATGCAAGCTCGCATCGACCAGTTCATGGAAATGATGCAGGGTGTGGTGCAAAGTCAGAACGAGTTTAGAACTCTGGTTCAACCGTTAGTGGCGCAGGTCGACGAAAATGGTATCCTACACGGTGATCTTATTAACCGTAATATCCCTCCAGGCGGAGTTGGTGCTGGTGGACAGGGCAGAATCCCTACAGTGGTTGGAGAGGGAAGTACTGTTCGGGCTATCCATGGCCATCATTTTGATGATCAACAGGACGATGTGTTCTCAGTCAGGAGTCTAGATGCTGCCCTTCCTGTGGTCAGTGATGAAAGAATCCGTTTAATCGAAGCTCAATTGAAAGGAGTGGTGAAACAGGATGATTTGGGGATCGATTTGGACGACCTAGGGTTGGTCCCTGATGTTGTTATTCCACACAAGATTCAGATTCCTACGCTAGAAAAGTACAATGGCTCTACCTGCCCAAGGACTCATGTGAAGGCCTATACCCGGAAGATGGCTGCTCACGCTAAGGATGAAAAGTTAATGATGCACTTCTTCCAAGACAGCCTGTCTGGCGCGTCTTTGGAATGGTACATGGGGCTAGAAAGCAGAGATGTTCGTACCTGGAGAGAGCTAGCTGCAGCCTTCATCAAGCATTATCAGTACAACACGGACATGGCTCCCAACAGAACTCAGCTGTTGAGCATGTCCCAGAAGAATGATGAGAGTTTCAAAGAATACGCGCAAAGGTGGCGTGAATTGGCAGCTAGGGTGCAGCCACCAATGCTAGAGAAAGAGATGCTAGATATGTTCATGGACACACTGCCTAAGCACTACTATGAGAAGCTTTTGCCTTGTTCTCTAGGCAAGTTTGCAGATGTGATTGCTATTGGGCAGAAGATAGAGGTCGGAATTAAGGCTGGGAAGGTTTCTAGCGGTGATGGATTGTCTTTCGGACAGGGAAAAAAGCCGTTTGATAATTATAAGAAGAAAGGAGAGACCAACGCTGTATCATCCCACAGGGGAAAAGGGAAACAGCGCCAGTTTAACAATCAACAGGTAGCATCAGTAACCATTCCAGCAGCGTTACCACCGCCACAGCAGCAAAGGGGTAATGCTAATCAGAATAGGCAGCAGGGTCAGTATCAGAACAGACAGAGGAATGCAGAGAGGCATTTTGATCAACCCCCGATGTCATATGCACAGTTGTTGCAACATTTACTACAGTTGCGTCTAGTTGAGCTTCGTACCCTGGCTCCACCAACAGGGGAACTCCCACGAGGCAACGATGCTAACGCACACTGTAATTTTCATTCTGGTGCTCCTGGGCACACGGTGGAGAAGTGCAGGGCGTTTCAGCACAAGGTGCAGGACCTTGTGGACTCTAAAGCCATCAATTTCTCGAATGACGGACCCAATGTTATTCAAAACCCGATGCCTAATCACAATGGGCCAAGGGTGAATGCTATAATTGAGGACTGTGAAACTTTGAATTTGATTGTGGATGTGGAGGAACTAAAGACTCCATTGGTGGTGGTTAAGAACAGGTTATTGAAAGGTGATGTCTATCCGGGCTGTGGTGAGAATTGCTCAGATTGTTTGATAAAGGCTAATGGTTGTGATTCGTTGAAGAGGGGTATTCAGAATCTGATTGATGAGGGCTGTTTACAGTTTGACAGAGGTAATCAGCTAGAGGAGGTTGTTAGTGAGAAGGTTGCCACTATCACTATCCCGTTCAAAACAATTACTATTTCTGGTCCAGCAAGGCCACCTCCAGTCATTATCACGAGGGCTGGACCCATTCCGTACGAGAGTTCTAAGGCTATTCCGTGGAATTACGGTGCAGAGGTGTTTGTCAATGGGCAAAAGCAAGAACTAATGAACACTTCACCAGTGGGTTCTAGTTCAGGGGTTAAAGTTGAGACTGATGCCATAACCAGAAGTGGTAGAGTGCTCCCTCCGGTTAACGATCAACCCAGTACCTCTAGGCAGGATAGAGGAAAACAGGCGATGGATGGTTCCGTTCAGACCCCAGTGATTGTGGAATCTACAGTGAAGCCGGTTGATGATGCTTTTTCAGAAAATGTAGAGGAATTTATGAGGCTCATCCAAAAAAGTGATTATAAGATCGTGGACCAATTACATCAGACCCCGTCCAAGATCTCTATTCTGTCTCTGCTCTTGTGTTCTGAGGCTCACAGGAATGCTCTTTTGAAGGTTTTGAATGCAGCATACGTTCCTCAAGAGATTTCTGTTAATCAGCTGGAAGGGGTTGTAGCGCACGTGAATGCGGGTAACGGCCTGGGTTTTACAGATCTTGACTTGACTTATGCTGGCAGGAATCATAACAATGCCCTGCATATTTCGATCGAATGCCGTGGCTCGTTGATGTCACATGTCTTGGTTGATACTGGTTCATCGTTGAATGTATTGCCCAAGAAAGCGTTAATGAAGTTAGATACTCGCGGTTTGATTTGTACACCAAGTGACTTGGTGGTGCGAGCTTTTGATGGCTCGAAGAGGTCTGTGTTTGGCGAGATTGTGCTTCCGATCAAGGTTGGACCGGAAATCTTTAATGCAACGTTTTACATTATGGATATTCAGCCAGCGTACAGCTGTTTATTGGGTCGTCCTTGGATCCATGGGGCAGGTACTGTAACTTCCACTTTACATCAAAAGCTGAAGTATATGGTTGATGGTCACGTAGTGACAGTATGCGGAGAAGAAGACATAATGATCAGTCAGCTGTCAACCTTCAAATACGTGGAAGTGGATGGTGAAATCCATGAGACGTTGTGCCAGGGGTTTGAGAAGGTGAAAGTTTCTGAAGAAGTTGTTCAGTCTGAAGCTATAATACAGCCCGTAGTGGCAAATCAACCTGAGGGTTCCATGTCTTCGTTAAAAGACGCCAAAGCTGTGGTTGAAGCGGGTAGCTCACAGAGGTGGGGCCAGGTGGTTGAAGTCCAGAAAAAGAAGGATACTTATGGATTGGGATATAAGCCATCCAAAAGAGATGAGGATCCCCCAAGATTCTATGGCCCTGTCCGGTTCACTAGCGCTGGAGTTTTCTTCGACAAAGTTAATGCTATTGATGAAGAAGGAGACAGTGATTGCGACATGGATAGCTGGATCCGTCCTTGTGTTCCAGGGGAAAGTCTGCACAACTGGTCTTCCGAGAAAGTCATTCAAGTGACAGGCTTCGAGTAATTGCTTTGTTTTCCTATTTTGTTAATCCTACGTTCTGCCCAAGACGTAGTGATTCTGTTTGTAGGGCTTTTAACTGTCGCATGTTTTGCTTTATCATCAATAAAGGACTTTTCACACTCAAATATTTTGATCTCTGTCTTTCTGTTTTTATTTTTATGCATTTAAAAACCCACATCAACATGGCAATGTGTTTATTTTGTTGCATCATAATAAAACATACCTCATCAATCATTGCAGGTCCTTTTGTTCAGATGACACCGATCATGACTCAGCTATAGCTCGGTATGACTTTGACAATCCAATTTATCAGGCTGAAGAAGAGGCTGACGAAGAGTGTGAACTGTCCAAAGAGTTGGCCAGATTGCTGAAGCAAGAGGAGAGAGTCATCCAACCTCATCAGGAAGAAATTGAGATTGTGAATCTGGGAATCGAGGACGCTAGAAAGGAAGTAAGAGTAGGGGCTGCATTGGAAGACAGTGTCAAGGGAAGATTGATTGAAATGCTCCGTGAGTATGTGGACATCTTCGCCTGGTCTTACCAGGACATGCCCGGGCTGGATACTGATATTGTTGTACACCGGCTACCACTCAAAGAAGGTTGTGCTCCGGTCAAGCAAAAGTTGAGAAGAACTAAACCGGAGATGTCTGTCAAAATCAAGGAAGAGGTTCAGAAACAGCTAGACGCCGGATTTCTTGCCGTAACAAATTATCCTCCATGGGTTGCTAACATCGTGCCCGTACCTAAGAAGGATGGGAAGGTCAGGATGTGTGTTGATTACAGGGATTTGAATAGAGCCAGCCCAAAGGATGATTTCCCGCTCCCTCACATTGACGTGTTAGTTGACAATACTGCTCAGTATTCTGTGTTTTCCTTCATGGATGGCTTCTCTGGGTATAACCAAATCAAGATGGCCCCAGAGGACATGGAGAAAACAACATTCATAACACCGTGGGGAACTTTCTGCTACAAAGTGATGCCCTTTGGATTGAAAAATGCAGGGGCAACTTACCAGCGGGCGATGGTGACTCTCTTTCATGATATGATTCACAAAGAGATTGAAGTCTATGTTGATGACATGATTGCGAAGTCACAGACGGAAGAAGAACATCTGGTGAATCTTCAGAAGTTATTTGAAAGGTTAAGGAAATTCAGACTGAGGTTGAATCCAAACAAATGCACCTTCGGGGTGAGATCAGGAAAATTGCTGGGGTTTATTGTTAGTGAAAAAGGTATTGAGGTTGATCCTGCAAAGGTAAAAGCCATACAAGAAATGCCTGTGCCAAAAACAGAAAAAGAGGTTCGTGGTTTCTTGGGGAGATTGAATTACATTGCTAGGTTCATCTCGCATCTCACGGCCACATGTGAACCAATCTTCAAGCTGCTTAGAAAAGATCAAGCGGTCAGGTGGAATGAAAATTGTCAAAAGGCATTTGAAAAGATTAAAGAATACTTGCAGGAACCTCCGGTCCTTATGCCGCCAGTACCAGGAAGGCCCTTGATTATGTATCTCACGGTTCTTGAGAATTCAATGGGTTGTGTGCTCGGTCAACAAGACGAGTCAGGTAAAAAAGAGCACGCCATCTATTACCTGAGTAAGAAGTTTACTGATTGCGAGTCAAGATACTCGATGCTGGAGAAAACATGTTGTGCACTCGCTTGGGCCGCTAAGCGTTTGAGGCAGTATATGTTAAACCATACAACCCTTTTGATTTCGAAGATGGATCCAATCAAGTATGTGTTTGAGAAGCAAGCACTTTCTGGTAGAATAGCCCGTTGGCAAATGGTTCTGACAGAATATGATATTCAGTATGTTTCCCAAAAGGCCATTAAGGGAAGTGTGTTGTCAGAGTATCTTGCCGAATAGCCAATTATGGATTATCAACCAATGAAGTTTGAGTTTCCGGATGAGCACATCATGTATCTGAAGATGAAGGATTGCGAAGAGCCTTTGCCTGATGAAGGACCTGAGATTGGATCTCAATGGAAGATGGTTTTTGATGGGGCTGTTAATTCATATGGCAACGGAATCGGGGCAATCATTACGACTCCACAGGGTTCTCATATACCCTTTACTGCCCGATTAGCGTTCATATGCACCAACAATGAGGCGGAGTATGAAGCATGCATCATGGGGTTAGAAGAAGCAATTGATTTGAGAATCAAGAACCTCGATGTTTATGGTGATTCTGCGTTGGTGGTGAATCAGATTACAGGAGAATGGGAGACTCGTCAAGTAAATCTCGTTCCATATAACAATTATGCCAGAAGATTGTTACCTTTCTTTGACAGAGTAGACTTCCATCACATTCCCCGGATAGAGAATCAGATGGCTGATGCGTTGGCAACATTGTCATCAATGTATAAAGTGAATCTTTGGAATGAAGCTCCCTCAATCAAAATCATGCGCTTGGATAGACCTGCTTTTGTATTTGCAGTTGAAGGGGTATCAGATGGCCAGCCTTGGTATCATGACATTAAAGTCTTCTTGAAGAGTCAGGAATACCCAGCTGGGGCATCTTCCAAAGATAAAAAGACATTGAGGAGGTTATCAGGAAACTTCTTTTTGAACAAGGATGATGTGTTGTACAAGAGAAACTTTGACATGGTCTTGCTACGTTGTGTTGATGAACACGAGGCAGGCTTGTTAATGGAAGAGGTTCACGAAGGTTCCTTCGGTACTCATGCTAATGGGCATGCTATGGCCAGAAAATTGTTGAGAGCGGGGTATTATTGGATGACTATGGAGTCTGACTGTTTTAAATACGCCCGGAAATGTCATAAATGCCAGATTTATGCTGACAAGGTGCACGTACCGCCTACTCCTCTAAATGTTTTGTCGTCACCTTGGCCTTTTGCTATGTGGGGTATTGACATGATTGGGAAGATCGAGCCGACTGCTTCAAATGGACATCGTTTTATCCTGGTTGCTATCGATTATTTCACGAAGTGGGTGGAAGCAGCATCGTATGCCAACGTCACCAAACAAGTGGTAGCCCGGTTCATTAAGAAGGACATCATCTGCCGGTATGGAGTCCCGGAGAGAATCATTACTGATAATGGTTCAAATCTGAATAACAAGATGATGAAGGAGCTATGCCAGAGCTTTAGAATCGAACATCACAATTCTTCTCCCTATCGTCCGAAGATGAATGGGGCTGTTGAAGCGGCTAATAAGAACATAAAGAAGATTGTGCAGAAGATGGTAGTGACATACAAAGACTGGCATGAGATATTGCCTTACGCTTTGCATGGGTATCGTACTTCGGTACGCACCTCGACTGGGGCAACTCCTTTCTCACTGGTGTATGGCATGGAAGCAGTCCTGCCATTAGAAGTTGAGATTCCTTCTTTGAGAATTCTGACAGATGTGAAGCTGGACGAAGCTGAATGGGTGCGTTCCCGGCTGAATGAATTGAACCTCATTGAAGAGAAGAGATTGAAAGCCATTGCGCACGGCCGGTTGTATCAGAGCAGGATGAAGAAAGCCTTTGATCAGAAGGTGCGTCCTCGGTGTTTTCAAGCTGGTGAATTAGTTCTGAAAAGGATCACTCTTCCCCAAACAGATCACAGGGGCAAGTGGACTCCGAATTACGAAGGGCCATATGTAGTAAGATAGGTTTTCTCTGGTGGAGCCTTATTACTCTCAACTATGGATGGCGAAGATTTTACGTCCCCTGTGAACGCGGATGTAGTCAAAAAATACTTTGCATAAAAGAGACCCGCTGAGCATAAAAAGAAGGTTCAGGCAAAAATGGGGCATCCTGGCGAACCATAAAAAGAAAAGGTTCGGGCAAAAATTAGGGATAAAAAGAAAAAGAATAAACCCGCAAGGTTGAAAACCTGAAATGGCAACCTTGGAAAAAAATGGGTATCCCGGTGGATTGAAAACCCGAAAAGGGCGATCCAGGAAAAAGTTAGGGACTTTAGAGCAAAGACTACGATCCGCGTCCGATCTGTGATCACCGTTCACACTTGGAAGATTCTGAGGAAAGGAATCAGTCCAGTTAGTCGTCGTTGAAGGCCAAAGTATATGCGGATGAACAAGTCATATGGGTTATAGCTGAGTCGAGTCATGGTGGATGTCTGTTCCCCACATTGCCGACATTTGTATTTTCTTTTGCTTTTTGCGCAATTACCTCTTTCCAGGAATTGCTTCCAGATGTAAATGCCTATTTACAGGCCAATTCATTCAATAAAGTTTGCATTTCAGTTAAAGAGCTTTTGTTTTCTGTTTTACCTGTGTTGTTTGTGAAAATGTCCGATATTTTTGATAAAAACATTACATGCTAAAACGTTGAGCTTTATGACACAAGTTGGAAAACAGTGGCAATTGCTTAGGCGACAGTCATTATGTTGATAATCAATGTAATCATTTCGGCGCATAGACCTTTCTGTTGGTTTTGCAGGGTGACAGATGTACTCCCCCAGTAGAGTAGAGCTTTCCCCTACTTTGAAGTCTGATCGTCCTCAGCAGGTTATTACTCTTCCCCATCAGAGTATCGAGGGTCGTCTTCCTCAACCAGAGTATAAAGAAGTAATTCCCTAAGCGGAGTCGTTAAGGATCGTTTTCCTTAGCAGAATATAAGAGGTTTTCTCCCAGGCCAGAGTTGTGACTTGGCACATCTTTCTTCAGCAAGTGAAGTATCCCCACGGAGCATGGGGCATTTATTTGTCCCCCAGCTAGTCAGGAAGCATGTGTTATCCCTAGCAGATGAATGTTGACAATTACTTTCTCTCCCAAGCGGAGTCGTTGAGGATCGTCTTCCTCAGCAAAGTACAGAGGATTATATACCTAGCCAAAGTTGTGTTTGGATTATTATTCCCTAGCAAGTACTCAGAAGTTGATTGCTTTAAGGTGAGTGTTGTCGTGCCTCCGGCAGGAAGTTTGTGGACGAAGATGTTATTATCCCCACAGGGTCCTGGTGTCTACTTTCCTCGGTTGGTCAGAAAGTATAGTCTCGACGACAATGGTTTGATCTAGTACCCAGCAGGGTGAGGGTAAAGTTACTTCCCTAGCAGCAGATTAAGCTCATTTCCCCAATCAGAGTCTGGTGGTGAGTGGTATCCCCAGCAGGTCTTAAGGCCAATCGTTTTGGCAAGCGCCGAAGCCAAGTTCTGAAATAGTAGGTCGTCCCCAGCGGTGGAATTTCCATCTTCAGTATTCATCTCCCTCCCCAGCTGAGTGGGTATCCTCTCAGAGCTTCGTCCATCTCCAGCAGAGTTGTTGATCTTGATATTCCTCAACAGAGCAGGTAGTCTCTCGGAGATTCGTCCATCTCCGGCAGAATGTGTGATTATGATCTTCCCTAGCAGGGAGAAGTTTTTCTCAACAGGATTTCTTTGGTTTGGTGGCAATTTAGTTTGCCATCTCCAGCGGAGTTGCTTCTGGTCTTCAGCATTTATTTTGCTGAGACTTTTCTCTTGCATTGCATAAGCATTTGTTTTGCATGGCATCCTCCCAAATGCGTAGCATTCCCACTTCATGTGGAGCATTACGGCAAAATTCAAACATATGCATCCGAAGCGTAAGCCAGGTTTGAGTTTTCCTTCGTCAGGAAAGCAGAATTTCAGGAAGATATCTTTACTCCACAGGTGTTGGGTTAGGCAATATTTGACAGTTCCCCGGCAGAGTGTATTGCCAGGATTGTTTATCCTTAATCTTATTTGTACCCCTTCGTCCAGGTGGTCCCTCGGTTTTTCCCCCCTCGAAGTTTTTAATGACAGACACTCGTCCGTGTACCCTTTTCAATACCCGTCCGCATTGAAACCTTTTACACCCGTCCGTGTATCCTTTTCAATACCCGTCCGTATTGAAACCTTTTGCACCCGTCCGTGTATCCTTTTCAATACCTGTATGTATTGAAACCTTTTACACCCGTCCGTGTATCCTTTTCGATACCCGTCCGTATTGGATCCTTTTACGCCCGTCCGTGTACCTTTTTCAATCCCCAGAGAGGTCATCTTGAACCTTCTTGACACCCGTCCGTGTATCTTTTTCAATACCCGTCCGTATTGAAATCTTTTACGCCCGTCCGTGTATCTTTTTCAATACCCGTCCGTATTGAAATCTTTTACACCCGTCCGTGTATCTTTTTCAATACCCGTCCGTATTGAAATCTTTTACACCCGTCCGTGTATCATTTTCAATACCCGTCCGTATTGAAATCTTTTACACCCGTCCGTGTATCTTTTTTAATACTCGTCTGTATTGAATCCCTTTGGCACCCGTACGTGTTCTTTCGGCGCCCTTCCGTGTTTGAACTTTTGTTTCAATGCCCGTTCGCATTGACATTTGGCACCCGTCCGTGTACTCCTTTTTCAGTACTCGTCCGTATTGAACCTCTTTACACCTGTCTGTGTATCTTCTCAATACCCGACTTTTCAATACAGTTTTAGTTTCCAACACTCGTATGTGTTGTGACAGTGCAGCATTTAATGTTTGTTCCCCAGTGGAGTCGTCCCTCCTTTGAGGATTGCAAATTTCAGGTTTCTTATGGTATTCAATCTCCATGAATCCTTGGAACGCATGATAGTCGTCACTATCATACCTTCAGGATCAAGTTGATTGAATAGGGGCAGCTGTAACACCTCAAAATTTGCCTTGTTGTTTTTAGATAACTGGCTTAGGTTTCTTTTCATTTCTTGCATTTTGCATGGTGCATAGCATTTGGTTCTTAGCATGGGATCAAGGTATTTGGTTCAACTCAAGGGCAAAAGCTTCTTATGAGCTCCATAAGCTCCTCACATCCTTATATGGTGGCCCAAGATTATTTCAATGAGGGACTCTCCAAGTGGTTATATCAAGGGTTGGTGTCCTTACACTGATGACCAAAACTAGGGTTTCATGGTTAAGGGTCCTAAGCTTAAGGAGTTGATTCAAACTTTTCACCAAGGTTCTCCATATGTCAAAACAAGTCTAAGGATGGATTTTGAGCCAAAAATTCACCATGGAAGACCTCAGATGATTCAGTAGCTTACAGATGAAGTAATCAGTCAAACTGGTCAACTGAAAAGTCAAACTAGGGTTTTGAGAGATCCTCATCATGGTAATCAAGTCAAGAGACCTTTGTTTGGTCTATGGAAGGCTTTCATGATCACAATTTGCAAAAATCAAGCTTTGGTAAAAAGTTACTAATTTGGGAAAGTGACTTGTAATTTCAAGTTACTATTTTTTGGCATATTTTCAACCAACTTTAACCAAACTTTTCATGATCAAAAATGCTTCAAACGAATTTTTGCCCAACACCAAAGTTGTAGATCTCTTTCTCCTCTTTCCAAAGAGTGGTGGATCATGATCATATCATTTTTGGATCAAGAGTTATGGGCATTTGAAGTTAGAGGGCATTTGGTGTTCTACCATGCATACCATTTTGACATAACTTGCAAGTTGCATTTTAACTCACCAATATGGCTTCTAATTGTTCAGTTCACCTCACCACACCCCAATGTACCTCATTTAGCATCATTTTGAGCCAAGAATTGAGTGAACCCGTGGGTTACATGTCCATAATTCATCATTAAGCAATTTTGCAAGTTCATTTGGAAATCACAATTCAGTTACTTTCCAGCCCCAAGATCAATCCAAAGGTTCTCATGGCATCAAAAGGAAAGCAGTCATGCACTTTTCATGAAGAATGCACGAGTAGAATACCTCATGTGCACAAACTTGCAAATTTGCAAAACAACCCAAAACTCATTGCTCTCAAGTCCTTGAAGATTAAAACCCTAAACAGTAGCATTGGCACACTATATAAGCTAACTCACACGAATTTCTCAGCAGCTACCATTCATTTTCACCACTTTTCAAAGTTTTGCTCTCAAGTTTCTCTCCTTCGATTCTCCCAATTCTTCAAGTGTCTTCCATTTTTTTTGGTTGGTTTGTGATCAGTGGAGCATAAGGAAGAGAAATCCACCATTGTTTTGAAGTTTAAGCAAAGAATTTATCAGTTGAGTTCAGATTTTCAACTCTCGGATTCAAGGATTCAGGCCAATTTGAAGGTCTAAGTGCATTTATTTTGCAATTAGACGGTTTAAGGAGTTGATCTGCAGCTTATCTTGGAGTTTCTTGGTGATTTTCCAGTTCTGCAAATCTCAGGTGAACTTGAAATTCATAGATCTAGAATTGATTTTTGTTGTGTGTTTAATGTTCATCTTGATGTGTTGAGTTCATATATGTATTTGGAATTGATTTTCAACGTGAATCATGGCTGGAATTTAGATCTGAAGTTTTCAGATCCAAACTTGTTTTGTTCGATTCGTGAAATATATGCATGCTAAATGATTTTGAGTGATATATTTGTGATCTACGTGAGTTGCTGATCATTTTGATGTATGATTTGTTGTTTTTGGTTATGGTTTGAAGTTTGGTGACCGGAGAGTGGCCGGAGAAGATGACCGGCGCTTCTCCGGCCGGTGAGGGTTTAATTAGGGTTTGTGGTTTTCCAGATTTATTCTCATGCGTTGGATTGTGATTAATTTTCCAGTTTGATTCTCGTGCGTTGGATCTTGATTATTTGGTGTTAATTAAATTAATTAGGGTTTAAGGGATCTGATTAAGTCATGACCGTTGGATTTCATTTAATTAGTGAATTTGAATGTGGACCATTAGATCGTTGACTTTGCTTTGTTTGACTTTGAGCGTGAGCCTGTGGATCTGGAGACTTTCCCTTGTTTGACTCAATCTGAGCCGTTCCTTATTTCTGAACGTTGGAATGCATTTGGGCCTCTTTTGCTGTTCACACCCCCGTTTCTGAGCCCATGACCGTTTGCACGCATTTGGATTCATTAATACACCCCTGGCTTCATTTTATTTCTTTTTTATTTTCTATTTTCATACCATTTCATAATTAATTTTTAAAAATACTTGCATGTGCTAAAAAATTCCAAAAAAATTAATCATTCCTCCTCATTATTAAAATTAATTTTTCACATTTTATTTTATTATTTTTGCATTAAAATTGCATTAAAAATTAATTTTCCAAATTGTTTTCTCTCATTTGCATTTCTTATTGCATACTTCATGTTGCATTTTTTATTTCTCTCATTTGGAAAGTGATTTGATCCTGATTCTTTTTGGGTTGTGTTCATAACATGTTGAAGTATGTTTGAGATTTTTGGTATGATTTTTAGGTCCTTTTTGGATGACTTTTGATGTGTTGCTTTGAGCATGAATGTATGAAATCCTATTGATGCTTTGACCTAATTGTTGATTGACTTTGGTTCTGATTCATTGCTTGTGGATTTGATATGTCAATTATATATGTTTGAGATGCTTGAATACTGAATGACATAATTTTTGAGGCATGTTTGTTATTTCTTTGAAGCATGAGCTTTAACTTGTCCAATTTGTGAATATATGCTTCATGTTTGGTTTGCTTGGTCATGAAGGCACTTGTGCCACAATTTTAGGTCTTGTTGAGGGATTGATAGCATGTTTATTGACTTCTGGTTGTGATATTTGAATCTCATCTTTGCATGTTTGATGTTTGCCTTTCACTTTAAGTCATCTATTTCACAAGTATGAATCATGTTTCACTTCACTTCACTTCACTTCTTCTTTGCTTCCTAATTGATTGTGAAAGTGTTTGTGTGACTTGAATGTTGTTTGAAGATCATGTTTAGGCACATATTTAGGATTGTGTCACTTCTGGACTTGGTTTGCTTTGTGAAATTTTGACTTGGTTGCTTTACATGATCACTTCTTTTCATCTCACTCCTTCTTTAATGACTTGAATGGTACTTGAGTGACTTCTCCCTTTTCTTTTTGATTAATTGTGCATGGTTGATAGTAGAGGTCAGTAGGACCATTAGGTTCTGAACTTGATGTTTGATTTACTTTAGAACTTGTTTCTTTATGGCCTTATGCTTGTTTGAGTTTCATTTTGTCATATGTGAATACTTCTAACATTTTCAGGGGCAAATGGTAAGTTGTTTGAATGTGGATATGCTTCCACATTTTACTTTCTTCCTTTACCTTTTAACTTTCATACTTGTGTTTGAAGTGAGCTTATGCCACTTGTGTTTCACTTCTCTTTCTCCTCCTTCTCTTCCACTTTTTTTCATCCCTCGAGTCACAAGACTTGTTTAAGTCTTGGATTCTCTCCCTTTAGAGCTACCTAGTCCAACTTAATTTTTGGTTAAGCTTGGAGTAGGATTAGCATTAGGTTAGGCAGTCGTCTCTCCTAAACCTCACTAACCATAGGACATCCATGCATGATAACATTAGGACTCTTAGTTTCCCTGTAGAGTTTCCTTTTGTGTCGCTTCTCTTCTCATCTCAAACTTCTTGAACACACTTAATAAAATATAACGTATATTGCGCTCGAGCCTTAAGTGTAGGAAGTGAAGAACGAGGGGTCTCCTCTCCTCTTCTAGGGTGTTTAGCATACGTCTCATTCGGGGGCGATCATGCGACTCACTCGTTCCCGCATGGTAGACTTTGGTGCAATGTAAGTTACGAATTAACTCAAAACACTTATGTCTAAAAAACACCAAACCAATTCAAATATTTTTTATCCTCCGGGATTGTTGGGTTTCAAACTTCTTTTTTTTCGTGAAAGAGCTCGTCGCTCACGTAAAAAACACTTACCTACCCGTGGTCGTACCCACGAACTACGTCAGCTCTGATTCCTCTCTCTCGTCCGATTGAGGATATGTAGGCACAAGACAGCGATTGTCTTGGCGAGCAACCTTCCCCCACAGTTCCCGTCCGAACTACGTTGACTCTGACTTTCCCATTGCACTGAGGGAGTACGTAGGCCTAGTACAACGATACCGTCCTATCGAGTCACTTCCTTTTCTTTTCTTCTTCGTTTCTCCGTTCTTTCCCGTTCTCGTTCCTTCTTCGGTCCAGTAGCAGTGGAGTTCCAGATGACGACGCCCTTTGATGCAGACAACAAGCGTGGATCCCATCGAGTACGATGGACGTGTTGGGTGCTAACACCTTCCCTTCGCGTAACCGACTCCCGTACCCGTTCTCTTGGTCGCGTGACCACGCTCTTTCCTTCCTCTTCAGGTTTATGCAGTGTTTCCTTTCCCTCTCTTGGGATAAATACACATTGCTGGCGACTCTGTGTTCTTTTGCGCCACTCTCGCGTTTGTACCGTTGGATGCGAATCTCTCGGGAGCGACAATGAGACACCGAGATTTTCTAACGTATCGAGACTTATACAATGACTGAGCCTCAAAATGGTTTTGGTATAAACGGGGATTGGGTCTTACACTCTATTAGAGGCCCAAGTGAGTGCAGTGTATTTACAGGAAATACTTGTTTGCAAGTTTAATTGTTTTTAACAGATGGGAATAAATCATGCATGGCATACAAGCAAAGCATTTAAATTCCAGTTTACCGTACACCGGTGAACTTTTCCACCCAAGCAGAGGAGCGTCTAATGAGCTTGAGATCTCGACGAAGCTTTAAGCGTCCAATGAGCTCCAAGGCGTCAATTAAGAATTTCTGCATCAGATGAAAAAACCAAACAAGCATAGAAAACCAAAGATCGCATAAAAATGCCCTTGATCTCATCAAGTGGTTAGAATTGAATCGAAGTCACAAACAGAATAAGTGAATCGAAAGGTAAATAATTAATCATTTACAACAAACCCAAGAATAAATCATGAAATTAAATAGTCAAATAATTATTTAAACAATTAAATAATCAATGATTAATTAATTTTGAAATATACTTAGCAAAACTAATTAGATTAAATAATATAATTAATATTTAATTTAATAGTTATTGCAAGAAAATATAAAATCAAATTAAATAATAAAATAACAAAAAAATGGGCTTAAAACCCAAAATCAGATTTTTTAATAAAACAAACGGGAAAGAAAACAACAAACCGTGTATTTTTCCTTGTTTTTTCAGTGATCCCTTTCTCTCCCTCACTCGATCTCACGCCCTACAAACCCTTCATCTGCAATGGTGATTTTCGGTAATGGCGGATGGTTTCTCAATCGCAGCTGGTGGCGATTTTTTATGATGGTTTCTTCGTGCGGTTCGCGGTGATGGTTTGATGGTGGCCGCCGTTCTGCTCGCGGCGGATTGATGACAAGGGAACGGTGGCAGCTTCACGACGATTTTCCGTGATTGAAAGGATGAGTTCATCCTCCTCAGGTTTGAGATTCCTCTGTAATTTATTCATCTTTCTTCCCTTGAAACTGAATTGATATTGATGAAATTGCAGGTGAATTCTGAGTTTTGCAAAGGTTGTTGCAGAAATTATGTGAAAATTGTGAAGGTTCGACGTGTCGGCGACGTCGGTTTCGCGGCGAAATTGAAGATGCTGTAACGAGTTCTTCTTCTGCAGGTCAGGAGTTTTTTATTCTGAAATTGTTGATGCTTACAACAAGTTTGTGTTGTATTGATTTCCTGATTTTTCTTTCTCTGAAATTGTTGCAGATACTGTTGTATATCCTGCTGCAGGTTTTGCAAGGTTTCTGTAAAAGAATAGCAGGAGGTGAGTTATAATTCTATCAAACTCTAAAATCTATGTAAAATTGAATAAAATTAGAAAACATGATTTGTGATTGGAAATTGAAAGATATTGCTCTTGTTGTTCTGCAGAATGATTTTCTCTGTCATGAATTCTACAGATAACTCTGAATTTCAGCAGAAGTGTGTGGTTGTTGTTGTTATAATAACAGGTAAAATTATGATTTTTCTGTTGTGAATATGAGAAAAATTCTGCAGTTCTGTGTTGTGAATATTTTGTGAAATTGCATGGTGTTGTTATGACAATTTTTCTGTCATGAACTCTGCAGGTTTGTTGATGCAAAAGAAAGGATTAGCAGAGGGTCTCACAGCATACAAAAAAAATGGAGGAAGAGAATTGTTTGCAAAACCCCTTTATTTTTTATGTTTGCTTCTGCATTTTGTTACTGTAACATAAAAAAATTGTATTTTTTAGTTAAAATCAAGCTATGTTCATGTGCTAGTGTATGCTGTATGTGAATATGAATGAAAAAAAATGTGAAATATGGTGTGAGTGAGGCGTGATGCCTCTTGTGTATGTATGTGAAATACTTTTCAAAAAAAAAGAACATAGAGATTTAAATGAGATGGGTGCGCTACACCCTCCCTTTGTGCTTCACAATTAAAAAAATTTCTTAAGTAACATGAATATATGAGATGGATAAGTGAGAAACAAGACTAAAAAATGCTTGTTTGGTGTCAGTTCTAAAATGAAATTTGAAGTTCTATTTATAGAAGAAATTTGGGTAACTCTTAAGCTATCTTAAGATAAGAGTTGAATGGAAATTCAAAATCTTTGGATTTTTAGTCCAATTTGTTCCAAGTCTTAATGGTGTGTAAGAGATTGTTTTCAAGTCTCTTTTGCAATTAGTTAATGGAATAAGACAAGGGGACAAGGTTATGTGGATTGTCTCATAAGAAACAAAACAGAAAAAATTGTAACACAAAAATATATATTTCTCTTGGAAATAACAACATAAAAAATATGAAAAAATTCACCCAATATATGTATATATGTAAGGCGCAACAATATATATATATATATATATATATATATATATATATATATATATATATATATATAACAACAAAGAAAACAAACCAACAAAAAAAAAAGCATTAGCATATAAGTATTTTTTTTTTTTAAACAATGTTTATATGTATATATAAAAATGGCACACAAAAACAAATATATATACATATTTTTTTTATTATTTTTTCTTTCAAGGGTAAAATAAAACAAGCTATATTTATTTATTATTATTATTAAAAAAAAATGAAATACATATATGCATATGTACTTTTTTTTTTTTTTATCATTTAATTCATTTATTTATTTTATATGAGAAAATAAAACAAAAAGTTAAATCGTGTGAAAAATAGATAAATAATGGACATTTGCGAGTTTAATTGAAAAAAAAACACGTTCGTTCATCGATTTTTCGCACAATTAACCAGAAAAGATGGAGATTTCAACACATATATTCTGACTGAAAACTCAAACGATATGCGTGACAAAAAATAGATGATATGGTATGCAGACGACACAAAGCGAAAATACAATCAGGTTTTGACAATCGGGTGGTCAAAATTTGGGGTATGACACCATGCCAAACCTAAAAGAGCTAAAAAGGTGCCAAGACTCCAATTTTATTGTAATGCATTTAATGGATACACCAAGGTGGCATGGACTTAGGCATTCCTAAATGAATGAGTTAAGGATAAGCTCTGAATCAAAGAACCATAGGCATGTGCTCTAACCTCAAGTCAATAGCTAGAGTGAACTTGAGATTCCTTTTGTATAACATTGGCCAAAGGCCTGCTGCAGTTGTCATTCAGTATTGCTTGCAAAACAAACTTGCTCTACTATAAATAGAGCTCATTTGTGATCAGTTTGAGTACACCAAAGCAACCAAACTGATGCTTTCCTCAAAATCTCCACTTTCACTCCAATTTTGCCTTCTAAAGTAAGTCACTATCGAGTTTTGAGTTTGAGAACAATTCCAACCAAACAAATGGCTCACACACCTCACATATAACATATAGAAGTGATCCATAACACAAAATCACATCTG
This sequence comes from Lathyrus tuberosus, assembly GCA_022829125.1. Lineage (NCBI taxonomy): Eukaryota > Viridiplantae > Streptophyta > Magnoliopsida > Fabales > Fabaceae > Lathyrus > Lathyrus tuberosus. The sequence continues at coordinate 857,706 of JALAZF010000702.1, forward strand.
GAACATCAGGTTCTCAAAACCACTAGCCATCTGCACAAGCCTTTGACAGATTTGCAATTGAGGTGCCAAATCAAGTTCCGGCTCAATTCAATGCACTCCAAGCATTCAGACACACTCCATAGCACTTAAGGAAGCTGTCTATATCATTGGAACCAAGCTGCAACACCTCCACCACCAAACTCGATCACCAGCTACAAGAGGTAAGCCTCAACTTGGTCATCTCATGATTCATGTATATTTCCTCGCACAATAATTTTGCCATATGTTCATAATCATGTATGGAGTGTTTCCCCTTATTAATTGCTTTGTATGAATTGTGTATGGAATTCCTTAGCCTTCATGCAGAAATTAGGGTTCTTGAGGTTTCTCTTTGATTTCTTATTCAATGCTTTAAATAAATGAAAATAAAGATCATAGACATGATCGTGAGTTGAAAACGAGCAGATTGATATGTGGATTGTATGATTTCATCAAGTATTCAGTGAGATTGATGAGAAAATGCAAATCGGCCAAGAACAGGGCACGCGGGCAAAACCAAGGTGTTCTTGGCGCCCTTTTTCAAATTTTTGAATTTTTGAATTTTTATTATTTTGTTTAATTGATTCAAAAAGTTTCTCTCGAATTTTAATGATTTTGAGTTGATTATTTTTTTCAAAATTCACAAAAATGTTAAAATATTTTATTTTACAAAAATTTCCCAAAAATATTATTTATTTCATATATTTGATATTTTTGCAAAGAATTAATTTTTATTTGTTTTTTTACATTTTAAAAATTTTCTTTCTCTTGATTTTCCAAACTTGAATGGTTTTCAATTATTTTGTGGATAAAAACATGATTTTTGAGACATTAAACCAAAATCACAACTCATTTCTCACATGTTTTCAATGATTTTATTAATTTTTAATCAAAATTAATTCCATTTTTAACAAAATTACGGTTTTGATTGATTCCACCATCATTAATCTTTTTCAAACACTCATGGGCCTCTAATAGAGTGTAAAACCCAATCCCCTTTTAATCAAAATTTTTGGGCCTCAGATATTGTATAAGTCCCTCTGCGTTAAAAGAATCTCGGCGCGATCGCCATTTCAGAGTAAAAACAATTTTGGGCCTACCCTAGTGTTGTAAGTCCCACTTTTCTTTTTCAAAACCTTTTTGGGCCTGTTAATAGAGTGTAAGACGTAAACCCCTTTGTAAATAAATAATTTTTGGGCCTCAGACATTGTATAAGTCTCACTGTATTTTCAAAACCACGGCGCGGTCGTCGCCTTTTAAAACAAAATCATCTGGGTCTACCCTCGTGTTATAAGTCCCATTTATTTTCTTTAAGTATTCTTTGGGCCTCTATCAGAGTGTAAGACCCAACCCTTGTTGTAAATGAACCTCTTTGGGCCTCAGTCATTGTATAAGTCCCGATACGATATTCAGAACAACGGTACAATCATTGTTAAAACTTGGGCCTCTCTTTGAGTATCCCCAATAATCTTTTCAAACAAACTCCTTTTTGATTTAAATTCAATATACAGTTGTTATCAAAACTTTCTTTAATTTCTTTGAACAACTAACCATACAGCAAGGAAGCTTGCTCTCTTGTAAGTTTTAACAGCTTTCATTTACTTGCTTTCATATATATATATAACTGTATTGTGGGAAGCTGGGCACGATTAGTCTTCTTTCATATCCTTTTAAATACTTGTCATATATCATCTGTATATATACTAGTATAATTATTTAGAGTTTTCCCCGGCAACTAGGTCTAAAACTAGGTAAAGCCAGTTTGGTCACTCTTTAAAATACAGTCAAAACTAGATCCCCGTAGGATTTCCAGATACAGCCTTGCCTTCTCTTGGGCTAAAACAATATGGAACAAAAAGAAAGGCAGTATTCTTCGTGAACCTTTTCTCAGGCTGTCACTTTAGAAATTGTCAAAGGAATTCTACTCCCCAGAGTTGATCTATTCTCGGTGAATAGCATCTCTTGAGTTTCTTTAAACCTTCGAACTTTCACTAAATGATCTATTCTCGGTGAATAGCATTTCTTGAACTTTTCTTGGTTTGAGACCCACGGGCTTCCTAAAAGCATCCACGCCTCCTCTTGGGCTTTGTACAACGACCCTCCGACTTCTTAGAAGTTCTCTTGCCTTATCTTGGGCTTAATACAAGGACCCTAAAGACCTCCTAAAGGTATAAGACAGAACTTAGTCATCATTTGCTAGAGCGGTCTTTCCAGTGTCAAATCTCAGACCAATTTAGGGTTGATTCTCTCATCCCTTAAAACACCTGCCTCCTCTTGGGCATCATACAAAAGATAAAACTCTTCCACGCCAGTAGACTTGGACAGTCTAAACCTTGAGTCTCAAATACATTCTCAAGTTCCCTACAAACATAGGAGAAACCCCGGTCTTCCACACCAGTAGACTTGGACAGTCTAAACCTTGAGTCTCAAATACATTCTCAAGTTCCCTACAAACATAGGAGAAACCCCGGTCATTCTGGATCAATCTCCAAAGGGGTTCTAAAACCCAGTCTTTCTCCCAAAAATCCCAAATCAGAACCTCAAGGCATCTGATACCTCAACTCTTCTGGAACCCTCATCAAGAGTAGATTCCCCACTTGGACCTGCCTCGGGATCTCAATTATCCCCGACAAAAGCTAGCCTCCTCTTAGGCTTTGTATAATGACTTTTCCTCAGCATAGCTAGCCTCCTTTTGGGCTTTGTACAATAAGTCTCCCCAACTGAGCTAACCTTTTCTGGATCAATCTCCAAAGGGGTTCTAAAACCCAGTCTCTCTCCCAAAAATCCCAAATCAGAACCTCAAGGCATCTGATACCTCAACTCTTCTGGAACCCTCATCAAGAGTAGATTCCCCACTTGGACCTGCCTCGGGATCTCAATTATCCCCGACAAAAGCTAGCCTCCTCTTAGGCTTTGTATAATGACTTTTCCTCAGCATAGCTAGCCTCCTTTTGGGCTTTGTACAATAAGTCTCCCTAGCTGAGCTAACCTTTTCAGACTCTCTTGTTGAGTCAATTACTTTTTAGACTCTCTTGTTGAGTCAATTACTTTTCAGACTCTCTTGTTGAGTCAATTACCTTTCAGACTCTCTTGTTGAGTCAATCACCCTTTCAGACTCTCTCGTTGAGTCAATCACCTTTTCAGACTTTCTTGTTGAGTCAACCTTTTTAGCCTCAATCTTGGGCTTTATACAAGACAGATAAAAATACTCTCTTATTGAGTCAGTCTTTTTCCAGTCTCATTTCAGGTTTGGTATAAAGATTTCCCCTAGCAGGAGCGAGCCTCCTCTCAAGTTGTGTAGAATAATTTCTCCAGCTTGTTCAGCCACAATCCTAGGCTTTGTACAGGATAGATAAAAGCACTCTCTTGTTGAGTCAACCCCTTTTAGCCTCAATCTTGGGCTTTATACAAGACATAAATCTTCATAACCTTCTCTTAAGCTTGGGACCAACATCTTTCCCAAGCAGAGTCAAACTCATTTTAGCCTCAATCTTGGGCTTTGTACAAGACAGATAATACTCTCCAACAAGAGTCAAACTCGTTTCAGCCTCAATTTTGGGCTTTGTACAAGACACATACAAATCTCCCCGGCGGAGTCAAAACCCCTTTTAGCCTCAATCTTGGGCTTTGTACAAGACAAATAGAACAGTTTCCCCAGAAAAGTCAAGCTTTTAGCCTCCTCTTAGGCTTTGTATAAAGATATCCCTAAAGGGTCATCCTCTTTTTTCCTCAATCTCGGGCTTTATACAAGACAGATAAAAACACTCTCTGGTTGAGTCGGTCATTTCCAGCCTCCTCTTAGGCTTTGTATAAAAACTTCCCCTAGTGGAGTCAATCAACCTCTTAGCTTCAACCTTGGGCTTTGATAAAGGCACAATCCCTTTTTAGAGATGACAAATTCTCTCTCAGTCAAAACCTTTTAGCTTCAATCTTGGGCTTCGAACAAGACACCAAAACAACATCTTCTTCCTCCCTTAGAATAGGAGGAACTATGATTGCTCTGATTTCCCTGTTTCATTTAAACGGGAATACGTAGGCATAAGATTGTGAAATCTTAACGAGCATACCAATCAAAAACTTTAGGTCCAGTACCTTCACACATCATTCAAAACTTAGGTCTAGTGCCTTACCAAAAACATCAGAAAAACCCGAACATCAACAAAAACTCACTCACTCACTCATACTTCCCAAGAAACTTTCCCAACCCATTAACGGATAAACACCATCAAGTATAAAGCGAAACCTAAAGCTAATATCCTGTGGATAACCACATATAGGATGGGTAATTCACAACTCTCCATTGTATAACCTGACCCCGGACCCCCCAATCTCTTTTACAGCGTTTGTTCAATTAAACATCTGCGTGCAATGTTAGTTTTAGATAGCTTCCCTTTCCCTTCCAGCTTCGCGGGATAAATAAGAAATCAGAAAGTAGCACTCCCTCCTCATTGCGGTGAGGAAAACCCAGCGATAAGGTGGTCGCGTCACCGACAAAAATCGCTCGTTACACATCCCTTAGGGATAAGTGTTTCCACCCCAAATGCCAAGCATAACCAATAGTTCTGCAGTAGTTATTAGGTAGCAAATGGACGAGAGTAATCACAAAATGGTCCAGATGCTTGCCCAAACAATGGGGATAATATTTAATCCCCTAATCCAAAACACTATCCAAACTAACCAACAAATGGTCGCGCAAATGACGCGTATTGCGGACTTTTTTGGTGTACCGCAGCCTCCTCGACATCCACAAAGGGGGTATATGGTGGAAAATCAGGGTTTACCCTTTGGAGAGGATGTTACTATTAACCAAGTCCAACAAAACCAAAGGAACACACCCAGAGCAAATATGGTGAACCCAAGAGAGGTAGTCGAACAACCTAGAATCGAACCCCTTAGGAATCAACCACAAATTCCATTAGAAGAGGAACCAAGGATAGTGATGGTGAATAGAAACCAGAACGCTGACAATGTCATACAACAAATTCGACGTGATGATATGGCAGCGGATAACAATCTAGCAGCCATGGTCGAATGGATTATGGCGCGAAATGGGGTAAATTTTGGCCTGCGATGACCAAACTACCCGTCACCATTATCAGAATATATTTTGCAATCAGATTTACCTGCCAGATGGAAAGTCCTTAAATTCACTAAATTTTTGGGGGATACCAATGAGTCTATTGTCAAACACGTGGCTAGGTATTTAATAGAGGCAGGAGAGATTTCGAATAACGAAAACCTTAGGATTAAATATTGCCCAAGTTCTCTCACTAAAAACGCCTTCACGTGGTTCACAACCTTGCCAGCAAACTCAATCCATACATGGACTCAATTGGAGAGATTGTTCCATGAACAATTTTCCATAGGACAAACCAAGATTAGTCTAAAAGAATTGGCTAGTATCAAACGAAAGTTTACTAACCAATAGATGATTATCTGAACAGATTTCGCCTACTTAAAGCCAGGTGTTTCACTCATGTGCCAGAACATGAGTTGGTCGAAATGGCCGCTGGGGGCCTTGACTACTCTATTAGGAAGAAATTGGACACCCAATACTTAAGGGATATAGCCCAGTTGGCTGACACGGTTTGACAGTTAGAACGCCTGGAGGAGGAAAAGGATAGGGCAAATAAAAATAATAGAAGAGTAGCCTACGTCGAATTCAATGAAGACGACGAAGGAACATATAACGAGCCCTTAGACTTCGACGAGAACGAAGTTGACCTGGCTGAACTAAAGTAAGGGCCCCTTACTCTTGTAAGGTCCTAGCCCCTTCGAATGGAAAAAACCCAGTCGAACCAGAAAACTTATACTTTCAACGTCACAAAATGTGACGAAATATTTGACTTGTTAGTTAAGGATGGCCAAATGATAGTGCCTCCGGGTGCTAAAATGCCTCCTTTAGAGCAAAGGAAAAAGAGAGGTTTTTATAAGTATCACAATTTCTTGGATCATAAAATGTCTCAATGTTTTCTTTTTCAAGGATCTCGTTCAGAACGCAATTAAGGACAAAAGGCTCAAATTTGGAGAGAAGTCGAAAGCCCAAATGAAGATTGATTCTGACCCTCTTCAGGTGGCTGATTCCGACTACACTGAGCCACCTGTAATCAAAATGGTCGAAGTTACTGAAGACTTTGCCAATAAAGCTGGCACGGTCGAAGTTACTGATGACTTCATCAACAAAGCAGTCATGGTCAAGGTTACTGAGGATATCGACAAAGAAATCATTGAAAATTACATCTGTGAAGTCACTGAAGGCTTCACTAACGGAACCACTGAAGGTTTCGAGAAAGAAATTGCTGATAGTTTCAATCAGGGAGTCACTGAGGGTTCAAATAGAGGAGTTACCGAAGGCTCCAATGAAGGAATCACTGAAGATCCCAATTCGATGATAACAACAAAAGAAATCACTGAAGGTTTCGTGCAAATTGATAATGTCACTGAGGCTATTGAGGGCCTTATGGTGAAACTGGAAGAGCTGGACAATGCTGAAAAGACCAACGCAAGTGTGAACATGGTCGAAGTCTCTCAAGAAACTTTGACGGAGGTTGATGAGGACCTTCGACAGGAAGAATACAATAAGTTGGCTTACCCAAAGGAGGAAGAGAGCCTGACTGATTTCCTTCACAGATGTCAGAAAAAGAAATCAGAAGTTATGTTATGCCCTCGATGCAGCGCAGTTTTCGACAAGAAGGCGGCCCAGAATCTCGAAGGGGTTAATAAAGAAATGAGTAGAAGAAATTGGAAGGCATCTCATGGCTGCCAGACTTTCGACAACACGAGTGACCCTAGGAGACGGGAGCAGGCTAAACAAAGATTCAGCGGTAACAAACCCACTACTTTCAAACCTACGACGGAGGCTCCCAAAGATAAATGGGTCAAACCGGTTGGAAATCAAGAGTAGGGCCAAAGGAAATGGAAAAATTTCAAAGTTCAGAGAGGTTCCTCTTTGACGTACCAAAAAGAATTCTGGGCATCGAAGCGGATGGCATACCCTTCAGAGAATTATAAAGGAAAGAATCCAATGTCAAGATCCCAGTGGAGAAGGCAGCAAAGGCGGAGGAAATATGAAAGGGAAGCCATGGAGAAGGCGAAGCCTGAATCTAGTAGCAACATACAGGCGAAGAAAGAAGAAAAGAAATATGTCAAGAGGAAATTGATTTCTCCTCAAAAGGAGGCGTCTTAAAAAAAGTCTGACCACGAGGACGACGTAATGACTGACGATTTCGACTCCGGGTCAGAGGCCTCACTAGATATCATGTGCAATGTGGTGGCAGTACTTCCTAGAGAGTACGATCAGGTGTGGAAGTAAAGGAACCAGAAGATGCGATGGAAATGGAGACGGCTCGACATAAGCTTGTTTGTTACTACATTATGAATAATGGTTGTGTAAAGGAACAAAATGCCTTTTTCGAAAGGCCTGATGAGTCAATGAAGAGCCATTTAAAACATTTTTTTATCAGTGGGAAAATAGGAAATGTCGGAATAAGTAAGATCCTGGTCGACGATGGGGTGACAGTCAACTTAATGCCGCATTAGATGCTAAAGAAGATCGGGAAAGACGACACAGATACAAAGCCTCATAATATGGTGTTGTCGAATTATGAGGGCAAGATAGGAACCACAATGGGAGTTATACAGGTAGACTTGAATATCGGTCACTATAACTAGGCCGACGATGTTTATGGTGATAGCCTCGAAGGCTAATTACAATCTACTACTTGGTAGGGAATAGATTCACGGTAATAGTGCCATTTCCTCCTCAATGCACCAAAGGATCACTATTTGACACAACGATGGGATCATTGAGAACATCGAAGCGGACCAGAGTTATTTCATGGCCGAAGTAAATCAGGTCGACAGAAGGAGTTTCGACTGGAATTTGGCCCACATTGGTCCATGTAATCTTGCGGAATTCGACATGACGCCAACTGACAACGCCTTCTGTTATCTCTATCTACACCCAACCCATGGGTTCCAGTGGGATAGAGAAGTTGTTGGCGAAGAAGACTATGTCTTCGGAATAACACACATCCAGCCAACTAGCTAGGGAAGCGAATACGACGATGATGACTGAGTCACTGGCTCCTGAAAGGATTTCGGCTTATATAGCCGAAAACAAACTAAAAACGGCCTTAGAGGCCGAAGGAAAATTTATGGCTGTCAAAGCCAAGAAAAATTAAGTAGATCAAGGAGGTCCTGGTAAGGACTTCGATCCAGAACCACCTGATAAGGTTCAGGATGAGATACAAGGCCAGAGTCTCGACGTAATCTATGATGATGAGCCTTTGGGCTTTGAGAAGGATCCGCTAGCAAGCAACATCAAAATGCTGGCACAAGATCCACTTGAAGAGATCGACCTGGGAGAGGGGCAGAGAAGAGGCCGACATACATCAGCGCCAACGTCAGCCCATATCTCAAGGTCGAAGTAGTCCAATTGCTGAAGGAGTTTAAAGACTGCTTTGCATGGGATTATGACGAAATGCCTGGTTTGAGCAGAGAGCTGGTTGAACTGAAGCTGCCGGTAAAGCTTAGGAAGAAGCCTGACAAGAAGACTCCAAGGCGATTTGCACCTGAAGTTCTCTCGAAGATTAAAGAGGAGGTTGAAAGACTTCTTAGATGCAAATTCATCCGCTCGACCAGGTATTTCAAATGGATTTACAATATTGTTCCAGTTATGAAGAAAAATGGCAAGTTAAGGGTGTGCATAGATTTTAGAGATTTAAATTCCGCAACACCGAAAGATAAATATCCTATGCCTGGGGCGGAAATGTCAGTCGATTCTACCGCAGGACATGAATACCTTAGTATGCTCGACAGATATTCTGGTTTTAATCAAATCTTCATTATTGAAGAAAACGTCCCAAAAACGGCGTTTAGATGCTCTAGAGCCTTAGGCACCTATGAATGGGTCGTAATGCCTTTTGGTTTAAAAAATGCTGGGGCAACATACCAAAGAGCAATGAATTCGATCTTCCATGATTTTATTGAGACTTTTATGCAGATCTATATTGATGATATTGTTGTTAAGTCTATTTCAAGGAAGAGTCACATAGACCATCTTCGAAAGTCCTTTGAAAGGATGAAGAGACATGGTCTGAAAATGAATCCTCTCAGATGTGCTTTTTGTGTACATGCAGGAGATTTCTTAGGCTTTGTGGTCCACAAAAAGGGAATCGAAATAAACCAGAACAAGGCCAAAGCCGTAACGGAAGCGAAAGCGCCATCAACCAAGAAGGAGCTACAGTCACTGCTTGGCAAGATTAATTTCTTAAGGAGGTTTATCTCGAACCTTAGTGGCAAGACTCCGGGCTTCTCACCTCTGCTTCGACTCAAGAGGGAAGATTTTGAATGGTGGCAAGCTCAACAAGAAGCCTTCGACAAGATCAAGGAATACCTGGTCCACCCTCCAATTATGATGCCACTTTGTAGGAATAGAAGTATGAGGTTGTGTATATCTACGTCGGACAAGAATTTAGGGAGCATGTTGGCTCAAGAGGATGAAAATGGCATCGAAAGAGCCATTTACTACCTTAGTAGGGTCCTGAACTATGTAGAAACTAGGTATAGCATAGTCGAAAAATTATGCTTATGTTTATATTTCTCGTGTATGAAGTTAAAGCATTATATAAAACCAGTGCATGTTTTTATTTCATCTCATTTTGATGTTATAAAACATATGTTGTCTAAACCAATCTTGCACAGTCGAATTGGTAAATGGGCATTAGCTTTAACTGAATATTCCTTAACTTATATGCCTTTAAAGGCTGTTAAGGGACAAGTGGTAGTCGACTTTATAATCGACCACTCTATAACTGAGAATTCATTAAACTACCTTGAACTTGAGCCTTGGAAATTGTATTTCGACGGCTCTAGTCATAAAGATGGAACCGGTATAGGAGTCCTAATTATTTCTCCTAACAAAATTCCAACAAAATTCAAGTATAAAGTCGAAGGCATGTGTTTGAACAATGAGGCTGAGTATGAGGCTTTAATAGCCGAACTTGAGATATTGTTGGAATTGGGGGCAACTCGAGTCGAAATAATTGGTGGCTCAGAGTTAATCATAAAACAAATTACAAAGGAGTAAAAGTGTGTTAAAGAAAATCTTATCATGTACTTCGTGATAGTCAATCGACTCTTAAAAAGGCTCGAAATGGTTAGTGTTGCGGTGAGAATCGGATAACAAGCTATTAATTAAATTGCATCACACATCTTTGAAATTCACCACCAAGCTTTGATTTATCCAAAGGAAAGGGTAAAGAACGAAAACCCTAAGTTAAGAGAATCTAGGTTCGGGGGTTGGTTTAAGTATCTGTAGTACTCTACAGGAACCTCTTGTTTAGTTTGTGTTATGTTATGCTTGCTTGCTAAGGGATCTGCTAATGGTAAAGGTAAAAATCTAAGGGTATATACACTAAGTATGCTCGCCAAGACATCGCATCTTGTGCCTACGTATCTGACTAAAGAATCAGAGCAACCGTAGTTCACCTCAATAAGAGATAAAAGACTGTAAAAGAAAAGGTGGAATCCAAGAAGGCATTGGATGAAAAGGAAAAAAGTGGAAAAAGAAAAGGGTAGAATCCGATAAGGCATCGGATGTAAAGAAAAAGGTAGAAAAACAAAAAGGTGGCTCGCTAGGATCTCACAATCCTATGCCTACGTATTCTCAAAAGGTACTTTGAGAAATCAGAGCATCCGTAGTTCCCCTCAAAGGGGGTGAAGAACTTTTGACTGTGGTCAAGGTTCCAAGGGAAAGTAGGGTCTGACGGAAAGACACCTACGTGGAGTGCAGCGACTCCAAACCTAAGGCTAGGTTAAAACAGGGAAGAAGAGTACATGGGAAAGTAGGGTCTGACAGCAAGACACCTACGTGGAGTCTGGCGTGAGATAAGGGAATGATGAGCAAAGCTATCCTAAATGACGTAGCAGTCAACTGAAAACGTCCTTTTCCCTTGAAATGAGGTAAACAGAAGAACAGAGAGGAAACCTCTAGTATCGAGAGTAGGATAAATAACAATATATACAGCAAGTGTAACAAGATTTAAATGAAAAATGAATATTAGGAATTAACTAAAATGAAAACACGAAAATATGTCAAGATAAAATTAAGAATTAAATGAGATCTAATTAACTAATCAAATTAAAAATCTAATCAAAATTAATTAATTAATTAACTAAAATCTAATTAAAAGTTAATCAAACTAAATTCTAATATAAAATTAATTAAACTAAATTCTAGTTAAAAATTGATTAAACTAAGAAAATCTAGTAAAAAAAATTAATTAAACTAATTCTAATGAGACTAATGGAATTAAATTCTAAAACTTATAAACCAAATATCTAAATAAGCTAAAATCTTATTAAAATTAAAAATCTAATTAAAACTAATTAAGTACATTAAATTAAACTCTAACTAATTAAATTAAAATCTAACTAAAAACTAATTAACTAATTCTAATTAAAATTAATTAATTAAAAACTAAATAAATGATTTGTTAAGAATTAATAATAAATAAAGGAAACAAAAATTATTAAGATAATAAATAAAAAAATGAATATGATAACTTAAAGTAAAAATTACTACTCACTTTCTTGATAGAAAAAAAATGCAGTACGTAGACATTTAAGCCCAAGAACACTATTCATCCATTTCAAATGTTCATCATCATGCGAAAAAAGTTTCCACCGAGCCAAACAAATCCTTCCAAAAGTGAACTCTAATAGTCTAGGATAAAACAAGCAGTGATTTCGGCGGAAAATGAAATCGGAGCTTGCACCAAGGACCAAAATCAAACACAAGTATTCCACTTATTCACATGTTTCTCAAGATTAAAAAACAAACAATGATAATGGAAACCAAAGATACCACATATGAATTTCAAATTATGAGTTTCTACTAAAACATATGATGCATTGAATTACAGAATAAATTACATAACATGTTCAAAACAGAATTTCTGCAATTCAAATCCACACGCACAGTAGAAAAACACGATATGGCGAGATCAAATCGAGACCGTCAATACGCATTCACCAGTGTTAAAACTTAGCATGATAGTATGGTGAAATTGAAGCAGAAGCCATAAAAAATATTAAGACAAAATCAACATAAAATCGAAATGAAAACCGATCGTCGTTACCGCGATATCAAAAAATGCAGAAACTTTGACGAAACATGCCGTCGACTTTAACAAAACACACACAAATCACAAAGCAATACACAAACTAACACAATAACATCACAAAACTTAATCACATTTACTTGACTACCACACAAACCAATCTACAATGAACACAACTAAAAAGAAAAAGAAAAATCGAAATATACCACTCGGATATGATGTAAAGGGCACTTCGGATCTCCAACGACGCTGGCGGCGGTACCGTGTCGACGATCAGGTTTTCGTGACGGCGGAGGTTTTGTTTAATTATCACTTCTCGCGTCGGTCTCACAACCTCTTTCGTATAACTTCCTCCCCTTTCTTGTGTGCACTGTGCAGCGGTAGCAGAAGAAAAAGAGATGAGTTGAAATGGTTTCGAACGGTTTTTTTGTTGTTTAGAAAAAGTGGTGGAAAATGATGGTGGTGATGGTACTGAATATGGAGGGTGTTGTTAATGGTTGAAAAGGATGATTATGGTTGTTTGTATTTTGAATGGTGTGTTAAGTTGCAGTATGAAGTTAAGTGAGAAAAATATGACACATGGCAATGTTTATGCGAGTGAATGATGACGAAGAAGCAAGTGTGTTGTTGTAAGATAGAGAAAGAGAGATCAAAGTGAGAGGAAAAATATCAAGGAAATTATTTTGAGTATAGAAATGGAGTTTTTTTGTTCTGTAGAAAGAAAAAAAACGTAGCAGGAGAGGAGAAGCAGTGATGAGTGATGCTATCTTGTTTTTAATATAGAGAGAGACGGGAGTTGAGAGACAAGGCACTATGCAAAAATATTTGCATAGAAACAAATATAATATATGTATTTACAAACAACTAATAAATTTTTTTTATTAATTAAAAATAAAAAAATAATATTTTTTTTTCCTGCATAATAACTACCATCCCATAATTCCAATTAAAAATAAAATTAAATTTATAATAAATTAAAAATTTTCTCTTTTTTTATTAGTTGTTTCTAACCATAAAAATTTAGATACGTTTTCTTATAAGTTTTTTTCTATGTGTGTCTACTGAGAAGAGTTGTGTCTGATATCAAAACAAGATATTGCTTTTTATAAAAATTAAAAAGATATGGTATGTGTCTTGTAGCTGGCAGATTTTTTATTATATATATATATTACAAATTTTAAAAGGTAAAAGGTGAGATAGATAACGTGTGGGAAATGCTTAACGGATGGAGGGAGGAAGTATTGGCATTTTCAGATTTTTGTCCTTCTCTTTGAAAAGAAAATAGCCGTTGAAAAAACAAAAAGAGAATAGTATAGGTGGCGGGTTCAACGTGTACGTTGCTTTTCTTCTTTTCTTTTTTAACAAGAAAGTGAGTCAGAGAAAGAAGAGTAGTAAGGGTCTACAAAATAAAAGTAATTTTTTAAAGTTTATTGAACAAGTTTTTTTAAAAAAAATAAAATATCCACATAAAATAAAATAAACTATTTTAAGATAAAAATTTAAAATTTAAAATCTAATTAATTAAAATAATTGAATTAGAATAAGTTAAACTAAGAGTTAAAACTTACGAATAAAAACTGAACTTAAATTATACTTAAATTAAAATTAATATTAAAATCTAAAATTAAAATAAAAATTAATAAAAGTTAATTTAAATTAAAATTAGACTAAAATTAAAAGTGAACTAAGTTACAAAGAATAAAACTTAATTAAACTATAAACTAAACTAAACTCAAAATTAAACTAAATTAGTTCAAGATAATTCGAAATAATTATTTGACTAGATATAAAAAAAAATAAATAGTAATTAAATCAAGAATGACATGGAATAAAAAAAAAAAAACATGACTAAAGGTCAATGGGACATTTATCAAGAATGCGAAAATGGCCGACTCATGATGATATGAAATGATCAGAATCTGAGGGTAAAATTTGGGGTATGACAATTAGTATTCGACACATCCCTCGATTAAAGAATCAAGAGGCCAATGATTTGGCACAGATTGCCTCTGGGTATAGAATTTCAAAATAAAAATTGCAATAAGCAATCGAAGTCAGAGGAAGGGTTGTGTCAGCCAAATTATCCCCATCACATCTGGAAATAACGAAGCTAGGATATGTTGGCGAAGAAAATTTTGAGATGCTAAATATAGATAGCTTGATGGATGAAGATTGGAGAAAGCCAATAATAGAGTACTTACAAAATCCAGCAACATCTGCTGAGCGAAAAAACAAGTATCGAGCTTTAAGTTACATTCTTTTGGGAAATGAATTATTTAAAAAGACTCCCGAGGGAGTTTTGCTCAAATGTCTTAGTGAATCTGAGGCATATTTAGCCCTTTAGAATGTCCATAGTAGGGCACATCAGGTAGGCCATAAAATGAAGTGGTTATTGTTTCGACAAGGGATGTATTGGCCTACCATGTTGAAAGATTGTATTGAGTTCGCTAAAGGATGATAAGAGTGCTAAGTGCACGCAGGTATACAACATGTTCCTGCCAACGAACTGCATTCTATAGTGAAACCTTGGCCCTTTCGAGGTTGGGCTTTGGATTTGATTGGAGTGATTTGACCAACATCATCCAAAAAACAAAGATATATTTTGGTTGGCATCGATTATTTTACTAAATGGATCGAAGCTATACCATTGGCGAATGTGGATCAGGATGCTGTAATCGAATTCATCCAGAAGCATATCATCTACAGGTTTGGAATTCCATAGACCATTACAACGGATTAAGGATCTGTCTTTACTAGTCGAAAAATGTAAGAATTTGCTAAGGAAATGAGTTTCAAATTGTTGACATCTACACCTTATTATGCACAGGCCAATGGTCAGGTAGAGGCAGCAAATAAGTTCATGATTAGTTTGATCAAGAAACATGTGAGGAATAAGCCAAAGAATTAGCATAAGACATTAGACCAGATTCTCTAGGCATGTCGAACTTCCCCTAAGGAAGCTACTAACACTACTCCTTTTCGACTGACGTACGGTCATGATGCGGTCCTACCGGTGGAAATCTACTTGCAATCAACAAGGATCCAAAGCCACCATGAGATTCCATCTGAATCATATTGGAACATGATGTTGGATGAATTGGTTGATTTAGATGAAGAGAGACTAAGTGTCTTGGAATTGTTGAAAAGGCAGAAAAAGAGAGTAGAGAAGTCATACAACAAAAGGGTCAAAGTTAAAACATTTTTGTCTGGATACTTGGTTTGGAAAGTAATCCTTCCCATGGATCGAATGGACAGAACTTTGGGGAAATGGTCCCCTAAGTGGGAGGGTCCCTTCCAGATTATACAAGTTTTTTCAAATGGCGCTTACAAAATCTAAGAAATAAATGAAGATAAAAGGATCTTGAGAGTGAATGGGAAGTATTTGAAAAAAATACAAACCTGCACTCCAAGAAGTAAAAATAGCGAAGGAGTAATTACATACAAAATGGTCGAAGCCAACATGGTAAATCAAACATATATTGCCAAAATGGTTTAAGTCATTACATTAAAAAAAGCCACGATGGGCTCGAAGTCATTACATTAAAGGATGAAATCTTGAAACCAAAATAAAGAAACTGGGATTAAAAGGGAAGCGAAGCTTTCATGCTGAGATACTTCGACTTCTGAAACACTAGACGTTTCTCACAAACAGATTTGTCTGATCTGAGATTTTCAATTTTGGTCTCCAGCTTCTGAGCCTTATCGACATGTGTCAACCCAACTTCGATCTTTTTGGTCAATTCAGAGTCATCAAATTTTAGAAGTTCAGCTTTCTCCTTCATGGCCTTGGAGATCTTAGTTTGCAATTCCTTTATCTGTCCTTCCCAAGATGCGATGTTTCGATCATGGCTTTTGATTTTCGTTTTGTTTTTCTCCTGGTTCTTCTCCAATTCTGCATCTCTGGCGGTGGATTCGGTAGCAGCATCCCATACAGTTGCTATAGTTTCGGCCACGTTTTCAATCTCACTCGAAGTATCCTTGATTCTGTTGAAATCACCAATGACTTGTTCGATCATCGAATTGAGCTCTATCATGACATTTGCCACTTCAGGAGAAACAATCAGAATGTTCACTTGTTTGAGGAGACCTTTTAGGGTGAACTGAGCAGTAGGATCGCCTTCCAGGATCTGAAACAAATCGACTCCAAAGATTTTTTCTTTAATCTTTAAGAGCGCATCATCAACAGGTTTTCTCGAAGACTGGTTGCCCGAAACTGAAGAAGAACAGGGACTTTTCTCATACGAGCTCCCTCTAGAGCTAATTATAGATTTCAAGTATCCGAGAGGGTTTCTCTTTTTTAAGGCTGCTAGTTATTCTGAAGAAAGTGTCGTAGTTGTTCCAGTCGAAGTCTTTGGGTTCGCAAGGGCATGGTCAGGTGTTGGGGTATTGGTTGATTGATCATATGTCTGTTCCTTCTCTTCTTTGCCTGTCCTATTATCTTCTTCAGCATTGTCATCTTCATCCTCAAATTTGTCAATAGCAGGTACGGAGAAGTATTGGAACAAAGAGCGATCTTCATCTTCTTCCATTTCCTCGTCTTGGTCGTCCCTAGCATCATCTATATTTTCGATTATGGGGGAGCCATCTTCAATTTCATCTTCGACATTGCCCTCACCATGTTCCATCACCACATCATCTTGGGTTACCTCAGCCTGGGTTTCCTTGTCTTGTTTATCTTCATGCTCTGACCCACTAGTATGGGAATGTTGAGTGTTAGTCTTGGGTGGCGAAGTCTCGCATTGTTCCTTGACTAATATGGGAATGTTGAGTGGTAGTATCCCAAATTTCCTATGCCAATTTACATTGAGAGACACGAAAAAACTCATCCATGCTTAGTGCACTTTGAAGAATGTTGATTGCTTTCTTTTCATTGAGCACTATATTTTTATCATCTCCATCCCAAGAACTTTTGATCTTTGGAGTGCCAACACCATTTAAGACACTAACGGGTTGATATGGGCCATTTTTAACAGTTTCCCATATTCCATCTCCTTGTGCTTCTAAATGAACCTTCATACAGATTTTCTAGAAATCAAAATATTCACCAGAGAATAGTGGGGGTTTGTTGCTACTACCACCATCCTTGAAAACCGGATTTGCACTATTGGAAGCCATACTGCATCTGTAGGAACAGGTTACCTATAACCTGCTCTTATGCCAAATGTAAGTTAAGATTTCACCTAAGAGGAGTGAATTAGGTACTTAGAAAATTTTTTGGATTTTTGTCGGTTTTATGTTTTACTTTCCTAATGATTACAATGTGATAAAAACTGTAAATGCAGAAGGTAAACGACACAAGGATATATCCTGGTTCCCCTCACACTCCGAGAGTACTCTAGTCTCCTTTCAACATGAAAGAGATTTTTTTAATATTGTTAGGACTTAGACAAGACTCTTCCTAGCCTTTCTATACAGACACTAACAAATCACACCAAGAACAACCTCTTGGATTTTTCACTAAGTCCAAATGAGAACAATCCTCTCAAAATGGACCTCTTGTTTACAATAACCTGGACAACAAGGATTACAACCTCACAATCTTATATCCAACAATCCTGGAAAAATAAGATGTGATATACAATGTATAATATGAATTTTTGTAAGTGTTTGAAATGGATTTTTAATAATTATCAATCAAAAAAATTGATCGTCTCCTTGTAACAAACAATTCTCACAATGGTATACAAGTATTCTTGATGTATGGAATGAAACTAGAATGATTTCTTATGAAGGTTTAATGCACAAGTTTCACTCTTGAAAAATCTGGTTTGAACACTTATGAAAAATTTGAAAGTTTAAAGAGACGAAAGAAAGTTTGAAATTTTGCAAGGAGGTGAGAGTAAAAATCTGATGCAGTGGTGTTTAAATAACCCTAATACACCTCTACAAATGTGTATTATTCATGAGGGGATGCCATGGTTTAAGACAAGAATTTTCAAACCAAAGAGATGAAAAAATGTCATATTTTCTGGTACTACTCAGTGTTAATCGATTAACCATAGGGGATTAATCGGTTATCACCCTGCAACGTATAAAATATTTGAAACATTTGACTGGTTAATCGATTAACCATAGGGGGTTAACCAATTAACAACTAGGTAGATTTAAAAAAATCCTATTTTTCCAACATGAAACCTATGGAAAAATGATTCTAAACACCTTAAACACTTATGACATGCATGTATGACTTTTGAACACTTGTATATTCATTAGAAAGAATTGAATGCCATATACCTCTTGATCAATCCTTGAAAATCTTCAAGACTTAGATGAAATTGAACTTTGTGTTTGCTTTGCATGTATTTGATCCATTTCTTTTTGTTAATCCAATCTTGTATGTAGAATTTTGTCTTCATCAAAACCTTGAGAATCATGTCTTCACTTCCTGTACCTCTGCAAGAATATCATCCAGTACTCGCTTGGCAGCAGACTCCTCGGGGAAGATACCCTCGTCAATGCATGTCTGCACTATCTTTACTATGTGACGACAATAAGGCAAGACATCCTCAGTATGATTTAGCTGAGGCTGTTGCTCTTCTAGAATCTCTTGATGAGCTGGTCTCGGCGGATCTCCTGGAGCATTCGACACCATGTACATATGTGAGACCTTGAAGAATCACCTGATGTATTCGTCCTCGTAGCTTCAGTCATTCGCTGCTATGGTAGCCCGAGTCTCCTCCGGTACCAGATGACTCTGATAATCATCAAACATATCATATATCTATATACGAGTCAAGGACGGAAGAGCAGAGATAGCAGGGTATCTCAGGATGGTTTGAGTGTACCCGAACTTCTGCATCACGCGCTCGGGCAGATGAGGAGCAGTGATACATGATCCGCAGACCAGCCATCCGGAGTATAGAGATATGTCATCAAATGGTCGCATCTGACGGTGATCCACGTAGCAGTTGAAGTGGATGTCCTCAGCAACCAAGCGATCAAGATAGACTCTGAAAGGCTCGACCGTCTGGTTCCCTCTCAACGGGATAGAAGCAGAGGCACGAGGCATCTCCTCAGTGTACTCATCCCAACACGGGAAGCGCTGAAGGATCAAAGCTTGAAATTAAAATGAAAAGCATTCATGGATCAAGAATTATCGCAAATATGAAATGAAAAAGATAAAAAAAATTCATGGATAAAAAATTATTACTACCAGTAGTTCGTGCTGCCTGTGACCTGCTTCGTCCTCCATCGACATCCATCTCTCAAATTCAAATACAGATAGGCCAGGCAAGCCGCCCCCTAGTTGTACTCATGGATCCGTGTGAGATCCAAGAAGTACGGGATGTATGCAACGTCAGTATAGGTGGCACTCGTGTCCACAAAAATGCAAGTGCCAACTAAAAAAAGAAAATATGCCCTTAAAGCATGAGTCCTATGTAAGGCCACCTGCTCGGCATCACCATCATCCTGCTGTGCAGCAACGATCTCATCATCATATATCTTCTTCAGGAACTCAAACCTACCATGAGAAACCCTGGTCCTATCCACCTCCTCAATCGCATCCCTTGGATGAACCCCAGATGCGCCACCATCATCTCGACCGCCTCGTCTTTGGTCATTCTACCATGATGAAGGAATCTCCCCTTGATCGGAAGATGTAACAAAGACGAGACATCATCCACTGTGATAGACGTCTCACCATGCGGGAGATGAAAATAAGGCGTCTAAGAATGTCATCTCTCCACGAATGCATTAAGCATCTCGTAGTTGACCAGACTATAACTAATCATGCATAGGTCACTTAACCTAGAAGCGGTCATAAACGACTGAAACCACTGCTCATCTAACTGATGCAATGCTAAAATCTTCCTCCCATGGTTCATAAACTTCTAGGGATCACGCACCTGTGATTTTTCAGAAATAATCAATGTCAGTAATAATCAATGTTAGGAATAAACAATGTCAGCAATTTAAATTAATGTAAAAAAATAATTCCAAAATCAGACTAATGTTACCTCTCCGTCCCAGATATGCCTGGCAGTGTGGTCTAAATACTAAGGAAGTAGGGACATATCAGATGGACCCCCTCCAAATCCCTCTGGCTCAACACCAGCAAACTCACCCTCTAGAAATGGCACTGGATCAATAGGATCATCAGCGAGAGGTGGCACCGAATCAGCAGGAGGTGGCACTGGATCAGCAAGAGATGACACTAGTGCATCCCGACGTCTACGGGAGGATGGGGGAAGTGACGTGTCAACTGGTGTATCCCGTCTCCTACGGGAAGTAGAAAAAGAAGGTGGAGTGGCCTGAGATGGAGATGGAGTGGCCTGAGATGAAAGTGGAGTGTTCTAAGATGAAGGTCGAGCCCTAGGAGTAGACTGCGCCCCAAAAGTCGACGACTCTGCCTGAACAGATGTACCTGCTACCTTCGGAACCTGCTGGCTCCGTTCATGTCGAACGAATACGTGATGGGAAACACGTCCAATTCTCAGTCTGTAGACTCTGTCAGTCATTATGCTTGCAAGGTAAAATTAGGCATATAATTAGTTTACGCAAAAGAACAACACAAACAAGAAAATTAAAATAAATAAATAGACTGAGGAAATTCTGAAGATATATCTACGAAAATACCTCTTAAACTATTTCGGAGATGTATCTCCAAAATTTCCCAAAGCGTATGAAACGTTGAACTTTTCCGAAGATGTATCTCTGGAATGTTCTGAGAACCAGAGTTCGCGACAATGACATCCTCTGCTACTTGGATTGTGGAAAATAACAACCTGATCGTCCATTTCAGCAACAAACAATGCATACAATTACCCTAAACTATGTTTCATGTGATTTCTAAACATTTCTACACCTAACAATTGATTCTAATTCATTTACAACAAAACTCAAATATTTATCGAAAACTCAAAAAACTTACTCGAAATTTATAATTTGAAAGATTTTGAATGATGAAATGGATTATGCTAGATGTTTCCTTGAGTCTCCTATTGATGAAATCAAAGTTAAAAAATATTGAGTATGACGCGGTATTAACCTCCAAAATATTCTGTAAATATATCTTCAAAATATTTTAATATTCCCTTAAATTTTGGTGCGTCCGAAAATATATCTCCAGAATCTGAGAGCATAATTAAAAATACACACGGTGCACAAAAAGAAATTCTCTTTATTTTGGACTTTTGGCTCATGTGTACTGTTACTACTTGGCCCATGAGATATATCAAAAGAAAGAAAAGATGAAAGGAAAATCATCATTAAGAATAAACAAGTACGTACTTGGTTATAACTAAAATGCTCATTACCCTTTTTGAATTAGTGAACCATTTAATGAAAATGTCAACAACAGCAATCATATAATAATATAGGATTGTAGGGGTTGAGAAAATGTGTCACAACAAGTAATGAGTAATTTGTAAAGGCATCGGTTGTTAAATTGGCCCAAAGATAAAAGCAATATTGTTGGCCAACTAAGGTACATAAAGGATAAACTTATGATTCTTTAAATGTCCTGCAGGTACTGTGCCACAATTGATGTTTTCAATTCTAATAAAAAATACAGGCAAAATAGTGTTGTTTACTCCTCTGGTCATATAATAATTAATATAACATGTATTTGAAATTTTTTTTTTAATATCTCAATTTTTATTTTTAAATGTGAATATCTGTTTCATTACTAATGTTATAACAACGTGGGAGACATGATATAAATGAATTGATTAACACAGTGTTTTAAAAACCGGACCGGTCATCAAACCGGTGAGGGTACTGGTTCACTGGTTTATCGGTCGAACCACTGGGTCATCGGTCGAACCGCATGACCAAACCGGATTAAACCGGATTAAATCGGATAACTCGGTTGAATAAACCTGTCATTATAATAGGTATAAAACCGGTAAAACCGGTCGAACCGGATGATTCAGTCTCTAAAAACTATAACTAGCACTTAAATTTTTTGAAAAGATCATATCATAAATTCACAGGTTCATAATTTAAATTCAAATTTTAAAAGAGTCTAATTGTAAATTTTAACCAGAGTCTAAATTAAACAGAGTCTAATTTAAATTCATAGTTTTAATGTTAATAAAAAAAAGTTTTAATGTTAATAATTAAAACAATACAAATATTAACATTATTTTAAATAATAAATTTTCCAAGTCTATATATATATATATATATATATATATATATATATATATATATATATATATATATATAATGGAAATCAGTTAAGTCTAAAATTATATTATATTTAGTTTCTTAATTTGTGTTCTTAAATTTCTATACAAATATTTGTATGATGGTTTTTCAATCAATATAAATACAAAATAGTAAAAATAGTTTTGTGGATATTACAAAACTTAATTTGTGTATCACTTAAATTAAATGAGTGATTACTATTATTCTTGAAGAAAAGTTCCTATGTATTTGAATAAAAAAAAATTTAAAAAAAAATTAAAAAAAATTAAAAAAAAAATAAAAGAAAAATAAATTTTTTTTTTTTAAATAAGAAGTTGTACCGCCGGTTCGCCGGTTTTTCCGGTTTTTCCGGTTTTTCCGGTTCTCACCGGTTCTCACCGGTTCAACGACATGGCCGATCCAGCAAGCGAACCCGGCCGGTTACCTGGCCGGTTCTCGGTCCGACCGGTCCGACCGGCCGGTCCGGTCCGGTTTTTAAAACTATGGATTAACAGTTAAACATATAATAAATAAATAAAAGATATAAAGAATTTAAAATCCAGGTTGATACAATTGTCACATAGTCTAGTCTAAATAGTTGTAACTCAATAAAAAAATAAATTTATTAATTATAAATAGTCAATAGTGCACAAATGTTTCATCTAAATTCTTTCACTTCAATGTTCTTTTTTTTAATACTATTCATGAATTTTAATTCAGGTTTTTCATGAATCTGAAAATCATTTCATTTTCAAGCAAACACTCTTCCAAGTGTTTGTAAGAAACAATATTTAGGACGTGATAAATTTCACGAGTACATATCTTTTCTAAATAGAAAACTATAATAAAGGCACAACAAGAAAATCTCCTATTAGTTACGGCAAATACACTAGCTAATTCGTAGCTAATCTCTATTAAATAGAATTAGTTGGAGATTGGTTGGGGATTAACTATGATATATGTCGTAGCATGAATTGGATGGCTAATTATTTTGACAAAATTTTCTTAGGAAAATTTTAACTAATATTAAAAAATCCTTAGCTAAGTCACATCAAAACTGTAGCAAAATCTCCAAGTTGAATTTATATTTCCCAACTAAATAGCTACAGTATGGCTACCAAAATATTATAATAAATTTCAAGCTAAATATATGAAACAATTTTATAACTATTTTTTTATTTTGACTTTTTAAATAAATTTTAATTTGACTAATTCGTATTTTTTATAATTATTTAAAATCAAAACTAATTAGACTATTTGTAAAAAATTATTCGTAAAAAAATATTTTTTAAAGGTATTGTAATTGTTGATATTTATTTAAATAAATTAAATGAAACTTTTAAAAAATAATATAATTTTTACTTTGTTACTAAAATGAAAATGCAATTCAAAAGTATTTTCATTTTCATATATCTTCATCTTGTTGGACCAATCCATTGGTCAATAACCAAAACATCAATTTTGTAATATCTTTAATAACACTAAAACAATATACATCACAATGATATTCTATTTTATTGTGAATTCAGAAATGACAACTCATGTTTCATTTCAATTCATGTTTCCAAAATAGATTGGAAAACATTGTTTCACCTTGTATCTCCATGGTCTTTTTCAGGTACTTCACTTTGCATGGGTGCTTTTGGCATGGGTTGAATCATTGAAAGGATTGGCTCCAACATCGGAGCCAAATGTGTTTGTACAAAAGAGGTCATTGCTTTATCCACAGCTTTTTTGATATCTTCCTCTATAACTATGGTTCTGGAAGGACCAATGACATCACTAAATGGGGCAGACATAGTTCTTCTAACATCTAAGCTACGATCCATAAATGTATGTCTTGTCTTTTTGTGGCCAGAAACTTCTGCCCACATTTTAGGATCAATCATGGGATGAGTGGAAGAGTCTTCTCCATACTTTTCCAATATAGCTGTGTCATATGACTCCTGAAAAACAAATACAAAGAATATAGTAATTATGTAACTTGCATTCATGCTAAAAATTACACATTTAATTGTTAAAATTTAATAACTTACAACAAATAACTTCGATCGCTGAGAGACATATTCTCAATCTTTTCTCTTATGAACACGAGCATACACATCTCTAAATGAAACTGCATGTTTCAACTCCTCTTCCTGCAATTCATGTACATAAACAGTTAGAACAAAGTTGTAATGTTGAATCAATCATCTATTTCACAGTCATAAGTATACATTATTATTCTTGAAATTCATGGCCAATACACCAGCCACATTAGAAAACACCCAAGCATGTACAAATGAGCATCGTTACTTTTCTGCTATTCAAAAAGCTGATCATGTAATGCCAAGTTGGTAAGACACTTTGGAAATTAAGGCAAAACTCATGAAGGAATTTACAATAGCTTTTGTTACACCCATATGCAAGCTAGATGGAGATTTTTACAAAGACTACAAACCAATTTCTTTCATACACAAATCATACCAAGCAATTAAGTTACAAAAAGAAAAATACACCAAAAGTTAATCTTGCGCAAGATTACAAAAGAAATACAAATGAGCTCACAAAATCAAATCCAAGTGTTAGTGACTAATAATCCAGCCAAGTTCTAATGCCTGGTAAAAAATAATTATCCAAAGATGATCCTTTGGTTCATATGCCATAGAAGAACACTACTACTCCTTCCAACCAATCACTACATGTATTCTTTTTCTTTAGCCATATATTTCACATAGCTTCTTTCATTCTACTATTATTAGTTAACCTATTAACTATTCCAATTGCAGATAGTAAAATGCAGTATCCAAAAGCCAAATGATTACTAAAGTGCTTGCAGAATGATTACTTGTTAATAATAATAAGTATAATAATAAATTCATGTTACAGCATGATGCATATGAAATTCTACTAGTAGATAAAACATGTTAGATACAAAACTTACCATCCTTTTCTTATGTTCACCTAAGTTTATAGAACCTTCTGTGTGCAACACTGCATCAGGTAAGGCAGCCCTGTTACAACGATTTGCATCGAATTTCTTCTTCCACTATGGTTTCAACCAAATGTCAACCAAACCGTCCCATACTTCTGCCTTCATTCCTTTGGGACCATGGCCTTTAGTGTCGACCAAATTCGTTGAGTTCACTTCTCGCAAAGCTATTTTTCTTACATTTTTTAAATGATCAGGATACCGATCCAAGCATGTTCTCTTCCACACAGTTCTTTCCATATTACGATCATAATCTGATGGGAACTTATATTTATCCTACACCATTATTATAATATAAATACGAAGAATCTTATATATAATTAGAAAGTATAATACTATAAATTATAAATACTTACCATAAAATCCTTAAATAACTCATCCTTTACTTCAATCGGATAATTTTTCCACTTTTCAGCTGGAATAGGCATCCTCGTGATCACCCTAGATATAATATCACGAGTCACGTTTTGAAGAACAAAACTCCTCCTACAAATGGGATATAAACTCATTTGATTAACTAAAATAATGTATTGAAATTAAATAATCATTGTAATTCTAGTATTTATAACTCATGAGAATCTTACGGGTTAGGGAATGCCTCAACAAATATAGCTTGTCTCCTATCATGAGATCCTTCACTTGAAGGTACTAAAGTTGAGTTATTGGCAGGTGGATCAAAAGAGTGTGGGAAAGAATAAAAAATAGAGCCACGCATCTGTTCACTGTTTGAAACTCCACAAGTTCCTCCAGCAAATTTTCTAGCATTACTTTCATCAATTCCTTGTTTGAGTGATTGTTGTTGATTTTTTTTCTCCTGAATTTTCTCCTGAATGAGTTGCCTCTCTTCTTCTTCACCATCATTTTCTTCGCCATCATTATAGGCATAATATTCATCAGTCCCAGCCAGACCTTGCATATATGGACAGTTTATTTAATCAGTTTCATTTAAACTATGCAATTGCAGTGGCCTCGTTGCATAGCATAGTTTCATAAAATTCCAGCTATCTAGCAAGTTATCTTTCAATCAAGCACATCCAATCTAACAATTATGAACTAGAAGTCACCATCAACAAGCCAAGACCAAGGCATCTTCTATGACAACGTTGTTTGCTTCAAAAGATCCATCATCTTGGTAATAATCATGAGCATCCATCTTATTCAAATCATCTTGCTCACTGTTGAAGCTCTCAGATATAAATAGTTTTCTTCTAACTTTGCAAGCTGCCCACCAATCTTCTTTACCATTGTTATGCGGATACATTGTATAGTACACTTGTTGTGCTTGTGAGGCCAAGACAAAGGGATCATTTGAGTTAAGCTTTGATCTGGGCTTAACATCAACTAACCCATATCTCTCATCTACCTTAACTCCATTAATTGGGTCAAACCAATGACACCGTAAAAGAAGTACCTTGTTTTGAGCTCCTAAATATGACAATTCTAATATCTCTTCAATAATGCTATAATAGTCTAGATCATTCTCACCATATATGCTTCCTCGAACACAAACTCCACTATTTATTGTAGCTTTATTTTGACCATACTCCTTAGTGTGGAATCGATATCCATTAACCATTATGCCATTATAACAAGTCACCGATTTAGATGGACCATAACTCATTTTTTGAATCACTTGATCCTCAACTTGGCCGGTATTTACCTATGAATCATAATAGAAATTTTAATATAATGTAAAATGACTATAAAATGTTAATATCTTATGTTCAATATAAGTGAGAAGACTCACTTGTTGTTTTATCCAGCCACTGAACACCTTGTCCCGAAGTTCCAATATTTGATCATTGGTGATTCCAAGGTATGTTTTCTTTAACGAGTCTTCAAATTTTCTAATCAATATAAATTAAATTAGTATCTAATTTAATTTAACCAAAAAAACATTAGAAAGTTAGACAGTATACTTACTGGAGAAAAGGTTCAATTTCTTTGCAATTTACAAGCACATAAGTTTCGGCAATTTGAAGCTCATCATCTATTAGGAATCGATTTCTACCTCTTCCAATAGGACTACAAGGGTATTTAAAAACAGACAAGCATTAATAAACCTTACAATGTCCGCCGTCATCATTTCGAGGAACTTTAGTACGCCTTGTTTGCAAATTGGGATCAAAGTACATGGAAGCAAAATTGGAAATCTCTTCTAAAATATATGCTTCACAAATAGATCCATCAACTTTCGCCTTATTACGAACCTTTCTTTTCAAATATAACATACACCTCTCAAATGGATACATCCACCTATATTGCACAGGTCCTCCAACCCTGGCTTCATATGGGAGATGCACAACTAAATGCTCCATTACATCAAAGAATGCTGAGGGAAAAATCTTCTCTAACTTGCAAACTATTTCAATAATAGAAAGTTTTGCTTTCTCCATAACTGACTCACGTAATTCAGATGCACAAATTTCTTTAAAAAACAAGCTAAGTTCTGTTAATGCCCTCCATATAGGTTTTGGGAACATGTAACACAATGCCAAAGGAATCAACCTTTCCATAAAAACATGACAATCATGACTTTTCATTCCATGTATTTTCCCATCTTTGACATTAATACAACGTGAAATGTTAGATACATACCCATCAGGAAATTTCAATTGTTTGATCCATCCACACACCATTTTCCTTTGATTATCACTCAACACATAAGTCGCCTTTGGTTTTTTGTGCTTCCCATTATCAACTATTAACTCTAAAGTGGGACGTTTGCATATCATCTTCATATCTTCTCTTGCATTTGCATTGTCCTTTGTCTTGCCCTTTATATCCATAATTGTGTTAAAAATGTTGTCAAACACATTCTTTTCAACATGCATAACATCCAAATTATGTCGTATTAGATTAGTAGACCAATAAGGCAATTCCCAAAATATGCTTTTCTTCACCCAATTGTGATCTTTCCCAAAGCCATTTTGTTTCTGATTATGTGAATTCAAACCAAAAATGAATTCCTTAAGGTGATTCACTCTATTCATGATCTCTATCCCAGTAAGTCAGTGTGGTGGTAAAGACTTCTCTATTTTTGAATTTTTAAATGAGTATCGATCACGACGAAACGGATGTTCAAGAGGAAGATATTGAGGATGACAGTCAAACCAACAACATTTCTTACCATGCTCAAGTACAAATAACTTACTGTTCCCCATACAATATGGACATGTAAGTTTTCCATGAGTACTCCACCCACTTAACATTCCATAAGCTGGAAAGTCACTTATGGTCCACAATAATGTTGCTTTCATCTTAAAATTTTGTCTTCTGCAAGCATCAAAAGTGTTCACCCCATCTTCCCACAATATCTTTAGCTCATCGATTAGAGGTCTAAGATAGACATCTAAACTTTTACCGGGTGATTTTGGTCCCAAGATCAAAAGGCTAAGGAAAATGTATTCTCTTCTCATGCACATACTTGGAGGAAGATTGTAAGGTGTGACAAATACCGGCCAACACGAGTATCGAGGACCAGAAAAACCAAAAGGACTAAAACCATATGTGCAAAGGCCAAGCCTGACATTTCGAGGCTCTTCTGCAAACCTAGGATATGTGGCGTCAAATTGTTTCCAAGCCTTAGCATCAGCAGGATGTGTGATTACTATTTTATCATGACGCACTCCATCTGCATGCCAACACATATATGAGCACTATATTTCGACATATATAAGCGTTGGAGACTCGGAATAATAGGAAAATATCGTAACACAGAGAAAGGTACATCTTTTTCCTTTACTAAAGACCCAACCTTCGGTTTGAACCGTGGGTGCCCACACACTAAGCAAGCATAGCAAATTTTTGGGTCTTTGTTTTCTTTATCATACAACATGCAATGGTTCGGACATGCATCTATTTTCTCATATCCTAATGTCAGGTCAGTAACCATTTTCTTAGATCTATAAAAATTTTCAGGTAACTTTTCTATCTCTGAAAGCATGCTTTTAATTATGACAATCATCCGATCATAACAACTCTCACTCATATTATACTCAGATTTTAAATTCAAAAGTTGTGTTACAACCGATAACTTTGTATGCCTTTGGCATCCATCCCATAATGGTTCATCAGCGTCTCTTAGCAATGCATACAATTTAAAAGCTGACAGATTGGGATCCTCTTCTAGATTTTGATCCTCTAAAAGATCATCAACATCCATTCCATCTATTACCATATCTACATATGGATTCCCAGTCTCCCAGTCTGTTGAACTACTATACTCCCATTGATCCTCACCGTGAACGGTCCAATTTAAATAATCTTCCATAAATCCATATTCATACAAATGTTTCTCCACCCAAAATGCTTGTTCCCTAACACAATTCTTGCATTTAAAACATGGACAAAAAATGCGACCTAATGCATCAACTACTCTTGGGTGTCTTTTAGAAACCTCAATTAATTCATCAACTCCATTCTTAAATTCTTTAGTTACTTGGCCATTATTGTTCTTTCTTCGTCTCATCCAACTTCGATCGGGTCTCAGGATTACAAAGAGATATCTGTGAGATAAAGTAAAAGCAATTTTCTTCAGCAGTTTCTGACTTCCTGCAGAAGTTAGATAGCAGTTTCTAATGCACAATTCCAATCACAGATACTTCATGCTGAACTGAGCATAAGCATCAAACTACATAATAATACCACCCTTAAGATTCAGTTTTAAGATTATATGTTATAGCTGCGACGAACAACTCGAAAACACAAACATAAAACAGCAGCACCAGAGAATTATAGTTGCGACGAACAACTCGAAAACACAACCATCACTCTGAGTAACTTAATAACACAAATGGCAACAAGACAAATCAATAATAGCTGCGACGTTCCATTCACCTCTTTCTTAAATAAGCACAAGATAAAGAATAAGAAGAAAGAGAGACTTACGGAATTGGGATTAAGCAGCAACTTGCAGAACCAAGGCCGATGTTTATGGTTGGAACGTGAAAAACCTAAATAGAGAAATAGAAACAAAAATTATGAAAAAAATTGCATACAAACTCAACAATGAAGTTAATTGAACATTGAAGAAGAAAACATCGATCGGGTGGAGGAGGACCAGATGGACGGATCGATCGAAAACTGAGATGAATCAGATTGATCGGAAACTGAGATTGACGGATCGATCGGAAACTGATATCAGAAACTGAGATCGAAAACTGAGCAATTAACCATGGTGAGTGGTGAGAAAATTATCTATGAAACTGAACACGGTAAGCAGTAGATAGAACCTTTGTTATTTGAAAAAAACTAATGTAACTTAATTAATAATAATAATAATAATAATAATAATAATAATAATAATAATAATAATAGTAATAATAATAATAATAATAATAATAATAATAATAATAATAATAATAATAATAATAATAATAATAATAATAATAATAATAATAATATGTTAAACAAAAAATAGACAAGTAATATATGTATATATGTAAATGCTTAAGTGAATATGTGGTAGTTCATATGTGTAATTTAATTGAATTGTAGTTTTTTAACTTGGAATTAGCTATAAATTTAATTTGTAGTTAAATAATGGTAGGTAATCCTACATTTTCTTGTAGTGAGGATACAATTTTACACTAGTAAGACAACACTACAAAACACAAAAAAACTAAACTCTAAAGATGTGTGAATACTTTCTTGATGTGTGTTTGTGACAAGGTAAACAGTCACTTTATATAGAATTGACGATCTAGCCAAGAAGTCCATTAAGATACAAATAAATTCATATCAAATTCAATATTTAGTAAACTAAATCTTATATTCAAAATAAATCCAATTAAATCTTTTCGAGTATATTTTGATAAATAAATTTGTTTATCAACCGAAACCTTTTACATAAATTTTTAATAACTAAATATATTGCAGCCAAAATCGTTTCAAAACAAATCAGCAGATTCTTGAACGAAATAAATCTTTTTAAATAAATCAACCAGTAACTTAATCAAAGAATTAGGAATCAAACACAACTAAAATAAATCTTTCCAAAAAGCACACCAGTGAATAATTGAGCAAGATGTTTTAACAACTTTCGAGACAGATTATTTGGAATCAAACGCAGCAAAAAAAAAATCTTTTTAAAAACTACACCAATGGATAACTGAGCTAAGATATCTCAACAACTTTGGAGACATATTGCTTAACATTTTTCTTATAAAAATAAGTCAATGCATATGTAACAACAAACTCCCTAATTAGCTTTTGTTAGTCAAAACAAAAATTGAACACTTCCAACACAAGCAGATAAATCAAAATACCTCTTCTAGCACAACAGGTAAACAATCAATAAACATTAAATTCAATTCATTTCATAAGTGTAGAAGTGTTCCTTTTTCTCCCCTTATCAAGGGCGAAGAAAAACTAGACACCCTAGTTTTCAAAACACAACCAACAAACGGAGAACAAATCCAACCAAACAATTACATCCCCAAAATAACAACAAACCAACGAAACAAAAAAGAGAATCAAAGATATGGAATAACATAGTCATTGTCAAAGGAATATTCATTCATGTAAGCATCACCATCTTTATTTCTAGAGTTGGACACACCTTCAGACTGATCAACATGAGTTGCATCTTTTTCAATACCAGGGACAATAGGTTTAGATGAAGAAGCTCCAGCTGATTAGGGAGTCAACATTTTGACAATGCATGCATACATTCTTCATAGGAATTTATATGGCTATAATCTCTGAAAGAGTCTTTGCCTTATG
Source organism: Lathyrus tuberosus (assembly GCA_022829125.1). Lineage (NCBI taxonomy): Eukaryota > Viridiplantae > Streptophyta > Magnoliopsida > Fabales > Fabaceae > Lathyrus > Lathyrus tuberosus. Next base: position 889,677 of record JALAZF010000702.1, read on the forward strand.
AATCAATGCCTTGAGAATATGACTTATCATAAGCTCTAAAAGTGGAGCAACATCTAGTATTCCTTCATCATAACCCATACCAGTTTCATCAACAGGAGCATAATAGGTATCGCAATGTAAGCGACATATTCCCTAACAAATAATTTGTAACTAAAATTTAACACACTTGGGGAAACACCAATCTCGTAATTGTAAGTAACAATATCATTATTTTGATTACTCAAAATACCACAAATGAAGTATGGAAAACCAATAAGCAGCTTAACAACATAAGGCTCAACATGCTTAACAAATTGATCAAAAAAATATTCTCTGAAATCGAAGGACAACATAAGTTCCTACTTGGTATAGAATACCAGCTAGACTATGGGTGATACCTGATCCCTCAGAGGATAGAGCCTAGTTAGCCACTCCAATCTTGTATAAGATGGAATACTACTTCACACTCAAGTTAGAAATTACAAAAAGGCCTTCGAAGGTCAGTCGTCATGAACATTGCCAGTAATTTCTTGAGCTATAGTCTTCAAAGAGAGAAGAAGATCAGCAGTTATCAGTCTTCCACGACCAACATACTCATTTTTTATTGTAGGTGAGAAGGAAAAAATGTCCTCAAACATTTTATACTCTTGGCATTATTAAACCCACTTGAAAGATTAACTATAAATTCTTTTACCAACTTAGGAAAATAGGGTCCAGCATCAACCACAATCTTCAACAACTGAGCATCACAAATAAGCTTCGTAATCTCTCCGCACTTCTATGCATCAACATGAAGATCACTTTTGGGTACACTTTCCCGAGAATAAAAAGATATGCTATCAAGAGGAACTGATTGAATGTTTGTGGGAAGTTTCTTCCCTCCAAAAGACATTTTTACAACTTTAACATGCTTCATAGCATGCTCTTCAATATACTAATAATTTTAAAAGTCATCCATGATTAGTGACATGTTCCTCAACATTATTCTCTATGATGCTAGGAGCAGTCTTCTTTCTTTTTATATATTTGTTTTTATCTAATTTCTTCTTCTCATTCTCAACATTCTTTTTCTTCTTTTTAGCATTATTCAGATAGTTTCTTTAAGCAGACATATATCTTGACCAACCGCTATCAAAATTCCAGTCTTCTCTAGATGAAACTCTAAGAGATGTGCATGCCATATTGACTTGAACCTTAGGCTTGACACACCGGAGTTGTTGAGGTTGCAGGTCAGACTTTACATTCCACTAAGGATATAGTTGTTTTTATGCAGATTTTTATCATATAGTCTTTAGCAGAAAGTAAAAATGTGACCATGCCGACCGCATTAATGATTCTGACTAAGGCGTTCGTATGTTGGTAATAATGGTGGTAGGTTGGTACGACATTATACCAGACATCTTGGTTTTTTCTTTATGTGTAGGAGAAACAAACACAGTTTTTGGGGCAGATAATCCTTTAGTATATCCAAGTCCCTTCATATTCTTTGCAGGTTTGCACATACTCAAAATGGCATTAAGTTTACAAGCTCCATAATTTAGCATGTGCACAAATTTGGTCATTCCTTTAAGTTCAGAATTGAGATGCCTAACTTCTTACTTTAAATTAGTAATAATAAGCATAAGTCGGGTTTTGTATTGAATAAGAGCTTAAAATTTTCCTTTTTATTTTAAATCACTTGAGATTCTTCAGTCTACTTTAAATAAAGAGTTTTATATGCTTCAGCAAGGGCATCGTCAGATAGCTCATCTTCATCACGTGCATTCCCATTATCATTAGGAAATATATTGGTACTAGGTAACTCAATATTAGAAATCTCTTTGAATAAAGTAGGAAAAGCCACACCACTACTTTTTGATTGCACTAACTTTCTTTGTCAGTCTCATCATTCAAAAAGGCGACATTATAGCTTTTTCTTTGTTTTCTTAGAAAATTTGGTCATTCAACTTGGATATGCTCCAATCCTTCACATTCACGACATTGAATTCCTTTGGTATTGTTAGGATAACTAGAGTTTATCTTTTACTATCTTTTCCTTGATGCTAAAAGTTAGCACTTTTTCGGACTTTGTTGTTGATTGCCTTTGACATTTAAAGAGACATTGTTCCTAGATCTTCTATCAAGTATTCTTATGACCTTGCAAAATTTCTTAGCAAGCATAGTAATAGTCTCAGTAATATTTTTATCAGTGTCATGGGATACTTGTTCTTTATTATTAGCAGTATTGGTTTTAAAAGCTACTCATTTACTCTTCTTCTAAGATAAGTCATCAATGGGTATCTCAAAGGAGAGTACAAAGCCAATCAATTCATCAACTTTCATTGTGGAGACATTTTGTTCTTCCTCAATGGTGGTAACCTTCATGTCAAACCTCTCTGGCAAAGATCTCATAATCTTTCTCACAAGCTTATCGTTAGACATATTTTCACTAAGAGCAAATGAGTTATTACCAATGTCATGGAGACGAACATTGAGTTCAACAATAGTTTCATTCACAAGCATCTTCAATTATTCAAATTTAGTGGTGAGAAGTTGAAGTCTTTACATCTAAACTTTGAAAGTTCCCTTATGAGCTACTTTAAGAGTTTTTCATGCCTCTTTAGCATTGATGCAAGTATTAATGATCATTGAAGATGTTTTTGTCAAATCCATTGTAAATAGAATTAAGGGCACGCGAATTCCCAATAACAACTTCATCTTCAACAAATGCTCAATCATTTCCAGGTTTCACGAATTCATAATCATCATCAACTTTGTTCGTAGGAATGGACCATCCATTGATGACAACTTTCCAATTTTGCTATCCATGGACAAAAGAAAAGAAACCATATGACTCTTCCAATTTTCATATTTAGTACCATCAATAATCAATGGACATTTAACAGATTCTTCTTCCTTGGTATTTTCCATCATAAATAAAAAAATTAGATACCCTAGAACACACCTAACACAAACAGGATGTCTACTCTAATACCAATTGAAATCCTATTTGATCAGTAACAAGATGTCACACAAAATGTTGAAACAATGTGTGAGACAAGATAATCTAAATTAATTGATGAAGATTTGAACATATATTAATAAAAGATACAAGGAATTGATAACTGAGTTCGATGTAATTGTCACCAAGTTCGGGGAATTTTAGCCTACTTAAAAGAAAATTCATTAATTATAAGTAGTCAATAGTACACAACGGTCTCATCTGAACTCTCCCAATTCAATGCCATTTTTCTAATACTACATGTGAATTTCAACTCAAGCTCCCCTTGAATCTGAGATCCTCTCACTTTTACTCAAACACTCTCCCAAGTGTTTATAACAAACTCTATAAAACACAAAAATCTAAACTCTAAAGATGCATGAATACTCTTTTGATGTGTGTCTGCCACATCACATGGTAAACGAGTTCTTCATATAGAGTGACGATCCAGGAAAAAAATCTCATTAGGGTACAAACAAATTCAAATCAAATCCAAACTTTAGTCAACTAAATCTTTTATTCAAAGCGAAACCAATTAAATACTTTCATGCAAATTTTGATAATTAAATCTTTTTCAACCGAAATTTTTTCAAGCAAATTCTGATAATTAAATTTTTTTCAACCGAAATATTTTCAAAACAAATCAACATAATCTTGATTAATAAAAATCTTTTTGAAATAAATTAACCAGTCACTGAAACACATAATCTAGAATCAAATGCAGACAAAATAAATCTTTCCAAAATGCAAACTAGTGGATAATTGAGTCAGGATGTCTCAACAACTTTCTATAAAAATAAGTCAATTACATATATATAATAAAATATACTATATTATTTAGTTTTTAATTATATTAACTATTTTTTGTTGAAGACTAAAAATTACACATTAATATTTTTACTTCGCATTTAAGTTAATACAAAATATCTCAATAAATAATAAATTCTTATTAAAGAAGTTGTATATTTAAAAGTAGAAGAAGAGAAGAAGCTTGAAAAGAATAAAGATGGAGAGACATTTATAATGTAATATGAGTAGAGCTAGGGATCTGAGTTGGGCCGCCTGATTAACCTCGTTTAATTTGTCTTGCATAAATATATGTATGTTTGTGGTCCTCCTAAATATCTCAAATTTCGTTTTTAGTCCCTCTAAATATTTTCTTCAAAGAATGGTCCTCCTAAAACTTTTTATCCATAGTTTTGGTCCTTAATACTAAAACCGTCACTAAAATTATCGCTAATTCAGTCGCTAAGTAATAAACCGTCGCTAAAACTGTCACTAATTCAGTCACTACATTGTGAAATTCGTTGCTAAGTTGCACGAGGGACCAAAAGTGTGGATGAAAAAAATTTAGGGGGACCATTCTTTGAAGGAAATATTTTGAAGGACTAAAACCGAAATTTGAGATATTTGTGAGGTCCAAAAACATATTTAACCCTAAACGATTTGGATAAATCTATTTGCAATTATTAATGATTGTGATATATTAGTTAGTCCATGGATAACCCTAGAACCTTAACAAAATAACTAAATAAGTTTCTTTTGTTAAAAAATTAAAAATAGTAATACAAATATTCTTTTTTTTTTATGTCAAGAACAAATCCTGTTGTTAATCATTTAGAATTAAAATTTATAAATCGTAAGTACAAACCACAAAAATCATAAAGGATTCTTAAAAATAATTTTAATATATACTTTAAACCAAATATTTTGGAGTATTTATGTATTTGATAGCTGTGTCTTTTTCGTTAGAACAAAGGCACTGTGATGAACATACAGTTAATGTGCAACAAGATTGTAATTGCAAGATGAAAGTAATAGCACACACACACTTTAATGTTTTGACATCTTGGAAGAGAAGAAGAGAGAATAGAGATGATTTTCATTCATTATATTTTTCACATTACAAAGTGTTATTTATATGAGTTACACAATAGCTTGCTAAGCAAGCCATCCATACACAAGGTAACTAACTAATAAGCAATTTGTAACAAAATACTAACTAACTGGTACACATGACAATTATGAATTAAAACTCAACACTCCCCTTAATTCATAACTGTTGAACACTTATAACACCAAGTTTCTTTCTCAAAAACTCAAATCTGTCAAGCTTTAGAGTCTTTGTAAAACCATCTGCCAGCTGCATTTCAGTCGGGCAATATTGCACTTCAATCATTCCATTGTTCACTTGCTCTCTAATGAAATGAAACCTTGTATCAATGTGTTTACTTCTGCCATGTGAGATTGGATTTTTAGCAAGGCTAATAGCTGACTTGTTATCAATTCTGAGTATCAGAGGCTTCATCACTTCACACCTCAGTTCCTTCATCACTGAATCCAACCATATTACAAGTTGCAAATGTTCCTGCAATATATTCTGCCTCACAAGATGAAAGTGCAGTCACTGGTTGCTTCTTTGTACACCATGATATAGCTACTTCATTGAACTTTAAAACATAGCGATAGGTACTTCTTCTATCTATGGTGTCTCCACACCAATCACTATCTGAGTATCCAATGAGTTCACATCTTTCACCTTTGCTTTCATTTGAGAATAGTAGACCAAACTCCTTTGGGCCTTTTATATACCTAAGTAACCTTTTAGCAGCTGTCACGTGAGTCTTCCTTGGAACATGCATGAACTTGCTAATCACACTGACTGAGTAGCAAATATCAGGCCTGCTGTTGAACAAGTATCTCAATAAACCAACCATTTGTATGAACAATTTTGGATAAACTCTTTCTTCCTTACTGCACTCATCCAATTTGAGTTTGTCTCTGATGGATTTGAAATTGAATTGCAGCTATTCATTTCAAATTTCTCAAGTAGTTCACCTATATACTTCTGCTGGTGCATAACTGTTCCATTACTCACCTTCAGGAACTCCATTCCTAAGAAGAATGAGAGTTCCCCTAGATCAGTCATTTCAAATTTAGATTTCAACTTGTTTTTCACCTTTTCAATCTCTGATGTCTTGATTCCATTAAATGAGCAAATCATCCACATATAGGAAGATTATCATGGTTTCTTCTTCACTTGAACTTTGCACATACACACTAAACTCTGTTGAACACCTTTTGAAACCTATTTGAATCAGAAACTGATCAATCCTCTTGTTCCAGGCTCTAGGGACCTGGTTCAAACCATACAAAGCCTTATGGAGTCTATACACCATGTTCTCCTTGCCTTGCACTTCAAAACCAGGAGGCTGTGACACAAACACTACCTTTTCAAGTGGACCTTTTAGAAAGGTTGATTTCACATCTAAATGATAAAGTGACCACCTTCTCTTGCAAGCTATAGCCACAACTAACCCTACAGTTTCAAGCCTTACAACTGGAGCAAACACCTCATTGTAATCAATACCATGTTTTTGTAAGAAACCTCTAGCCACCAACCTTGCCTTATACTTTGAAATTTTCCCATCAGGATTTAATTTCAGTTTGAACACCCACTTCACATCTATTTTCTTTTTCTTATCTGGCAAGTTAACTAGCTCCCATGTTTGATTCTTCTCAATTGAATGGAGCTCTTCCATTATAGCTTTCCTCCATACATCTATCTTCAGTGCTTCTTTATAATTGAGAGGTTCAGAATCTGCCAACAATGCAAAGTGAATGATATCACCTTCATTATTTACTGCATTATCAGGAATTACTTCATAGTCATTCAACCTTCTTGGAGCTTGTCTAATTCTTTGAGGTCTTACAGCTGCTTCCTCTTTTCCTGGTTCATCTGCATCATTATTGTTCACTTCTTCATTATCTGATTCATCACTTGAATCAGGATAAATGCAACTTTGGTGATTCCCTTTACTGTATACTGGCTCCTCTTCCCATTTCCACTTCTCAGCCTCATTCACAATCACATCTCTATTGACATGAACCTTTTGAGTTAGAGGATTATAAATCTTATAGGCACATGTTGGATGATAGCCTATAAGTATCATAATCTCACTCTTATCTTCAAGCTTGCTTCTTCTAACATCTGGTGCATGTTTGTAGCACAAAGAGCCAAAAACCTTGAAATGCTTCACACTAGGCTTTCTTCCACAGCAAGCTTCCTCAAGTACCTTCAAATTCAGCTTGTTTGTAGGACATTTATTTAGAATGTAAGCAGCTGTAGTGACTGCTTCACCCCAAAACTTGTGTGGTAGATTTTTCTGCTTGATCATACTCCTTGCCATATTCAATATAGTTATATTCCTTCTCTCAGCAAGTCCATTATGCTGAGGTGTATATAGAACTGTTACTTCATGCACAATACCTTGATTGACACAAAAAGCTTCAAATTATATTGAGGTGTATTCCCCTTCACCATCAGTTCTCAAGATCTTAATAGATTTTTCACTCTCCTTTTCTATTAAGATTTTGAATTTCATGAATACCTCTAATGCCTCACTCTTAACCTTGATTGTATACAACCATATCATTCTTGTAAATTCATTAACAAATGTGATGAAGTATCTGCTTCCTCCCAATCAAGATACTTCAAAAGGACCACATATATCATAGTGAACTACTTGCACTGCTACACTAGCTCTTTTAGGTGCTTCAAAAACAAAGGAAATCCTACTTTGCTTGCTCTTTACACATACCTCACAAATGGCTTTTCTGACATTCAGTTTTGGCAAGCCATGCATCAGTTCTTTAGAATTCAAATCACTAAGACTTCTAAAGTTTAGGTGACCATACCTCTTGTTCCATGGATCTTCAACATCTTCACTCATTGCTGCAGACAGGCACATCATCTTTTCACTTGAGATGTTGCATCTGTATGTTCTATTCTTTGACATGTTTGATTTAAGCACCAAATTCTTCTTAGTATCAAACAACTTCAAAGACTCACCATTCATGGTCACTAAGAATCCCTTCTCCACCAGTTGACCAATGCTCATGAGATTGCACTTCATCTCAGGAACATACATCACATCTTCAATAATGATTCTTTTGCCATCATTGCTTCTGATCACTATATTTCCACTACCTTCAGCTGCAAGTTATCTACTGTCAGCCAATTTGATGCTTGTTTTTTTGCTAGCATCAAAGCTTGTCAACCATTCTCTATGTGATGTCATGTGATTTGAGCATCCAGAATCAAGAAACCATTCTTCTTTCTTGATCTTTTCATCACTGGTAGTAGTCATCATCAACATTGTACTGGTATCATCTCCACGAGCTAATTTTTCTTCTTCATCAGTCTTTTGACCTTTCTTGAACCAACATTCATCCGCAAAGTGCCTATACTTCTCACAGTTGAAGCATTGCACCTTACCTTTGTCAAAATCCCTATTCTTGTTCTGACTTCTGCCAAAGCCTCCCCTCTTTGAAGATTCAGCTTTATCTTCACTCTTATTCTTTTCATTGTTGGACCAATTTGTTTTGCCTTTTCCCTTCTTCTTGAAATTCTTTTGATTTCCCTCCTTCTTGGAAGTTTGAACTTGAAATGCTTGTTGAACTGATCTCTCGGAACTTCTATCAAGCACCAGGAGCTCATGTGCTTCCATTGTATTTTGCAACTCTTCAATTTTCATAGTTTTCACATCCTTTGCTTCTTGGATAGCTACAACTATGAAATCAAACTTTGGACTCAAAGATCTCAGCACCTTTTCTACTGCCATTTGATCTGTAATGTCTTACCACAAGTTTGCATCTAATTAACAGTGGCTGTTAGTTTTGAAAAGTAATCACTTACTTTCTGATCTTCTTCCATCTACATCATCTCATACTCTCTTCTATGGGATTGTAGCTTCACTTGCCTCCACCAGTGTGATAATTTTCTAAAATGTCTCATGCTTCTTTGGATCTTGTCGCTTTAGAAATCTTCTCAAAGTGTTGATTGTCAACATTCTGCTGAATGTAGAATAAAGCTTTGCAGCCTTTCTTCTTGCCTTCCTTGAATGCAGTTCTCTGTGCATCAGTTGGATTCGCCACCAGATCCTCATAGTCATTTTACACAATTTCACTCACTTTTTGTGCTCCAAATAAAGACTTCATCAAATCACTCCAACGATCCCAGTTCTTGCCATCAAGAACCAGAATATTTGATCCAAAACCATTGCTATTCATCTCGCCTATCAAGAAAATATCACTCAGTGTTTCCCTTGGATTGAACCCCTCACTTTTCACTCGTGTTTCCCTTAGATTGAACCATGCACTATATTGTTGAAAAGTATTTCGGGGGGTGTTTTATCGTATCCACAGGGATTGTAAGTATATTTCCGCCGTTCTATAGTCGAAATCGTTTTAAACTTAGAGTAACAAAGATTTTGGTTGATTTGTAACGGATCGTTTGCATAAGAATTTAATATTAATGGTAAAGAAATTGGTTTTAAAGATTTGGTAAAAGCATGTCAAGATTAGGGTCCGATAATCCGTTTTATACGGATTTACTCGATAAAGGATGTGAACTTGTTAACGATGAATAGAATCACATATCCTCTCAACAAGTTTATCTCCAACACTTGTTGTGGGATTTACCATATTGATCCTTAGATGATCTCTCACTCCAACTATCAATATGATAACATTCAAGATCAATATTTATGAACATCAACTCTCAAAACTATCTCTAACCTCATGATTGTTGATGGATTAAAACTTAGATAAATTTTTAGAACATATTTCTCAATCATGAACCAAAACAAAATATAAACCATACAAACAAAGTTTTTCACCTATATTAATCATCAACAAAGTTCACAAACTAAATATCAAGATCAATACATACAAAATGAAGGATTACCTACCACTAATCTTGACACAAGATGTGTTTAGCTACACATATTCATGGTAGCTTGTTTCACAAGTTTCGGGAGGAGATGAAAAAGCATCCGCGTCGAATAATCGAGATCGGATGCAAATCCAGCTTCTCAATGTGAAATATCTCTCTTAGATGAAGAAAAGTCAGAAAACTAGGTTATGGTATGATAAAATGAGGTTATGATCCCAAGAAATTACATAAAGTGCTTTTATAGTTCACTTGAAATCAGCCCAGTTCGTACTGGAAACTATTTATTCGCCTAGCGAACTACGAAATTGGCACATGAGGTGCCTTTGATAAGTTAAACCGCCTCTGAGTTTCTGCATAAGTTCGCAATGCGAACTTTTATTCACAAAGCGAACTATTCGCCTACAAGTTTGCAAGGCAAACTTAGGCCCCTTTAGCTACTGCCTCATCCAAGGTGTCCTTTGCCAGGTCTTCGCTGGAGCGATGAATCAGAGAACATTCGCTGGGAAGTTCACAAAGCAAACTTTGGTCCCTTTTCTTACTGCCTAAATTCTGGGACTGTTCGCTGGAGCTTCGCCAGACGTTCGCAAAGCGAACATTCACTGGCAAGTTCGCAAAGCGAACTTACTGATGTTTCTTCTTTTCTTTGGCAACTTGGATCCTTTATTTGTGTCTTACTTCTTTGATAAATTGGTGCCTTTTTCTGCACAATAACACACATATTACAAGCACCAAAGGTATTTTTACAATGTTTGAAGAATAACAACAATTCAAGAATAAAATCCACAATTAATCATAAAAGAGTTGAAAAATGTCAAGTATTGATAAGAAATATAAGGCATGTTTGACATCTAACAAACTCTCCCCAACTAACTCTTTACTTGTCCTCAAGCAAAGTATACCTTTCATTGAAAACAAGAGGATTTGATCAAGCATTTAACTCAACCAAGAAAAGATAAATGGCTCAAATAAACAACAATTATAAACAAGCAACAATTACAAATTCCTAGAATCGAACAATGCAAAAGAACTTGATTCTTAAACAAATATCAGACAATGTTTCAGGTAACAACTAAACTATCATGCTCATATCACTCTAACACTCCTCTTCGAAAAAGAATTGAAGGAAAAACGCGCTTAAAAACGCGGGGCAATTTCGCTCATCTAACAAATGATGCAAATACAAACAAATTCATACAATATCTAAACGATCAATAAAGAAATCATGGAAGCAAAAAGATCACTAAGAGCTTTTAAGGTTGTATCTTGGTCGGGTTAACAATAAAGGGACATTTCTAAAGGCCATTGAATCGAAATTTCTGATGCAAAAGAACATTCACTATACAAGGTATTCACACACATCTCAACTTCATTCACCAATTTCATTCCTTTATCACAAACCTTCTCAAACTTCCTTATGCACAATTATTGGTCTCTATTTTTCTCTTTCAAGCAAGCATTCTTTCTCTTTGTTTTTCACATTCATATTCACATTTTCTTTTCTTTTCATGTTTGCTTGAAATATTTCAAAAGTTTGAGCAATTTACTAATCTTCTTTTTCATTCTCCCCAACTTATTTTCAACTAAACCTTAAGTGAATGCTCCTTGCTTTTTAAGGCAAGGAAATTAATAAAAACAATGTTCCAAGGTTCAAGAAGAATTTTTTTTAGAAACTCTCAAAAATTCAATGATGAACTTGATTTTCAAATTATGTACAACACAAAAGTCATCACTAAAACGAGATCTAAACTGTTTAGGCTCAAAGGGCTAACGAATACTCACTACTCACGAGTAAAGTTGTAACAAGAAACAAAATTTCATTTACACAAAGACAAGAAGTTCTAACACATTCTAAATCCTAGAAATAGGTAACCATGTACCTTGCCAACAATTACATGCTTAAATATTATCATTTCCATCCAAAATTGGAAGAATCTTCTTTGATGAACAATAATCACCAACCTAGAAGTTTCTTTCAAAACCACACCCAAAAAATGGAAACATTAAATTCCCAGAAGCATGCCAACATAATACAATAATAAGCATACCAACAATTTAAGAGTTCAACATTCGTTAACTGAAGAATTCAACTCTTAACAATAATAAATAAAAAAATCTAAAATAAAAATGAAAACTGAACAAATTCAACTAAAAAACAAAATACTAATAATAATAGCATAATAATGTTATGGTGTAGAAATACCAACAAAAGTCATCAGTACCTCATAAGGGTACAAAATACATCAAAATATCCCAAAATAATCCACATAGTGGATAAAGTACAATAATAAAACCGATACATAAAACATAACAAGAAAACTTCACTTTGAAGATCAAAGGAAGTACAAAATGACATCATCAAAACTAGTCCTCTTCGGACTCGGAACCAGACACCTCAATCTCCTCCTCCTCAGAACCAGACTCAGATCTAGAAACCTCAACCACCTCCTCATCATCATCATCCGCATCAGCATCCTCCTCAGGCTCAGTTGCCTCTGCCCCCCCTCCAAAAACTGGCCTGGCCTCAGGCCAACCAGCATGAGCTAGGAATTGCTCCCTAGTCATCATAGAGTGATCCACGGAGCGCTCATGAATCTTTAGCTGTAACACCTCCATAGAATCATGTAAATCCATCATGGCTCTCTAAGAAGCTGCCATCCAGTCCCAATTGTAATGGCATATCTCATGCTGATACAGGTAATAATCTTGAAAACCAGAACCACTTGACCCATCACCAGCACCTGTGTCGGCATTAGTACCAGCACCTGAAGACTCACCTCGCAACCCCTTTGGTTTACAAAATTTGTCCACATACCGATCATCAATAGCGGTCGGGATGGTTAACTGACGGCGTGTGGGGACATTAACCCCCGCATGCACACAAAGGGCCGTGATAAGACAAGGAAAGGCAAGAGGACAGTTCTTCTGCGAAGCTGAACCAAGTCCACTTTCCATAATAGCCCTCATCTCATCAGCAATAATCCTGGCCACATCAATTTGGACATTCAACATGATGTTATGGACCAAGTGGGCAAGAGGTATGGTAATGGTCGAGGAATGCGACTTTGGCTTGATGTTTGTAAGAACCAAAAGTAAGATAAAAAAGGGCCAAAGGACGCATGTCCTCTCGACGGTATCTGCGTCCAACCCTAGATGGGTTCAACTCAATAGTTTTGCCTTCACGCAATAGGTCACGAGTGATTTTATCTGTGTCTCTATGAAGTCTCAAGGTTCTGTTGTAGGTATCTATCTCATTTTCTCTCAACGGCAGCGGGTTCCCAAGAACCTCGTTAATAGTCTCCCGATCAAACATCACCTTTGTTCCCAAAACCAAGGTCTTCCACCCAAATTACTCCCCATCATCCGGGAGGGTATTTGCATAAAATTCATGTATCATCTCCACGTTATAGCTATCCACAGGTGTAATCAACTTTCCCCACTTCTTTCTTTCAAGGAGTCCAGCTACCGCCCGGTAGCTTCCCTGTGGGTTCAAATTGAATCTTTTCTTAGGTAAGATCGTCTGTCTCTCTAGTGTCAAGTACCGGGCAGGCTGTTTTGCCCCTTTTGAAACAATCATTGTCGAACTGAATTGGAACCGGTCGTGAAGTGCTTCCGGTATTTCATAACAACTCCAAACAACTCCCAACTAGCGCTTTCGGTCCAAGATGATCTCAATGATCATCTAGAAACACTGCGTAATTTGCTCGATCAATTTCTCCTCCAAGATAGATTTTCAGCCGTTGTCCATTCACAATCCAACTTTCCTTCCTTTGTAAGTCCTCTATAACAATAGCACCATAGTGCTTGACATCCTTAATAAAAAACGGTCCAGACCATTTGGACTTCAATTTTCCCGGAAAAAGTTTTAAACGGGAATTGAATAGAAGAACCATTTGGCCAACCCAAAATTATTTCTGAGAAACCTTCTTGTCATGATATCCTTTAACCTTTTCTTTATAGAGCTTTCTAGAATGGTACACATTATTCCTCATTTCTTCCAATACGTGTAATTGAACTTTTCTTTTTTCGCCGGCCAAGTTCGAATCAAAGTTTAACAGTTTCAATGCCCAAAGACCTTTGTGCTCCAATTCAACTGGTAAATGACATGTTTTGCCATAAACCATTTGAAAAGGAGTTAAACCTATTGGAGCCTTGTAAGCGGTGCGGTACGCCCACAAAGCTTCATCTAACTTTTGCGACCAATCCTTTCGAGATCTTGACAAGGTCTTTTCTTAAATCCTTTTTACCTCTCTATTTGACACTTTGGCCTGACCATTGGTTTGCGGATGGTAATGAGTTGCAACCTTATGCTTACACCATAGTGCTCTAAGACCTTTTCGAGCGGTGTATTGCAAAAGTACGACCCTACATCACTAATCAACACACAATGGGTGCCAAAACGGGAGAATATATTTTTCTTTAAAAACTTGATCACCGTTTTGCCATCTGCCCTCGGTGACACAATTGCTTCCACCCACTTAGAAACATAGTCAACCGCAACTAAAATATACTCATTTGAAAAAGATGGGGGGAATGGTCCAACAAAATCAATACCCCAACAATCGAAAACCTCTACTTCCAAAATAGTTTGCAAGGAAATTTCATCCCGTTTTCCAATCCCGCCACTTCTTTGGCAAATGTCACAACTTTTCGCATGGAGTTTTGCATCTTTAAATAATGTTGGCCAATAAAAGCCTGATTGGAGGACTTTTGTTGCCGTTCTTAAACCATTGTAATGCCCTCCATATGGCGAATTGTGACAATGCCAAAGGATACTTGTAGCTTCGTCAAAAGTGACACACCTTCTCAACAAATTATCACCTCCTAACTTAAAAAGATATGGCTCATCCCAAACATAAAAGTTGGCATCCGATAAGAATTTCTGTCTTTGGTTCTAAGTTAGATCCTCCGATATAAATCCAGTTGCTTTGTGGTTAGCAAAATCTGCGAACCAAGGTCTAACTTGTACTCGAAACAGTTTTTCATCCGGAACTCTTTTCGGACCTCATTTTCTCGGTGTGTTACCTCTACATTGACCAAACGGGATAAATGATCCGCTACCAAGTTTTCAGACCCCTTCTTGTCACGGATTTCCAAATCAAACTCTTGTAAAAAAAGGATCCACTAGATTAGCCTTTGCTTTGAATTCGGCTTGGTACGCAGATATTTAATGGCCGGGTGGTCAATGTAGACTACAACTTTTGAACCAATCAGGTAAGACCGAAATTTCTCGAGAGCATACACTATAGCGAGTAATTCTTTTTCTATGGTGGCATAATTCACTTGTGCCTCATTTAAAACTTTACTCGCGTAATGTATGGCATGAAAAATTTTGGTCTTCCTTTGACCTAACACCGCACCAACAACATAATCGCTTGCATCACACATCAATTCAAAATTTAAAGTCCAATTAGGAGCAATGATTATGGGTGCAGTGATGAGTTTTTCTTTTAAAATTTGAAAGGCATTTAAACATTCATCATCAAAGAAGAAAGACTTATCTTTGTTGAACAGATTTCTCAAAGGTCTTGCAACTTTGGAGAAGTCTTTGATGAACCGCCTGTAAAATCCCGCATGGCCTAGAAAACTCTGGATTCCTTTAAAATTGGTTGGAGGTGGCAACTTCTCAATCACTTCAATTTTAGCTTGATCCACTTCAAGGCATTTAGAGGAGACTTTGTGGCCAAGTACAATCCCCTCCGTTACCATGAAGTTGCACTTCTCCCAATTTAGCACCAAGTTTGTTTCCACACACCGTTCAAGAACGGTCTCCAAAATTTTCAAACATAGATCAAAAGATGCTTCGAACACGGAGAAGTCATCCATGAACACTTCCATTGTTTTCTCAATAAGGTCGGAAAAAATGGCTTGTACACACCGTTGAAACGTTGCCGGTGCATTGCACAAGCCAAAAGGCATCTTCCGATAAGCAAAAATTCCAAAGGGACAAGTGAACACCGTCTTCTCATGGTCTTCCAGATCAACCGAGATTTGGTTATAACCGGAATAGCCATCTAGGAAGCAATAAAATTCTTGACCCGACAATAGTCAAGCATTTGAACCATAAGCGGAAGTGGAAAATGATCTTTTCTAGTAGCGGTATTAAGTCTCCTATAATCGATACACATTCTCCAACCCGTTACAGTTCTCGTCGGAATCAATTCATTTTTTTCATTTCTAATAACGGTCATTCCTCCCTTCTTGGACACAACTTGCACAGGACTCACCCACGGACTATCGGATATCAGATAAATCATTCCGGCATCCAATAGCTTAACAACTTCCTTTCTCACCACTTCCTTCATAGTCAGATTCAAACGGCGTTGAGGTTGAGCTACCGCTTTAAAGTACTCTTCCATTAAGATTTTGTGCATGCAATAGGCCGGACTAATTCCCTTTAGATCGGAAAGAACCCAACCTATAGCTTGTTGATTCTTCTTTAAAACTTGAATCAAACGATTTTCCTCTTTGTCGGTCAAAATGTTACTAATGATAACCAGTTTGTTACAACCGTCATCAAGGAACACATACTTCAAATTAGAAGGCAACACTTTCAATTCAAGTTGAGACTTATCATCATTCACCTCTTTCTTCAACACTTCCGTTTCACTTTCCCATGGTTGTAACTCTTTTAAAGATTCAAGTTCCTTCAAGCACTCTTCAAGTGCCCTTTCTTCCTCAAAGGTAAATATTTCAAATGAGCCATCAAGAGCTCTTTCCAAGGGAGATGTTATGCGAACTTGCTTTGAGACTTCCATTATGGCTTCTTCCGTTGCATCAATACAGAAACTATCTGTAATACCCCATATAATTTAAGTGCTCAATTGGATATCAGATGAGATCAGATGAGTATCTATGTGCTCTATCTTTGGTAAATTGGATTAATGGAATCCTCTAAGTACTTTAAGTATTATCAATTGGGATCAATAGAGCAACTAATGAACTCTGAAGAAATCAATTATTTAATAAAGAGACAGATCAATTATTTTAACTCGAAAAAGGATTTTAAGGTAACTCTAATAATTGATCAATTGGTTTGAGGCGACAAAATATCAATTGGAGATATTTTAATCTATTGGATTATATTATATAATATTAGTATTATATATATATTTTTTGGAAAAAGAAGAAAAAAAAGTTGGTAAGAGAAAGAGATAGTAAGAAGGAGAAGAAGGAAAACTTGGAAAGGGAGATAGAAGAGAAGCCATGCATGAAAAAGAAAAGCTCATGGATCATCTTCACTATTCATCATCTTCTTCAAACTCCTCTTCAATGCTAAGGTGGGTTCTAGTTAGACACTTTAAGTTCTAGAAATATAAGTTTAGAACTTAGGTTAGATTTGAGAGAAAATGATTAAACGGATAAATCCATGAAATCTAACGGATGAAATACAATATAAAATGCGTAGTATAGTCGGGTTATGATTGGGTATGTTGGATTGAGTTTGAATTGGATTAGTTTGGTTGAAAACCCTAATTTTTATATTTGATAATATTAGTATTAATTTTGTAATTTAGGTGGATGGCATTTTAATTGGGAAAATATCATAGTGTGTTGAATTCTGAGACCAGGGCTTTTTACGGAATCGAAATCGGAGGTCCGGAAGGCAATTAACGGTTGAAAACTGAATTTTTAGCAGAATCTGCGCAGTATGCGTCGACCTAAAGTACTTTTGCGTCGACGTATGAGTCGACTCCCGCTGACCCGAGTGTTACAGAATTTTTCCAACATGTCAGATTTTGTTTTCTTCATAACTTTTGAACCGTAAGTCCGTTTTGGTCCCCGTTCGAAGCGTTGGAAAGCTATTCCAATGCTCTATGTGATGGTGAGGTAGAAACATTGTTATATGCTATGGATTGATAAGATAAATATAGAAATGTAATGTATGTAATTTGGATTCCACCAAAACTCAAGGATCGGGAATCTGATGGATACGAGTCCAAAGCCTTTGGAAAGATGATCCAATAAGGTAGTGAATGGTAATGTTAGACCATGATTTAACCAAGGATGCTTGGTAGAGAATAGTAATGGCTTGTATGCCTTAAAATGTGTGTGAATTACTATGTGAAAATAATGTTTATGTGATATGTTGAAAATCCATATCTTTTGGATCGTAGATCCGATCGAAGCATGGTAATAGTCAACAGAAAGCTGTGAAAATATCCTCTGGGATAAAAGTGAGAAATATTGATTTTGATACCCGATTAAATGAATCGGAGGGAACCCTGGAATTTGTGTTAACTTTATGAGTTGAATTATTACATGTAATTCATTTCTAATTGTATTATGCCATATCTATCTAATTGTGAATTGTGAATGAAAGAAAATATGCATGTTTAAAATATGAATTAGGAAGAGTGAGGAAACTCTACCCCAAAACAAAATGGCATAGTTTAAGGTTGTGACCTCGTAATGGCTAGGAATTTATAGAGACTCTAGATGGCGATACTCGTGCATTCTATGTAGAAAGGTGCATCCTTGACGAGTAATGGTCTAGAGTAGATAACCTAGATGGCGATGCTTGTGCATTCGATGTAGAAAGTGAATCTTTGATGAGTAATGGTCTAGGAGATAGTGAAACACTAGTATGGAACATGTGTGAACTTTTGTAATTATGAGAAAAAGGCGAATGTGGCCTTGTGATTATCGAATACAATCACGTGGTGTATATCATCATGTAATCGGAACCGTTTTATCCCTTAATAAATATCCATGACCCGTGTCCATAACTCTTTGGAAGGGCTGGCTGGGGAAAGTGTTTATTAAGTAAGTGACCGTGACCCGTGTTGTAGGGCCTCTTGTGTAGGCTGGTCGGGGAAAGTTACTTAGTGGGTGGTATTAGTGACCCATGTTGAAGAGCCTCTTGTGAAGGCTGGCCAGGGAAAGTACCATGTGTAGGTAACTGTGACCCGTGTTGAAGGGCCTCTTGAGTAGGCTTGCCGGGGAAAGTTATCTATGTTAGCTTCCGGGACCTGTGTCCATAACTCTTTGGAGGGGCTGGCCGGGGATGGATGTCTACGCTTTTAAGGATCCGTGACCCGTGTTGAACTCTCTTGTAGGGTTGGCCGGGGAAAGATGCCTTGGTTTGTGTTACCGATTAGTGATAATTAATTTTGAGTTGGTGAACTCATGAACATGTTCCATATAGTGTGAGATTGTGAACTCAAGGTCATTTCCCTTCACTTTAACTTGAGTTAAGATTTGGCAAGAACCCTGTAAAGTCGAGAGAATCCATAAGATATGGAACTCACTGAGATTTAATATCTCAATCCATTGTTGTTGTTATTTTTTAGGTGTTATTTGCAGGTTTGATTTACAAGTGGAGCTATGCTTGGATGTTTCAAGAGAAGCTTAGTTGAGCTTATTCCGCTGTGTATTATTTTCTAGTACAATAAGGAATATTGTACCTTATTCTTAGATTTTCTTGTTTTGGCTAATTTCCATGCCTTGTACCATAGGTTGTATTTATGTATTAGAAATGGTCAAGTATGTGAATTATGCCTTTAGGCACTTATGATGGTGTCAGTACCAAATAAAATGCTTGTATTGTATTATTCTAGGTATATATTATACAGGGCATTACAGTTGGTATCAGAGCAGGTCGTATCCTCGACCTAGGCTTGAAACATCATAAGTAAATCTATTCCTTCCTCTTAAGTGTGTCTTGCCAGCATGAATCTTAATATCATACTATGTAGGGTTGGGCCTGATCAACCTAATACTATGTATGTGATAGGTAGAATCATGCATGAGCGACCGCGAGGATTCCGAAGTGTTGTCGGAACTTGTGCTGTGAGGGTAGGCTCAAGCCAAGAGTTAGTAGTGAGGAGTTTTGGTCAGCTCAGTGAGGTTTTAGTTGAAGTTGTGTTTTAGGTAGCATGGAATTAAAGAGTGGTGTGTTATTCAAGCAATCCTTTGGAATTGATGGAGCTGAAAGTTAAGGATCTCTATCGAACGATTGGTCAAGGTATTGAGGAATATGTAAAATCGCTAGTAGAGGTGGATTGACCACTGGTATGGATAAGAATTTCAAGTAATCTCATTTCGTGAAAAAGAAAAGTTGTTTTGTGGAACGTGTGACGTAAGGTCCGGAAGTGAGATAGTTATTGGTGTTTATGTTTCTAAGGTCGCTATAGTGTCTCGAATGGACGAGAGTACCTTAAGGAATGTGTTCAGAGCAATGTTTTCCAACTGGCTAAAAGTGAAGAGTTAAGGACGTTAAGCTTTTATAGGAACCTAAAGTGGTAGAGAAGTGTGAGAAGGAGTACAAGGATGTGTTTACATGCTTCAAATGAGACAAGTATGTGCCGGACGAAGAGTGGGTGATGGATTGCGTATATTCAGTTATGTAGAGATATTCAGTTCAAGATATTACATCGAGATTTTTGGTATTTGGTGAGAAACCAATTTGGAAATGTTAAATTACCCAAGAACCGTATAAGGTATTATGTTGGAGAAAGAATGAGCTTCATTTAGTAACAGAAAGTATAGTGATACGGACCGGAAAAGTTTGTGTCAAGAAACAGAGTAAGTACCTTGGATTCAAGGAAATTTTAGTATGGTGATTTTATTTTTGGACCTAAGAGGATTACAATGGAGTTTTTAAGGTGTTGATGAACCTATAGTTAAGGAAGTGTAATCAAAGATGGTTCACTCATGAGGACCCTAGTGGTATGAGAGAAATTACACCTTGTTATTAAGAAATGCATAGTGGTAGCACCGTGGTCACAAGTGTACGTGATGAATTCTTATTCTTGAGACAAGTGTGAAGGAACGTACCTAGTGGAGCAGTGAGTATTGTATTCTAAGAAGCAAGATTGTGGTAAATCAACGAAAAGCACATCAGGACTTATTATGGACTAAGTGTAAATCATGGAACGGTTTATACTGGAAGAGTTTTGTAAATAGTTGATGAGGATTGTCGGTTGCGAATCTTCCATTAAGTAATTTGGTAAGTGGAATGTGCAATAGATAATGAAGTTCAAGAAATCCCGCTTAATGGGTACGAAGTGATGGAAAGATTCTTCAAGAGGATGCATTACCTCGATTTATTTTCAAGTATAGAGAAACTTCTGTATTTGTGAATGATTGAAACATTCGGAATCTAAATTTTGTTGGACTAAGGACGTAGTTATTTTATTTCTCGCCAAGGAATTCAAGTGAGAGAACGAGGTTGAGTGCTGACATGTTGTGTCCATCGCTTTTGGTGGTACCGTGTAATGGTTATGTGTTGGGTTTTGCTTATGGACGAATCAAGCATGAGTTGTGGCTAAAACCTTAGGATGTCGTCATTATTGACTTCCCGCTAGTGTAGTTGTTTGAGCAGAAAAATGAACTATCCCGCTGAAGTTTTGTAGTGTAACCGCGTCAAAATTTGGAATTTTGCCTTGTCACTTGGTTGGAGTGTGTCGTCTGCATGTTTTGATTTTGTCGGTTTTACCTTGAGTGGATCATGGTTAGTCAATGTAATATAATTTAAGAAGCCGCGATTTGAGAATGATATTCCAAGATAGAACAAATTGGATTGATGGTTCGAATAGGGATGGCTTTGAATTAAGAAGAAACTGGTTTTCTTAGATTCTACAGCAGTGTTAACCGACTAACGCAATAGGGTTAATTGAGTAACATGTGCAAGGATGGTGCTTTGCACTAAATTTTGAGGAGTTAACCGATTAGCTCAGATGGTTAATCGATTAACATGTGTGTAAATTGTGAAATCCCTTAGGAACCATCATCTGCATTTTGTTACCGTATGTTGCTCCGATTGGAGAGTATTGTGTGAATGGAAAACAGGATTGTAAGTAAATGAAAGATGGAATTGTGTTTTGAAACCGGAACTCGAGGAAAGGTGTTGCGTAGTTGACCATTTGTTCAGACGACAAGAGAGTTGACTTGGGGAAATAATCTTGTGAACTATGTTGAGTATGAGAAGGTCTTAGGTGTATTACCGTTTCGAGTCTTAAGGACGAAGTTGGAAAATACTCACGAAGTATTGATCTTACAAGGAATATTTTGGTGTGTAATTATGGTATTTGTAAGGTATGAACGGTTGGTCAGAGTTAGTAATTGTTATCTTTCGTGAGTTCATGGCATCGGATTTAGACCGTGAGAGTGGTACCAGTTGTGTTCAGTTGTGTTTTACCATGAGAATGAAATGTGGAAGTTATCTTTACAAGTACGAGTAAGAATTGGATGTTCCGAAGTTAAGCATGTAATTTGGAATCGGTTATGAAACAGAATGAGTGAGTGGTATGGAAACTCACAATTACGCCTTGGATGGTTTAAGTTTTGATAAGTGGTGACTCGTATATGATTGTAGTTCTATGTTGGTGTTACGTTGTTATTTGGTTGAGATCTCGAATCAACAAGGAACCTTGAATAAATCGGAAATCGTAAGAAGAATCGATTTGGAATGTGGTAACCAGAACCGGAGGTTGTTAAAATATTTTGGACATATTGGTTCGAGTTTAAAATAGATTTGGAATTGTATATGTTATGGTTGTAGCAGTGTAACTCCTGTGCTTTATCGTCTAAAGAGTGTTGGACGGATGTTATAATATTGTGTGTTGACAAAGAAATTGTTCTACCATAGGACGTCAACAAGTTTCTTATATCGTTGGTTAGTAAGGACCCCAGTGGATAAGTGTGTAACCTTTGGTGTGATACGAAAGAGATGAATTATCAGATGTAATGGTTACAATGTTTAGAATCAGACCAGATGGAACTGGTAAAGAAGTCGTTTGACTAGTTATGAAGTGGGTCGAATGTTAAAGGATTTATGAAAGGATAGTTGTCGGTAATTGCATAAAAGAAAGAAATCACTGAACTACCTCACAATGATTTGATGAGTGTTTGTTACCTTAAACCAAGATAAGGTATTATGGTTTTGTGTTGTGACTCAGTAGAAGAGTGTAGAATGATATATTTCTTCCGAAGGTAAGATATGACCAAGTCTTTTAGTAGGAAACAATAGATGAATTACCGAAAAAGAAATGTTTGAAATTAACCCAATATTGGAACAAGAGTATGATTAAGGACGTGAAGTTTGTTAAATTGTGAAAATAAGGATTTTGGTCTGTGAAGTCAAGTTGGAATTGGAATACGTCAGAAATTTTAATGGGAGTAAAGGTTAATTATGGGTCTAAGCCAAGGATACAAGTTGTGGTTATTGTTGAGTAGAGGAAATTCGAGGGCGAATTTCAATTTAAGGGGGGAGAGTGTAATACCCCATATTATTTAAGTGCTCAATTGGATATTAGATGAGATCAGATGAGTATCGATGTGCTCTATCTTTGGTAAATTGGATTAATGGAATCCTCTAAGTACTTTATGTATTATCAATTAGGATTAATAGAGCAACTAGTAAACTCTGAAGAGATCAATTATTTAATAAAGAGACAGATCAATTATTTTAACTCGAAAAAGGATTTTAAGGTAACTCTAATAATTGATCAATTGGTTTGAGGCGACAAAATATCAATTGGAGATATTTTACTCTATTGGATTATATTATATAATATTAGTATTATATATATATATATATATATATATATATATATATATATATATATATGTTGGAAAAAGAAGAAAAAAAGTTGGTAAGAGAAAGAGATAGTAAGAAGGAGAAGAAGGAAAACTTGGAAAGGGAGATAGAAGAGAAACCATGGATGAAAAAGAAAAGCTCATGGATCATCTTCACTATTCATCATCTTCTTCAAACTCCTATTCAATGCTAAGGTGGGTTCTAGTTAGACACTTTAAGTTCTAGAATTATAAGTTTAGAACTTAGGTTAGATTTGAGAGAAAATGATTAAACAGATAAATCAATGAAATCTAACGGATGAAATGCGATATAAAATGCGTAGTATAGTCAGGTTATGATTGGGTATGTTGGATTGAGTTTGAATTGGATTAGTTTGGTTGAAAACGCTAATTTTTATATTTGATAATATTAGTATTAATTTTGTAATTTAGTTGGATGGCCTTTTAATTGGGAAAATATCATAGTGTGTTGAATTCTGAGACCGGGGCTTTTTAAGGAATCGAAATCGGAGGTTCGGAAGGCATTTAACGGTTGAAAACTGAATTTTTAGCAAAATCTGCGCAGTATGCGTCGACCTCCAGGATTTTGGGTCGACCTAAAGTACCTTTACGTCGACGTATGAGTCGACTCCCGCTGACCCGAGTGTTACAGAATTTTTCCAACATGTCAGATTTTGTTTTCTTCATAACTTTTGAACCGTAAGTCCGTTTTGGTCCTCGTTCGAAGCATTGGAAAGCTATTCCAATGCTCTATGTGATGGTGAGGTAGAAACATGGTTATATGTTATGGATTGATAAGATAAATATAGAAATGTAATGTATGTAATTTTCATTCCACCAAAACTCAAGGATCGGGAATCCGATGGATACGAGTCCAAAGCCTTTGGAAAGATGATCCAATAAGGTAGTGAATGGTAATGTTAGACCATGATTTAACCAAGGATGCTTGGTAGAGAATAGTAATGGCTTGTATGCCTTAAAATGTGTGTGGATTACTATGTGAAAATAATGTTTATGTGATATGTTGAAAATTCATATCTTTTGGATCGTAGATCCGATCGAAGCATGGTAATTGTCAACAGAAAGCTGTGAAAATATCCTACGGGATAAAAGGGATAAATATTGATTTTGATACCCGATTAAATGAATCGGAGGGAACCCTGGAATTTGTGTTAACTTTATGAGTTGAATTATTACATGTAATTCATTACTAATTGTATTATGCCATATCTATCTAATTGTGAATTGTGAATGAAAGAAAATATGCACGTTTAAATTATGAATTAGGAAGACTTAGCAAACTCTACCCCAAAACAAAATGGCATAGTTTAAGGTTGTTACCTAGTAATGGCTAGGAATTTATAGAGACTCTAGATGGCGATACTCGTGCATTCTATGTAGAAAGGTGCATCCTTGACGAGTAGTGGTCTAGAATAGATAACCTAGATGGAGATGCTTGTGCATTCGATGTAGAAAGTGAATCTTTGATGAGTAATGGTCTAGGAGATAGTGAAACATTAGAATGGAACATGTGTGAACTTTTTTAATTATGAGAAAAAGGCGAATGTGGCCTCAAGGCGAATGTGGCCTTGTGATTATCGAATACAATCACGTGGTGTATATGATCACGTAATTGGAACCGTTTTATCCCTTAATAAATATCCGTGACCCGTGACCCGTGTCCATAACTCTTTGGAAGGGCTGGCTGGGGAAAGTGTTTATTAAGTAAGTGACCGTGACCCTTGTTGTAGGGCCTCTTGTGTAGGCTGGCCGGGGAAAGTTACTTAGTGGGTGGTATTAGTGACCTGTGTTGAAGAGCCTCTTGTGAAGGCTGTCCGGAGAAAGTACCATGTGTAGGTAACCGTGACCCGTGTTGAAGGGCCTCTTGAGTAGGATGGTCGGGGAAAGTTATCTATGTTAGCTTCCAGGACCTGTGTCCATAACTCTTTGGAGGGGCTGGTCGGGGATGGATGTCTACGCTTTTAAGGATCCGTGACCCGTGTTGAACTCTCTTGTAGGGTTGGCCGGGGAAAGATGTCTTGGTTTGTGTTACCGATTAGAGATAATTAATTTTGAGTTGGTGAACTCATGAACATGTTTCTATATAGTGTGAGATTGTGAACTCAAGGTCATTTCCCTTCCCCTTGACTTGAGGTAAGATTTGGTTAGAACCCTGTAAAGCCGAGAGAATCCATTAGATAGGGAACTAACTGAGATTTAATATCTCACCCCATTGTTGCTGTTATTTTTCAGGTGTTATTTGTAGGTTTGATTTACAAGTTGAGCTATGCTTGGATGTTTCAAGAGAAGCTTGGTTGGGCTTATTCCACTGTGTATTATTTTCTTGTACAATGGGGAATATTGTACCTTATTCTTATATTTTCTTATTTTGGCTAATTTCCATGCCTTGTACCATAGGTTCTATTTATGTATTAGAAATGGTCAAGTATGTGAATTATGCCATTAGGCACTTATGATGGTGTTAGTACCAAATAAAATGGTTGTATTGTATTATTCTAGGTATATATTACAAAGGGCATTACATTTGGTATCAGAGCAGGTCGTATCCTCGACCTAGCCTTGAAACATCATAAGTAAATCTATTCCTGCCTCTTAAGCGTGTCTTGCCAGCATGAATCTTAATATCATACTATGTAGTGTTGGGCCTGATCAACCTAATACTATGTATGTGATAGGTAGAACCATGCTTGAGCGACGACGAGGATTCCGAAGTGTTGTCGGAACTTGTGCTGTGAGGGTAGGCTCAAGCCAAGAGTTAGTAGTCAGGAGTTTTGGTCACCTCAGTGAGGTTTTAGTAGAAGTTGTATTTTTGGGTAGCATGGAATTAAAGAGTGGTGTGTTATTCAAGCAATCCTTTGGAATTGATGGAGTCTGAAAGTTAAGGATCTCTATCGAACGATTGGTCAAGGTATTGAGGAATATGTAAAATCGCTAGTAGAGGTGGATTGACCACTGGTATGGATAAGAATTTCAAGTAATCTCATTCCGTGAAAAAGAAAAGTTGTTTTGTGGAACGTGTGACGTAAGGTCCGGAAGTGAGATAGTTATTGGTGTTTCTGTTTCTAAGGTCGCTATAGTGTCTTGAATGGACGAGAGTACCTTAAGGAATGTGTTTAGAGCAATGTCTTCCAACCGGCTAAAAGTGAAGAGTTAAGGACGTTCGGCTTTTATAGGAACCTAAAGTGGTAGAGAAGTGTGAGAAGGAACACAAGGATGTGTTTACATGCTTCAAATGAGACAAGTATGTGCCGTACGAAGAGTGGGTGATGGATTGCGTATATTCAGTTATGTAGAGATATTAAGTTTAAGATATTACGTCGGGATTTTTGGTATTCGGTGAGAGACCAATTTGGAAATGTTAAATTACCCAAGGAACCGTATAAGGTATTATGTTGGATAAAAAATGAGCTTTATTTAGTAACAGAAAGTGTCGTGATACGGACCGGAAAAGTTTGTGTCAAGAAATAGAGTAAGTACCTTAGATTCAAGGAAATTATAGTATGGTGATTTTATTTTTGGACCTAAGAGGATTACAATGGAGTTTTTAAGGTGTTGATGAACCTATAGTTAAGAAAGTGTAATCAAAGATGGTTCACCCATGAGGACCCTAGTGGTTTGAGAGAAATTACACCTTGGTATTAAGAAATGCATAGTGGTAGCACCGTGGTCACAAGTGTACGTGATGGATTCTTATTCTTGAGACAAGTGTGAAGGAACGTACCTAGTGGAGCAGTGAGTATTGTATTCTAAGAAGCAAGATTGCGGTAAATCAACAAAAAGCACATCAAAACTTATTATGGACTATGTGTAAATCATGGAACGATTTATACTAGAAGAGTTTTGTAAATAGTTGATGAGGATTGTCGGTTGCGAATCTTCCATTAAGTAATTTGGTAAGTGGAATGTGCAATAGATAGTGAAGGGCAAGAAATCCCGGTTAATGGGTACGAAGTGATGGAAAGATTCTTCAAGAGGATGCATTACCCGAATTTATTTTCAAGTATAGAGAAACTTCTGTATTTGTGAATGATTGAAACATTCGGAATATACCTTTTATTGGACTAAGGATGTAATTGTTTTAGTTCTCACCAAGGAATTCAAGTGAGAGAACGAGGTTGAGTGCTGACATATTGTGTCCATCGCTTTTAGTGGTACCGTGTAATGGTTGTATGTTGGGTTTTGCTTATGGACGAATCAAGCATGAGTTGTGGCTAAAACCTTAGGATGTCGTCATTATTGACTTCCCGCTAGTGTAGTTGTTTGAGCAGAAAAATGAACTATCCCGCTGAAGTTTTGTAGTGCGACCGCGTCAGAATTTGGAATTTTGCCTTGTCACTTGGTTAGAGTGTGTCGTCTGTATGTTTTGATATTGTCGGTTTTACCTTGAGTGGATCATGGTTAGTGAATGTAATATAAGTTAAGAAGCCGCGAGTTGAGAATGATATTCCAAGATAGAACAAATCGGATTTATGGTTCGAATAGGGATGGTTTTGAATTAAGAAGAATCTGGTTTTCTTAGATTCTACAGCAGTGTTAACCAACTAACGCAATGGGGTTAACCGAGTAACACGTGCAAGGATGGTGCTTTGCACTAAATTTTGAGGAGTTAACCGATTAGCTCGGAAGGTTAATCGATTAACATGTGTGTAAATTGTGAAATCCCTTAGGAACCATCATCTGCATTTTGTTACCGTATGTTGCTCCGATTGGAGAGTATTGTGTGAATGGAAAACAGGATTGCAAGTAAATGAAAGACGGAATTGTGTTTTGAAATCAGAACTCGGGGAAAGGTGTTGCGTAGTTGACCATTTGTTCAGACGACAAGAGAGTTGACTTGGGGAAATAATCTTGTGAACTATGTTGAGTATGAGAAGGTCTTAGGTGCATTACCGTTGCGAGTCTTAAGGACAAAGTTGGAAAATACTCACGAAGTATTGATCTTGCAAGGAATATTTCGGTGTGTAATTATGGTATTAGTAAGGTATGAACGGTTGGTCAGAGTTAGTAATTGTTATCTTTCGTGAGTTCATGGCATCGGATTTAGACCGTGAGAGTGGTACCAGTTGTGTGCAGTTGTGTTTTACCAAGAGAATGAAATGTGGAAGTTATCTTTACAAGTACGAGTAAGAATTGGAGGTTCCGAAGTTAAGCATGTAATTTGGAATCGGTTATGAAACAGAATGAGTGAGTGGTACGGAAACTCACAATTACGCCTTGGATGGTTTAAGTTTTGATAAGTGGTGACTCGTATATAATTGTAGTTCTATGTTGGTGTTACGTTGTTATTTGGTTGAGATCTCGAATCAACAAGGAACCTTGAGTAAATCGGAAACCGTAAGAAGAATCGATTTGGAATGTGGTAACCAGAACCGGAGGTTGTTAAACTATTTTGGACATATTGGTTCGAGTTTAAAATGGATTTGGAATTGTATATGTTATGGTTGTAGCAGTGTAACTCCTGTGCTTTATCATCTAGAGAGTGTTGGACGGATGTTATAATATTGTGTGTTGACAAAGAAATTGTTCTACCATAGGACGTCAGCAAGTTTCTTGTACCGTTGGTTAGTAAGGACCCCAGTGGATAAGTGTGTAACCTTTGGCGTGATACGAAAGAGATGAATTATCAGATGTAATGGTTACAATGTTTAGTATCAGACCAGATGGAACTGGTAAAGAAGTCGTTTGACTAGTTATGAAGTGGTTCGAATCTTAAAGGAATTATGAAAGGATAGTTGTCGGTAATTGCATAAAAGAAAGAAATCACTGAACTACCTCACAAAGATTTGATGAATGTTTGTTACCTTAAACCAAGATAAGGTATTATGGTTTTGTGTTGTGACTCAGTAGAAGAGTATAGAATGGTATATTTCTTCCGAAGGTAAGATATGACCAAGTCTTTTAGTAGAAAACAACAGATGAATTACCAAAAAAGAAAAGTTTGAAGTTAACCCAATATTGGAGCAAGAGCATGATTAAGGACATGAAGTTTGTTAAATTGTGAAAATAAGGATTTTGGTCTGTGAAGTCAAGTTAGAATTGGAATACGTCAGAAATTTTAATGGGAGTAAAGGTTAAGTATGGGTCTAAGCCAAGGATACAAGTTGTGGTTATTGTTGAGTAGAGGAAATTCGAGGGCGAATTTCAATTTAAGGGGGGAGAGTGTAATACCCCATATTATTTAAGTGCTCAATTGGATATTAGATGAGATTAGATGAGTATCGATGTGCTCTATCTTTGGGAAATTGGATTAATTGAATCCTCTAAGTACTTTAAGTATTATTAATTGGAGGGGCTGGTCGGGGATGGATGTCTACGCTTTTTAGGATCCGTGACCCGTGTTGAACTCTCTTGTAGGGTTGGTCGGGGAAAGATGCCTTGGTTTGTGTTACCGATTAGTGATAATTAATTTTGAGTTGGTGAACTCATGAACATGTTTCCATATAGTGTGAGATTGTGAACTCAAGGTCATTTCCCTTCCCCTTAACTTGAGTTAAGATTTGGCTAGAACCCTGTAAAGCCGAGAGAATCCATAAGATAGGGAACTCACTGAGATTTAATATCTCACCCCATTGTTGTTGTTATTTTTCAGGCGTTGTTTGCAGGTTTGATTTACAAGTGGAGCTATGCTTGGATGTTTCAAGAGAAGCTTAGTTGAGCTTATTCCACTGTGTATTATTTTCATGTACAATGAGGAATATTGTACCTTATTCTTAGATTTTCTTGTTTTGGCAAATTTCCATGCCTTGTACCATAGGTTGTATTTATGTATTAAAAATGGTCAAGTATGTGAATTATGCCATTAGGCACTTATGATGGTGTCAGTACAAAATAAAATGCTTGTATTGTATTATTCTAGGTATATATTATACAGGGCATTACACTATCATGTTTATCTTTGGAGTGCTTCATTGCTTCAAAAAGATTAAAGCACACCTCTTCATTTTGAACTCTTACTTTCATAAGGCCGTCGTCAACATCAATCATCATTTGAGCGGTCTTCATAAAAGAGCGTCCAAGAATTAATGGTGCATCTTCGTCTTCCTCCATATCAATTACAACAAAGTCAACCGGAAAGAAAAATTTATCCACCTTAACCAATACATCTTGAGCCAATCCATGAGGATGAGTTGTTGATTTGTCGGCCAATTGTAATGTCATTCAAATTGCTTTCATTTCAATGTTCCCAAGCCTATTCACAATAGACAATGGAATTAAGTTAATGCTTGAGCCCAAATCAATTAAGCCTTTGCCAACATACACATCACCAATTGTTACCGGCAAAGTAACATGCCCCGGATCGACTTCTTTCTGTGGTAGAGTTCTTTGAATTATAGCAATACAACTTGCATCAAGGATAATTGTTTCCGGCTCCGAATATCTTCACTTTTTTTTGTAAAAATATCTTTCATGAACTTAGCATATTTGGGCATTTTCTCAAGCGCTTCGAAAAACGGAATGTTGATTTGCAATTGTTTGAATATGTCCATAAAACGAGTGTAATGCCTTGCATTTTCTTTCTTGGTGGAAACATGAGAGTAAGATAGATTTTGGATAGGAATAGGATTCACTATCTCCTTCCCCTTTTTGACTCTTCTTTTTTATTCTTATATCTTTTCTTTCTCAAGGTTATCTTTTTCAACTAACTTCTCATTTTTATTTTCAACTTCTTCCTTATCATTCTTTTCAACTACTACCTCATCATCTTTTTCTTCCTCCACAATCCCATCCAAACTCACGTCAACATTTTTTCATTTTTTTCTCCTTCCCCCAACTCTCTTCCACTTCTAGTAACAATGGTTTTTCAATGTTCCTTCGGGTTGGTTTGAGTATTTGCCGAAAAAGATGGCCCCGGTTGTTGATCAGCCAATTGTTTTGCAAGTTGCCCAACTTAATTTTTGAGATTATTGATCGATGCTTCATTAGTCTTTTGGTTAACCATGGACATTTGAATGAATTGGTTGAGATTGTCTTCTAGCTTTGAACTCCCACCTTGAGGTTGTGCTGGATGATAAGGATTTTGTCGATATCCTTGTTGATTTTGATAATTTCCTCTTGGTTGATATCCTTGTTGATTTTGATAAGGTTGTTGTTGTCTTTGATAACCTTGTTGTTGATTTTGATTATTCATGTAATTTGCTTCTTCATCAACCGGAGGATAAGGAGGACAATAGCCGGTGGGGTGATATCCTTTACATAGCTCACAAACGGCTATTTGCACATTCTTGCTCGGTAAATCTTGCATCTCTTTAATCTGTTGAGGAAGCTTTGACATTTGTTGAGTTAACAATTCCACCTGTTGAGATAATAATTTATTTTGGGCAAGAATTACATCATTTGTCCCCAATTCTAGCACTCCCAATTTCTTTTGAGATTGACCACGATTATGATTCCCTTGATGGTCGTTTAGTGCCATCTTGTCTATGATAGAAATGGATTCGTTGGCACTTTTAGTCATTAAAGATCCTTCCGCGGTAGCATCCAACAATGTTTTGTGAACCATTTAAGACCATTTCTGAAAATATGCACTTGCGTAAGCTCATCAAAATTGTGCCCTTTGTATTTTCTAAGCATGGATTTGAATCTCTCCCAAGCTTCGTTGAGAGACTCATTTCCACCTTGTGAGAAAACCACAATCGCCGTTTTTGCTTCCATGAAACGATTATGTGGAAAAAATCGTTCCAAGAACTTCTCTTCTAACATGTTCCAGTCCGTCATAACAGCAGTTGATTGGTCAAGGTACCATTCCTTTACCTTCCCAATTAGGGAATGCAGAAATAGTCTCTTGAACAAAGACTCTTGTTCTGCTTCAGGTGCTCCAGTCGCACCCTCAATTTCATAGAATTTGGTCAAATGAGTAAAGGGATCCTTGTGATCCATACTGGTGAATGGATTCTGGTATAGAAGAGCGAGGATGCCCATCTTCATTTCAGAGTGCCGACCATTATGGACATTTCGTGCGAACTGAGATGTATGCCTCAGACTATTAACATGGTGTTGAAGTAGGCACTACTACGAAAAAACCATTTAATAACGCTTGGAAATGACATATAATGTCGTTGTAAGTTCGCTGTTTCTACAACGGTCTGGAAACCGTTATTGAAAGGCAGGACGCGCACCATATATCACAACGGTTATAATAATAAACTGTTGTGATACATACACTTAGGTACTGGGTTAGAAACCCATCAGCAGCGAATTATGTAAAACATAAATTACCTATGATCTCGGTTACAATAGATAACCGTTGTTGTAAGTACCCTGAGTTTATTATATTAAATGTAGATTGCTTGTTTTCCAAACACCTCACTAAAGAAATATACATGGAATCAATTTGATAAAGAAGTCTATAATCTGCAAATTAAATTGTTCTTGAAAACCAACTTAAACAAACCAATGTTTTCTGATTGCATTCGTCTCATCGTGCATATCACGCTGTTTTACATATATATTGTGGTTTATTAATCTGACTCCTTCGATATATCGCTATCTTCGATTATAGTTAAATTTCCATAAGAACAAGACATTGGATAATCTGCCTCATCATCATCACTTATCATCATAATTTTTATAATCGGAAGTTTTACGATTATAAGTGTTGATGGAGAGGCAGATTAACTAATAGTTTGTTGTTAATGAAATTTAACTATAATGGAAGATGGCGACGCATCTATGGAGCCAGATTATTATACCATAATATATATATATATATATATATATATATATATATATATATATATATATATATATATATATATATATATTAAACATCGTGAGATGAACGATGACAGGGATGCAATTCGAAAACATTGATTCATATAAGTTAGTTTTCAAATACAACTTAATTTGCAGATTATAAGTATCTATGTCAAATTAAATGAATGTATTTTAAGTGAGGGTTAGTGAAACAAACAATCTACATAAAATATAATAAACTCAAACAACATTCTATACCAGATCCAGATATTATAAACTCATATAATACGCTTGCTACCACCAGCATCACCACCCTGTATCATGCCCTTAACCTGTAAGGAAACACAACAAACTTAAAAAATGAGCATCCTCAGTTGAAAACAAACCCTAAAACCATAATCCAGTGAATAGTAAAGAGAGGAACAGGAATAACACACCTTTTAATGAAACTAATCGCGGAACAGGAATCAATTATGATGTTCAACTAGTTTGGGAATCAATGAAGAAGAAATATAAGGAGGAAGAAGCTTACACAAAAGCTTCATTCATCTTATATTTCTTTTCATTGTTTCTAAAACTAGATGAAGTTTGCTTACACTGTTGTTTCTTCATTTACTAACATCTTGTTCATGAAGCTATGAAAAAAAGTATATGGTGGATGAAGTTTCCATCATAGCTTCATGCTTCTTATACATTTTTCCATAGCTACACAAACATTATGAAGTTTCCAAAGTATGGTCTTTGTTAAGGTAGTGAAAACGAATCTGAAAAAATGAGAATAATCAACAAAAACAACATGCAACAAATGAGATAATGGGAAATATCTAACAATAGATGGAAGAAGAAGAATACCTTAATGTATGAAGCACAAGATTCACGGCTAATGGTGAAAACGAAGAGAAAAAATGGGTTCTAGGGTTTGACTTTGAAGGCAACGACGCTACTGTCAATAAGTGAAAGTTATTTCGCTTATATATGGGTAAACTATTTCACAACGGTTAACAATACCAACTGTATAGATAGGTATTTATTTATTATAAATATATCACTACGGTTAACCAGAAGAACCGTAGTGATAACCCTTTTATTTATGAATTTTAAAATAAATAAAAAAGAAAATGTGCGCCTAAACGTTAAAGGAATAAAAAATTTTATGGCGCTGAGGTTCGAACCGACGAAAGTTTGAATATATAACAACGGTTGGTTCTGTAATTTTATTAGTTACATTCCTGTCTTCATAATGTGATTCAAACATCAACAATGTAATTCACAATGCATCTGCAGTTTAAACATCACCATTGTAATTCAAACCCTAATTCAACTATAACATTTCATAACAAAGTAAACATTAAACATAAAGGAGACAAGAAAACATAACATCTTGAGATTTCCAGAAAATATCTCTGATTTCAGTTTGTTCTTCAAATTCTTGTTCTTTTTCTTTAAATCCTCATACATAGCCTTCAAATAGCCCACAACTTCCAACTCTGACTTCATAATGCTCTCATATTCATTTCCATCTCTTTCTCCCACGTCTTCATCCCATATGAACAAATTACATGTTTCATCGCTCCTCCAAAATGGACATCTCCAAAAAAGCCTTCCTTTATTTTGTTCCTTCTTGCATTGGTACGAAACCATACGACCATCACAACCACACAAATTTCCAGATCGAGATTTTACAGCGGAAGAAGACATAGAAACACCTTTGAATGATTTTGTCTTCAAATGTGACATTGCAACACCTTAAAGTAGAACACTTTCTTGTTGCTGTTGTCTTCTTCCCGACAATGGTGACGGCGTTGGTGTTAGGGTTGTTTCATCTTGTTTCTTTTTTCAGTGGATAAATTGATATATACTTGGTGTTTAAAATACTTAAAAAGAAGCTTTAATTTGTAACAACGGTTTTAAGAAATAACCGTAGTGATATCCTTATTATTTTTTAGTTAAATATAAATAAAACTTTAAAAGGGCGCATTTACGTCAAAGGAATAAACTATTTGAGGGCGATGAGGTTCGAACCCATGAAAGCTTGATTGTATCACCACGGTGTTCACAACAACCGTTATTATACCCTTGAAATTTCTAATTAAAATAATGCACGCGCATCCAGTACGCACTATAACAACGGTGTATAGGATGCCGTTGTAAACCTGGCGTTGTTGTTTGGGTGTTTTGTAGTAGTGAGGTGGTGGTGGTGCAGCCATGGTTGGCGTTAACTGTGGTGTTGGTGTCGAAGTTAAACTTTCTCCTCTTTCTCGCCTTTCTTTAGCAAGTTGCCTCCTCCGTCTAGTTTTTCTATTTAACTTACGTGCACTTTTCTCAATCTCATGATCGAAAAGAAGTTGATCTGCGGGTAACTTTCCTCGCATAAACAGAGTCTGCACACTTAACCAAACAAATTAACAAGTACAAGAAAAAATTATACAAGCTTAAAACTTAACAACTATTGCAATGCTTGCAATATCAAACAACAATCCCCGACAACGGCGCCATTTTTTTGAAAAGTATTTCGGGGGTGTTTTATCGTATCCACAAGGATTGTATGTATATTGCCTCCGTTCTATAGTCGAAATCGTTTTAAACATAGAGTAACAAAGATTTTGGTTGATTTGTAATGGATAGTTTGCATAAGAATTTAATAGTAACGATAAAGAAATTGGTTTTAAAGATTTGGTAAAAGCATGTCAAGATTAGGGTCCGATAATTCGTTTTATACGGATTTACTCGATAAAGGATGTGAACTTGTTAACAATGAATATAATCACATATCCTCTCAACAAGTTTATCTCCAACACTTGTTGTGGGATTTACCATATTGATTCTTAGATGATCTCTCACTCCAACTATCAATATGATAATATTCAAGATCAATATTTATGAACATCAACTCTCAAAACTATCTCTAGCCTCATGATTGTTGATGGATTGAAACTTAGATCAAGTTTTTGAACATATTTCTCAAGCATGAACCAAAACAAAATATAAACCATACAAACAAAGTTTTTCACCTATATTAATCATCAACAAAGTTCACAAACTAAATATCAAGATCAATACATACAAAATGAAGGATTACCTACCACTAATCTTGACACAAGATGTGTTTAGCTACACATATTCATGGTAGCTTGTTTCACAAGTTTCGGGAGAAGATGAAAAAGCATCCGCGTTGAATAATCGAGATCGGATGCAAATCCAGCTTCTCAATGTGAAATATCTCTCTTAGATGAAGAAAAGTCAGAAAACTAGGTTATGGTATGATAAAATGAGGTTATGATCCCAATAAATTACATAAAGTGCTTTTATAGTTCACTTGAAATCAGCACAGTTCGCACTGCGAACTATTTATTCGCCTAGCGAACTACGAAATTGGCACCTGAGGTGCCTCTGATAAGTTAAACCGCCTCTGAGTTTCTGCATAAGTTCGCAATGTGAACTTTTATTCGCAAAGAGAACTATTCGCCTACAAGTTCGCAAAGCGAACTTAGGCCCCTTTAGCTAATGCCTCATCCAAGGTGTCCTTCGTCAAGTCTTCGCTGGAGCGATGAATCAGTGAACATTCGCTGGGAAGTTCGCAAAGCGAACTTTGGTCCCTTTTCTTACTGCCCAAATTCTGGGACTGTTCGCTGGAGCTTCGCCAGACGTTCGCAAAGCGAACATTCGCTGGCAAGTTCGCAAATCGAACTTACTGATGTTTCTTCCTTTCTTTGGCAACTTGGATCCTTTCTTTGTGTCTTACTTCTTTGATAAATTAGTGCCTTTTTCTGCACAATAACACACATATTACAAGCACCAAAGGTATTTTCACAATGTTTGAAGAATAACAACAATTCAAGAATAAAATCCACAATTCAACATAAAAGAGTTGAAAAATGTCAAGTATTGATAAGAAATATAAGACATGTTTGACATCTAACATATATGCCAATTGTTAGAACAAAGGCACTGTGATGAACACACAGTTAATGCGCAGCAAGATTCTAATTGCAAGATGAAAGTAATAGCGCACACACACACCCCTTAATCTTTTGACATCTTAGAAGACATCTTGGAAGAGAAGAATATAGAATAGAGCTGATTCTCATTACTTATATTTTTCACATTACAAAGTGTTATTTATATGAGTTACACAATAGCTTGCTAAGCAAGTCATCAATACACAAGGTAACTAACTAATAACCAATTTGTAACAAAATACTAACAGGTACACATGACAGTTATGAATTAAAACTCAACATTTTTACCAATAAATTTATCATAAACTAAATTATAAGGCATAAAATATAATTAATTTTACAAATAATTTTTAAACAAATTACAAGTAAATTCGTAAATCCGTGAATTTAACAAATATAATCTTCGGTTTAAACGGTTAAACCTTGAGTCAAATTTTAAATAGAGAAAAAGTGATCCAAAATTAGTGTGGACCTTAGGTTATGTGTCCAATCTTAATTATTAGTCTATAAAAAAAAAAAAAAGTAGAAATAAAGATATAATCTGAGTTTCAAGGTTTTATTTAGGGGTATGTTTTTTTAATCAATTTTTTGAGTTTTGAATTTTATATGTAAAAAATAAAAAGTCAGGTTAAGAAAAAGGAAAAAAGAAAAATTAGGCAAAGTGCCACACCTTAAAAGTTAAAAGTCAGATTAGCACGCATACAAACCGTAATATTCTCAAGTCTTTTTACATTAAATCAAAAGTAGTTTGCTACTTATCAGGTTTTTTGCATGTGGATTACACTGTAATAGAACATGGCACAATTTCAGGAATGAAAATATGGAGAAAAAGAATGAATGACCAAGAAAATTTAAACACTGACCAAGAAAATTTCCACGCTAAAAATGAATGAAATTTTTTTCATGTACGTCATCAGGTTGTTATACTTATTTTTTCATTTGCAGTTCATTTTTTTTTGTTATAAATTTTTTAGAAACTAAAAATTTATTGCGCACAACTGCAGAAACTCTCAAATAAAGTAAGACTATAATGGATAATAAAGTTCTCTTTTAAGAGAATTTAACATTGGTGCATGCTCAAGACTGAGTTCGAACTCAGGAAGAGATCCATTACTATTAGGAGTGAGAATAAACTGATCCGAATCATGCTTTAACAAGCTTGAGTCTGCTCAATTAAAACTTTCAAAACCTAAGTCTAGTCTGTAACCTACATAGATTCAGATCAGATCAAACTTTGTTTTAAATAGAAAAAACTTAGATTTTTTTTCTTTCTAAAAGCCATGATTCAATTAACAAACTGCACAAGGGGTGCAGCAACCCAATACAACAGAACAGAAAAAACCATTAACTGATACAATTGAGACTACATAATGGAGATGTGTACCAGTCATAGAAAGACAAATTACAAACAGAGTTGAAAACACACAGCCACTTCCAACTAAAATACTTAATCGAATTCAACAAATCTTCAATCGACTTAATCTTGCTGTTAAAGATTCTACAGTTTCTCCCGTACCACAAGAACGACACTACCGTACCCCAAATAACTAATCCATTTAAACCACCACTCTCTCTATGCACTGCATCTTCAAAATTCCTCATGAAATCTACACAGTCACCTCCTCTACTGACTGATATACCAGTCCAACTTGCAATTCCTTTCCAGACTTTCGCAGCAAAGTCACACTCCACTAACACATGCAAAAGACTTTCCTCTTTGTTCACACACAACACACAATTCACATCTCCTCCACCAACAACAATCTTCCTCTTAGCTAGCTGGACTTTAGTTGCTAATCTATCTCTCACGACACGCCACAAGAAAATTTGAACTTTAGAAGGCAGACCCACTTTCCACATCTTTCTCAAAGCATCCAAATCACCCTCTCCTAGCCTGTTATCAACTCTGTCCTAGCACAGAGAACGATAACAAGAACCAACAGAATAAGTATTAGAAGAGGATGAGCATTGGAAACTAGCAGGATTCCAAATGAAGATATCAGCTTGATCGCACTTAGGAGAAACTGCTGCCAACAAATCCATTAGATCACTTTTTTCCCTCTCCATGACAGAACCATCAGGGTAATAAAAAAAATTCAAATTCCACAACCAATCCACCCCATTCCAATTTCCTAAATCTACTACTGAAACTTTGATATTGTCTGCAAACTGGAATAAGTTAATGAAAACATCTTTTAAGGGAACCTCAATCAACCATCTATTATGCTAAAAGGGCACATCCATTCCATTCCCCAAACTACACTTTAAGTTCTCAACAAAAATATCCCTATGATTAACACTATCAAAAGAAACATAAGTTATAAGCCTCTTTATTTAAAAGACTAGACCATAAGTTATAAAAAACATTTTAAGTCCATCAACCTGATTTGATCTATTTCTATCCATAATTACGGTCTCATTCAAGTACTCTTGAATTATTTTATTTGTTATATTTATTAGTCATGTTTATGTCATATTCCTTCATTTCCTTTTTAAGTGTCACTTTTAAATTTTTTACGCATCTAAAAAATGCTAATCAATATCGTTATTTTTCATACAATATTTATCATTTTATCTATAATACTCATAATTATTTATTACATTCATTTTACTTTCTTTCTCTGTAATAATTATCTAAGGATAATTTTGATAAAAATGCATTTAATATTATCTTAAACTTTACAAATAACAATTAAAAAACAAAAAAATATTATAAAAATGACACTTATAAAGAAACGGAGGGAGTAGTAATAATCACAATTTAGTGGACCATTATCATCCATCCAAAGAGGTCAACAATCAATTTGACTTTGAAATAACGGTTTCAAACTGTAACTAAATGTGAAAATGAAACTAACTAACAGTATCATCACATAAGAAAAAAACTTGGTTAACAAATCCATAAATTACGATAAAAAGTTAATGGATCCCACACAATTGATAATATTAATCACGCCATCACTCTCGGCTTTTTCTTTCTATAAAAACACCTTTCTTTCACCTTCCAATTTCACCACAATTATCACTTTCAAAACATGACTTCACTTTCATGCTTCTTCATTCTTTTTGCTCTTTCTTTTCTTACTTCAAATTTTGTTTCTTCCTCTGCTGTTCAAGATCCTGAACTAGTTGTACAAGATGTGCAAAGGTAATATTAATAACTATAGCATTTATTAATTTTTTTTCTTAATTATCTTATGTTATGTGTAGCTACATTATTCATTATATGAAATGCAAGCATTATAATCTATAACTTCATTAAGTGCTTTTTTTTTTCAAAAGTGATATTCATTACAAGTAGATGATGAAATTTATATTATTTTTTTGAAGTGACAAAGATGTTTATTTGCATTTAAGCACTTAATCAACTAGCTAAATATTGGTAAGAAAATTGTATTAGGCATTTGAATTAATGATTTGATTTTAATTTTTGTTATTGTAGGAGCATCAATGCCTCTAGGAGAAACTTGGGCTACTTATCATGTGGAACGGGCAACCCAATTGATGATTGTTGGAGATGTGATCCAAATTGGCAAAACAACAGACAAAGACTAGCAGATTGTGCCATAGGATTTGGCAAAGACGCAATCGGTGGAAAAAACGGTAAAATCTACCTCGTCACAGATTCAGGTGACGATGATCCAACAAATCCTAAACCTGGAACCCTAAGACACGCCACAATTCAAGACGAACCCTTATGGATAATTTTCCAAAGAGACATGGTAATCACATTAAAACAAGAACTCTTAGTAAACTCATACAAAACAATCGACGGACGCGGCGCAAATGTTCACATTGCAAATGGTGGATGTGTGACAATACATTATGTTAACAATGTTATCATACATGGTATCAATGTTCATGATTGTAAACCATTAGGGAACACTAACATAAGGGATTCACCAGAACATAGTGGCTTTTGGGGAATTTCTGATGGTGATGGGATTTCTGTGTTTAACTCAAAACATGTTTGGATTGATCATTGTTCATTTGTCAGATATGTCTGGCTAGGACAGGTAACCTTTCTCGGTTTATTTATAGAATTGTATTCGTTGAAAATATGTTCATTTGTAACATTGTTTTATTTGGAAATTTTCAGGATAAGGATTCACATAAGTTCTATAACCATGGGGGCAAGGTTATGGACACGATTGAGATGCTGCCAGAGGCTGAGTGGTTCACGTCTGCACTTGCGGAGTCTGGTCTTGGAGGCCTGTCTAGGATTGGGTATTCCCAGATCCAGTACGGTATCCTGATGGCATTTGTTGAGAGATGGCACCCTGAGACATCCTCATTCCATCTACCGTACGGCGAGATCACGATCACGCTAGACGACATCTCGTGCCTCTTACATCTACCGATCACGGGTACCCTTCTGAGTCACGATAAGATGACGAAGGCGGACGGCATAGAGTTGTTGGTTACAGAGCTTGGGGCTAGCCCAGAGAAGGCACATGCGGAGGTGCACCAGTTGAGGGGCGCACACGTCCGGTTCTCGTTTTTGATGGATAGATTTACTGAGGCGCTTGCAGAGGCAGGACGGGCAGATGGTGATCCAGCTGAGGTGGCGATCCACAGGACGCGTGCCCTAAGGTGCTACTACTTGTTTTTGCTAGGCACACAGGTGTTTGTGGACACCAGCGCCTATTATGTTGATATCGTCTACCTCAGGTACCTTTCGGATCAGACAGAGGTCCATGGGTACAACTGGAGGGCGGCTGCACTGGCATTCACTTAATCCAGGCTCTCTGATGGTTGCCGCTGGGCAGGCAGTTGTACGCTATACGTGGTAACAATCTAATATTCTAAGTGATTTTTTCATTTCTTTTCTTTCTGTATTCATTATAATGTTTGACACCCATGTTATGTTTTCCATTTCAGGCGTGGATTTTACAGCATTTTCCCTATATTACTGGTTGGGGGAGTGCCCAGGGGTACACTGAGGATATGCCACGTGCTGCTGCATTTGTCCTGCTCAGAGGGAACCAGGCGCCGGACCCCTTCAGAGTGTATCTAGATCGGATGGCTGCTGAGGACGTTTTGTATTGCCCCTATGCCGCTCACCGTGTGACGCGCCCGTTCGATGAGGTTTGTTTGTTCTCAGGATGGTTGGCATGCAGTTCGACCGTTACTGCCCGATACCTGCCAGAGCGCGTCTTGCGTCAGTTCGGTTACACGCAGACGATCCCCAGGATGCCTCATGAGTCTGCTCCTCTAGGCTTGACCCGCAGGCAGATAGATGAGCTATATGCTGACTACCAGTCCCACTTGGTACCGGAGGAGGCTCGGGCGACCAGAGCGGAGACAGACTGGAGTGTTGCTACCGGGTACATCGTGTGGTTCTACACCGTCTCACACCCATGCATGGTGCCCACTGCTGAGGGATCGCCACCCAGACCTGCTCATCAGGAGATATTAGAGGAGCGGCAGTCTCAGCTGGACCACACTCAAGATGTCCTACCACGCTGTCGTCAGATAAAGCAGATAGCGCAGCAGGCCATTGCGGACGGTCACCTCCCTGAGGGCTCTGGTGCCAGACTTGCCGTGGACAGGATTATTGCGATTGCTCAGGGGGCACTTCAGTACCGCAGACATCGGTCCAGGATGGCGGGTAGGGGCAGAGGAGCAGGGGAGCCAGGAGAGATCCTTCGCCATACGCAGTAGTTTTTTGTTTGATGTATTATATTTATATTAGATGTATGCACTGTATTTTGACAGAGATTTATTATATATATATATATATATATATATATATATATATATATATATATATATATATCATTTTATTTTATATATGGATGTTGTCAAATGTATATTAAATTGCGACGATTTATTAACATATGCGACCAAGCAAAAAAACCGATTTTAAAAAAAAAATAATGTTCTGCCTTTTTTCAGATCTGCAGACCAGGAATGTTTCCGGATGTGCACTTCCGGAAAGAATCAGCGTTTTTAAAATAATTGGTGCGTCCGAATGTGCACATCCGGAATCAGGGGGCAAAACCGGAAATTCAGATGGTGCCTAAGAAACAAGGGTGGTGTGATAAGAAATTGCCTTTATTTATTCATTTAGGCGCCTTTATTTTTTACTAATTAATACAATATTTTTCACCACGACTTATTTTAATTATTGTGGTGATAGGTTAAGAAGTGACATAATTCAAATTTAAATACTAATAATTTTTCATTTTTCTATTACAAAAAAGGTGTGATCCTTTAATTTTAATATTTAAATATTAAAATTAAGAATTAAATATGTTTGTAGTTCTCTTAAATAATTTAAATTTTATTTTTAATCCTTTACAATATTTTTTTCGATGAATGGTCCTCCTAAAAATTTGCATCCACATTTTTTGTCTCTAATACTAAAGTGGTCGCTAATTCAATCACCAAGTAATTAATTGTCGCTAAAACTGTCGGTAGTTCTGTCACTAAGTTGTAAAATTGTCGCTAAGTTGCAGCAGAGACTAAAAGTGTGGATGAAAAATTTTAGGAGGACCATTCTTTGAAGGAAATAATTTGAGGGACTAAAAATAAAATTTGAGATATTTAGGAGGACCACAAACATATTTAACCTTAAAATTAAAATGTTTTTCACCACGTGTTACCTTAGATTTTTCGACACAAGCTTTGAATGTGAAGTTGTGACAAATTTTGGAAGATTGTTTGATGATTTTGGTTTACCTAGTGAAGCTTACAGGAATATACCTGAGCGCGTCGCAGGCTCGATGTACAACAGAGTCGCCACCAAACTTTATTTATTTCAACAGGAAAGGGAAAATATCGATAAAACCCAGGGAAAAGAGAAACGGGTAAGGGAGTCGGTTATGCGAGGGGAAGGTATTAACACCCCACGCATCCGTCGTACTCGACAGAAACCATTCTGAGTGCTTCTAGGCTTGGATGGGTGATCTATCTAAAGGCTGCTCCCAGAAGAGGGAAGGAAAAG
Source organism: Lathyrus tuberosus (assembly GCA_022829125.1). Lineage (NCBI taxonomy): Eukaryota > Viridiplantae > Streptophyta > Magnoliopsida > Fabales > Fabaceae > Lathyrus > Lathyrus tuberosus. The sequence goes on from JALAZF010000702.1 coordinate 933,533, forward strand.
GGAAAAGAAAGTGCTCGCAGAAGATTGGGACCCTCGTTCCTACGTATCCTCATAGTGCAATGAGGAATTTAGAGCTCCGTAGTTCATAGAACCAGGGAAAATAAAGGAGAAGGTGGCTCACCAAAATTTTGCAATCTTGTGCCTACGTATCCTCATAGTGCAATGAGGAATTAAGATCCTGCATAGTTTGGAGAACTAAGGAAGAGAAAAGAGAAAAGTGGTGTCGAAACCAAGAGCGAAAAACAAAGAAATGGTGTCAAAACCAAGGGAGAGAAGGAAGGGAATGATGTCAACCAAGAGAAGGAATAAGAGGTAATGACAAGGAGTATGAGCAAAAGTGTTTTAACCGAGACTCGGTGGTTGACCCAACGAAGGGAAAACGACGACTGCGCCGGGGAAACAGCAACTTGGTCTTTTAATTGACAGGCAGTGGTTAACCAAGGAAAATGAGTGACTCCGCTAGGGAGAGGAAAAAAGGAAATTGGTCTTTTAACTGACAGACAGTGATTAACTAAGAAATATAATGAGTGTTTTAACCAAAAAGAGGTATTTGACCCATTGGGGATTCGGTGTTTTAATTGTCAGGCAGTGGTAAAACGAAAGAAAGAAACCTGAACCAAGAGAAGGTTGCGACTTCGGTAGGGAAGAAGAAAATTGGTCTTTTAACCGAAGGACGATGACTAACCAAAGAAATGAGTGTTTTAACTAAAAGGTGATTAACCCAACACGAAAGAGGAAAATTGGTCTTTAACTGACAGGTAGTGATTAACCAAAGAAATGGGTGTTGAACCAATAAAAGGTGTTAACCCTAAAAGGACTCGGTATGTTAACTGATAGAAAGTGGTTAACCGAAGGAAAAAGGGGGTTGGTCTTTTAACTGAAAGGAAATGGTTAACCAACGAAAAGGGTGTTGATCCAAGAGAAGGTTGCTAACCCAAAAGGGAAATAGGAAGATTCGGGGCAGGAATGAGTGACCAAGGATCGACTCAAGAGACACTATGGTCTGGGGATAAAGGTGACTACTCCAAGTACAGGATCATTCGTCCCATACCAAAAATAGCCAGAACGAGGGTAGGAATTCTCCATTCTCATTCCTTCTCTAGCATCTAAAGCATAGTGCGGGAATTGATATTGACAGAGTAACAACGCAATTTGTATAGCGCTCCAGCTTGTTGTCTAGTCGTCCAGCTCGAAACATGGTCAAGAAAGACGGAGCTCTAAAGAGATCCTAAAGAGAGGCGGGGGCAATTAATTAATTAATCAAAACAAGGGTTTAGATCAATCAATCAAAGGGAGAAAAATGCGAATAATCTTTCAAGTAAGTTGGAAGATTATCAAAGCAAGTGGGGGAAATAATGTTGAACAAGATTAAATTTGCTCATAGAAGAACAAATCTAATGCATCAAGTTGAATTGCAAAGCATTAAAAATGACAAGCTAGCATGCATCTCTAAGCATTTTCATGTTAACACATAAGCAAAAATGTGCAAAAGTGCTTCAAACATGTGGTAAAATTGCAAAATAATCAAGGAAAATCATGCAATTAATCAACAAAAATTATTGCAAGTAGGTACTGACCTAAAACAATGGTATTGGCATCAATATAGGCAAACATGAGAAAGTATACAAGAAAAGAATGCAAAACAGTCCCAAAACAGCAAGAATTTGGCATAAATTATCAGGTCTAACCGATTACCATAAATGGTGTAACCGGTTACACCATGCTCAAAGTAAGTTCCTAGGGCGCAGGCAAGGGTGTAACCGATTACACTAAAAGCAGTAACTGGTTACACCTACAAAAACAGCAAAACCAGATTTTCAAAAAGCACTTTTCGGAATCACTTATCGCATGTAACCACAGTTTAACATAGCATGGACGTAGATGCAAAATTCATGTTAATTCAGAGCAATCAAGAACTAATAGAATCAAGCATGTAAATCAATTATTCATGTAGTAAAGCATCAATTAAGCACTACATTACGAAAAACCCGAAATCAATCAAAAGCGGTAAATTAAGTGAAATTCACCAACCTACAAGGTTGAGATTTGCCTTGGTAATTGTTGTGATCAAAATGTGATGAAGAGAAGCTTAGAAAACCAGAAAATCTAGAGATTTCTAACAATTTGTTGCGAGAAAATCGAAAATAATGCAATAATTGCTTCGGATCCAAACTTGCTCCAAAACTCCTTCAATAATCAGCTTCTAAGGCTTGAAATGAAAGGAATGTTGTTGTTGCTGCAGAATTCAGTGATGAAATGTAGATGAATGAAGGCTTAGCTCAAAGAATAGCAAGCTTCAATGCAAAGCTTGCTAATCTTTAATGGAGAGTGAGCTTTTGTGAGGTTTAGGGAAGAAGAAGGTGATTGAGAGAGAATGCTGCAGAAAATTCAGAGAATGGAATGAAAATGCAGAGCAAATGGGAGAATGAAGAGTAAAAAATTCAGGATCCTTGCATCAATGTGTTGGGTTTGCTTATATACACCATAGGTTTGGAGTGAACGGAGGTTTGTAACTTGGTATGGAGGTAGTTAAATGAGGTTTGGCACTTGATTTGGAGTTAGTTAGATCCAACTCATTGAGTTGGGGTCTAAATCAAGTGGTACAAAATGAGTGAAAATGAGGGTGCATGATGAACCTTATTGATGATGAGGTAGTGGAGAAAATGTAGCTGATATTTTCATATATCTAGAACCTTCCACAAGATGCTAGAATGATGTAAGCCAAGGAACGGGATAAAAGTTGCTGCAGTGCTAAAAAGCTACTGATATAGGAAAAATTCAGCAGGTGTAACCAGTTACAGGAATCTTGGTTACCAGTTACCAGTGCCAAAATGTGTCTCCCTTGGGCTGGCAAAGAGGATGTAACCGGTTAACCTGATTTGGGTAATCGGTTACCACAGTCAAAATTCCTCTTTCTGGCTTAGAATGAAGTGTTTTGGCCATGGTTCTGTGCTTCGACCATAGGCTTGGATAAATAGGCATAAAAATCCTTTGGTCTTGCCTGTATTGATGCTTTGACGACTTTTTTGAGATACAATTAATCACAGCCTCGAGACTATATAGGGGGTTGTACATACCTGCAATAAATCCACAAATAAAATGCCGATGCATATGCTAGGAATGCAAGTGCACATGCTTATGCAAAAAGGCAAAAGGGAGGTCAAATTTTGGGTTACAACACCTAGGGCAAAGAGGTTAACCACGACCATAAAATCAGATATGCATTTTGATGAAATTTGTCATGTCGAAGGGTGATGGTGACCTTGGTTGATTTTTCAAGCAATTTAGTTTTAAAGACCAGGGATATGTGAGTTTTAGAATTAGTGAAATTTAAAGTTTCCAATGAAATATCACTAACTGCACGAGGTTGAATGAGGAACAAGTGGATTGGATCAGACGGTTATTCCAGAACGCGTGTAGTTTGCAGGGACGAAGGTTGCATGGTGTTGGGAACGTGATACAGTTTGCTACGTCGGCTGTTGTAGACGATTACATTAGAACTAGTATATAAACAATGTTTGTTTGTAGTTTTAGAGGTACATAATATCACAGAAAATCTACAAACTCGAAGTACCCAATTGTTTAGTGAGAAAATAGTGATATGAAAATGTATGTATTTGTGTTCCACTTTATGAATCAATTTTTTTTACTTCTAAGTCATTTACTGCATTAAAAGTTATTTTCAAGTTCTTTTACTTTCGATTTTAACGTCAAATGTGTTTCAAGCTCATAATTTTTGCACAATATGTACTGGAAGCTTTTTGAGTTTAATCCCTTAAGTGAAATCAAACTTGTCTTGGTTTACCAAATTCCACCGTAAACAAATTGGCAAGCCCAGTGGGACCCTTTGTGCAAAAATTTACATTTTTCTTTAAAATTTTTGCATATGTTCTTCATTTATGAAACTTCTCAAGTTTTTAAGTATGTTTATGATTGAGGAGTGGTAGTGTTGGCTCCTAATTTCGACGCCTGACATTGGGATAAAAATCTCTCCCAAGAGAAAGAATAGGTGAAGTTTCTGTGAAGCTTCGACAGAAGTGTGGCTATGAGGAAAGCTGGTCGAAAGTTAGTTTTTTTTTTCAGAAGAAAGAAGGTTTCAAGGACTTAGAAATATTTCTAAGAGTTTTAGAGAATTTTCTACCAAAGTTCAAGAAAGGGTCGTTCGACGCGAAGGTTTTGAATTCAAAAACAAGAGGGAACGGTTATTCCTATCCAATTCTGAAGTGGGACATATGGCGTTCATTTAAAGGTCCAAGGCATGCACGACGCCAAGTGTTTCGTCCTGCTTGATGACCCGTTAGTGGGTAGTTATTTTCTACCATTATAAATAGCAAGTTTTTAGAATAATTTAGGTGTGGTTCTATTTGTATACAAAATTCAGTGTGCTCAAAGTACCAGTGTAGAGAAATGAGCGTGTGAAAAATGTATGTTGGAGTAACACCATTGGTTATGATTCAATGCAATTTACCAAGTTCTTTTTATTAAAAGTCTCTTTTAATTTCACGCAAGTTAAATTCCTGCATTTACCAGTCTCTTCGATTAAAACCTTTCTCTAAGTCTTTTACTTTTCAGTTACTTTAAGTTTCTTGAAAAAAATCCTTTTTCACTTCTTTACTTAGTCGAATCATAGAAGTTTTACGTAAGAAATCAATTTAGCATATGTCTTAGGATTTGTGTGGTCGATCCTGCAAGTTACTCAGTTTTACATAAAATTGATAGACCAACGGTTGTTTACCATTTTTACCAGTAAACAAATTGGCACACCCGGTGGGACAGTGCTAAATAACATTTTTGCAAAACTTAGAATTCTGTGATTTGAATATCCTTTTTGTGTCAAGTGCTTCGTTGTATGTTATTAAGGAGTGGAAAAGTAGCCACCACAAACGAGGAGAGACCAAAAAGAAAATATATGAGGAAAATGGCAAGCACAAACCAGCCAAATAGTTCAAATCCTCAAACTACATTCGGTGTCAATGTAGAACCAACCCCCGTGTCTTCGACCGGAGGACCCACCATTCTTGCGTCTGCATCTGAAACTATGCCTTCTAAGGCTAGTTCGACGCCAACACATTCCATTCCCTATACTGAGCCAGTCTTGACATATGTGGAGCCAAGGGGACCCCCAGTAACTCCTCCTCCGATCGGGACGTCTACTTATCGACAAGTCCCACCACCAGGTTTTTCAATGCCCTTAAATGGTCGAGAGCAGCCTTATGGAATGCCAACTTCCATGATGATGAATTTACAAAATGCACCCCCAGTATAATCTGAACCCGTAATGACATCACCTTTACAAGGGTCAGGGTCTGGAGTAAATATGGATTGAAACCAATCCTTATGACTAGGATATTCAACCCAAGTGTCAGACTTGACGAATACCACTGCAGCCTATTTAAGGCAGCAAATGGATGAAAGTAACCACCAAATAGTCCAAATGATGTCTCAAACCATGGGGGAAATCTTTCAGCCTCTAATCCAAAATACTACCCAGACCAATCAGCAAATGGCTGTCGCAGATGACGCGCCTTGCAGATTTCTTTGGTGTTCCTAACCCTCCTCGACACCCTCAAAGAGAGTATATTGCAGCAAACCAAGGGGTGGTATTTCAAGAGGACCCCACTATTAACCAAAATCAACAAAATCCAGGGAATATTCCTCAGGTAAACGTACCAAATCAGGTAGCAGTCGAACCCCCTAGAATTCAACAGCCAGTGCCTGTGGGAGATCAACCAAGGGTGGTTTTGGTGAATAGAAATCAGGATGCTGATGATGTCGTACAACAAGTTCGACGTAACGACATGGTGGCAGATAACAATCTGGCAGCTATGATCGAAAGGATAATGATCCAAAATGGGATAAATGTGGGCCTGCGAAGGCCAAATTACACATCCCCATTGTCAGAATACATTCTCTAGTCGGAGTTACCCCCTAGAACAAAAGTCCCTAAGTTTACTAAGTTCTCTGGGGATACCACTGAATCCACCGTCGAACACGTGGCTCGATACATGGTGGAGGCCGGGGAAATCGCAAATAATGAGAACCTTAGGATAAAATACTTTCCAAGTTCTCTGAAGAAGAATGTCTTCACGTGGTTCACAACTTTGCCACTTAATTCGATCCACAACTGGACCCAATTAGAATGGTTGTTTCACAAACAATTCTATATGGGACAAACTAAGATTAGTTTGAAAGAGTTGGCTAGTATTAAACGTAAATTCACAGAGCCAATTGATGACTATCTAAATAGGTTCCGATTGCTCAAAGCTAGATGCTTTACATAAGTACTAGAGCACGAGTTAGTCGAAATGGCCGTTGGAGGCCTAGATTATTCTATTAGAAAGAAGTTGGATACGCAATATCTTAGAGATATGGTCCAACTAGCTGATAGGGTTCGACAGTTAGAATGCCTGAAGGAGGAAAAGGCCAGGGCAAATAAGAACAAGAGGGTGTCTTACCTCGAAGTTAATAACGACGACGAAAAATATCATGATGAGCCAGTTAGTTTTGACAAATGTGAGATCGATCTTGCTGAGTTGAAACAAGGTCCACCTTTCTCTTGTAGGTTGCTGGCACCTTCGAATGGGAAAAATCCTGTCGAAACTGAGAAAAATGATAAATTCCCCAAGAAAACTTATACTTTCGATGTTACTAAATGTGACGAAATTTTCGATTTGTTAGTTAAGGGCGGTCAGATGATATGGCCACCTGGTGCTAAATTGCCTCCTTTAGAACAAAGGAAAAAAAGAGGGTTTTGTAAATATCATAATTTCTTGGGCCATAAGACTTCTCAATATTTTCTTTTCAGGGATCTTGTTCAGAACGCAATTCAGGAAGGAAGGCTGAAGTTTGGAGAGAAGTCCAAAAGTCAAATGAAGATCGATTCAGACCCCCTGCCAGTAGTTGATGCTCATTATACTGAGCCAACGGAGGTCCATATGCTTGAGGTTGCTGAAGGCCTCAACAATAATGTCAGTGTGATTGTGATCGCTGATGATTTTAACAATGAAACAGTCATGGCCAGGGTTACTGAAAATCTTGACCAGAAATTCCTAAGGAGCTTGGCTATTGGTACTGTCAAAGGATTCACCAACAACACTACTGATGGTGTGGAGATTATTGAAGGCGCTGATAAGGGAGTTGCTGCGGATTCCCAGAAGATGCTGGTAACCAAGGAAATCGCTGATGGTTTCATCCAGATGGATAAGGCTACTGAGAGCCTACAGATGAAATTACGCAAGCTTGACATCACGGAGGATGTCGAAATGGAAGTTAATATGGTGGAAATTTATGAAGAGACACCAATGGAAGTCGGCGAGGAACGCCGACAAGAAGAATACAATAAGCTGGCCTTCCCAAAAGAGGAAGAAAATTTGGTTGACTTTATACACAGATGACAACGAAAAGGATCTGAAGTAATGTTGTGCCCTAGGTGCAGCGCTGTGTTCGACAAAAAAGCGGCTCAAAATCTTGAAGGGGTACGAAAGGCTAAGCAAAAGTGGGAGAAGGCCAATTATGGCCCCAGAAGTTTTGACCCAAGAAGGTCTGAGTCGAAGGATAGAGCACCAGAAGCAAGGCCTGCTACCTTTAAACCATTTGCTGAACTTTCTAACGGCAAATGGGTAAGACCAAATGAGAACAGGCAGAAAGGTCAGCAGAAGTGGAAAAACTTCGATGTTAACAGGGGCTCTTCGATCGCCTATCGTAAGGAGTTTCAATCCTCCAAAAAAACTGCCCACATTTCTGAGAACTACAAAGGGAAAAATACTATGTCAAGGTCACAGTGGAGGAGGGAGCAGCGAAGGAGGAAAGCCCAGAGGGAGGCCAACTTCCATGATGATGAATTTACAAAATGCACCCCCAGTATATTCTGAACCCGTAATGATATCACCTTTACAAGGGTCAGGGTCTGGAGTAAATATGGGTCGAAACCAATCCTTAGGAGTAGGATATTCAACCCAAGTGCCAGGCTTGACGAATACCACCGTAGCCTATTTAAGGCATCAAATGGATGAAAGTGACCACCAAATGGTCCAAATGGTCCAAATGATGTCTCAAACCATGGGTGGAATCTTTCAGCCTTTAATCCAAAATACTACCCAGACCAATCAGCAAATGGCTGCGCAGATGACGCGCCTTGCAGATTTCTTTGGTGTTCCTAACCCTCCTCGACACCATCAAAGAGAGTATATTGCAACAAACCAATGGGTGGTATTCGAAGAGGACCCCACTATTAACCAAAATTAACAAAATCCAGGGAATATTCCTCAGGTAAATGTACCAAATCAGGTGGCAGTCGAACCCCTTAGGATTCAACAGCCAGTGCCTGTTGGAGATCAACCAAGGGTGGTTTTGGTGAATAGAAATCAGGATGCTAATGATGTCGTACAATAAGTTCGACGTAACGACATGGCAGCATATAACAATCTGGCAGCTATGACCGAAAGGATAATGGTCTAAAATGGGGTAAATGTGGGTCTGCGAAGGCCAAATTACACATCCCTATTGTTAGAATACATTCTCCAGTCGGAGTTACCCCCTAGAACAAAAGTCCCTAAGTTTACTAAGTTCTCTGGGGATCCTACTGAATCCACCATCGAACACGTGGCTCGATACATGGTAGGGGTCGGGGAAATAAAAAATAATGAAAACCTTAGGATAAAATACTTTCCAAGTTCTCTGACGAAGAATGCCTTCACGTGGTTCACAACATTGCCACCTAATTCGATCCACAACTGGACCCAATTAGAACGGTTGTTTCACGAACAGTTCTATATGGGACAAACTAAGATTAGTTTGAAAGAGTTGGCTAGTATTAAACGTAAATTCACAGAGCCAATTGATGACTACCTAAATAGGTTCTGACTGCTCAAAGCTAGATGCTTTACTCAAGTACCAGAGCACGAGTTAGTCGAAATGGCCGCTGGAGGCATAGATTATTCTATTAGAAAGAAGTTGTATACGCAGTATCTTAGAGATATAGGCCAACTAGCTGATAGGGTTCGACAGTTAGAACGCCTGGAGGAGGAAAAGGCCAGGGCAAATAAGAACAAGAGGGTGTCTTACGTCGAAGTTAATAACGACGACGAAAAATATCATGATGAGCCAGTTAGTTTTGACAAATGTGAGATCGATCTTGCTGAGTTGAAACAAGGTCCACCTTTCTCTTGTAGGTTGCTGGCACCTTCGAATGGGAAAAATCCTGTCGAAACTGAGAAAAATGACAAATTCCCCAAGAAAACTTATACTTTCGACGTTACTAAATGTGACGAAATTTTCAATTTGTTAGTTAAGGACGGTCAGATGATATGGCCACCTGGTGCTAAATTGCCTCCTTTTGAACAAAGGAAAAAAAAAAGGGTTTTGTAAATATCATAATTTCTTGGGCCATAAGACTTCTCAATATTTTCTTTTCAGGGATCTTGTTCAGAACGCAATTCAGGAAGGAAGGCTGAAGTTTGGAGAGAAGTCCAAAAGTCAAATGAAGATCGATTCAGACCCCCTGCCAGTAGCTGATGCTCATTATACTGAGCCAATGGAGGTCCATATGCTTGAGGTTGCTGAAGGCCTCAACAATAATGTCAGTGTGATTGAGATCGCTGATGATTTTAACATGAAACAGTCATGGCCAGGGTTACTGAAAATCTTGACCAGAAATTCCTAAGGAGCTTGGCTATTGGTACTGTCAAAGGATTCACCAACAACACTACTGATGGTGTGAAGATTATTGAAGGCGCTGATAAGGGAGTTGCTGCGGATTCCCAGAAGATGCTGGTAACTAAGGAAATCGCTGATGGTTTCATCCAGATGGATAAGGCTACTGAGAGCCTACAGATGAAATTACGCAAGCTTGACATCACGGAGGATGTCGAAATGGAATTTATTATGGTGGAAATTTATGAAGAGGCACCAATGGAAGTCGGCGAGGAACGCTGACAAGAAGAATACAATAAGCTGGCTTTCCCAACAGAGGAAGAAAATTTGGTTGACTTTATACATAGGTGTCAACGAAAGGGGTCTGAAGTAATGTTGTGCCCTAGGTGCAGCGCTGTGTTCGATAAAAAAGCGGGGCAAAATCTTGAAGGTGTACGAAAGGCTAAGCAAAAGTGGGAGAAAGCCAATTATGGCCCCAGAAGTTTCGACCCAAGAAGGTCTGAGTCGAAGGATAGAGCACCAGAAGCAAGGCCTGCTACCTTTAAACCATTTGCTGAACTTTCTAACAGCAAATGGGTAAAACCAAATGAGAATAGGCAGAAAGGTCAGCAGAAGTGGAAAAACTTCGATGTCAACAGGGGCTCTTCGATCGCCTATCGCAAGGAGTTTCAATCCTCCAAAAAAAATGCCCACATTTCTGAGAACTACAAAGGGAAAAATCCTATGTCAAGGTCACAGTGGAGGAGGGAGCAGCGAAGGAGGAAAGCCCAGAGGGAGGCCAACTTCCATGATGATGAATTTACAAAATGCACCCCCAGTATATTCTGAACCCGTAATGATATCACCTTTACAAGGGTCAGGGTCTGGAGTAAATATGGGTCGAAACCAATCCTTAGGAGTAGGATATTCAACCCAAGTGCCAGGCTTGACGAATACCACCGCAGCCTATTTAAGGCAGCAAATGGATGAAAGTGACCACCAAATGGTCCAAATGATGTCTCAAACCATGAGGGGAATCTTTCAGCCTCTAATCCAAAATACTACCCAGAGCAATCAGCAAATGGCTGCGCAGATGACGCGCCTTGCAGATTTCTTTGGTGTTCCTAACCCTCCTCGACACCCTCAAAGAGAGTATATTGCAGTAAACCAATGGGTGGTATTCGAAGAGGGCCCCACTATTAACCAAAATCAACAAAATCCAGGGAATATTCCTTAGGTAAATGTACCAAATCAGGTGGCAGTCGAACCCCCTAGGATTCAACAGCCAGTGCCTGTGGGAGATCAACCAAGGGTGGTTTTGGTGAATAGAAATCAGGATGCTGATGATGTCGTACAACAAGTTTGACGTAACGACATGGCGGCAGATAACAATCTGGCAGCTATGACCGAAAAATTGCACTCACAGAAACAAAGTGCACATTACATGCATTTTATATTTATTTAACAATACTTTTGTTTACATTTGAACAATATTCCATTTGATAACATTACATTGATCAAATTAGAAATATGTCAACTTATGCAAAATAAAAAATAAAAAATAAAAAATAAAAAAACCAAAAAAATATAAAAACAATTATGAGTAAATTAATCTTATTCAAATCACTTGAAACATTCTTCTTCAATTTCTCTATTATCTCTTAACTAAAATCTTTCTCAAACTCTTTTTTAAATTATTTGCCAAATTTTGTTCCAAATTGCTTCAAATTTCCTTTCAAAGTTGCTCTTGATTGTATTGATGTTTCTTTATTTTATATTTTATTTTTCATAATACAATTCATCACCCAATGAAATACACCCTCCGGTCACTATTATAAGCAACAAAAACCTTTTTAAATTCATTGAATAAATAATGTATCTGGACATTATTATATATCATATACATCAAATATTCAATGAACCTAAAAAGTTTTTTGTTGCTTATAATAGTGACCAGAGGGTGTATTTGATAATCATCGTCTTTTTGCACACAAAAAAACAAAAAAAAAACAAAATCAGTTGAAAAAATAAATTTGAATCAAGAAAACAAAAGTAAATAGAAGAAAGAACACAAACAACAATGTATCACACAAACCCCCCAAAATTTGAACTTCTAATTTTTTTCCTTGAATTTCAATACATGAATCTTCACCAATAACCCATATCCACATTGCGAACATATTGTTCACGGCTTTAAGCCAACATAACAATGTTAACAAAAGGAAAAAGAACACATGAAAATGAATACATTTGATCATACATATTTACCACTAGTCTTATCTCTGTCTAGAGTTCCAAAGAAAAAGCATTTCTTATTGTATCCTATATACTTCTAACGCACCATGTGAATTTCCACATATCCCCCTGATTTCGGAGATACATCTCCGGACGCACCTCATTGTTCAATAAATGTATACATATTCCGTTGATACATCTCCAGAACCATTTTACACATTCAGAACATGTCGCCCATAATCCATTTACATTTGAATTATTCTGGAGATGCATCTACGGGAATATTCTGGAGCTACATCTCAGAAGCGTATCAGAACAGGTTTTTTTTGCTATAAATTGTCTATTTGTTTTCAGATGAAGTATGAAACAAGATCTCGAATAAAAAGCAGACGAACAAAATAATAAGAGGCTAATACTACGTGTATCGAAAATAATATAGCAATATAATAGGAAAATGTCGTACAATACAGGATCTAAAATATAGTAACAATGTCAGAAATAAAGTACAAACTATAGTAATACATCAAAATAATAACAAGCTACTACTGGGTGTGCTTAACAACCTATCCTCTACTTCCTTTGCCTCCTCTGTTTGCTCTGCCTCCTTGGCCAACAATCCGCCCATCCATCGGCGATGTCTCAGGCACAACAGTGCCCCATGTACATCTGCCACCATGGCATAAAGGACTCGCCTGACAGTAGACCCTTCAAGGAAGATACCCCCGTCGATGTCTGATAAGTGCAAAATGTACCTATTTTTGTATATAAGTTTTGTTGCACTTATTATTACTTTGTGTTAAAATTGGTTGAATAAACCCCGCTTTGTTCGTAAATACGTTTACTTTACGTTTTCGGTGTATAGTGCGGTACCGTGTAAATATTATTGAGTTTAATTGATTTTCATTTATTTTTACAGGTGTTCCAGCAATGGAATTTTTCCATATTCATAAAGAGCATTGAATAAGCTTTCCAGCGCTTCAAATCGTGCGTCAATCGGAGTTACGGTTCAAGAGTTATGATCAAAACAAGTTCTGCCACACTGTCATGTTCGCACTGCGAACCCCCGTGGCGAGCACTCGCTGGCGCACTCGCACTGCGAACCCGGGGGCGAATGAATAGTGCCCAGAAGTGTGAAAAACACTGTTTTTGACGTTGCAAAGGCGGTTTATGTTCGCAGTGCGAACCTGGGCAGTAACTTTTGCCTATTTTAGTCATTTTTCATCATTTTTTAGGTTATGGTTTTGGGGGTTTTTGCTCCAACTCCATCAAACTTCATTTCTTCATAGGATTAGCTTAGAAAATAATTGTGGAGCATGCATATGGATGATCCGGAGTGGATTGATCATCGACCGGCTCTGACAATCCGCGAGATGTTTGGTTCATTTCTCTTCTTCTTTGTGTTTTTCTTTATGGTTGGGTTGTGTATATGTATTTGCTGTGATCTCATGTATATTTTTCGCCCATGGCGTTGTATAAAACTTGCTTTACAAATCTTTATTGGTAATTGTCTCTGATTTTTGCTTTATGCGCGGGGTTTGGGTTGCGTTAGAGATAACTGTCGCAAACTTCGATTAGGGATGATTGTCTGTTAGTTTCTGGATTCTAGAGATAGATTTAGAGCTAACAATCTTCAATAGGCGTCGAAGCTTACTGCCTTCCGTGTTTCGAGGCTTCGCTCGCGAGAGTGACGAAGAGAGTGACACGGTTGTTATCTCAACTGTGCGTTAGACATAACCTTTGTTGTGAGCGATGTTGGGTGATATTGAGGAGTATTGTAGGTGGAGTATAACTGGTCGGTAAGTTTAAGTTTGTGAGGAGTGATTTATATGCATTGCCAGACGAGTTTTTCTCTCTGAAGAATGAATTTGTTTTATGTTTTAATGTTTACTTTTTTTGTTTTCTTGTTTGAAACCATTCAAAACCAAACTCATAAACGCGAGAGACTGTCGAACGACATTCTTTCCCTCGAACCGATCTCTGTGGACACGACATAAATCCCGGAGGGAATTCTTCCGAAAATAAATATTTTTGCTTGCTTGCCCTATTCTGCATTCAACAAAATGGCGCTGTTGCCGGGGATCGGTTTTGATATTGAATCGCATTGCGATAGTTTCTTTGTTTTTGAGTTTTGTAGATATCGTATATTTTGTATATATTCACTTGTTTATTATGATACTTGTACATTTTTGACGTTTGTTCAAGTGTTTGGTTAGGACGCTTGCTTTTGGTTGCGCGGTGAGACATCACCATGGCATGAAGAGAGGAAGTTTCTAGCTAAGCACCGTAAAGGCGTCGAGCTTACGACGTAAAACAAGCATGTTTTATAGTTTTTCTTTTTGAATGTTTTTGGTTATTGTTTGCTCACAGATTTTGATTGACTTATTTGAGGATACTTTGTGATTTTCCAAGTTGGTTCGTTTCAACTTGCGGATGTGTGGTAATGATTTTATTAAGTTTTGTACACGTCTGAGGTATGTATTTATCGCTTTCTATACTTTAGCATATTCATGATACTTAGGCATTTTACAAACTTCCATGCCATCCATTCTTTTGTATACTTGTTCTATTGTGAATCACTTTAGTTCCCAACCTTTTTGTGAAGTGGCTTTCCATTGTTCATATATGCACGGAGTACCAACATTCTTGTTTTAACTGGATTTTATTATGTTGAATCTTTTATTTGCGTTGATTATATGAATGCATGAAAAGAATCAAGGCAATTGTTTCATTTTGAGCACAACTACCTTAGCCAAATAGTCAATTCACCTTGTGAGTGTGTGAGAATTCGTAACCCCTTTGAGCTTTTTGATCCATGTTTTTATTTGAACTTAATGCTTGTCTATGAGTATTTAGTTCACTTATTTTTGAATGGATTTTGTTTTTTCTTGGACCTCAACTATGTGTTGTTGTATGGATTTTTTCCTTGCCTTAGAAAGTAGGGAGTATTCACATGATGGTGCGGTTGAATTCAAGTTGGGGAGAGAATGATTGTGTACTCATTGGTTGGATTCTATGCGGATTGAAAAAGAAAAGAAAAAAGAGAAAAATTTGTGAAAGAGAAAAAGAAAGAAAAATAGAAGAAAAAGAAAAATCCTTGAAAAAAGAAACAAAAAGAGTTTCAATAATTGTGCTAAATAAGTATTGTGTGTTGTGTAGCACTTGGGATTTCGGAAGAAGTTGATTGGAATTTGGTGTGTGAATCTTTGTGAGTTTTCACTCCCTTAGGTTTAGGCAAGTTTTTGTTTCAATTACCTTTAGAAATTGCCCCTTGTTTGTTTACCCGACCACGCTATAACCTTGAAAGTCCTTGTGATTCTTGCCTTTGTATTTTCAATGTGAATTTGTGGATGTATGCATAATTTAGTCTTTTGTTTGCATGAGTGTTGTGTGAGTGTAAAGAACCTTATTTTGTGTTTTTCATCTACCGATGATTGTTTTTACTAGGTGTGATTTACATTGGAACTTGTGTTGTTTTAGAATTTTTGGCATGATTTTTGTATTTTGCATTTGTTTCGTGACTATGTTATCGTTGCAGTTTAGTGGTAAGTATTTACTTTTTGTGTGTAAAGTTTTCATTTGAACCATTCATTCGTTTCCGTTTTTCAAAACCTGTTGATTCGTCATTCTTTGGATATTGCTTGTGCATTTTCAAGTTTGTTTGATTCTTGTTTGTGGACAAACAATTATGTAAGTTGGGGAGAGTTTGATAAGTGCAAAATGTACCTATTTTTGTATATAAGTTTTGTTGCACTTATCATTACTTTGTGTTAAAATTGGTTGAATAAACCCCGCTTTGTTCGTAAATACGTTTACTTTACGTTTTCGGTGTATAGTGCGGTACCGTGTAAATATCATTGAGTTTAATTGATTTTCATTTATTTTTACAGGTGTTCCAGCAATGGGATTTTTCCATATTCATAAAGAGCATTGAATAAGCTTTCCAGCGCTTCAAACCGTGCGTCAATCGGAGTTACGGTTCAAGAGTTATGATCAAAACAAGTTCTGCCATACTGTCATGTTCGCACTACGAATCCCCGTGGCGAGCACTCGCTGGCGCACTCGCACTGCGAACCCGGGGGCGAATGAATAGTACCCAGAAGTGTGAAAAACACTGTTTTTGATGTTGCAAAGGCGGTTTATGTTCGCAGTGCGAACGGGGACTCGCAATGCGAACCTGGGCAGTAACTTTTGCCTATTTTAGTCATTTTTCATCATTTTTTAGGTTATGGTTTTTGGGGTTTTTGCTCCAACTCCATCAAACTTCATTTCTTCATAGGATTAGCTTAGAAAACAATTGTGGAGCATGCATACGGATGATTTGGAGTGGATTGATCATCGACCGGCTCTGACAATCCGCGAGATGTTTGGTTCATTTCTCTTCTTCTTTGTATTTTTCTTTATGGTTGGGTTGTGTATATGTATTTACTGTGATCTCATGTATATTTGTCGCCCATGGCGTTGTATAAAACTTTCTTTACAAATCTTTATTGGTAATTGTCTCTGATTTTTGCTTTATGCGCGGGGTTTGGGTTGCGTTAGAGATAACCGTCGCAAACTTCGATTAGGGATGATTGTCTGTTAGTTTCTGGATTCTAGAGATAGATTTAGAGCTAACAATCTTCAATATGCGTCGAAGCTTACTGCCTTCCGTGTTTCGAGGCTTCGCTCGCGAGAGTGACGAAGAGAGTGACACGGTTGTTATCTCAACTGTGCGTTAGACATAACCTTTGTTGTGAGCGATGCTGGGTGATATTGAGGAGTATTGTAGGTGGAGTATAACTGGTCGGTAAGTTTAAGTTTGTGAGGAGTGATTTATATGCATTGCCGGACGAGTTTTTCTCTCTAAAGAATGAATTTGTTTTATGTTTTAATGTTTACTTTTCTGTTTTCTTGTTTGAAACCATTCAAAACCAAACTCATAAACGCGAGAGACTGTCGAACGACATTCTTTCCCTCGAACCGATCTCTGTGGACACGACATAAATCCCGGATGGAATTCTTCCAAAAATAAATATTTTTGCTTGCTTGCCCTATTCTGCATTCAACAATGTCTGCCCGCGCAATCTCCACTATGAGACAACACCTAGGCAAGATATCATCAATATGATCTAGTTGAGCATGTTCCTCCTCTAGAATCTCTTGATGAGCTGGTCTCGGCGGATCTCCTGGAGCAATCTGGACCATGTATGGATGTGAGACCTTGAAGAACCACCTGATGTACCCCTCGACGTAGTTCCATTCATTCGGCGCTATTGTAGCATGTGCCTCCTCTGGAACCAGGTGACTCTCATAATCAACAAACATCTCCTCTATCTGTCTACGATACATTTGTGGGAGGATGGGGGAAATGACGCGTTAGTTGATGAATCTCGTCTCCTACAGGAAGAAGAAGAGGGTGGAATGGCCTGAGATGAAGGTGGAGTGGCCTGAGATGAAGTGGCCTGAGATGATTGCGCTCAGGAGTATACTGCGCTCTAGAAGTTGATGCCTCTGCCTGACCAGATGTACATGCTGCCTCCGAAACCTGATACCTCTGCTCCCGCCAAACGGATGCTTGTTGGGCAACTCGGCCATGTCTCAGTCTGTCGACTCTGTCAACCATAATTCCTATAAGGTAAAGTAAGGTGTATCATTAATGCACTCAAACAAAACTAACAAACAAGAAAATTTATTTAAAAAAAAAACAAACTACAGGATATTCCGGAGATATATCTCTGAAAACACCATAAAACAATAACATTGAACAATTCCGGAGATGTAACTCCGGAAACACCATCTAACTATTAACTTTGAATAATTTCGGAGATTCATCTCTGGAATATCCCAGAGTATATGAAACGCTGAACAATTCCGGAGATGTATCTCCGAAATATTATGCAACTCAGTGGTCACGAAAATAGCGTAATGTACCTCTTGCAATGTAAAAAAAAATGATATGATCGCCATTTTGAGTCTACAAACAAGTCATACACTAAGTCTAAACTATGTTACTTGTGATTTCTATACATTTCTACCCCTAATCACTTATTTCTATACATTTACATTAAAACTTGAATATTTACCGAAAACTCGAAAAACTTACATGTAATTGATGATTCAGATGTTGTTTCCGATATTAGAGATGATGTTTTATGTACCCTTGAGTTCCGTTGATCTTTGGTTGATGAAATTTGATGCTTGGTGTAGGGAAGTGTATTGAGAGAGTTTGATGTTTTGTGTTGGAAAACTGTGAAATGAGGGAGGAGAAGAGTCTGGCGCGAGTTAAGCTCCAAATTATTCCTGAGATATATCTCTGGAACATTTCAACATTCACTGAATTTAGGGTGCGTCCGGAGATGTATCTCCGAAATCAGGGGAGATATGTGGAAATTCACATGGTGCACTAGAAACATATAGGGTGCAATAAATATCTAATAAAAACAATTAGGCTTAATTGCAATTTTTGTCCCCCTATATTCATTTTTTTTTTAGTTTTGGTCCCCCTATTTTAAAATCCAGAATTTTGGTCCCCTTGTTTTCAATTTTTGTTATTTTTTATCCCCCTATTTTAAAATTCAGAATTTTGGTCCCTCTATTTTCATTTTTTACTTTTGGTCCTCCTATTTTAAGTTTGTATTGGATTTAAGTCCCCTTCCCAATTGAAAAAGGGGACTGTAAGTCCAAAAAGATGAAAATAAGGGGACCGAAATTTTGGATTTTAAAATAGGGAGATTAAAAGTAAAAAAAATGAAAATAGGGAGATAAAAATTCCGAATTTTAAAATAGGGGGACCAAAAGTAAAAAAAAAAGTAAAATAGAGGGACCAAAATTGCAATTAAGTCAAATAATTAAAACAATAACAAAACATAAGCGCTATTACTACTGCAAAATGACTTAAAAAATGAACATAGATAACTTCTGGAAATGCATCTCCGGACAAGTTCATACACGTTCCGGAGATACGTTTCCGGACACAACGTAACTTTTTTCTAAGAAAAAGAGATGATTAATGTGAGCAGGGCATAGGGGAAAGAAGAATCTTTACTTGAAATTTTCACGTCTTTTACTCCCTATGATATGATGAATCAAAAGGATGGAGATTTAGAGTGAAAAAAATGGATTGTAAGTGACATTATTGATGATGTTTGGATTGAAATCAAATCAAACTATTCAAATTTAATGCAGAATTGATTTTTCAAATAATAAAAATGATTGAATTTAATATGTAGGACGTGTTTGAATTTTTTTTAGACACATGCAAGGTTTTTATTGTGTTATTTTATTTAATTTTAATTATATAAGATTTAATTAATTGAAATGTAGAAATCAAGTGAAAATCACGTCATGAAAAAATTTTAAAGAAAAATTATTAAAAAAAATAATATGACAGTACCATATCACTAAAATTGACAATTGTTAAATAATTATAATAAAGATTTATAATATAAAAAAATTTATATGATAGGTGTGAATTTAGTATTAACCCTGATTTTTCTTTAATACATAAAGTAAATTATACTTTCATCTTTTAAAAGATGATTGAATTGCATTATTCTCCTTTAAAAATTAATATGCAATGTAATTTAATTTAATTTATTATAGCCTAAATAAATTACTCAAACGAGTATATATCGAGTATCTCATCGCATATACAAATAAATATTTGGTGGTAATAAGCTGCAAATCTTCAATTATTTTATTAAACTTCAAAAGTCCTGTCCTCAAACTCTTAGATGTTGACCACCTTCTATAGAGCATATCCTTTCAAATGCTAAGTATTGACTCACTTATAGAATTTTACACGTTTTTTTCTAAGTTAAATAGAAGTTTCAACACCAATTCATACTCACATGCAGCACCTATACTAAAATGACAGATTAGAAAAGCTACTGATTTATGATCCATCATCTGGGTCTTCGCACTCTAAGGTGCATGTGATCATCGTTTCTGTGGACAAAGAGGTAACTTACAAATTTTGGTAACCAATATGTAAGTTAAACAAGTAAATTGCAGAGTATCATTGTCATCTTTCTGATCTTTGAGGAAATTAATAACTCAAACAAGTAAAAATAGCTGACTGAGTATCTCAACGAGTAAAATAATATTAACTCAAACAAGTAAACAACGGAGTATATTAATAACTCAAACAAGTAGAAATAGCTGACTAGTAAAATAATATTAACTCAAACAAATTAACAATGGAGTATCTCATCGAGAAAAATAATAACACAAACAAGTAAACAACGGAGTATAATAATAACTCAAACAAGTAAATGGCGGAGTATCTCATTGCATAATCAAATAAATAGCACCCCACAACCATTGCAAAATAAATAAAATTACTATGATCTTATTCCCACTCAATTGTTGATGGAGGCTTTGGCGTACTATCTTCCAAAACACGATTCACACCACTGACATTACAGATTTTGGTTCGAACATCATCAATGAACCTGTGCTCAAATTTGTACCTGGAATTCATTACAAATTACAGTTACTCCAAAGTGCGATGATAAGATAAGCAACTATGTTTGAAATTCTAAAGGTTAAATGTAAAAAAGTTACTCCAAAGTAAACTAATAAAAAGAACTAGCATCAAAGGTGCACATCAAAGCCCTGAATTTCAGAGTTTGTGTAAGTATTAATTATGTATCGATTATCTATGCAACAAGTTCTAATACTTTCCCATGTAACAAACTATATATGCAACACAACAAGAATACCCAAAGGAAAAATATCCTTAATTTTCCCATTCAATAGTTTGATAGAGGCGTGGTTAACCTAATAAATGCAAACTCGGTACCATTTAAGCAAATAATAAGAATGTAAAATAAGTTTATGCAGAAGTAGCATAACCAGAAGAGTAATATAGCCAGCATCATATCATACATAGCCATGCATACTTCAAGTGAAATCTTACCCATCTGCTGTCATTCCATCTTCACTTGTAACAGCTCTGAGTACGACAACACGGGAGTATGTTCTTTGATCACCTTGAACTCCAACAGATAATGCTGGTAATAAAACTGCAAAGGCTTGCCATATTACATCATAAAGGCCAGCATCTTTGATTGACTGAATGAAAATCTCATCAGCCTGAAAAACGAGAAGGACTCTAAACAATGAAGGTACTAAATCAATATTGCAGACAAACACAAGCACAAAAGCTCCATGTACCTTTCGGAGAATCTCTAATGCTTTTCCTTCAGTCACGTCGCCCAATATTCTAATTGCAAGACCAGGCCCAGGGAAGGGATGACGTTTTAGAAATCCCTCGGGAACATCCATGATCTTCCCTAATTGACGAACCTTTGATCAGGGGAATGAAAATAACAAAAACAAATCAATACATAAACAGAAACAATCAGAGAATCCAATTCCAAGCACAAAGAATGAAGTTAATAGCTCAAAAGTAAAACCTCATCCTTAAAAAGTAGTTTGAGTGGTTCAATAAGTTTCAACTTCATGTCCTTTGGAAGACCACCAACATTATGATGGCTCTTGATGGTATGCGAATGGGTTTTCCCACTTCCAGGTGGTGGGCATGATTCAATCACATCAGGGTACAAGGTCCCTTGAACCAAGTAAGAAGGTCTGCTTCCCAATTTCTTCTCTAGCTCCTGAGAAAAATCATCAAAAATGCAGATAAACTCTTTACCAATTATTTTCCTCTTTATTTCAGGATCTGTCACACCTTTTAGCTTTGTAAGGAATTGATCTGCGGCATCAACACACACAACCGGTAAATGAAGATCCTTTTCAAAGGTTTTCATCACCTGTTCCTGCTCGTTATACCTGTACATGAGCAACAACAGTAATAATCAAAACAAGAACAAAAAAAAAATCCCTCTTGAAATAAAATATCTTTACACTAGTGGTAACCTTAGCAAGCCATTGTCAACAAAAACACAGTGAAGCCTATCCCCAATGGCTTTATGAACTATGGTAGCAGCAACAGTGGAATCAACACCACCAGATAAGGCACAAATAACATGTTCATCAGGCCCCACTGTATTATTGATCACTCTAATTTGTTCCTCCAACACATCCTCCATCTTCCACTCCGCAGCAATTCCACAAACATCAAACAGAAAATGCTTTAGAGTTTCCATTCCGTGAGGCGTATGAGTCACCTTAAATAAAGGAAAAATAGATAAGCTTTAAGCCTAACAATAAGTGCATATATCCATAGATACGCTGGAATAAGATAATTCAAACAAACAAAGAATAGGTTCATTATCAATTAAAATTGTGAAATTTATATACCTCAGGATGATACTGAAGGCCATATAATTTGGCAGAGGGATTCTCTATAGCAGCAACAGCACCCCGTTGGCTTCGCGCCACGACATTGAAACCGGAAGGAAGAGTGACAGCTTCGTCACCATGGCTCATCCATACAACTTGAGTATGTCCAACTTTATCAGAGGGATAGAGAGCAGAAGCGCTCTGGACATGAATTTCCATCCTCCCATATTCCTCCGTGTTACCGACACGGACTTCACCTCCAAGACTGTGAACAAGAAGCTGAAGACCATAACAAATTCCCAGAACGGGAACAGAATTGGACTGAGTCCATTGGAGGAACCCGTCGGGGAAGGAAGGGGAGTCAGGTGTATTAACGGAGTGGGGACCGCCGGAGAGAATAACGAGGGAAGGGTTTAGTTCGGTGATGGATTGGAGAGAGGAAGTGCCATTAAGGCAGAGGGAGAAAACGGAAAGACTTCGAATTCGACGAGTGATGAGGTGAGTGTATTGAGAACCGAAGTCGAGGATGAGAACCAGGTCTGATTTGACACGGTTGGAATCCATTGCCATGCATGAAGGTGGGCTTCCAGGGTTTATGTGCTGAGAGTAGTGAAAAAGAAATCTACTGTCCCTTATATATATATAGTATCACAAAATAAGAGGAATGCCAAACGACTATTTTAACCCTTTTCAACTTTTGGGCTTTGTGTCATGTCCCCCATTTATCATTATTTGCACTCTTTACTTTATAACACTAGCATATTCATCTTTTGGGTTAGATAAATAATTTATTTTAAATGAACAAAAATTAAATTTATTATTTTAAGGGATTTATTAAAAGTTTCTTGATTATTTCAACTTTAAAATAGTAATATATATCTCTTTTTATCAAGAATTCTTTATTTTATATATTATTAATCAAATTTGTTTTAATATTAAAAATTATTTTTAATATCTAAACATTTATCAATCATCTTTTTATATTTTATTAACCAATTTTATTTTACTACAAAAGTCATTGTTCATGCATTATTCACGTTCACTGTTTATGTGCATGTCACTATTCACGATCATTATATTTCATAATTTAATGTCAAAATTGTGCTAATATTATATATTTTATTAATTAATGAAGTATCAAAGTTGATTAATGAATTATAAGTCAAGAAAGTGGTTAATAACATACATTTCTTTTTTTTTCTTTTTTGGTAATGGAGAGGGCCAATGGCCCGAAGAAATAAAAAACGACTACACGAAAACTTCCCTCAAAGAAGGTATCCCCTATATATCCATTCTCCATAAAATTAGGCGCATTCAAGAATCTAGTTAACTCTCTATCTAATCTCTATATATCGTTAAACCAAGTAAGAAGATCTGCTTCTCAGTATTTAATAAATTACTTAATATTTAATAATGTTACTTGATATTTAATAAATTACTTAATATTATTAAGTATTTACAAAAAAACTACTATTTATCAAGTATTTTAAAAAACTATTTAATAAACTGTTAAAAAAACATTTAAAATAAAAGTAGTTTACTAAATATTTAATAAAGTAATTATTTAATATATTAAATAGTTTAGTTTATTTCAACTATTAATAAAGTAACTATTTTATTTATTAAATAATTTATATTTTATATAGATTTATTAATAACTAATTATATAAAAAGTTGAGATATATACCAGTATGTATAAACTAGTATTAATATATATAAATGCATAAACTAGTTAGAAATATATATGTTTAATATATGTTCCACTATTCATAAGTTTTTTTTAAATTCATGTATAAATTTGCAGTATGTAATTGATCTTATGGTTGAGTTATTGTTAGGAGAAAGGGAAATCTCTACCTAATTCTGCATACATGAATTACTCTAGTTAATGTTTATCCTACCTTAGTCTTAATAAAAAATTAAGACTATGCTAGTAGCCCTACGGGGAGCAAGCAAATTGTACAAGAAAACATTATATAGTTCAATCC
Source organism: Lathyrus tuberosus (assembly GCA_022829125.1). NCBI lineage: Eukaryota > Viridiplantae > Streptophyta > Magnoliopsida > Fabales > Fabaceae > Lathyrus > Lathyrus tuberosus. The sequence goes on from JALAZF010000702.1 coordinate 957,613, forward strand.
ATAAGTAAAAAAGAAATGAAAGAGTTAAAATATCGTCACCTAACAGTGATATAGAAAATCAAAGTGGGATGAGGGAGGCTTAACCAAGATATTGATCATCAAGGCAAGCTAACTGTGGGAAATCAAAATGCTCTTTAACCAATGATATTGAGGATCACGGTGAGCAGAATATGAGGGGGTGTGGATAAGATCACATAGAGCATCAACATCGTCCGATGCGAGCTAAACGCAAAGGATGGGGGTTTGATTGCAAAACCTTTTTCCACTTGACCGACTTGATAACAAGAGTAAGCTATGTTAAAGCATCAACATGAAATGCGAGCTATGAACGACTTAGGACTAGAAATAGCGGGAGTCGATTGCAGACTCTCCTTCCGCCCAATGCCTTCTTTGAGGACTTTTCGTGAAAATGGGGAATGGGACGCCTCTTTGAGGTCTTTGGCACAAAAGTAAACAATCACAAACAGAGCCTCCTTTGAGGACTTCCAGAATTGTCGGCCAAGTGGCACGGACTCCCAATCCTACTTCTCATGGCATCAAAAGGAAAAATGCGGAATTAGTAAAAGGGATGACAGAGAAGTTAAGTAAGCAAGCAAATAAGCATTTAAGTAAAGACTTACCTCACAAACAAGCTCAACCAACACATGGTCGAAGGAAGATGCAATACAAGCTTCAACTAATAAGTAGTTGAAAATTATGCAACCTAGTTCCTAAAACTAGTGCAAGATGACCTAGGATTGTCCTAATGTCACACCAAACAAATGCAATATGTCCTAAGAGGGTGGTATCATATGTAGGTCAGTACCTAAGGCATACTAAGCTTCTATCTAAGCTAACATCTCATGAAAGATTAAACAAACTCAAACTAGGTCCTAAACTAGCACACAATCAAAGTTGCTTACAAACTACACAAGATAAGTGTTTAGAAGCCACATGAATTGATTTAAGACAAGAGAATGAGTTGAGGTCAGTAGTGAATGCATCTTATAATGTGTTCAAAGATGTATAAAAGAAAGCAAAACATTCATACCAAAGTGTTTTCAAAAGGTTAAGACAATCCCATACAAGAACATGTCACTTAAGGTGCAAGGATCACATTGAGATGGCATGGTGCATAAGCAAAGATGAAATTGACCTATAAATGGCTTAGGTCATAATGTAAGCCATATTTGGATGTATTCAAATGTCCTTGAGTTACCTTAGAGGTCACATTTTTAAGCATTCATAAGGATCAAACAAGTTTGTGCGCAACTAAGTCACTTAGAATGCAACATACAAATTATGATCATGACACAAGTCAGAAGTTAAGCCATATTGGAATGTCTAAAAATGACCTATAATCATCATGGAAGTTTCAAGTCATTACATGTTTAGAAACTAAGGCAAAGTAAGCACAAAACAAATTCAACTATTTCCTAAAAGTTAGTGACTTGTAATGCAAGTGAATATGAAACACAAAGGGTGCATACACAAGTTAAACAAGCTTAGGTCAGTACCTAATGACTCCTAATAAGTCATGTCTAAGGCCTATAAGTATTGGACAAAAGTTGGACTTAAAGAAGCTAAACAAGTTAGGTAAACAAAGATGCATTTGAAAGATGTTGATTAAAGTCATATCATATGAGTAATGAAGTGCGATTAGAGGTCATCAAGTCTTATGCAAGTTATGTATATATGAGAAGTGCATTTAGGATTCACTTAGAGGTGTGTTAAAGTTAGCATAGCAAAACATACTTGACAATCATGCAAGCAAAGGCAAGTCCTAACCCTAATGCACATTTAGGAACAAAATAAGTTCAAACATGTGAAATGGAATTAGAAGTCAAGTGAGCATGGTTAGAAATGCTACAAGTCAACAACTATAACATGCCATATTGGATTTTCAAGTTTCAAAAAGAAATAGACAAGGGAAGTGTTCAAGAGGTCCTATAAGAATGCCCAAAGCTCATACACATTGATATCCACATTCAACAACATTTAAATCATTCACAAAACAACAAAAGCAGTGACCTATAATTTTTATTTTAAGGCCTTAAAGTGTGTCCTAATATGTGCCTATAAATGTCCTAAGGGATCCATAAAGATGGCATGAATGCCTTACCAAAACATCTAGAGGAATAGTTTTATCAAACCCTCATATAAGTGTAAGATGAAGCATACATGAAAAATAGCTAGGGGTTTTAAATATTCATGAGATTTGAATCATATCACCACAAGATCAGTATCCAACCACATACACAAAACTAATGCAAAATCATGCTTATACCAAGCTCAAACTAGTTCAAACATTACACATATCATCAAACAATAGGCACTCAAAAGAAGGCATCAAAAGTACATCTAAAATTGACCTAAAAAACCCAATAAAAATGGACAAAGTCCTATAAGATGTACTGTACCCTCATGTTTAATTACACACCAAATTTGGCTCTATAACCCCGTGTAAAAAATCAATTTTGAAGCATTGAAGCAAAACTAGTTCCCTCGGTACAACTTCGGATCAAAATTCAAGAATAATTACCAAAATTAATCCAAACTAGAATAAAAAATTACAGAAAATTAAATAAAGCAACTAACATCATTCATGAATTTTTCTAGAATTTTTGGTTGATTGGAGGTATTTTTAATAAAGCAAAAGGGAATGCAAATTATAAAACGATCAAGAATAACTTAAGCCTTAAATCTCGCGATCGTCACATTTCGCCTTAAATCGATCTATAACCAGTGCCTCAGGTGGGAGGGCTCAATATTCAACTACCCTATATGATCATATACCATATACAAGCTAGAATGATGCGTGAGATTAAGAGTTCTTACTTGGCCGGAGATGCGATTCACATGTATAGAAACCCAGAAAACTTCAAGGCAATGTCTTGTAATCTTCACTAAGAAAAATAAATGCTTAAGCTTCAAATTTACTCCATGAAGAACTACCTTATTCGAAATCGATCAACATCGATCCAAAATCCATGAACACTTAGCCAAAATCGAACAACACCTTAATCGGAATTAATTCACACCTTAATCGAAATTATCAACGAGAATCTAATTAAGAACTAACAAGAAACTAATCAGAATGTTAGTCATCGAAAATTAATTAAAGATAATTAGCAAAAAAATGAAATTAATAAAATGAACAAAAAAACTAAAATCTACTTCAATCCAATTATGAACAGGGGGTCCAGGAAGTGATGTTAGTGGTGTAAGTAATAATCTGGATCCATTAGAAAGAAAACCTAAGCCCAAAAACAAAGCCTCAACATTATTATTTGTTTTCTTCTTCTTGAAATCGCATAACCAAAACTCTCTTCGTGCCATCACAAGCAAATACGATGAGGGTCTCTCTCCCTGTACCACAACAAACATCGCCGGATTCCCTCTCACCTTCAACCGTCGACGTGAAAGAAAGAGGTTCCGTCGCGATAAGCACAACGCCGTCTCACTTCTCAAATCGTTCTTCTTCGTTCTTTCCTTTCACAACTCATCGCCACCGTTTCTCACATGACGTGACCTCAACGTCGGCGATGCTCATCTCCATTCTCATCTCTTCACTTAAACTTCCATCAACCAGAGTACGAACACACGAACCCTAGGCTACCGTGACGCGATTTGGAGCCTGATCAATAATCTATGGCAAGCGAGATTCGACGAAAGAGGGACTGGCTTATGATGGTGATTTTGCTGAAGACGCTGTTACTCGAGGTATATAAATCTCTAACTCTTGTTTCTCTTCTCATTCCGATCTCGCTTCCTCCCTGCTTCTTCTGAATCTTCTTCTTAATATGCTTCTGCGTTTCTTCTCTTCTACTTCAATTTCTGAGTTGTTGTTGAATCTTTATGCTGTTGTTCATGTGTTCTTGATGAAGGTTTGAAGTTGCAGAGAGTCTTGGAGAATAATTATGATGAAGGTTTTTGTTATGGTGTGATTGAAGTTTTGAATATGGCGATGGAGAACTATGAAGATGGAGGTGGCTGACGGTGAAGAATTGGGAGGACCAAGGTGAAGCAGAAGAATGAAAGGAATAGAGAGATAAGAAGACCAAAAAGTGAAGAAGAAAAAGTGGAGAGAGATGTCAGTTTGTTGTATACCCTGTTAGTAGTTTTTGTGACTGATCTTTGTTATGCAGCGAGAGTGTGAAAAGAGAGTGAGCAGTGTGAATAATTAGGAGAATCTTGTAAAAATGAAGTGCGAGGGAAAAAAGATAGGAAGGAGAGTGATCGAGTTCGTAGGGAGAATAAAGAGAGGGAAAACTTTGTTGAGTCATGGAAAATAGAGGTCCGAGAAAGGGAAAGTTTGTTATGAGCTCTCCTTATTTCCTGCTGTAATTTTTTGTTATGATTCTCTTTCTGTGAATTTTGTTTTTCAATTATTTCGTGGTGTATTTTCCTGCTGAATATAGTTTTCACTGCTATGCACCTTTTCTACTGCTATGTAAATTTTTCACTGCATCCTGCTATTGAAATTATTTATTATGTATTGGAATTTTTGCAAGTGTTTTTTTCCTCTCTGCGTCTGGTGTATGTACAGTAAAAACGATTTTGTAATTTTGTGTCACAATTGTATATGGGCTTGAGTCTTGAAAAATGAAATGGGCTTTGAATCTTGTAGGACTTTTGTGAGAAATCTACCTGCCACCGCACCCAATCTTACCTGGCATCCCCCATATTTTATTAATGGCAAAAATGTCCCTTAGTATTTTACAAGCAATATCCAGAACAAATTCCCGAAAGTTATAAAAAAAATTTTGGTATGGATCAAAATTCCCGGTAGTTCATTTGAAATTACAGGTATACCGGTAATTTTAAATTCCCGGTATGTATTAAAAAATCCGGTTATTGCTGAAAAGTGCAGTTTGGTACTAGGAATTTCACATCCATTGAAATTCCCGGTAGGTATAATTTTAGGGTTTTTTTTAACGGTCGAGATTTTGCCGACAGTTTTATATGGTTGTGATTGCACCGACAGTTTGTGTGGCCCAGAATTGATGCACGTTTGTATGAATAGGGGTTAGAAAATACCGGGATTTATGAAATTACCGATAATATTCACCGGTTATTTCAAAAAAACTGGAAAATCTTACTTGTTAAATTGAAATCCCCGGTAGGGTCAACGAAATTCTCGGTATCGCCTGTAATTTTGAAAATCCGTGTAGATACCGATTTTTTTGAAATGTGAGAATGTTTTTTTTAGAGTCAGTTAAGTCTTTTCACTAGTTATGTGGGGGTGCCAGGTACGATTGGGGGGTGACAGGTAGAATCCTCGACTTTTATGATACATGAGCTTTGATAAGGTGAATGGAATTGGAAAATAATTTGGACTATTGAAGATGGATTTGAATGTTTTGCTAGAATGGATATACATAAAAATGAATAAATGTGAAAATGTATGATTGGTTTGGATATTGATAATGGTTTATGACCTTGGTTTAGAACAACAGCGTTTAACTTAAAGATGGGTTTTGGATTGACTCGTAATTGTTGTAAACATGAGACCTCGAATCACACATAATCATCCTGCTCTTGTCTTGCACGAATTGAATCAATCTTGGATAATCTTAAACGAACTCAACCAAATGACATGTGATAATCAAAGAATTTGGTCATGAATGAAACTGGTCTATCATAGATCTTGAATGTATTTGGACTGAACCCTATGAATCAATGTCTTCACCCATAACTTGTTCCTTAAGTAATGATGATACTTTGGATGATCAGATGCATCAATGGATAATCCTCCATAGGAAATCATTTAAAGGCAACTTAACTAGGGAAATAAACCTTAGTCAAGTGATGATGAATATAAGAACCTGGTTCTCTTGATGGTTGCATAACCAAACTTTGAATTCATCTGATAACCAAAAGTAGGGTATGAAACTTTAATCACTGGATGAGATCTCGAGATATCTTAAAGCAGATGAACTTGGTACTTGATGATGAGAATTCAAAGCCTCGCTCCAACTTGAATGCAATAAACAGATAAAATCACTTCTGAATACGGAAGACTCGAACCACAGGAAAATTCCTTGATCCCACATCATAGGAGCTTATTCAAATGAATGAATGCAAAGTTATGTTAACGACCTAGTGGAAGATGCGTATGAATATGAAGCAGAAAGCCAGTAGATTTGAATGAGGGGTAGGACAAATTTGGGGTATGACAGTAATATATATAAATTCATTATAAACATAAAAAAAATGAAAATGGCTTGGTGGAAAGTTGTTGTGGTTGCAACTAAAATATCTAGGAATCAAAACCCTAAAATGGTAATTTTTTGAAAGACTTTACATTTCTCATTTAACACTCAAATAATTAAATAATAAAAAAAACTTATGTGAAAACTAGTCTGCCACATCAGCGATGGGAACTGACACGTCAGTCATTCATGCCACATCAGTAGTGTCACGTCATCACTGTCTGTCCAATCATCTTTTTTTTAATAGAAATCTAACGTCAGAGACAAAAAGCAACACAAAAGTGAGAAATAAGGACTCAGACAAAAAAAAAATATACAGAGACTAAATTAAAAAATTCGCTAACTTACAAGGACCAAATGATAATTTAAGCCTTTTATATATCATTAATCAAATTTTTTAACTACTAAAAATTATTTTTAAAATCTGAACATTTATTAACCAACTTCATCACTTCATTAATCAACTTTTTACGTTTCATTAATCAATTTTATTTTACTACGACAAGTCATTGTTCATGCATTGTTCACATTCACTGTTTACGTGCATGTCACTATTCACGATCATTATATTTCATAATTTAATATCAAAATTTGGCTAATATTATATATTTTATTGGTTAATGAAGTATTGAAGTTGATTAATGAATTATAAATAAAATAAGTGGTTAATAACATACATTTCTTCTGTTAATGCAATATTGAAGTTGGTTAATGACACAACTTTGTATTTGTATTATAAAATAAATTTTTAAAAAATATACATTTTCTTAAATAATATATATTATATTAAAAAAACATTATTCACAGTATAAATACGGTAAATAGTGTATACGATGTAAATATTGGTTTCAAATTTAGGTGTCAACATAACATTAATGTTATTTTCAAGGCTTAATTCATCTTTTGGTTCCTTAGCTTAATTTATTGTTTCTCTTTAGTTCTTTAGTTAAAAAAACTTTACATTCTAGTCCCTTAAAACGATTCCATTGGTCAAATTGATTCATTCCGTTAAATTGTGCATATGTGGCAGTCTACTTGGCAGTAAGTTATCTTACCTGACTTTTTGTTACATGAGAAACATTGTACAGGAAAAATAAAAAACCCTAAAAGATAGAAACACACAACCGTTACTTTCTTCTCATCACTTGGTCGTATCTTCCTCTTCATCCCTAACTAAATTCAGCCATGACCAACAACAAGACTCTAACACACTCAAACCAAAACAACTCATATTTTCAACATCAAACTTTCTTGCTTAAACCAAAAACTAAACGCCACCCCAAAACCAAACCTAACATCAAAATCGAACATAATCAACACCTCCAAACAAACAATTCTAGGCAAAAACACGAAGGAAAAGGGGTACCGTACGGAAATTTCAGGTTCCGACGAACCGACGGCGACTCAGATGGCTTTCTAGTGAACTCAAGGTTTCACATGTAAACTCACTCCGTTATCGCAATGGATAAGTTCTTCTATAACAACAATAACAGTGTTCAGTTATCTTCCTGCAATACTAGACTCTCTCTCTCTCTCTCTCCAATTCGAACTCTCAGATCTCGTTATTCGGACCTAAGGTTGATGATATCTCGCTCCTAATAGTTAATTATTCCTTATTCGTCGTGGTTAGTTCTCTCTTCTGTTCCTGAGTTTCATTTTTAAAAAATTATTTATTAATACAAATTTTAATATTTAAAAGATAAATTTTGAGCTTAAAGCTAAGCCCATTCTTTAGCCCACACAATTGTACAACTAATGTGTTTGCTTCACATATATAAGCACTAATCTTTTTATTGAAAAAACTATGTGGGACTTCAACAAACACAACAATCACATCAGCAGCTTCCTCCACTAACCAAAACTCTTGCACCAGAACCTGAACCAATTTTTGCTTATTTATGTTGGCATTGGTTGGATTTTAGAAGCTATGGAAATGATGTTACTCTCTTTCGTTGGCCCCGTTGTTCAATCTGCTTGGAATATTTCTTCTCATCAAGAGAGCTTCATTACAAGTGTTGTTTTTGCTGGTATGTTAATCAGTGCTTACTCCTGAGGCATTGTTTCCGATCAGCATGGAAGGAGGAAAGGATTCCTTATCACGACAATTGTTACTTCTACATCTGGTTTTCTCAGTGCTTTTTCTCCTAACTATTTTTCATTACTCCTCTTCGTTCCCTCGTCGGTCTTGGTTTGGGAGGTGGCCCTGTGTTATCTTCCTGGTTACCTAGGATTTAAGCACTAAGTGTAGGAGAATTAGGAGATATCTTAGATCTTCTTTATTGTATTTTAGTTTTAATTTCAGATGCTATTTATCATTTCCTTATTAACTTTTCCTTGATTCAAGAAATAGTTTTACTGGGATCACTCAATTTATATAGTTGTAGATGACAAAATAAATTACAAAAAACATTTTACCACTTTCTTCCTATATGTAGCCAACAAGTAACTACCAAAGGACCTAAATACTGTGTAACGTGGCACAAATTGTAATTTTTCTTTTTATTACGAAAATACAACTGCTAAAGAACTATTTACTTTCATCATTTAGCCTAGAAACTGTTATTGCTTTACTTGTCTTTCTTAAGAAATATATGTCAGTAGCTTTTACTAATTTTGCTAGTTTTCTGTCAATATTTTTAAGTTGGAAGTTTCTATCCCTGTTGCATACCTGACAAATCATAGAATTGATGGATTCACCTAATGTTATGTTCCTTGCAGACCGTGATGCCAAGACTGGGTTGGAAATGGCTTCTTGCACTATCTTTCCTTCCCACTTCTTTTGTTATACAAAATAACACCAGAATCACTGAGATACCTATTCTTGAAAGGTAGAACAACTAAAGCGATTAATATTTTGGAGGAAGTTGTTGACGTGCTTGTTGTGTTTGTTGAAGTCTCACATAGTTTTTTCAATAAAAAAGATTAGTGCTTATATATGTGAAATAAACATATTGGTCGACAATTGTGTGGGCTAAAGAATTGGGCTTAGCTTAGAGCTTATAATTAATCTTATAAATATTAAAATTTGTATTAATAAAAAAATTAAATAAAATTATTAATAAATTAAATTAAATAATTAATTAATTAAAAATAATAAATAATCTAGTCATCAATGGCACATCATTAAAATAAAATTTTTTTATCCTAATCATTATGCCACATATGCAAAAGTGGAGGGGACCTTCAAAACCCCAAGTGATGTAAAGTTCAGGGACCAAAAAGCTGACTTTTAAAATGGAGGGATTAAAAATTTAAAAACATTAAAATATGGGGACCAAAAGTGAATTTAAGCCTTTTATTTATTTATTTAATAATAATTACCCCACTAACTTGATATGTTTTCTTTTAATTAATTATATATAATAGGTAAATGCTAACGAGTGTCCCTGGGACACTGGTTAAGAGACTAAATAGGAAAGTTAAACATTCATTAAGAAACTAAAAATATATGTTTTTTCTAAAAATACATGTATTTAATGCGTTGAATATAGAAATAAGTAACTTTTTTTAAAGATATGCTGTATATTTTTACTCGACTCTTTTAAATTCGTCTGGAACGGGTCCCCCCAGAAGGAATTTTTCCACGAAGAAGAAGAGATCTTTAGGCAAGAAGAATATTAACCTTTCTCTACCTCCTGTTTTAGAGTCAAAAGAGAATCATCTACCCCCGGAAGATTCTTACTCTATTGACGAGTCAGATGTTGTTAGAAATAATTCAAGATGCAAGGCTGGGTTGGATAGAGTTCCTTTGAAAATATAAACTCTTGGGGTTGGAAGTTGAGGAAGATGTAGAGGCTTTGGAGAAAGTGGTCAGAACACTTGAAAATATGGATAAATCTCAAATGGCTAGTTGCAAGGTTGTGGACAATCCGGTTTCATGATTTTTGTAACCTATAATGTACATGGGTGTAATCTTTCTCTTAAGAGGAGGAGAATTAGGAAAACGTTGTTGGATGGACAAGCGGATTTTTGTTTGATTCAAGAATCAAAGGTCAAGCTCATGAAGGATTTTTTAGTCAGAAGTCTTTGGGGTAAAAGAGGTTACGATTGGTCTGCCAGTTGTTCAAATGGTGCTTCTGGAGGAATTTTGACAATCTGGAGGAAAGGTATTTTCCAATCTATAAGTTCTTACAAAGGATCTGGTTTTTTGTGCTCTGTGTTTTTGTGGAACAACACCACCCTTTATGTGGTCAATGTTTATTCTCCTTGCTCATTAAGAGATAAACGTAAGCTTTGGGAGGACCTTCTTGTTTTTAAAGCTAGGAACCCAGGGGGCAGATGGATTTTGGGTGGAGATTTTAACTCCGTTAAAAGTATGGACGAAAGGTGTGGCATCAGTTCTTCTCCTGCTCGAGAATGCGATGAATTTTGCTCCTTTATCAGAGATGTGGAGTTGGTTGACCTTCCCTTTGTAGGTAACAAATATTCCTGGTTTAATTCTAATGGCAAGTCTTATAGTAAACTTGATCGTTTCTTGGTAGATGAGACTTTGATTGATTGTTGGGATTTCAAGGCCCAATCTGTGGGCAAGCGGGATGTCTCCGACCATCGCCCTGTTTGGCTTAAATCTAACAGCTGCGATTCGGGCCCTAAACCTTTTCGTTTCTTTAACAGCTGGCTGGATCACAAGGAGTGTAAAAATATCATTAGAGATTCTTGGAATTCTTTCTCTTTTCAAGGATCTCCTTCTTTTGTCTTTAAAGAAAAACTTAGAGCCTTGAAGTTGAGGTCGAAATGGTGGAACATTAATGTGTTTGGTTGGTTAGATCTAAAAATTGATCATCACGCTGCGAATCTTAATGAATTTGACGAATTGTTGGAAGGGGGTTTAGAGGGTTTGTCTGAGACTCAACTGATAAATCGTGGAGAGGAGCAGGAAAAATTCTGGTGCAACTTGAGACGCAAAGAGAGTTTTATTCATCAAAAGTCTAGATTCAATTGGATCAGAGGTGGTGATGTTAACAACAGACTTTTTCACTCCTTTATCAAGTACAGAAACAGATAGAATTTCATTTGCATTAAAGGCTCGGATGGTGAGTTGTTGGAAGGTCCTGAGGTTAAAGAGGTTGCGTATCAGTACTTCAAGCAGAAATTTGAAAGGGATGATTGCGTGAGACCAATATTCAATCTTTCTGACTGTGCCAAACTATCAGAGGATGAAAGGGTCAGGATGGATTCTCCTTTCGCTCTTGAAGAAATTAGGAGAGCTGTCTTTGACTGTGATGGAAATAAAGCTCCCGGTCCCGACGGTTTCTCGTTTAAATTCTTTAAGGACTGCTGGGATATCATAGGGACAGATTTCTCCAATTGTATTATTCATTTTTCCCTGACTGGTAACCTCCCCAAGGTTTTCACTTCGTCGTTTCTGGCTCTTGTCCCGAAATAGGATAGCCCTCAAAGTTTAGGAGATTACAGACCTATCTCCTTGGTGAGCTGTGTCTCTAAAGTTATTTCTAAACTTATGGCTACTAGAATTTCTTCCGTTATTTCCAAGTTGATTTCTCCCATCCAAACGGCGTTCATCCCAGGTAGAAATCTTTTGGATGGAGTATTGCTTGCCAATGAGGTTATTGACATGGCTAGGAGGGATAGGAGGTCTTGCCTCCTCTTTAAGGTCGATTTCGCTCAGGCGTACGACTGCGTAGATTGGAAGTTTCTTGTTCACGTCCTCAAATCCATGAATTTTGGTAACAATTGGATTAGGTGGATAGAAGGAAATGTATGTAACAGTTCAGTTTCAGTTCTGATTAATGGATCGCCCTCCAAAGATTTTGAGGCCTCTAGAGGCTTGAAGTAGGGAGACCCGCTCGCCCCTTTCCTTTTCACTCTTGTGGCTGATTCCCTTGCTATTATGATCAAAAGAGCTTCTGCATTGAATATGTTTTCAGGCTTTGGTTTTGGTATTGGCGATTCTATCGATGTGCTACAATTCGCTGACGACACCTTGGTTTTTAGCGATGGCGGGTATCATAATCTTTGGACAATCAAGTCTATTCTTCGAGGTTTTGAAATGGTGTCCGGTTTAAGAATTAATTTTTCCAAGAGTCGCTTGTATGGTATTGGTATTGAGGAGAAGTTTCTAAATGTTGCAGCTTCTTTCCTTTACTGCAAGACTGGTGCGTTTCCTATGAAATTTCTGGGAATCCACATAGGAGGCAATCAAAGGAGATCCTTGTTTTGGAGGCCTATAATTGACAGTTTGAAGGAAAGGCTGAATTCTTGGATTGGCAGAAACTTGTCTATTGGAGGTAGGGTCACTTTTATTAATTCAGTCTTGGTTAACTTACCCATTCATCATCTGTCCTTCTTCTTGGCTCCCTTGAAAATTGTTAGAGAAATTATAGCCATACAGCGCAGGTTCTTATGGTCAGGTTCGGTGGATAAAAGTAAGATAGCGTGGATTAAATGGAGTGATATTTGTCAACCCAAGGACAAGGGAGGGCTTGGTTTAAAGAACATCCATTTGTTTAACAATGCCTTGATTTCCAAGTGGTTGTGGAAGTTTTTGAAAGGTGGTAACGAAATCTGGCATAACTTTATGGCTGGGCGCTATGGGAACCTTGCATATTGGGTGTTGAATTTTGATCCAAACAATCATCCTAAGGATGCTTCATTATGGATGAGGGATATTCTCTATGCTAAGAGAAGTGGTGACTCTTCTAATTTCTCTTTGTGCGTAAAACCGGTGTTAGGCAATGGTTGTAACATTCCTTTTTGGAATTCTACCTGGTGTGGTTCTCACCAGCTGAACCTTTCTTTTCCTAACTTGTTCGATGCTGCAGTGACAAGGGATGGAATGGTAGCAGACTATGGCTTTTGGCATGAAGGGCATTGTACGTGGAAGTTCCATAATTGTTGGAAGGAAGGGTACACTGTCGGCCAGGATTTGGGTTCTTTTTTGTAGGTGCTTGCTGTAGGTAGCCGTTTGTTGCGGACTGTGGAGGATTCTTGGGAATGGAAAGAGGATCAGAGCAAGGATTTTTCGGTTAAAAGTTCTTACGATTTCTTGTCTAGTTCAGTCCAAGGCTCTCATCTTCATCAGTCGGAGACCTTGCTTTTGAAAGTGATCTGGAAGACTAAAGTTCCTCTGAAGATTCAAATTTTTGCTTGGAGGTTAGCTCGTGATAGATTGTCGACTCGTTCCAACCTGGTGTTTAGAAGTGTTATTTCTTCTTTTCAACATAAGGAGTGTGTGTTGTGTTACCATGATGAAGAGGACGCTCTTCATCTTTTCTTAAATTGTCCTAGAATTCAATCTCTGTGGTTGAAAGTTTCTAGCTGGTTAGGCGTTCAACCGATAGTGGCGGATAGTGTTAGTAGCAATGCGTTGTTATGGTTTTTGGCTCTTTTTCATAAAGGGAAGGAAGATATGAGTTGTTATATTTGGATTGTTTCATCTTGGTGTATTTGGAACATGAGGAATAACATTATCTTCAAAGGCCTTGAATGGGATGAGGACAAGGTTTTCAACCGTATTGTTTCTATTTCTTGGAGATGGTTAGAAATAGGGCGCAAGAGATGTAATTTTTATGATTGGAAGTATCATCCTTTAGATTTCTTGTAGTTTTCTTCGAGGTGTTTTTCTTCCCTTCTCCCTTTGATTGGCTTTTTGTAATGGGTTGGAGAATCCCTGTTTCTCCCTTTTAATACAAATAGCTTATAAAAAAAAAATGCACCGTAGTTATAATATTTTTTCTATTTATAATTTTTAACCAGTGCCCCGGGGGCACTGGTTAGCATGACCCTAAATAATAATGTCAATTTTCTTATATAAATAACTAGTAAGAAACATGTGCCTACGCACAGGGTACGTTTGTGGGTGGGATATGGTTTTGGACGCGCATTTGTTTATAAACTGTCATAAAAATTGAAAGTTGAAAATATGAAAAACTTAATAATAGTAAATTTAAGTTGAAATATTAATACAGGTAGAAGATGAAAGGTAAACAACATTATCAATAATAATATAAATAAAAAACTATTAAAACTTGTATTAGATAAATTATTCGTTTAAGTTTTTTTAACAAATAAGACAATTATGTTATAAGAGAGAATACAATGGTCGATAAATTTATATTATTCAATATTTGAATCAGTAGTAAAGTTAGTCCTATTTATAAAATAGTATTTGTTTTCATATATAAAAATATTTTATTCAACAATATATTTTTTTCTCGTATATAAATATTATTTTTGTTTTGACATAATTTATAAATATATTTGAATCAATAGTAAATTTTTTCCCGTTTATAAAAATATTTAAATCAAAATATTATTTTTATTTTGATATTATGGCTTAAATAGTGTTTTCGTCCCTGTAAGTTGGCGAGTTTTTGGTTTTGGTCCCTGAATCTTTTTTTTTTCGGTCCAATTCGTGGCAAGTATTTTTTTATCATTTTTCATTTATTTTAATCCCAAATAATTCCACATAAGCTGTTTTGATTTTGGTCCCTATTGTTTAAGAAGGCAAAAATGGAAATTTTGGTCCCAAGAGGACTTAAACCCATGACCTTTCCTTCAACAACATGTTTCTTAACCACTAAACCATTTAACTCACTTGTGTTTATATTTGCAACAAATTTATATATTACATAAATCCAATATTTACTATTTAATACTTATATTTAAAATATAAATTATTTTATAAATTAGTATAAATAGTTTGTTTATTAAATATTTCATTAATTTAATAATGCAAATATTTAATATTTCAATTATTTATTATTTAGTATCATAATTATTTACTATTAACTAATAATATAATATTATTTACTAATAATTATTTATTATTTATTATTTATTATCATAATTATTTATTATTTAGTATCATAATTATTTACTATTAACTAATAATACAATATTATTTACTAATAATTATTTATTATTTATTATTTATTATTTACTGTAATTAATTAATACTCTAATTATTTAATAAATTAAACAAAATAAATTTACTGTAATTATTTAGTAAATTAAACTATTAAATAACTAAATAATTTACTGTAACTAATAATTATTAATAACTACAGTAATAATTTACTGTATTTATTATTACTAATAATAAATAATTATTTAATAATAAATACAGTAAATTATTTATTAAATAATAAATACAGTAAATTATTTACTAAATATAGTAAATTATAAATATATTAAATTAAACTATTAAAAATTTAATGTAGTTAGTAATTTAAATTTACTGTATTTAGTAAATTAAACTATTAAATAACTAAATAATTTACTGTAACTAATTATTAATAACTAATAATAAATAATTTACTAAATAATTACAGTAAATTTATTTAGTTTAATTTATTAAATAATTAGAGTATTAATTAATTACAGTAAATTATTAATAATAGTTTAATTTATTAAATAATTATAATATTAATTACAGTAAATTAAATAAATGAGATATTAAATAATTATGATTATTAATATTAAAATTATTTAGTTATTTAAATAATAAATAATTATTAGTTACGATAATAAATAATAAATAATAAATAATTATTAGTAAATAATATTGTATTATTAGTTAATAGTAAATAATTATGATACTAAATAATAAATAATTATGATAATTAATAATTGAAATATTAAATATATGGATTATTAAATTAATGAAATATTTAATAAACTAACTATTTATACTAATTTATAAAATAATTTATATTTTAAATATAAGTATTAAATAGTAAATATTGGATTTATGTAATATATAAATTTGTTGCAAATAAAAACACAAGTGAGTTAATTGGTCTAGTGGCTAAGAATCATGCTTCGGAAGCAAAGGTCATGGGTTCAAGTCCTCTTGGGACCAAAATTTTCATTTTTGCCTCCCTGAACAATAGGGACCAAAATCAAAACAGCTTATGTGGAATTATTTGGGATTAAAATAAATGAAAAATGATAAAAAAAAAAAACACTTGCCACGTCAGCGACGTTAGCCACATCATCATTTTTGTAACGGAAGTTTAACGTCAAGGACTAATCGCAAAAAAAAATCAAATGTTAAGGACTTGGACCGAAAAAAATAAGATTCAGGGACCAAAACCAAAAACTCGCCAACTTACAGGGACGAAAACACTATTTAAGCCTGATATTATTTATAAATATATTTGAATCAATAGTAAAGTTGTTCCCGTTTATAAAAATATTTAAACCAAAATATTATTTTTGTTTGGACAATATTTATAAAAATATTTGAATCAAAAGTATAGTTGTTTTCGTTAATAACAATAGTATTTTCTCCCCTATATAAACACATTTTAATCAATAATGTATCTTTTTCCGTATATAAATATTAATTTTGTTTTAAGACTATTTATTAAATAAAAAATTAAATCAATAGTAAAATTTATTAAAATTGAATCAATAAAATTTTACGCTGTTTACAAATCAATTAAAACTTATTAAAATTTAGGGTAAATAGTCATTTACCCCCTGCAATATAGACAAGTTTTGATTTACCCCCTTTTAAAAAAATAATTTTGGATTACCCCTCTGAAATTTTGGGGTACCCTCCTAAGCGTGTAAAAACCAGGGGGGTAAATAAAAAAAAATATTTTACAGGGGGGTAATTTTTCTACCTGGGGGCAAAAGACTTAGAATTTTAAAATTTCAGGGGGGTAATTCAAAAAATTTTTTTTAAAGGGGAGTAAATCAAAACTCTCCTATATTGCAAGGGGGTAAATGACTATTAACCCTACAATTTATTAAATTCATTAAAATTTAACAAATTTATTGAAATTTTATTTAAATTTTATTAAAATTTATTAAAATTTATTAAAATTTATTAAAATGTATTAAAATTTATTAGAATTTAATAAAATTTATTAAAAATTATTAAAACTTTATAAACTATTCTTAAAACTATTCTTAAAACAACTTATACAAATAATTAAAAAATAATTTATAAACATTAAGATTTCTTAAAATTTTGAAAATGTTTCTTTAAAAAAATTTAAAGATGTTCAGTTCAAATAAATAGAATTAAATATGTTATAAATTGCGTCCCACAAATAGACTCCATCTTCAACACTCTCGTTATCTCCTTTTATCTGTCTTCACTTCAGTTTTTCCTACATTTTCATACAAAGAACACAACACATTTCATTGGAAGGATTTAACCTTAGAAAAAGAATACAATACTTGCACTTTTCTTCTTCTTAGAATAACACATAGATATTAATGACAATAAATGGTACAAAACTTCGTTGAACTAAATTAAAACACACTCTTCAACTTATTGAAAAATGTTTCCTGTCACAATTTTACATGTTACTGCCATTATTTGTTTATAACTTTTGAATACATATTATAAAAACATCAAGCTTTTACAACAGAAAAGATGTGATTGTTTTTTTTAACTTAGTTGGCATGTGCTTTATGCATTTCCATGTTGATTAATTTGTATTAGTTGTGATACTCATACCATCAAACTTTCTGCCATTTTCTGGTAGATTGTAGACTTAAGCATGTGATTTATCATAAATGTTTCATTTTAAGTATATGTGAAAGCTCCTAATGTTTGACTAAATTTTGGTAAAACCTAATGTTGAAGAAAAACTGCAGAAGTTAAAGATGTCGAAGAAGATGTCCCATCCTGGTGACAGGACATTCTGGACTAATACTTCAGCAGGTTTAATTCCGTAACAAATCTTCTCAATATTTGTTTCGCTCTTAAAGACTGGATCAAGGATCAAAAATAGAAAGCCCAACAACAGAAGACTATATATATATATATAAAGACCTATACCTAGGGTTAGATATGCCTTGTGCAATAATTGTAACCTAGTTCTCTTTTGTAAAATAAGGGTTTAGGTTTTGAGAGTCGTTGGCTCTTAGGGTTGTAGTTCCCCTCTGTAGTATGGGATGCAGAGAGGATGGCATAGGTGCAGGTACACAACCAGAAGCCTTTAGGTAATGGTTATTGTATTGTTCTTGGACGAAGCTTTTAAGAAGTCCAAGATAACTTCTTGGTCAAGGAACCGTGACAGGTTTTGTGAAGGCAGAAGACAGAGACAACATAGGTTGTGAGGAGGATGTGAGTAGGTTTCTCATATCAGAGTTGTAAACATCATAGTTTAGCTTTGGTAAAGATGTCCATTGGGGTAGTGATTAGGAGATAAAGTTGTAAATGGGGGAGTTTAGCTTTATGATAATACTACGATATAGTGGAGTCTTCATCCTGGATTGGTATCCCCCAGAGTAGGTGAATTGCACCAAACTGGGTAAACATATTCTGTGTTCTTTTTTATTCTGCAGATTTACAATTTTGTTGTTTGTGTTCTTGACTGAGATGTCGCAACAAGATGTCTCAACATCTTTTGTGACTTTGCTGCTGCACTTCATAACAGTAGTTGTGTATTCATCCTTGTTTATTAAGATGCAGTAATCAATGTCTTAACATTCAGTTTGGACATTAGAGTATCTGCATAACCACAATTCCAATTGGTATCAGAGCAGGCATCCTGGTCTGTTTCTGGATGAGATCCAAGGGAGTACTTTCTGGTGATTAAGCAATGAGGAGTTGAAGGAAGCAGTTCAGTCGTCTGATGATTGAAGAGGAGTGTTCTGGTTCTTTGTTTTCTGAGGAGGTTCTGCAACAACAAACAGGAGGAGTGGCTAGTTCTCTTGGTTAGTGTCCTAAAAGATGTTATGACATCTTGTCTAGGGCAAGTTGAAGGTTTTCTTGGTGTTTCCGCTGCATATGTTTCTGATTGAAGAATTCTGGTAGTATGGGATACTAGAGTGTTGGTTGAAGGAAGATTGTGGCTTATCTTACCTTGTTCTATTCTTGGAGTTTTCAACGGGTTTGAAGACACATAGCATTCTAAAGTCGGGAGCAATGGAATGTTGTTGTGATGGTTGATACTTGTGTGACTTGGTACATGATTGATTGACACCATCATGTATGCTGAAGTCAGATTGAAGAGAAGGGGTAAGACTAATTATCAAATTCATGCTCTAGGGGTTTGATAATTTCTTGTTGGCTAAGTTGTCGAAAACACTTGGGATGAGTCTCAAGTCCACTCAAGGCGATTAAAGTCATGGTTCTGGAGTCTTCTAGTTATTCTTCAGACTAGAAGGTGTTTCTATGAAGCACAGAAGTGAAGACAATGGAGGTGATTTATTTTCACCGTCCACAAAAGTGCAAGGAAGAGCTCATACTTCTCAACCCTAAGGATGAGTTCAAACAGTTGAGGTAATTAGGATTCATTCAAAGAGGATCTTAATTGCTTGAGTCAAGGGTGGCAGCCTTGGTATCATAACACCTTGCAAAAAGAAGAAGACAACATGAAGAGGAATATCTTGGTGATGTTCAGAAGATGCTGGATTTGGATAAGGGTTATTGGACAAGGATTTAAGATCAATTGCTATCTGTGGAGTTATACAAATTTTTTGTTTTGAAAATCTTGGTATAGCCTTGCGACCGACTAATCCAAGAGGGACCAATCCCACCGTCCACTAGCGGGGGCCCCATTTAAAGCCGGACCAAAGCTCTGTATGGACTAACCCACACAAGGGTTGATTGCACCCAGTAGGATGCGAACCTGAGACCTTGAGAGGAGCACAATCTCAAGATTGGTGATGTTCTATCAGATGTTGAAACATCTCTTCCTCAGAGGTGTGCAGAATCATGGGAGGGGTACTGCATATGCCCAGAAGCCTCTTAGGTGTTGACCTAAGATTATTGGCTTAGCCTGTTATTGGCTTAGCATCTGATTCCTGGAGAGTTGTACGGGAGAATAACTTGTCCAGATGTTGATGCTGTTGAAGATGGAGATGAAGACTACGAAGACATCATAATCTTGATGACTACTTGGATTGGTTTATTTCTGATCCAGGTATTTTGGGGCATTCTAGGATGCTCATCATGGAGTTCAGATAGGTGGCAATATCAGTAACTTCGTGAAGACGACTCTACTCAAGGAAAAGTGGCATTCCTTTGGTACATATATGAGGTGTAGTTTCTAACTATTCCTTCTGAAGATTCAGACAGTGGCAGGTTTGAAGTCTTTGGAGAAGCTTGGCAGGTATTCATCAAGGTGTGAGCTTGTATGGAATAACTACAAAGTTAACAGAATGGAGGTTGTCAACTCAAACTGGGTTGGTGAATCAAGTCTATGAGAACATGGAACTCTTGTTCTGTTAAGGGAGGAGGTTTTTTCAAGTGGCAGAAGAAAGAGCTGAGTTCAACAGCTAGATGTCGTATCAGAATGTCCTGACATCTAGTTCAACATCAGAATCTCAGTTGGTGAAGTGTCGCATCAGCTTAAGATAGGGTGATCTACAGGAATGGAAGTGTTGATGCTTCAAAAAGATCTTTCTCATAGCAGTTTGCGGGAGCTGTAGGTAGGAGAAGATCTTACATGTCCTAGACTTAGTGGATTTAAGGTGGTTTGCTGTTGAGCAAGAGGATCATGTGACTTGAAGATCAAGTTTCATTGGTGGATCAGGATATCTTGTGGGAGTTCTAACAAAGGGTGAAACAATCAAACAGTGGCATTTGGTTGGGTTCACATTCTGAATTCATGAATGAGGTGATCAAACTGTGGCAATTAGTTGATCTCAAAAGTGGATTTGAAGAATCAAGATAATCAGAATGTGGCATCTGATTAGTCTTGAGGATTGTCTTGGAACAAGTTACTCTTGGGCAGAAGGGTGATGAGTTAAAAACTCAAGGAGATTTATCTTCTTGAAGGTGGATGAGAGTTTATTTCTCTCTTTCTGGAGTTCTTATTCAAGCTGGTGGCACAGTGTTGTCTGGAGATCTTCAGTTTTGGATTACTATGCTATAGTAAGTCCAGTGGTAGAGCATATCAAGAACTACTATGTGTGGTGTCTTGGTGTGTGGAATATGTTCTAACTTGGTGTTGGGACATTATCTGGGTTGGTTATCCTTGGAGGAGGATTATTATGCTCTAGTTTAGGAGCTTATTGCCTACATTGTGTCTAAGGAGCCTCTATCTTGTCATACGGGAGAATGATGGAGTAGAAGGTCTGCCTTGGATGGATAATATAAACAAGACTGAAGTAGATCACGGGTTGATTGCTTGGAAGTCTGAACGTGGATATTCATCAATTGATCAGAAGTATTCCAGATTATCATACGGGGGAATGATAAGGAATGACTGTCTTTGGATGGTTGGATGTTTATCTATTGGATGGCCTTGTTAAGGTCAGATGAAAAGCTTGTGGAGGGGATACCACCCCTATTTGGCAAGTCATGCTTTTCTAAAGCATGTATCCGGTATCTGACACCGATGGAAGATAACAAACTAAGAGGTAGGGTATCTCTTTGGGGAGTGTGCTACATTCCAGGCCAATTGGATTTTATCTCAAGCAGCTGGAGGTTTATACATGAGAATTCAGGTGGAGTTCGAATGGTGTGTAGATGGTTGCAGGAAGAGGGGGATCAATGGGACTTTGATCTTAATCCAAGAGTTTGTTCTAATGGAGGATGGTGATCCTTATATGACCTCGCGATAGCATGATGAGACTTCATGTGTGAGTGACTATTGTTTCTTGTCAGAAGTAGCAATGGTGTCAAAATGAATGTGCTTCAGCAGGTGACTGAACAGGGAGTGAGCTCTTGAAGACATTGAAGATGCGTCTTATGTTTTACATTCATCATACGCAGGTGCTTATTAGAGAAACACATATTACCTTAGATAGGGGGAGTTGCCTCTTGATCTAAAATATTATACTGCAGGTGTGCAGTCAGAATCCAGCTTGTGTTGTGTGTCAAGCAAGCTCTGGATATTTCCATCCTGGGAGGATGAGATGTCAAGTGTGATGTCTTGACATTATGATATTATTGCAAGTTGGGGGAGACTTGGCAATACATAATATATGATTCTTGATGGATGCTTAGAGAATCATTGACCAGTCTGGGAGAATTTATTTTTCTCTGCAGATGAGGACATAAGCCTGTGAAGAAGTCTTGGATATGTCAAATCAGAAAAAAAGCCAGTAAAGATTAGACAATGTCTGACACAATGTCAGGACATTGCTATGAAACATGTTTGCATGTAACTGGATTCCTTGGACGATTCTCTTAAAAGAAGAAACAGTCAACAGTCTTGGCCGGTGCTCTTTTGGTGGAGTTATTTCTTTTGGTTCTTTGAATTGGCCAGCGTTAATTTCGGTGGTTCGTTACTTCCTTTGGAAATTACTTGGCTATATATAAGATTGTTGTGATACTTCTTAGTCTCACTATATTCACTCTTTGGGTGATTGTTCGATGGCGTTTTTCAAAATCTGGATGAGTTGCGTATGGGTTTGGAGCTGTCTTGGTCACTTTTGCCAAGATTTCGCTAAAAAAAGGGAGAATGGTTTTCTGGTGCTTTCTGGGTTTGGATACATTCCTGCATATGTGTTGCAAGAATGCTGGATAAGATGTTCAGAAATCTTACTTTCTATTTTGTGTCTTGTGATCTGAGTTATGAAGTAGATTGTGACTTGTGACCTGAGTTACATTGGTTGTGTACTCAGTGTTACGAACTCAAACTCAACTTCTTATTACGGGTTCTCTTATGCCTCAAAGAAGATAAAGATTTGAGGGGGAGATTGTTGCAATCTCTTTCTCATACATACCAACAGGCAGTGAAGAATCCCAGGAGAAGGTTTTAGCTAAAATTTGTCAAAAGGGGGAGATTGAAAGCTCCTAATGTTTGACTAAATTTTGGTAAAACCTAATGTTGAAGAAAAACTGCAGAAGTCAAAGATGTCGAAGAAGATGTCCCATTCTGGTGACAAGACATTTTCTTTAATCATTTAGGTACATTCACCTTGTTTGTATACAGTTAAATAAATCAAGTACTTATGAAATCTTGGAGCCAACTTATATTAGTTGGGCGTATAATGAACAAAATATCATGGAAGGGTACTTGAAAGAACAACTAAATGAGGGAGGAAAAGAATGTTACCTTACACCATTCTTCTGTAGGTAAGTATTGTTGTAATTTATTTATATATTCTATATTTAGTTTTGTTTTAGTAAAAACTATATATATATATATATATATATATATATATATATATATATATATATATATATATATATATATATATATATATATATATATATATATATATATATATTCTCGTGTTCATTCAGTGGTCATTGGCAATTGATTATAATATCATTTAGAACAAATACGGTGACATTACTGTGTTCCTTGCACGTCCCACTCCACAAACCAATGAAAGATATTATTCTAACGTAAGTGTCTATGTTTAATATCATTTTCTTTGACATTAATTGTAATTAGTTTATCATGTAATATGTTTAATTAATTTTCAATGTACAGTCTTGTGGAGCAAGTTAATATGATGAGGAATGTTAGAAAAAAGCCCACATGGATTGCTCCTAAAGTAAGTGGCCCGATTACCTATTTCTTTCATTTACATTCATATGTGGTAATATTCATGTTATTATATTCATGTAATTTGTAGACGAGGAAACAAACCGGGAGTTACGAGTATGAGTATTATGTCATGAAACACATGTTAAACATTGTCCCTGTCGGCATTGTTGATTCATGGGATAAGGTATATATGTCATAAAATATTTACATATATTAATATATAAGTTGACTATTGAGTTATTATCATGCATGATATTCAATTTTTTGCTCTTTCTTATGTAGATGTTTAATGACCAAACTCCATTCCCCGTTGAGGACTTTCTAGATCTTCGTAAACGTTGGGCGTATATCCACAATGCGCTTAAGGGTCCTTCTGCTGTTTGATTTATCAGCAACATTCCTCAGCATATTTTTTGATGCACATATTTTTGGCTTTTGATGCACATAATGTGAACAATAATTTTGGCTTTTGATGCACATATTGTGTTTGATGTACATGATATTGTTGTGAGAGCAAGAGTTGTCTTTACAAGTCAATCTATGTTTTGATGATAACAACACATATTTGTGAAAGAACCATTTTATGTTCTAACGTGTGTTGTGTGCAGGTCACAATTATAGAAAATATCAGATCCAACAAGCACCAGCCATATGAGTGTAATTGATAATATGTGAAGTTACTACGTGTGACACAAGTTGCAAGAACCAAGAACGCTTCTGTATCTGATCGTGATCAGTCAGATCGAAGGATGCCAATATTGTTGATGCAATGCTCTTGTGGATGCTCTCTGAAAGTGGTCGAGATTCTGAAGATTGCGAAGCTTCTGAAGAAGAGAACCGAAGTGCTGAAGACTCTCATGACTTGAAGTTCTGAAGGTGGAAGGCTCTGAAGACCAAGTGCAGAAAGACTCTGAAGACTTATGTGTTCTGAAGATTAAGGTTCTGTAGATCAAGTATTGAATACTCTGAAGACAGATTCCTAATGGACAAGTTCTGAAGTTTCGGAAGACTTAAAGAAGTAAAGGATAATGTGCTTAAAGACAAGTGTTGAAGTTCTGAAGACTGATTCCTAATGGACTTCTTCAAATAACTGAAGACTTTACGTATCAGATATCCTGCTAAGAAGACTCTACTCATGCTTCATCAATTTACCATCAGAAGCCTCTGAAGTTCAGAAGTCACATGTTACCGTTGTGAGTAACTGTACACAGCGCCCAAGAAAGATATATCCCATCACTTCTCCCACAGCAAAAAGGAGATGTGTCAGTACAACTAATTATTACACAACGTCTCTTTTCCAACAGCCAACAGTATTATGGCTATATTTCTACTGGGCTATTTAAAGGAAAGAGTTCTCGCTTCTGAAAGTAATCGATTCATTCCAAAAAGATGAATTGATTAAGTTATTGTGTGAAGATAGCAACAACGATGAGTTCTCGTTGTAACACTTAGAATATTCAAAGCTATCACCATTTACACATGGCCATTGTTGTTGAAGCTCAAAGATCATCAATCAACACAAGAACAACAAATTGGTACAGAAGTTGTTGATGAAGAAGACATCATTGAAGATCAGTCAAGTCATCAACCCACCTTCTCGTCAGCGCTACATTGAAGATCTGAAGCAAGGAGTTGTTGC
Source organism: Lathyrus tuberosus (assembly GCA_022829125.1). Taxonomy (NCBI): domain Eukaryota; kingdom Viridiplantae; phylum Streptophyta; class Magnoliopsida; order Fabales; family Fabaceae; genus Lathyrus; species Lathyrus tuberosus. The sequence continues at coordinate 982,824 of JALAZF010000702.1, forward strand.
TCAAAGCTTGCTCACCCAAGAAAACGAAGAAGAAGAAGATCTAAAAGATGTCAACAACTGTCAAATCATTATGCATCTCTGTAGTTTCTTAGAATAGGCAAGGAGTTGTTGCTCACATCTTGCTCAAACACTTGTGTGTTCTATGTACTTAAACTTAGAAGAATCTGCTTACAAGGAAGCACCTCACTCATCTCCAGTCTTCCAATTCGACTTAAGAATTGAGATTCCTCTGGTGGACGTTATATCCTGTTTGGATCCCTGAACGGGTCACTGTTGATGGAAGCCTCAGGTAGATTATGGGTTGATCAACATACTTAGGGAGACTGTGGCTGCTGGTCAACGTGAAATCCTGGCTAGAGATCTTGGATGATCTTGGAACGTTGGGTCAATGATAGTCATTTCTCAAAGAGGATCATATGTTGATCAGACTCTTGTGGGATCCCTGATGTAACTCATTGTGATACCTCCAGTGAACGTTATATCCTGATTGGATCCCTGAACGGTTCATTGAGAGAGATGCCTCAAGGGATCATATGGTGATCTGGGTACTTGATATGACAATGACGTAAGTCATTGTGGGTTAGTCACAGTGCGGCTGTGCAGGTTGTTAGTCACCGGCTGTTGTCCGTGCATCTGTAATCGAGATTGATTATAGTGGATTAAGACCTTGTGTTCAAGGAGAAATCACCTGAGGAGGGTGGACTGGATTAGCCTTTGTGGTGAACCAGGATATATCGTGTGTCCTTTACTCTTATGCTTAATGTTCTTATTTATGTTTCTATATTGAGTATCAGAACCTTACATAAGCAAGTCAGAACCTTGCAGCTTAACTCTGATAAGCTTCCGCACTGCAAGTTCTGAGAAATGTAGTTTATGTTCAGACTCTTGTTGGTTCTCATGCTTCACGTATAGCAAGTCTGAAAGTAACTTTTCCAGTCAGAGTCTCTCAACGAACTCTGATGTTGTCCTAAGTGCTTTAACGACAAGAAGCGAAAAGTTGACAAGAGAGTAAATACACAATTCAAACCCCCCATTTCTTGTGTCTTTCTCGCACCTTCAATTGGTATCAGAGCTCCAGTTCTGTTATTGATGGATATCAAACACTTAATAGTGTCAGAAAAAGATCCAGATGAGGTGTATAGAAATACTCTGGGTGAGATTGAAATCCACTTACAATTTCTGTAACAGTTCAGAAGATGACTATGTACAAAATTGTAATCAATCTGAGTACTTAAGCAAATCACTGATTCTGGAAGTTCTTACAGTTGTCAAACAAATAAATCTTCCTCACTTAAGTTCTATTGAAGATTGAAGAACCAGCTAACAAGATAGATTCATCAGATAAGAAGTAGTATCTGTTGAATACTAATCCTGGAAGATACGTGTGAATGAACCACGTATTTGCTCAAAGTTAAATCATCAGAAAACAAGAAGTCTTGTTTACTGAAGATTAATTCTTTATGAGTTTTTGAGATGTTTTCAAGAAACGGATTAGGTCCACCCTTGACTTTCTCGTATAAAAACTCATTCAGAACTTCTTCATGTAAAGAAGAAAGATTGTTGTTCTATGATCTTGAACTTCAGAATGAAGTTTGTTGAAGTCAAAAAATCTGAAGAATTCAAACTTTTAGAAATGATTCAACATTTGAATTTTGAATGATCTAGAAGTTAAAAGATTCAATGAAGAACTGAATAGTGTTTTCATGAAGAGCTATGCAGAAATCGGAAAGAAAATTCAGGAAGAAGAATGTCAAGGATTCATCAAATACTTGATCAAAAATGATCCCTTAAGTGTGGATTGAATCAGTATAACCAAGTCCTGATGACTTGAGACTTTCTCACAGTTGAATCAAACCTTGTTGATCAAATCATCTTCTGATAAGTGTCTCAGAATTTCTCATACATTGAAATCAGAAGATGCATGTCCAAACACTTAAAGTCTTCTACCTAAAATCAAAAGGATTTAAGTTGCTGATGTTTCAGAATGAAGAAATCAGTTGACATTCCTTAGAAGAAGATATGTTGTTGATCTTTGAGGGACTAAGTCTTTAGTCAAGTTAAAACAGCATTATGAGATCAAGAAGCGTCATGCAAATATGTTGTGCTACACACATATTTGATGATACTTGTTTCTGAACATGATATGTATTTGTTGAAGAAACATAGTTAGGAGATGTCAATCAATTCTCCTCAGCTCATAACCTCGCAAGCAGTCTATGGATAAGCTAAGATTTTATTGACCTTCTGAAAATAAATATTGTCGAAAGACAGTTTTTCTGATGTTCAAATTAAGAACCTCTGATTGGCTGTTCTCAAAAATCAGATGAATATGTATGAACGAGAGAAATGAAAAGATCATCTGAACAGGAGATTGAATCTAGCTTTTAGACTAGTGATCAGAATTAAGAATATACTCATCAACATCAGAATAAGAATCTTTGGAGAAAATAAGAAACCTAAGGAAACTCAGTCAGAGTCTCTGATAGATCACTCTGAAGAAAGCAGATACAGAACAAGGCTGATCAAAATTTTTATGAAGGACAATCTTATCAGACACATGAGAAATCAGAATAAAGAGAATCTGAGGAAAATCAGAAGCCTAAACGCAAGACAGCTTAAGTCAAAAGGGGAAAGCTCTCATGTACAGAATCACTGGGAAAAGATTCTAGAACCTCTAAGGTATGATCCTCCTTATCTATGACTAACTGCAAACAGTGAAATATCTAATAAGTAAAAATGTTCATGATGTGAAATATCCTCTCTTTCCAAGAGAAAATCTTTCGATCAAATCTCTGGACTATGTGTTCACTCTATGTGACCTCAGTCATGATTACGAATGTTAAGTAATCATAATAGTTTTATTGAAAATAAGAAAATCTGTTTAATTTCTTCATATAAATACTTGAAATCTAAATAGTATTTTTTGGACTGTTCACATCATCAAAATTCTTATCACTGAATGTGCACTTAATCTATATCTTCCCTAAGTTAGGCACAGCTCATTGTACCTATTTAGATGTATATAAGTCAACTCTCCCTATCCAAAGATATCACACTCAAGACCCTCTGACTAAGTCAATATTCTGTCTTCCATTCACCATCATAGCTCCACTAACCCTTCTAAGAAACTAGGACCCTCCTGGAATCATTGCTTGCAATCTATCTGATGTTTTCCATGATCATGAAACTAGACCTATCTAAGATTAACCTGTGTCTGCTACGTGCGTGTTATGTAGTAGTATAAATCATTGTACTCCTGCCAGTTTTTTTTGGGTCTGAGGAATAGTTAAAATTGTGTCTGTGAATCTTATTACAGTACATTTTTTTAGTCAATGGTTATTCCTAACACTTAATATATCACTTTGCACTGCCTAAAGTTGAATTTGAATAATTCAAGAATATGATATATCTTAAGAGGAATCTGGACTTACTTAAACAAGTCTTGAATGCAATTACACATGAATCTGTTAAAAAACTTTTTATCCTCGAGAAACCACCATCATTAAAACATATCTATCACCCTTGCACTCTTAGGAGAGCAGTTATCATCCACGTCAGTTGATACTTAGTCATTAACTGCTTCTTTTCATTTTCCATGTGTTTATGTCTCGTAGTATACCCTAGGCAATTATGACGAACCTAGGAAATAGTAAATACAAATCTTTTGTATTGATTCAGACGTTACCTTCTTCCACTCTCAGTCCCTATAAATAGTAGGAATTCCCCTTTTCTCATTCCATCCTCAACCTAAAGTTGTCATCCTTCTAAAACCCTACTTTAACTTTAACAATGTCTGCCCCAACCTTTACTGGTAACATAGAAACCATAGAAGTTATATCAGAAAAACGACCAAACCTTTCTCGACTCAAAAACCACGGCTTAGACATAGTTAGAAGCATGCAAATTCAATCTTGGTATGGGTACTACGCCTTGCTAAACGGACCTATCTATCCTGTCCTTTTAAAGGAATTTTGGAAATATGCCAGACTCGACGACGATGGTAATACTGTCCGGTCGGAAGTTTATCGACTTCCAATCTCTATCACCCTGTCCTCAATCGCGAAGATCACTAACTGTATCTCATCTGGAGTCACTATTGAAGATTTTCAATATGACCTTGGTATGGTAGAGAAGTGCAGGATCCTTTTTGATGGTTCAGCTCCTTTTGAACTAAACAATCCTGAGTACCTTCTTCCTTCTACTAAGACTTGGTTTAGATTCTCTCTAACTAATCTTCGCCCTCGAGCAACAGCAAGATCCACCTTGTCTAATGATGACAGAATCTTTGTTTTTCTTTTGACGCATCATGTCAAAATTAATCTTCCCAAAATCATCTTCAACCACCTGAAGCACTCCATCGAGGTTTCAAGAAAACAGATCAAATCCTTTATTCCGTACAGAAGGATTATATCTGAAATCATGCTTAGAGAAGGATTCTGGGGATTATTAAGCAGGATTGGACCAGAGCATGCGATAACAGAAACAAGATGCTCTAGAGTGGACGACATCGAAGACTTTGATGATTAAAGTCTCTTTACGAATGTATAACAAGTTCTTGTTATAATTAGGTCTAAGTTCTTGCAAACAGTTCTATTTTGATGATGTCCTGTACTCGTGTTTAAAAGTAATATGTGTTGCCTTCTAAATCATTTTCTACATATTCATAGTTGCATTTGATCTTACATTTTTATGTCAAATGAAATTAACTCCGGACATTCTCATTAGTCTTGATTAAAACACTTAAAACATTATCATAACCCCATGGAAATAAGAACTATCTGGACTGAGTTCCATGATTGGATCTCAGTAGAAATTGTGAAGAGCAAGAGGCTGGCAATTACTCAAGTAGAAGAAAAGTTGCATGTCTCAAGAAATGGTGACTCTGAAAACCTTATCTCATCTTCTTCATCGTCTTTAGGCTTGCCCTACTCTAACTCAATAGGACCCATAAAAACTCAGCTTTATTAGGACTATGATTACTTAAAATGTTTTTCATTAGGAATTTTTGTTTAAATTATCTATGTTTTGATTATCCTGAACTTTTCAAGATTAAGCTCAACCTATGCTCTGCATCTTAAAAACTAATCTGTGTTGATGCGTCTATCTGATTGTTCATAAATAAAAATGCTATAATTAATCTCTACAGATGATCCAAAATCTTCAATTGGTAATTGAAAGATTCCATCCAATTGTCCTTCAAATGAATATGCTATGGTTATAGATGGTTATCACTAAATGAATCGGATTGTTCTTAACTGTTCAAATGCTGGCTCTATATTCTATGTTGTTTAACATATCCAGAATATATATAATGATGTTGATGTGCTTAAATGCTTAAATGCTTGACTGATGAAGGAATTACATGCCTAAATGCTCATATGCTCTAACACTTTTTGATGATGTCAAAAAGGGGGAGAAATATAATGATTTTGATTGAGAAAAGGAAGTCTGAAAGAAGAAGAAAGAAAGAATGCAAAACTCAAACAAAGTACTCATATAAAATATAAAAATGCGTTACTTCTAACGTTTGTTGTTTGATGTTATCCGAGGAACTCTAAACAAGTTCACTAGGCATTCTAAGAACAGGAACAGGTCAAGAAAGAAGAAGGAAAACTCTGAAAAGCAATCAAGACAAAGTATACATTTCAAGATGCTTACTCAGAAGAACAGTGCAAATCAGAAGACAAAGAGCTGTCTGAAGATCCAGATTGAAGATCCAAGAAGAAGTAGTTCTGATGTTTACCAGGAACCAATTAAAACAAAAACGATTTGGTATCTGACTAAATCAACAATTGGTAATCAGACTCAGTACACAAAGATTAGTATCAGGCTCGTCAATCAGAACAAAGTTGTGGATCATTATTATCAAAATACCTTCATTGGTATCATTTCAGCACACTAAGGAAATACCTCTCAAGTGGTATGAGAAGAAATCCCTCACTTGGTATTAAACTCAACATACTCTGGTATAAGACTCAGCACATCACGCGGTATCAGACCAGAATCAAATCATGAATACCAGATTCAGAATCAAGCGTTGATTGATCACTATAATTAAACCTTCAATTGGTATCTGATCAAAAATTAAGCTTTGATGAACCACTGAGTTGTGACAGTAACAAGGTTCTGAGATGAAGACTTGTGTTCAAAAGTCAAACTCTGAAAAAGTCATGATCTACATTGGTGATTAAAATCTTACCATCCTGAAATATGATTCTGAAGATCCCAATATCTGACTTATGGAACTTAGGGGGAGACTTCCCAGAAGATTCAAATGAATAATCTTATAATCTTCACAAATTCAGAAACTCAGGGGGAGTTTCTTAAAAGACGGTGTCTGTCTCTGATGAATAGCGAGGCTATGTTATCAGACAAGAACTGGTCTGCTTGTGCTTAAATGAATCTGCTGAAAGGTAGAAATGCTTCAGAAGTCTCTGAAGATTACAAGCTCTGATACGACTACAAAGGAACTGAGCTCTGAAGATCTGAATAGGGAAGTTCTGATGAACTAGTCCAGATGCTAAATATTCTCTGTTCTTTTAAAGACAAGATAGAGAAGTAGTCATTTTCTACTCTTCGTTCTGGCAACTCAAGTTGTTATTCTGTATATCTTTGGATCATATAAGATTCTAGATGGTCACAGATAAAACTTTGAGGATAACACATTCAGGGGGAGCTGCTGTTCTAGACTCTGAATATGTTGGTTTTGGTGATTACCTTGTATAAAAGGTTCAATCAAAATACTTGGTTTTGTCATCATAAAAAAGGAGGAGATTGTGAGAGCAAGAGTTGTCTCTACAAGTCAATCTATGTTTTGATGATAACAACACGTATTTGTGAAAGAACCATTTTATGTTCTAACGTGTGTTGTGTGCATGTCATAATTAAAGAAAATATCAGATCCAACAAGCACCAGCCAGATGAGCGTAATTGATAATATGCGAAGTTACTATATGTGACACAAGTTGCAAGAAGCAAGAACGCTTCTGTATCTGATCGTGATCAGTCAGATCCAAAGATGTCGATATTGCTGATGCAATGCTCTTGTGGATGCTCTCTGAAAGTGGTTGAGATTCTGAAGATTGCGAAGCTTCTGAAGAAGAGAACCGAAGTGCTGAAGACTCTCATGACTTGAAGTTCTGAAGGCGGAAGGCTCTGAAGACCAAGTGCAGAAAGACTCTGAAGACTTATGTGTTCTAAAGATTAAGGTTCTGTAGATCAAGTATTGAATACTCTGAAGACAGATTCCTAATGGACAAGTTCTGAAGTTTCGGAAGACTTGAAGAAGTAAAGGATAACGCGCTTAAAGATAAGTGCTGAAGTTCTGAAGACTGATTCCTAATGGACTTCTTCAAATAACTGAAGACTTGGCGTATCACATATCCTGCTAAGAAGACTCTACTCATGCTTCATCAATTTACCATCAGAAGCCTCTGAAGTTCAGAAGTCACATGTTACCGTTGTGAGTAACTGTACACGGTGCCCAAGAAAGATATATCCCATCACTTCTCCCACAGCAAAAAGGAGATGTGCCAGTACAGCTAATTATTACACGTCTCTTTTCCAACAGCCAACAATATTTCAAATGGCTATATTTCTACTAGGCTATTTAAAGGAAAGAGTTCTCGCTTCTGAAAGTAATCGATTCATTCCAAAAAGATGAATTGATCAAGTCATTGTGTGAAGGTAGCAACAACGATGAGTTCTCGTTGTAACACTTAGAATATTCAAAGCTATCACCATTTACACATGACCATTGTTGTTGAAGCTCAAAGATCATCAATCAACACAAGAACAACAAATTGGTACAGAAGCTGTTGATGAAGAAGACATCATTGAAGATTAGTCAAATCATCAACCCACCTTCTCGTCAGCGCTATATTGAAGATCTGAAGCAAGGAGTTGTTGCTCAAAGCTTGCTTACCCAAGAAGAAGAAGAAGAAGATCTACAATATGTCAATAACTGTCAAATCATTATACATCTCTGTAGTTTTTTAGAATAGGCAAGGAGCTGTTGCTTACATCTTGCTCGAACACTAGTGCGTTATGTGTACTTAAACTTAGGAGAATCTGCTTACAAGGAAGCACCTCACTCATCTGCAGTCTGCCAATTTGACTTAAGAATTAAGATTTCTTCGGTGGACGTTATATCCTGTTTGGATCCCTGAACGGGTCATTGTTGATGAAAGCCTCAGGTAGATCATGGGTTGATCAGAATACTTGGGGAGACGGTGGCTGCTGGTCATCGTGAAATTCTGGCTAGAGATCTTAGATGATCTTGGAACGTTGGGTCAATGATAGTCATATCTCAAAGAGGATCATATGTTTATCAGACTCTTGTGGGATCCCTGATGGAACTCATTGTGATACCTCCAGTGAACGTTATATCCTGATTGGATCCCTGAACGGTTCATTGAGAGAGATACCTCAAGGGATCATATGGTGATCTGGGTACTTGAGATGACAATGACGTAAGTCATTGTGGGTTAGTCACAGTGCGGCTGTGCAGGTTGTTAGTCACCGGCTGTTGCCCGTGCATCTGTAATCGAGATTGATTATAGTGGATTAAGACCTTGTGTTCAAGGCGAGATCACCTGAGGAGGGTGGACTGGATTAGCCTTTATGGTGAACCAGGATATATCATGTGTCCTTTACTCTTTTGCTTAATGTTCTTATTTATGTTTCTATATTGAGTATCAGAACCTTGCAGCTTAACTCTGATAAGCTTCCGCACTGCAAGTTCTGAGAAATGTAGTTTATGTTCAGACTCTTGTTGGTTCTCATGCTTCACGCATAGCAAGTCTGATAGTAACTTTTCCAGTCAGAGTCTCTCAACGAACTCTGATGTTGTCCTAAGTGCTTTAACGACAAGAAGCGAAAGTAAATACACAATTCAAACCCCCCCTTTCTTGTGTCTTTCTCGCACCTTCAATTGTGTTTGATGCACATAATGTAATCAATAACATTGGCTTTTGATGCACATATTGTATTTGATTTAAACAATGTTAGCTGTTAGCTTTTGATGTAAATTCTCTGATTCAGTTATAAGGATAAAATATAGGAAGAATTGTGTTTGATGCACATATTGTGTTTGATGTAAACAGAAGTTGTTTTGACAGGATAAATATAGGAAGAATTTGATAAGCAGAGAATTTTTATATTTAAAATAGAGGTTGTTTTGACAGCGGTTATAAAACCTAACCGTAATTGTATGTTGAACGCTGACCAGAATAATATAAATAAAAAAATGTTGTTGCTGAAAATCGAACCAGATTACCTTTAGTTATAACACAACGGTTATGTAAAATAACCGTTGTGAAATAGTGTGCGCTTTCTGGAATACAACAATGGTCCCAGGACCGTCATTGTAAGTACCGCATATACAACAACACTCTACATAACAACGCCTTCGCCTACGTCATTATATGTCATTTCCAACCGTTGTTAAATGGGTTTTTCGTAGTAGTGTGATCTTCGTCCAGCTATCAAACAAATCACCTAATCATATTGCTAAACCAATAGCAATAAAATCCGACCAATATTTGACGAGAAACTCTTCCGAAATGCAACAGTGTTGACCTATTCCGCAAGACCCAGATGTCGTACCAACATGTTAGGACATCGTGTCCAACATGTGTCCCTTCTGCACCTCCACATAACTTGAGCAATCTAGATTAATCTTGAACACTTCTTCATATCGTTGTTTTGCAAAATATAGCCAATCCAAAAGGAAATTTATTCTTCGACCTCTTTTATGTGGCTCATACTTCGCAAGATGATGCTCGAGATCAAGGATTAATCTTCCTTCGCCCCTAAGTACCTTGGTTCACCTATTTCGCTTCTGATTATGGGACTTTCTGGAGCATTTCTTACTAGTGAAACCCGTCACTTATGAGGCGTATATGGCCTTCTGTTCATCTTTGGCCGTGTATCTCAACATGCATCCGTTCGTAGGGAAAATATAGTGTGATCGAGGCCACGAGTTAGTGCTAGTTTGTTTGACGCGGAGTCGACGACTTCACACGGTCGTGTGTCTCAGATTTTACAAGTTCGCATGTCTCATACTTCTACCTTCTGGAAGAACGTCGTTCTTGCTGGCCCTTACGCTTGAGAAGCCCCTGAAGCCCAACAGAAGGAACCTGCTACTGCTGCTGATATCGTTCCTGATATTTTTCCAAAAGGCCCATATGACACCTTACTTCCTCTCTAAGCACAACATGCTACTAGGCATGTGTGGGAATGAGAGGTATATTTATTTACTTTTACATTGTATCTATTTCATACTAATTGAGTTGCGACTGATGTTGATATATTTATTTTTACAGGAGCGTGAAACGATAGAATCTTTAAACCATGCCAGGAAGATTTTGTACATGAAACATAATGCATACATATGGTTTTAAGAGTGTGTTTTTTACTCTATGCTTGCGGGTTTATGCGCCACTGAATACAAGACCATTAACCATGGAATGTTAGCGGTTTTTATGGATAGATGGCACGAGGAGACGTCGTCTTTCCACATCCCACATGGTAAGATTTACATCACCCTTGATGATGTCGTGTGTCTTTTACATATTCTAATTATGGAAAGATTATTAAACCATTCTTGGATCAACAAATCTAAGGAACTTGAATTGATGGTAAACAATTTGGGAGTTGACCCAGGTGAGGTCCAAGAGGAGCTTGATGCCATGAGAGACGCTCATACCCAATTTTTATACCTGGTTGACCTGTTCAAATACCACCTGGTTGTGACAGTGGACGCCAAAGGTGATGAAGAGAAGGTTTTGTTCCACAAACAATGTGCATTGAGGTCATAAATCCTATACTTGGTTGGTACAACAATATTTATGGACAAAAGTGCAATCTACGTTGATGTAGTCTACATGACATACTTCACCGATTTAGAGCAGATCCACGAGTACAGTTGGGGGGCTGTGTGTTTGATTTATCTGTACTCTAAATCAGGTAAAGCTTATCATTGAAAGATAAGACACATGACTAGAAGCCGCTCACTGTTTACGGTAATTTATTTGCAACCTTTAGTGTTACTAATATCTTCACAACGCTTGTGTTACACTTGTTATTAATATTTTATATGAACATTTTTCAGGCGTGGATCATCTCTCACTTTCCTCGCATATCCGAGTAGGAAACTCAGATGGACTACAATGAGGATTGGTCACACGTTTATGCATTTTCCTTGTACATAGGGAATTAGGCCATTTAGCTGTCTTGGGTGTTTATTGATTGTACTGTAGCAGATGAAATATGCTTCTGCCAATACGACGGTCACCGTAGACTCATCCCTTGGATGAAACAACTATCTACTCTGGATGGTTGGCTTGTGGGTCATGAATGTCACATCCACATCTGCCTGAGCATGTCATGCGCCAATTTGGGTTTCTTCAAATTATTCCAAGACCTACCTCCATGTTTGCTCCTCTAACAGTCTGCCGCAGAGTTCTTCACTACTACAGAAAACACATATAAAGACGGTTGCAAAACACATATAATGATGGTTTCAAGTCCGTTGTTAGGTAGCGTGTGATTGTATGTATGCTGATTTCCATAACGGGCGAGTGACTGTGGTTATAAGTTAGGCAGCGCGCCAGTTATAACAGTTAAGTCAAACAACCATTGTGAAATAATTTATAGGTTCTGGGTTCAAATCTTAGCAACGTCATTCTTGAGTTTTAACATTTCACCACGGTTATATGTTCCAACTGTGATGGTATGTATAAGAGTTTATTATAAACTATGGATTGCTTGTTTTTTCTTGTCCCTCATAACCATATACAACCATTCAAATATATTTTTTAGATAATAAATAGAAAAATTAAATTATTCTTGTAAAACAACTTAAACGGTCCAATGTTTATCTAATTGCATGCACCTTGTAATTCATGATTTCCTTATTAACCTATATAATTTGATTCAATCTCAAATTCTTCAAAGTAAAGATAATGAATGGATGTATTCTAAGTCTTTCACAAAAAATTGATTTCCTCTTTTTTTCTAGTTTATGCAAACATCAAATTTTGTGTGAAGACTCGGACTAGCACCTATTTATCATCATTTTTTGAAGAATTTATGGCATTGAATCAAATTCTATAGGCTAAAGAGGAAATCATGAATTACAAGATGCATGCAATTCGATAAACATTGGATCGTCTAAGTTGTTTTACAAGAATAATTTAATTTTTCTAATTATCATCTAAAAAATCTATTTGAATGAATGCAAGTTCAATGAGGGGTTAGTGAAACAAGCAATCACATATGATATAACAAACTCACTAACAACATTTATCAACAAAAACATCAATTAATTAACATAGGTTAGAAGAACTTGATAGTTAATCGTTCTTGGAAGCTATGAAGAGGATAAAGTAGAAAGGAGAGTAGAAAACACGTGTTCACTATGAAAATATTATATGAAAGACTCATAATATTTCAACAGCAAACATAAGTTTGCTCTTAGATCTATGTTCACACAACCAGCTGCATCAGTGATAAGTAAAGAACCATAACCACTTGCTAGATACAACATCAACAACATGCAACAACATTTATCAACAACATACATACCTTTAATTGAAAAACTTCGTGGAAAACAACATGAAAAAGTCAGCATGTTAACATAAACTAGCAGTACATTATAATCCAATCCAACTAAAGGTTAACATAAACTAGCATGTTAACATAACAGTACTGTTCTGGACTGGGCAGGGCTTCCTGCCCTTAAGGGCCAGGCCCAATCCAGCATAACTGGCGAACAGGCCCAATATGCACAATATAACCGTTGGGCACAATATGACCGTTGGGCGTGTCCCCCTCACGCGCAGAATAGGTCACACGTCCAGCCTCCTCACCGGATATTGCGGGAACAGTTAGAAGACCACGCGCTTTGCTCGCCACCCATTTATCTATAAAAACCCCCTCATTTGAGAGGGGCAGGTATCACGAATCATATACTTGACTACTCTTACTTGCTTTCCCCTTTTCTTTGACCAAATACTTACTTTGGCATCGGAGTACCTTGCAGGTACCTCCACCCCCTTTTCTTCTCCAACAAGCAGCTGCACTTGCCCTACACGAAGGCCACGACGATCTCCTTCTGGTCATCTCCGATCAGTGGCCCAGTCTATGGGAAATTAGCTCCCCCGTCTTTTCGAATCAAGATCCCTCATCTTTTCATCCAAAAGACCAAAGCTTTCATCTCTCCAAAATCCCAGATCATCATGGCTTTCGTTAAGAGTGATGTCCAAGAACCTTTGACCACCGCTGCCCGTACCGACGCTATCGTCGGGAACGTCCCATCTGAGAACGTCCAGCGCAACGGTGGACCGGCTTCCCCAAAGCCCGACGAACAAAGACCACGAGCGCAAGCCGTGGAACTTTCCTTCGAGCCCATTCCGGTTCCTCAAGGCGCTGATCCGACCACCGCGGCGCTCATCGCCTCTCTGAACAATTCCAATCGTTTCATCATTCAGCAGGGAGAAAAGATCAGTGCCCTCGAGCACGCCCTTCAAGAGCACCACGCTTCGGAGACGCTGGACCTCTCCCCGCCTCCGCGAGACCACTCAAAGCGGAGACGTGATAGCCCCTCCCCGGTCAAGGAACGATCAAGATCAAGGAGTCCAACACCCGACCGGGCTCGCCGGCATCATCGTTCTCCTAGGACAACCAGGCACTCCCCTGCTCCCAAAAGACATCGACGCTCAGACAAGCACGAGCACAGGCATATCCGCGGACACTCTCCTCGCCGCAGTCATAGCCGCGACCACAGCCTTTCTCCATCATTCTCTCACAGCTCTAGCAGTGACGACGAAGTTCAAGGCCCGTTCACGAGGAGCATCGTAGACACCCGGATTCCCCGCGGGTTAGAGAAACCTCCCACGCTGGCAATGTACGATGGCACATCAGATCCTCACGAGCACCTAGAGAACATCGAAGCTATGCTCCAGTACCATGGTGTCTCCGGAGCCATCCGGTGCAAAATATTTCCCATCACCTTGAGGAAAGTTGCGATGGCATGGTTCAAAAGACTTCCTCGGGGGTCCATCTCCTCCTGGCGCGACCTCAAAGGCCAGTTCACCTGCCACTTCACAGCCTCTCGACGACATCCAAAGACGGAGGCAACCTTAGAAGCCATCATACAAGGCCGAGAGGAGCCTCTGCGGGAGTACATCGAGAGGTTTAATAAGGAAGCAGTGGAAGTCAGAACTTCCAACCATATGAAGAAATACCTCCTCGAGAAAGGACTCCGCCCGAAGAGCGACTTCCGCAAAGCTATCGGGATCGAAGCTCCCCGAACGCTGACAGAGCTTCTCCACATGGCCAAAGATTACATCTGGTACGAGGAGAAAGAAGCTGCATATCGTGCCCGTGACGCAAGAGATCGGGAAGCGCCCCGAGCAACCAAAAAGGAGGAGTCGGAGCCATCTCGTAAAGGCAAGGAGAAGCGACGAGAGGAGCGTCCTCGTGAAGGCAAAGGGCCAGCTGGCCGATTTAATGAATACATTGTGCTCACTACCTCACGATAACGTATTCTATCCGACTGTATCAACACCGAGTTCAAACAAGGAGGTGTCCGGTTCCCTAAACCGACCTCGGCCAAAGGGAGCGTCGACAAGAGGAAGTATTGTCGTTTCCATCGTAGCCACGGGCACGTAACAGAAGACTGCGTGCACCTTAAAGACGCTATAGAGATCCTCATCAAAGAGGGACATCTGAAATAGTACGTGAAGAAGGGGGAATCCTCCCGACGTGACGCGACTGATAAAAAGAAAGAAACAGAGTCAACACCCTCTAGTCCTCCCCCACAGGTCGCAATGTCCATCAGCCGACCAGAGGACTTTTTCATCCCAAGTCACATCGACCCGACTTCCCAGGCATTCATGCACAGCACCTGGGAAACGTTTCCTACAGCTATGGTTATCTCATGTGGGGGGTACCATGAGCTCACGGTCGGTTCCATCAAACGAAAGTTTGAACAGTTGATCGACAGCAGCCCCACCAGTTGTACACGATCAACAAAGGTAAAGGGCGTTCACAATCAATCACGTTCTACCGGGAAGAGCTCCCCGGGGGATCCCCGAATTCCCACATCCCTCTGCTGATTAGGGCCAAGTTATCATCAACAGATGTGCGGAGAGTCCTGGTCGACCAGGGCAGTTCCGTGGACATCATGTACTCCAGCCTGTTCTGCGCGTTGAAGCTAAATAAATCTAATCTCTCTCCGTACGTAGGATCTGATCTCCAAGGATTCAATGGAGCAACTGCCCGACCCTGGGGTTACGTAGAAATTCCAGTAACGCTTGGCGAGGAAGAAGCATCGCGGACAATCAAAACGCAGTTCCTGGTCATCGATTGTCCGTCGCTCTATCAATGCATTCTGGGCAGACCAGCTCTTGTCGAGCTCGTCGCTGTCCCCTCGAAAGTCCATCTCAAGCTAAAGTACTACACGGAGAAGGGACACGTCGCAACTCTACACGGCGATATCGAAGCTGCTCGCAGGTGCTTCGAGGCCGCAACCAAAGGTCAGAACCAGATAGCGACAACAACGACGTCGGCAAAGCGCACCAGAGAAGACGAAGTTCCGGCCGAGGAGGGCCAGCCAGGGAAAAAACCCACGCTTCTCGTACACACCATCGACCTCGACAGCAGGCTCGCTGAAGGACACGAAGATCGGGGCAAGGATAATAACTCGGGAGCAACGCGCTCCCCCTCGCCTGCACCTCTGCGTCCAGTCCCAGATGGAGAGTTCGAGGTCATCACCTTCAGTAACAACCCCAGCAGGGGAGTGAAGATCGGTGCTGGCCTCCCCGAAGAGGTAAAGAGGGAGCTGAAAGCATGCCTCGACGACAACGCCGACCTGTTCGCCTGGAGTGCAGCAGACATGCCCGGTTTGGATCCAGAAACTGCCTGTCACCACTTGACAATCGATCCAGCTGCCCGCGCTGTCGCCCAGCGAAGAAGGAAACAGTCCGAGGAAAAGGCACAGGCTGCCGAAAAACTTGTACAAGACCTCTTAGAGGCAAATTTTATTTCCGAGCCCAGGTATACGACCTGGCTCTCAAATGTTGTACTTGTTAAAAAGAGTAATGGAAAGTGGCGCATGTGCATTGACTACACCGATCTCAACCGGGCTTGCCCGAAAGACGCATATCCACTGGCGAGCATAGATAAGCTCGTAGACAATTCCGCCGGTTTCAAGCTCTTGTCCTTCATGGACGCATATTCGGGATACAACCAAATCCCAATGGCCGACGAGGACAAGAGATACACATCATTCATGACCCCCTCGGGAAATTATTACTATAACGTAATGCCCTTTGGACTAAAAAATGCCGAGGCCACGTACCAGCGCATGATGAACAAAGTCTTCCGATCAGAAATCGGAGACATGCTCGAAGTATACATGGACGATATGATCGTCAAATCCTACAAGAAATCCACGAGGGCATCAACGCACAACACTTAGGGGGAAGATCCTTGGCTCGAAAAGCTTTGCGCGCAGGATATTACTGGCCGACCATGCAGCAAGACGCCAAAGAGCACGTGCAAAAATGTGACCGTTACCAGCGTCACGGGGACATGCATTTGGCACCCCCCAACGAGTTGAAGACCCTCTCCTCGCCATGGCCCTTCGCCTGGTGGGGGATGGACATCCTAGGCCCTTTTACAATGGGATCTTATCAAAATAAATTCCTAATCGTGGCCGTCGACTACTTCACAAAATGGATCGAAGCCGAAGCGCTCGCCAAGATCACAACCTTCAACATACTGCGTTTCTACAAAAGAAACGTCCTCGCCAGATTCGGGGTACCGCAGGCCCTCGTGACCGACAACGAAACCCAATTCACGGACAGAAAATTCCAAGACTTCGTCGCCAAATTGGGAACGAAACAACACTTTACTTCGGTCGAGCATCCCCAGACCAACGGGCAAGCGGAGGCCGCGAACAGAGTAATCCTACGCGGATTGAAGCGAAGACTAGGGGAGGCCAAGAAGAGGTGGGTCGAGGAGCTCCACAACGTCCTCTGGGTGTACAGGACGACACCTCACTCCACCACCGGGGAAACCCCTTTCCGACTAGCGTACAGAACAGAGGCGGTAATACCGGTGGAGATAAGGGAACCCTCGAGAAGGACAGAAGCTCCCCTCGACGAAGAAATGAACGACGAGGCTCTACGCGAGGAGCTCGATCTTGTCGAAGAAGTAAGATCAGGGGCTGCCCTCCGCGAGGCCACGTTGAAACAACAAATAGCGTTGCGACACGACGCCAGGGTCATAAAATGTGACTTTCCCGTAGGCAGCCTGGTCCTGCGCAGAAACCAGAAGGATTCTCGCGAAGGGAAACTGGCAGCGAACTGGGAAGGACCTTACAGGGTCAAGTCCAAAACGGGCACGGGAGCGTATTACTTGGAAACACTGGACGAAAAACAATTTGCTCGACCATGGAATGCTGAAAAACTCAAGCAATACTATAGCTAAGTCCTTAACTACGGGGATAGATATGTCGCCGACACAATCAACCCAAAACGGGGAGAAGTGCGCGACCTTCGTATCATGCCCTGGTGAAGCATGACACGCATTACAACGCCGGCCAGCTTCTGCTCATTGAACGAGCAGATCCTGCGCACAACGGGGATACCTCAACCGAGCTCTGCCGTTGCCGCACCGTTCAGGCAGGACACCCAGCTCGCGATGGGAACAGTCCAAGCCTATGAGACTAGTACCTCAAACGAAGTCCTAGTCTCATCACGGGCAGAACCACGTCGCCCTCCTCGGTAGGTTCCTCGCTTATCCGAGCACGCACATACGTATAAACAAACAGAGCAAATTCACAATACAACGTCCACAAAATCCAAATATATTAACGTACCGGCCACGGCCAGATAATGTCACATACAAAAAAAAAAGGGGGCAGCGCCCATACAAAGTAATCAATACGAATTCATAAAGGCACGCAGGCCCACAAAACATGCCAAAAACAGTCCTACCCTACGACTTCACTTTCCTCCTCCGCGGGGACAACTTTGCCGTCCACTACCGTGTTGAACAGACCCATTCCATCTGTCAGGAGCTGAACGTCGGAGTTGAGGGCCACCATCTGCTCTTTTTCCGCGTTGAAGCCGAACTCAGCCGCCTTTAGGTTGTCCTCGCCAAGGATCCTGATCCTCCCGATCAGATCAGCCCGTGACTTCAAGGCTTGCTCATCATCGTTTTCGTCCTGAACGGCTGAAGTCAGACCTTCCAACTCAGCGATCCTCGCCTGCATCTTCTTCCTCTCCTCGTCGGCTTTGAGCGCGGCCAGCTTTAGCTGAGTCACCTCCTCCTGGAGCAGCACCCTGGCCTCCTGGTGACCTTCGAACTGTTTCAAATCATTAAACAGCCGGTTGTTTTCTACCTCCAGCTCGGCTACTTTGTTCTTAGATTTTACAAGGCTCGCCCGAGTAGCAGCTTCGTCATCTGCGAGGACAAAAGCAGCTTCAAGAACCCTAAACATGCCCGCCTGCACCGGTCTTGGCACCTGCGGTCGCTTTCCTATGGACTTTGGCCGCCTGCGACTTCATCAAACGTTCTCGCATATCAGCCATCCTACCTGCGAAGACACATAACAAATCAGGATAAGAAAAACTTAAAGAGATAGAACAAAACAGTGAAGCATACCAAGCAGGGTCATAGCATCATCATCGTTATCACACTCGAGGAGAGCTTTGACATTAATATATCTAGCTGCTCGGACAGGGCCATCCTCCCCGACCAGCTGATTCCCGTCCCGATCGACGACGTAGGCTGGAGAGAAGCTCTCCACGTAAGCGTGAAGAATCCTATACGACTCCTTATCAGTCGGGCAAAGCTGCTCATGCTTCACCAGGAACTGCTCTGTTCGGCGTCTAAAATGGGTAAAGACCCATTCCAAAGGGAAAATGGAGACAACATTATCCCTTTCCCGACCATCCACCATCACCCTCTCGATGGTCGAAATGCTCCTTCTCGCCTCCTCAGTCATAGGCCTCACGACCAGAAACCTATCCTTAAAGTTACGTATCGAATCAGAATACGGCCAGAACAGCCTACTCTGTTGCTTGAACGATACCCAACTCTGCTTCGACCCCGCCGTGCTCCACTGAATCTGGAAGAGGCAGAAGAAGAGGTCCGTGGTCGCCCCGATTTGTAGATAACGGCACACCAACTCAAAGGCCCTTATAAAAGCCAAAGAGTTCGGATGAAGCTGGGACGGGCACAACTCCAAGTATGTGAACACAGACGATTGGAAATCAGTGAAAGGAAGACGCATCTTGGCCTACGTAAACGCAAATTCGTACATGGGAAAGCGAAGTCCCGGATACGCAGAACAGATTCTATCGTGCTCCCCGGGACGAAAAGCTTTCCAGGCCCGTGGAGTATCCTCGTCGCGCAATTCCAACAGGTCGAAATCCCGTACCTCCTCCTCGGAGAGGGTCGATCGAAAAGACAAAGGCTCGTGTCCAAGCCATTCAAGGTCCCCTCCCGCAACCTTGATATTCGAATAGTCAGCGGACACACCGGGATCCTTGGGCACCTCCTGGGCGTCGGGTACAACGTCATCACGGGGTTCGACCATTTCCACCTGAAAAGCAGAGGAAGAAAAGTGAATTCGACGTCCATGATCAAATCCACTCTTCCACCACTGATCAAGTGAAAGGGCGTTAACGAACCCGAGGACAACTATATGCTCGTCTAAAATGTCTACAATCAACTTAGATAGAAAGTCCCCGCGACCAAGACTCACAGAGGCACATACAATGATACGTGGTCGTCCCGGGATCACTCCAATGTCCCGAACAGGCCTAGTGCCCGGCTACAAACTAAATTCTACACCTAACCAGATTCTACAAAGATCTACACTAACAATTTCTACAAAATTATAGAGATTCATCATGTTCTTCATGGAATTTCCTGGAATTCACGTGTTCATCAATAAACGCATGAAGTTCCACCGGAAAGTATGAACTTCTACCGGAAAATTCATAAAAATACACGAATGGGAAGAGGGAACTTACAAGTAGAAGAAGAAGTTGACGGTGGCGAAGAGAAGCTCCGGCGAAGACAAATTGCAGAGCCAGCGAGAGCAAAGAGTGAAAAACTTGGGAAATTATGAAAATGAAACCGTCCCCCACCTTTTTATAACCATTAGATCGTGGGGAATCGTGAGGGTCATCATAGCCTATACGCCCCTAGGACTGACAAGGGCCATAGATACACACCACGTGTCACAAAAACTCTTCGCTTGGTTCAACGCAAAAAATTCATCAACCCTCGAACTCCCGCGAGCAAGTCTCCCCGTCATAACGAACGTATCCACGAGCAGAAACCCTCATCTCCACGAGGAGGACAAAACTCCTGGTCGACATCGCGCGCTAGAAACTAACGACCACATCTGGTCGGCGCACAAATGCAACAACGCCTGGCCTACGAGCAAACCTCCTCGTCAAAGTAAACACTTCCGAGCAGATATGTTCGCCAAAAAATAGCCATCTCTCCGAAGACGTTGCAGGTCCTGATCATCGTTTTCACGCTAAAAACTGACGACCACGTCAAGGAGCACGAATGAAGCACTCCATGCGATCTACCACCTGCCCGACAGTACGAGTAACAGCTGCCTAAGTCATTACTCTACAACAGAGCAATGACTTGGGGGGCTCCTGTTCTGGACTGGGCAGGGCTTCCTGCCCTTAAGGGCCAGGCCCAATCCAGCATAACTGGCGAACAGGCCCAATATGCACAAGATAACCGTTGGGCACAATATGACCGTTGGGCGTGTCCCCCTCACGCGCAGAATAGGTCACACGTCCAGCCTCCTCACCGGATATTGCGGGAACAGTTAGAAGACCACGCGCTTTGCTCGCCACCCATTTATCTATAAAAACCCCCTCATTTGAGAGGGGCAGGTATCACGAATCATATACTTGACTACTCTTACTTGCTTTCCCCTTTTCTTTGACCAAATACTTACTTTGGCATCGGAGTACCTTGCAGGTACCTCCACCCCCTTTTCTTCTCCAACAAGCAGCTGCACTTGCCCTACACGAAGGCCACGACGATCTCCTTCTGGTCATCTCCGATCAAGTACATTGTAACCTAACAAATATTTATCAACCTACAAGGTTAACATGTGATCCAAAAAAGGTTAACTAGCAGTGTACTGTAATCCAACAAAAATTAAACCAACAACATATGAAACATAACAAGGTCTTCAATCTTCATGCTTAATTGAATTCGTACAGTTCTCAAGGTCTTCATTCTCAAAATCTTCATCTGATTCAGAATCAATTGCATCCAGACGGTTCAACAACACTAATGTGATTCAAAATCAGATTCAGCTTCCTTGGCTTTGTTCAACCATAACTCCACCACATCAATAACCTCCTTTGAAGCCTCAATCTCATGGACATGTTTGCTCTCACTATTCATGTTGAGAGAAGGATCTGAAATCTGAACAAGAAGAGAAAATTTGTCTCAAAATAACATACAACAACATATAACACAAAAACCCATAAACTCTTGAACAAGAAGAATATCATGTTAAAATCATATGAAACATAATAACAACATACACGAAAACGAGAGAATAAGGAAGAAGAATACCTTTATGTATGAAGAACAAGATTAGGCTATTATGTAGAATAGAAGAGCTACGACGAAGAAGAGATAAAATGTATGCTAGGGTTTTGTTGTGAGAGATACGACGATACTGTGAAGAAGCGAGAGTTAATTCGCTTATATATGGGTAAACAATTTCACCATGGTCGTATTCAAAAACCGTGATGAAAAGTAACTCCTTTCACAACGGTCGACATTAACAACCATGGTGATAGGTTATTTTTTTATTATATATATATATATATATATATATATATATATATATATTGATAAAGCATTTTGCATACTGTACTAAAAAAGAAGAGAGCATTTGCATAGCCAAATTTTTAGATACATACATTCCAACTAAGAGTACTTCAAACCAAGTACTAATTAAAAAAGAAGAAAGTATTTGCATAGCCAAATTTGTAGATGCATATTCTCAAACAAAATAGTACAATCACTTAGCTAGGCATATTCTCTAAACTAAAGAAAAAACACCTAAAAAAACAAGAAAGGACAACAAAACAACAACAAGTAATAACCACTTCGCGAACCAAAGCACTGTCGAACCCAGAGATACAGTCCCTTAGCTAACTAGGCAAAATAACTGCTTCTTGCCCTGTATCAAAGAAATAATATTGATTATGTATTGTACAATAATATTTTACATAATTTTTTAAAACACCATTCCATAACACAAGAGCTAATATCAAGGGACTGCTATAAGAACCCAACACACCAGAACTAAAAACATGGTACTGCAAAAAGCATATTACAGTTTACATCAACTTCTGCCCAATTTTAGAACTCTAATAAAATCAACCAATAACTCTATCACTTTGGATTCTAATAAAACACACTCCGGAACTACATACACACTATCTATGTTTTCTACACCAAGTGAAAAAGGAAAGAGTGATGGACATTGTAGCCTCGTCTTATGACAACGGATACACTGTTCAGAATTGTGTTCAAATTTAATACATGGGGAAGCCGTCCCACCCCACATACTGATCTATATCTTTGAAAAAAATGCATTAACTTGATATAATTAAGGTTGACTTTTCAAAATTAAAAGAAAACAAAATCATGCACACAACATACAGTAACAACATCATAAATCCTATTTAAGAAACCAAAATGCACCAAAAACAAAATCATGCACACAACATACAGAAACCAAAATGCATTGTTTATCTTCTTCTATAAATACAATGCAAATTAAAAAAGAACAATAGTAACACAACCTAAATCCAATCAAAAGAATAACAACAACTATAAACTAGGGACACTGACACATCGACACCGATAGATCCTATTTAACTTTCTATAGGTATCAATATATTGTAGGCTTTTAAAAACTCACCGAAAACATCATCATCACATAGGTAGCCCAATTCTCCTTGGCCTCGGTTAACTTATCCATAGAGTAGGTACGACATTTATGGTCAGGAAAGTACTTCAATTATAAAAACATTAACAATTGTGTTAGAATTAAATTACATTAATTTAATTTACAAATTAATAACAGTAATTAAAATCACGTACATTTACGGGGATCATAATTTCACTTTCCATGATGACCTCTTTCATAAATTGCATTACAAAATATCCACAGTTAATGCTATTAATTTGACGGGGACACTGTAAAAAAACATTTACATCTATTATACTTTTACTCTACATAATTGTTTTAAAATAACATTAATTTGGACATACCCGAATTTTTGACCATGAGATTTTCTTTGACTTGGAGACTTTAGACACTTTAGAATTACTATTAGCACGATAAATTTGCAACGCACTAACAAAATAAAATTAACTTCAAATGAGTAATTACTATAACTAAGAATACTTATATAAATGTTAAATTAAAAGAGTCTATACTCACTTCTCAAACTTTGTCTTTAAATTTTGATTTTTTGTTGGCTCACCATTCAACGGATCCATGTAATATATCACCTCAGCATCGAGATTGATGACAAGCAACACCCAATGTTTCCTATAACCAAAATTTGAATATTGCAATAAAAATTCACATTCAATATAGTTTGTTCTCGTAAATTTAATAACATTTTGAATAGAAATCTCACCCTAAATTGCAAGGTACAAGAATCATCTTATCCTTGAAGTACTCATCATCTTTCAAGAGCATTTTTGCTATAGCATTTCCTAGATTATCCTCCCGTGATACATGTGGGGATATGAAGGAGAACTTATTTATTAATCCATTTGGACTAATAAACTTGTCATACAAATACCTAGAAATGAACGACAACAATTGATATTAATATATTTGTCAACAATGTAAATATTAATATATTTGTCAGATTAGAGAAAATTTGTAATAATAGAGGTACCTGGCAAATACAGTGATGATAGAGGCACTTAACCAGTTGTGATTAAGAATCTCTTTTATACTCTCTACACGTAGATGCTCTAAAAACTCCTCACCAAATATACTTTCCTCCATTTTTATTTGAATTAACGATCCAACCCTCATCATCTTTTTCACATACATATCAAGGAAAGGTAAATTTGCAAGACCGGTTGAACCACCAACTCTAGGAGACTCTTCAATTTAGAATTTTTTGTTGCTTTTGTTAAGTGACGAAATTGAATCAACACTTCGTTGGGTATTCTTACCTTTGTTTTGGGATTGATCAGGAATCTAAAAAGTTGTATTAATTAAGGTTAGTGATAAAATAATAAAACAAGTACCGATCAATCAAGTTGATAATATGTAATTTACCTTTTCACACTCAGCAACAAATTCATGAAGTTTCATTGGCCATGGCACAATTGTTCCTATTGCCCGACAAACCATCGATACATCTCCACCATCAACAGATACAGGCAATGGAGCATTAGGCACAATAGCAACTTCAATATTAACCTTGACATATCCAGGTGATAACATCATGTCGTGCACTGTGTTACCTTTGGTGTTATATAGCTTGCCACGAGCAACCAAACACCGACTCGGGGATGATAAATATATATTAACAGGAAAGAGACCCTAAACGCTAAACCAATGAGATATGAATAAAAACATTAATATCATTATTTACAAAACAAACATATGGAATTTGAGAGTTAATAAAAAAACAAAACAAATTGATATGTCATATTATGATTGATTCAATGTAACCAATGGCCGATATTGGAATGTGTCAGCTGGCCCCAAAAACACTAGTGTCACCGAAGTTCAATTTCATCTCTCCTGGTGTGTTCTGAAATCTATGTCCAACTGTATTAATTGCAACCATTGAGTGCACAAATGATATATCAAGACCAAGGTTAACCAAGTACCTAACCTAATTAAATAGGCTGAGGTAAAGAAAGGTGTAACATTAAGGTATGTAGCATGTGCCTGTGAAATCACTATGCACTGTGACATTTAGTATATTTTCTTTCACATGTTGTTCAAATTATCTCTGATATTTAATTTGCAGGACTGACATTTAGTATATTTTCTTTTTATTATTTTAGATAGAAAGTTATGCCATCCTTTGAGATGTAGTAAACCTATTAACCATCTACAGTAAGTAATCCTTTATTTTCTAGAACTCCCTTCTTCTATCCTTAAATTTTAAACAGTGTGTCACTAATGCATATAACTTGTTTTAATAACGGTTCATTTAAGCCAGATTCTTCCTAACAATGTAACAAAAAGCACTAACTTAAACTAACTCTAAGTGGGAGCTAGAAGTAGAACCATATGATACTCAACATTACACAGATATATAACCAGATATGAACACATATGCAATGCACACACACATTAATGATTTCATATTTTAACAAAATATTAAATGAAAAGTTTTCTTTTTTGGAATTCTGGGCTACTATCTCTGTTTGTAGCTGACCCTACTTGTCTATTTTAATAACTACTATTTCTCTTTGCTATGCATTGATAACTACTACTTCTCTTCGCTATGTAATAAGAGTGTACAGGGTAGGGGTGGACAAACCAACACCGTCCGAGAGAACCCGTCCGATCCGAACTGAATTTTGGACGGCGGGTCGGATTGTTTCGGGTCACGGTTTCATGTGGGTCATTAAATAGGGTGATATCGGATACTTTCAGTCGGGTTCGGTTGGTAATATTTGGCCCGTCGGAATCCGAATCCGACCGAAAGTATACTCAGAGATGGACTTCAATTTCTTTTGGCCCAAGCTGACCCTCAATCATTGGCCCAATGTGAACATTCATAAGGTTTGGTTTTCATTTTAGGGTTGCCGTTCTCTAACTTTGGTTTTCATTTTAGGGATTCCGTTCTCAAACTCTATCATCTTCTTCCATGAAGCTCTTTGCTGCCACTCAACGTTTCTCATACAAATCCTTCGTCTGATGATGTCTCTCTATTCATCCATGGCTTTTGATTAAGTTTCAGATCTATAATTTCATTGGCTATCAAACCTTTCCTTTCAGTAGCTAAAAATGTAAGTATTTTTTTATTATATTAAAAATGTATAGTAAAATCATGTTTTTTAAGGGTTACAATTTGTTTGGTTAGCTGTTAAAATAGTTAGGGATTGAGTGTTTTGGACTGCAAAGTTTTTGTACTATTTTTCCTTCATGTTTAAAATCAATATGTGTTCTTTATATGTTTAAAATCTATTTTGTTCAGTTTGTGTTTCTATCTCTTGAAGCTAAACTAAGATCGCGTGATAGCAAATCCATTATAGCAC
The DNA here is from genome assembly GCA_022829125.1 of Lathyrus tuberosus. Taxonomy (NCBI): domain Eukaryota; kingdom Viridiplantae; phylum Streptophyta; class Magnoliopsida; order Fabales; family Fabaceae; genus Lathyrus; species Lathyrus tuberosus. The sequence goes on from JALAZF010000702.1 coordinate 1,009,155, forward strand.
AAGGCTATGAAGTTACTTCAAAATGTGTGATACTGTGAGTACAAGGGGACTTAGGATTGCAAGTTGTTGCATTAAAACATGGTATTATGTATTTGTGTTTAATATTGTTCTTTCAAGGTTGTGGCAGAATATACTGTCTTGAAAGGTTAGATGAACAAGAACCTTAAATGTAAATTTATCAATATATTTTATTGTCTTTTTATTAATTCATTATAATCACAGGTATGGTTTAATGTAGGTGGCTATCAGTCACAATGATTCAGTAGAAGAATCCCAACAACATTATTAGAAAAACAAGAATCAAAGCGAGTGAAGAGGAAAGCAAATGGTTTAAATGAAAAGAATATCATCTTTAGTTGGCTTGGCTTTTCTAATGTAATAGGTATTGCTTTCTATTTCAGGCCTTGGGCTATTGACTGCTACATCTCTATTGATGACTTTGACGTCTTAATGTTTATTTTCATAGTCTTTCATTCTTAATTGACATTAGGTTCATTATGTATATGACTACGATACTACCCATATCTCTATTGATGACTTTGACGTCTTAATGTTTATTTTTGTTGAATATTTAGGTGTGGCCTCCAATTGGAAAGAAGAAGTTTAAGACTCTTTCATACTTGCCACCATTGACCAGAGATCAATTGTTGAAAGAAGTTGAATACCTTCTCAAGAAGGGATGGGTTCCTTGCTTGGAATTTGAGTTGAAGGTTTAGTATTCATTACTTTTTCAATCATTATATACATACTTTTGTTGTTTAAGACTCTTATGAGTTGATTTTTACTACTTTTTCAATCATTATATATCATGTTTGGTTGCAGGCTACATCAATTAATTCCAACAATAGAAGTGCTGGACTTTTTGTTTCAACAACAGAAGGCTACATCAGACTGTGAGTTAGTGCTTTTTTTTTTGAATTAATTCTGTTGTAGTTTTACACATATGAAAGCCTGAAGCAAGTGATGCCATCTTCTAGTATTCAATCCCACACATTTTAGACTGTGAGTTAGTGCTTTTTTTGCTGTTTTTAAACTACCATTTTTTCTGTAGTTAGTGTGTGGAGGATTAGCTGGATCTACTGCTGCTTTATTCACAACTCTGTTTGATGTCATCAAGACAAGATTACAGACATAGGTTTGTGTTTAACAATACTATTTAATAGTAGGTGTTATTTAATATACTATTTATAATATGGTATTTTTATACTTACAAGCTGTCATTTTCATTGAGATCAATGTCAATTTATTTCATTTATACATCCAGGTGTTATTTCAATTCATTGAAACTGCAGCAGCTCTTAAGACTCAGGTATGAATCCTTATGCATAAACAGTCCCTTAGAAGTATTCCAAATTATGCATAAACCTTGTGCATAGATATTATGTATATACAAGGCATAGTATGAACAAGGCATAGTATGAGCAAGGCATAGTATGAATAGGTATATTATGCATAAGGCATAGTATGAATCCTTTTAAATTAATTGGATTATTTTATATACAAAAGCTTTGGATGTTGTTCTCCAACAAGTATTATTTACAATTCAACTCAACTTTCTTCATATTTAACTGGAGTTAAGGTTTCAGCATTAAGATTAAGAAGTAGAAGTTTAAGGAGAAAAAGGATTCAATATTAATTTATCATTAATAGAATTGTTAATATTTTTTATCTTTATTTTTATTTGATATTTTGACTACTTTGATATTACAGGATTTGAAATAATTCAAATGTTGAAGAAATTGATGAATTTAGACATTGAAGATAATTTATTATTTGTATTGGTTGTATTGGTAGTGATACTGTAATGTTGTATTATATTTTATTAAATTTTTTATTTATGTTATTCAGAAAATTTAAGATAAGGATTTATTTCATTTTTAATTTTGTATTTGAGTAATGTAATTTTGTTATTGGATAATTTAGTATCCAATTTCATTTAAAAGTATAGCAAATGTCAGTTGAATTTTTAAGGATTAAATTGCTTTAAATAACTCAGTTTTTTATATATTATAAAATTAAGTCAATTATTTATTAATAATTTTTTAAAATAAAAAAATAAAAGTTGATTGTGTTTTGGATATGAAATATTTATGGCCCAATAACAACAACAAAATTTAGTATTTTGGGCTTTATGTCAAATAGTCTCAAACCAAAAAAATAAAAAATATGAATGATTTTAAAATTGGGCCTAAATTTTTTAATGGGCCAACTATCCGAAAAAAACCGATTTTACTACCCGAACCCGACTTAAACCGAACCCGCAAAAACCGAAAAAAAAATCGGTCGGAATTCGGGCCTATACTTTTCACCCGAAGTTAAGAACGGTTTTAGGTTTTGGGCCCGAACTCGAACCGGCCCGAACCGATGTCCAGCCCTAGTACAGGGTGCATATAAGAAAAATTTGTTGCTATTGTTTGGTTAACAATAAATATTTAAAGAAATTAATTACCTCGGGAATGTTTCCAAATGATCCAGGGTTGCAAGAACCTTTATCACTAGGTTCTTGTCTATGTGCCACTTTTTCAGGTTGTTGCAAGCCCTCTGCCACTGGGTCAGGTTGTTGCCTTTTTGCCACTTCTTTAAGCTGTTGCAAGCTTTGTGCCACTTTTCCAGGTTGTTCTTTCTCAATCACTTCTTCGATTTGTTGTCTCTCTATCTTCTCTCTATCCAACTTCTCTCTCTCTCTAGCACCTCCAATCTATTTTTGAGTGTGTTGCAAAAGCCATTTGTGTGGGGCGAATTTGGCGTAGTAATATGTCCCTAGAACATACCCCAAAACCATTACTCCTAACACGTCCAGAGTAGTTTGGGAGATTTAGAGTCTCGAATAATATGTCTGTAGGACCAAGGTCTTGTCTCTCTTCTTCAGTTAGAGCTTCTGTTAACTTCTCCTGACATTGATAAGTATAAAACACTTGTTACAAGAAAATCAATTTGAACATTTTCATTGAAATTAATCGAGATTCAAAACATTTTCATTGATTCAAAAGAATTAACATTCGACTTACACATTGATCCACAACTCTTTGAACATTCTCATTATCAATCACCCCGTCCTTATTGACACGAGCAGCCTTCCATACTTAACTACGATTTATCTCATCAACTCCCGACTTTTCTAACTGTATATATATTTTGACAAATTAACATAGCAATTAAAAATATTCATCAATGAAAAAGCAATCTCAAACTCTATTAACATAACCATAATCATCATCATCCTTAACCTTCTAACATCATAACAACATCACAGTAGCAAATAAATAAAAAAACTCACAGCTTCAAGTGGTTAAATTGGTTCATTAAACAAAAATAGATTAAGTATTAAAAAACTAAGTTAAATGACATGTCGGTGTTGGTGTCTGACACGACGCTGTTTTTGGTGTACGACACGACGCTGACAGTTGTGATTATTTTTAATTTATTTATTTTTTCAAATTATTATCGATGTCGATGTCGTGTTCGGTGATCGTGTTTGTGCTTCAAAGGTTCATTGTGTTTTAATTTCAAATTTAGTACAGTTAGCTATATATTGCTTAGTGTTTCAATTCTTTTTTTTTTTGGAGTTAACTTTATTACGATGTTATATAGACAACATTAATGTCTCCTTCTATCAAAACAATTGTAAAAGGAGTGAGAGATAGAGATACATTAGTGAAAGAAATAGTTGGAGAGAAATATTCGAGGGAGAGGATACAATTTTGATAAACATAGTTATAAGAGAATAATGAAAGTATGCCTTCCAGGAAAAGTAGTTTTTGAAGCTTGCCCAATGTATTGGGTATAATATCACTTATATTGTTCAATTAAAGATCCAAGCTCACCAAGTTTGCAAAAGTTCCCTGCCAATGAAAAAGGAAGAAAGTTCAGACTTAAAACAACCTCCCATAAAACCAATCCTGCCTGTCTAAGAATAACACCGAAGCTAAGGCATATGCAGGACAGCAAGAACAAGCCTAGACAACAATCACACCAGAACCAATTTATCTAATTGAAAAATAAAGGTTCTTCAAGCTATGAAACACCCTATATGATACTCCTAGTAGAACAATCCCTTTAATCACGTAGACCACCGGACCAAGACAAAACTCCAATCCAAGTCTACGCCATTACTTTAACACCCATGCACCTGCAAAACAAAACTCCAGATCACCCCAATTAGAACCAACTGCCATCGATTCAGACACGATAAACATCCACCAGTCCACAAACTCCTGCAAAAAATCTAATACTTTCTATGGACAGAGACACAATACACAGGAATTCAATCTCTGACTGCAATACCCATGAGCCATCCGTGAACCATCCTAAATCCTACTATATCAACCACCATAATATTTGGCTCAAATTTATGTCTTCAAACCTCAAATCAAAAGGTTGGACCAACCAATACCAAATCATTTCAACATAGTGAAAGTGCCTGTAGTGGCAGCGCCTGTAATACACGATGCTCTCTGAGCTTCATCATGGTGACTAACCACCGCTCCACACTGCTATAGACCGCAACTTACTATCTAGCCACCACTATAGTAACTATTTGACAACATTTACAAGTTTCGTTAACCCAACTGTTTTTAACGTGCAACAATATCGACTTATTAACCTCCTCAAAATTCATCACAAACTCTTCAACCGAAACACCTCTCTTTCGAACAATATTATCCCTCTCCAACCATTCAGGTTTCATTTCAAGATTCGCACACAGCCATCTCTGAAAAAGATAATCAGAATAAAAGTCTCTAACTTTGAAACCCCTAAGAGCACTACATGAAACATCAAATAAAGTTAAGTTTCTCTTAAATTTCTTTAGTTATTTTATAACTTTGAAACCCCTAAGGTGCTAACAGAAGCCAAAACACCTAAGCTGGTACCATCCAAAAACCCTAGAATGTCAAGAACAAGTTCATCAGTGAGGGTATGAATATTACCTGAACCAATGTCTCTGGAGTTGATGGAACCACTATTGAAATAGAGATTTCGTAAGGGCTGAACGTCGATGTCGCGACTGAATCAAAGGACGTTTGAAGGTCGACGGCGTGGCTGGGCTGAGCGTCGACGTCGTGAGTGAATCGTTTGAAGGTTTGAGTGAATCAGATCGTGTTTTGGTTTTCCCAAAAGGGTTCATGAATAGTGAAAAAATTGTGCGCCTAAACTAAAACTATGATCCGCCAACATATTGCTTTTCTTTTAATTTTATATATTATTTATAATATATTCTATAATAAATAGCGTTTTAATATAAACTAGTAAAAGACCCGTGCGGAATCATTCAATAAAAAATCTAAATGTTTGTGGCTCTTTTTTAATACATCATTACATGTATTAACAATAACAAAATTGTATAATTATAAAGCTAAGAAAGAAATAATGTATTAGCATAGTCATTACTAAGTAATTGTGAATCATTTATAATCATTTACTTTATATATTAATGACAGACTAATATACTATAATGATTCAATTCTTCATAAAGTTACAAAGACACCACTACACTAAAGTTAGCCAATCCATTCCTGGTTGAATTTGGGACGCACGGGTCCATGAATTTATTTAGACATTACCAAAAATAATCATTATTATAAAATGATCAACAATTCAATTTAATCGTAGAATAAATGAATCAATAAAAAGAATTATGATATTAGCAAATTTATCTTAAAATAAAATAATTACCATATTAAATTTTCAAATTTGTGTTGACTTCTTAACCATTAGCATTCTACTTATAAAACAATAATTATTTGAATTGACTTCCTAATACAATTATCAGCCAAAAGCAAAATTAATAATGAATCTAATTATGATTCATACACATACACACCTTACGTTCAATAAGTTCAACATCTTATTTGATATCTCGTACGGATAAATTTATTTAATATGATATAAATTGTATTTAAATGGCCGTGTACATATTTAATTTAAATGAAAGTTGATCATATAAATTTAATTATATTAAATAACAATATAAAAAAATAACCCCTGAAAAACAGAAAAAGAATAAAAGATAAATTTTTACATTTGATAATAAGAAAAATGACTCATGTATTATATTGATAGTGACCCGTGCAATGAAAATTTTTATTATCAAATTTATATTTATGTGTATCTTAACCATCATGGTGTTGTTTATTTGTAACATCTTAACATTTATGACATATAATTATACAATACATTATTACTAAAGCAAATTATGTGTTCTTTGATAAATATTTATTTTTTAACTAAGTAGTTAATAAAGATAATTTTTAAAATAATTGATCAATAAAATTAAAATTTACGTTTAATTTATTTTTAAAATATTGAGAAACTCTTTTTTAATATGTCATTTACTTGTAATTTTATATTCATGTTTTAAAAAAATATAATTTTTTTAGCTATATTCTTTAATTAATATTTAAAATTAAAATTGATTTTTTTTAGATGTAAATATATATTTTGTTGACTTTTATCGGATGGATATAAAGCTCTAATTATAAGTGTATATTTTTCATTTGATGCATTATAACTTAATATTAATTCTTAGTAAAATATTGATAAAAATTTTACAATATCATTTTATTAAAAGAACTAAATTTGGCATAATTGCAATCAATTGTAAGACTATTTCTTTTTGTAGCAAATAATAAAATTTTAAAAAATATTCTTTTTACATAAATAATGATAACTATTTGCACGTGTTTTACTTAAATTTAAAAAATATTTTGTGTTATATAAAATTCCTATATTAAGTTAATATAATTTTATGTATTTGTTCTTATATTTTTATAAATAAAAATGTGTTCACCTGAAATGGTAGCAACAACTACAAATTCATCTTTTAACTAATTAATAAATAAATCCACCAATTCTTAAATGACATCTTAAAAATAATAACTGATTAAATACAAATAAAAAGGAATATCCAAACAATTACATTGGACATAGAAAACTGACACTATTAATTGATTGCCAAGAGCCCCCAAGAGATTGTATATAATATTCCAATAGATAGCCAAGAGCCCAAGGAAAAAATATATTTATAGAAAACTCACATTCAAGTAGTGGTAAGCTTATGATATCTCTTTTGGTTGTGATATAAGTTATCACTATATGTTTAAATAACAAATTATATTAAATAACTAAGGCATAAGAAATGCTTGCCAGTACAAAGAACAAATATTTGAAACATACAGAAAAACAGCCACCCTAAAAAAACCACAGAACCAAACCAACAGTGGAATTCTACCCCAAGCAAAAAATATAAATTCAAATTCAAACCAAAACTACAATTGATAACATACAGGCTCTAACCTCTTATCAAAACCGCATATATAAAGCTGTCAAGAGAGATAACCAAAAACTCATTGGGAGAGATGGACAATAGACATAACCAGAACTCCGCCGCTGGAGAAGGATGCCGACAATGATGCTGGTTCTAAACCAGAATTCTGCAAGAAACAACCACCACTTATTCAGTGGCACCTATTAATCTGCTGCAACCACTCTACACACGAAAAATCAGCGAGAGAAAACTTTAACTTCCAACAGAGAAATACAAAACAGATGAGGGAAACTGCACCAGCAAAAATCGATTGATGTATAAAAATTGAGGACAGAAACATATTGGTGTATAAAAATTAAATGCCTCATAACTATCAATTATAGAATCATTATTTAGGCTGAATCACAAATACAAACAAAGTAGTTTTAGATTAAAGCATTTAATATCAATATTTCTGCCATTTATTATTTATAGCATAAGTGTTTGTCAGAAGTGCTTATATCACTGGCTAAGCTAATATAAATTGACACAAACAAAGTCTATGTGATCTATGGAGGGATAGAAACAAATAAGCCAGAATTGTTCATAATTTCAAGACCACCAACATTTTCATCATCTTGAAGGATTGTTAAGAACCCTGAATCTGTGTGGAGTTGAACTCCAAGGGACCCTACAGCTTCTGGAGTGAAGTTATATTTGTGAATTCTGAATTGGCATGGCCATTCTTCAAAATCAGCACTAAATATGCCTAGTGATTCACCCATTTTTTTCTCCTATTTTTACTGCCAAATCATGTATTGCTTTACCATATGCCTCCATTACTTACCTAAGAATCCATCAAAATCAACATTTTGCTTTTACTTGATTTCCCAACCACACAAAAGAGAGAAAAATGAAAATATTATTTGATCTCTTTTCTGTCATGACTTCAAGTTCAGACTCAAACGCAATAAGCCTTCCTCCTTCAGAAGGTGAAGTTGTCTATGTACGTAGACCAAATCATGCAATACTATATTACTGAAAATCATGAAAATCAAAAGCATTCAAATCTAAATCCTTCTTAATGGTTTAGTCTACTGTTTTTGTCTCCTAAATATATTCATCCAGACTTGACTTTCTAGAAAAAAAAATACCCATTAAATGTGTTGGTACAAGAAAGGAGCAAAACTTTGGATGATGGTAAATTAAATCACCATGTGTGCATCTATAGATCAATTGCTACTGAAATCACCATGTCCTGTGCTAAAAAGTTATAAATGTCATTCCTAATGTAGCTGTGGCACTTGCTACCTGCAAGATCATCAAATACTATAAGATAACTAAAGATTATCATTGAGAGAACAACAGATGAGAATGAATGTGTAGTACATTGAGAGAAACATGAGTATAACAACTTAACTCCTTTTGTAAAATGGATCAAGCATGACAATCTTAAACATTCATTTTGGTAGCTGTCAAATAGGAATATACAAAAATAAAACAATAGACTAAAGGATGTTGCAAAAAGGAAATATAAGAAGAACAAACGCTTAGCCATAAGGAAGCATGCATACCCCTTTTTTGTATTCGATCCAGTTCCTACAGATGTACCACCCTAGGCGAGCTGCCCAAGTAACGATTACTTAGTCAGAACTCCGGAAGAATACACGTGTGAAGAACAAACATTTAATATTTGTGTTTGAGTATCAAACCTGATACATGTGCGACAAACTGCTAATCACACGATCAATACTATACTTCACTTGTTAATAGATGGAAAAGTTATAAGAAACAACTCCCTACAAATTATCGTGAATTTACAAAGCATACTAATGTTAAGCAAAATACACATCATCATAACCAAATGAAAGCAAGCTTAACAATATCTTTGAATTCAATAGACTGGTAAAATCATTTTTTTTAAACAAAAGCAAAAAGTTAATTAATACTGAGATAGCAAACAGTGATAATTGGCATTAAAAAAACAATTACAACACAAATGTCTCTAGTTATAAAGTTCCATCTTAGAGGATACGAGATAGAAAGATTTTATGAAAGTTCCATCTAGTTATAAAGTTCCATCTTAGATTTTAAGCATCAACTCCAATTATTTTGTGTGACATACATTACAGAAATGAAATTGCCAATAAAAATGGGGCATTAGTAGTAAAAGTCTTACCGTTCAAATGTAGTGATTGGAGTCATTGGAACTTCACGAGGATTCACAACAGTCATTGGAGTCTTCCTGGTTTTCTAACCACATCAAAGATGATAATCAGCAAGTCTCGAAATTCAATAATACATCATATTTTTACATTAATAATTACTAATAGATAATAAAGATTCAAAGAAATGTACCGTACCGACACTTTTGCTCCACGCGCCTTCAACATATAATAAACTTCTGTATTTCCATAATATATAGCATCAGCAGCTGCCTGCAAAGCGCAGAATTATAAATTCGTACATCACACATTCATAAATACAAATTTAAAATCAAAAACAAATTTAGGATAAGTATCATCGACTTGTTTGTTTTCTTTTTCAGCAAATTGTGGTGCAAGACTTTTGGTGGCTTTGAGTGGTGGGTTATAGAAGTATGCAATTGACCTCCTGTTCCCATCTGTAGTGCTCAGAACCCTGTGCCAACAACTCTTGTATCTGCCATTGCTCAGCACCTCAATCTGATCACCAGTGTTGATCACAATGGCATTTGGCAAAGGTTAGACATCAAGCCATTCCCCGTCTTTGAGAATTTGAAGGCCTCCTGCCTTATCATCTTGGAACAGTAGGATGACACCTCCTGCATCAGTGTGAGCTCCTGCATTCGTGTCAAGAAAGAAGGAAATACAATGAAGAAAGATGGAAAATCTATACATATAATATTTCGTGTACCATCCACAACATCATACCATAAGATATCAATTATCAGAATGTTTGATTGGATGTAGTTAAGTTGAAAACATATACACATAATAATTCTTTCGTACCTTCCACAACATATCCCCGCCAATTATCAAAGTTACAACAATGAGCTTTTGTGCCAGCCGATCTCCAAAATTAGCTTCAGGTCCCATTTCCATCACCTCATATAAAATTTAAAAGAGAATACACCAACATGAGATTTTCCATTTTTGGATTTGATGTCGTCCATTATCCATGTTCTACATCCGCATAAGAATGTTGCTTACAGGTTAATTAGTCATGCAAATACAATTAGTGATCTATCTATATCTATAGTGGCATAGTTTTAGATATGATTATTTGGTTATTTACACAAGCAGGATTTATTATTTTTTTCAAAAGCTACACATTAATTATCATTGATCATATTTGAGAATACACAGTAATTATCATTAATCATATTCAATTATTCATCCATAAAATTTATTCTTTTTACTAACTTACAAAATCTTTACTTAGTCATTAGAGGGTCCTCCTGCTACTGCTAGGATCTCTTGCTATCTGGCAGAAATCCAAATACAAGGCTAGCAGGATTGAAAACAAACACTAACAGAAAGGTGAGGTGCCTCTTAAATTGAGGAGTGTTCAAATAACTCAAAGGAGGTGCTCTAGAAAGAATGCAAAACTTGTTCTGAACATCATCCATTACATGTTTTTATAGAAGATGCCACTTTATCATACTCCGATATTAACTGCTAAAGGTTTATGCAAGAAAACTAATGGTCACAAACATGAAGTGAAAGCACACAACAAATACTTGCAATTAGTATCTTCATAAGATTGGAACTGAAAAAAAAGACAATGAATTAGATTGTCACAATCAGAATAAACCTCATCAACAGATAAACCATAAACAACATCTATCAGAAATCATTTGAAATTCTAAATAACACAGCAAGGAAAATCATAATGAAGTTAACCATAGTAAAAGGCAGAAGACAACTTCCAGCCCTTGCTTTTGTCAAGACGAATGCTCCCTTTTATTACCAGGCCTTCAAAATTATACCAGCATGATTTGCCACAGCACACAATTATTACAATATGAGGTTCACGCAAGCTTTTTTTTCCAGCACCTGCTACTTGAGTCCTAACACCTTGCTGGACAACACCTATTACATCTGAATGAAATTTGAAATCAGTTTAAGAAATCTCCGTTTAAGAATGAACAATGAAATCTCCGTTTAAAAACTTACTGTAAAGGCGATCAACAATGAAATCTCCGTTTAAGAAATCAGTAAAGGACTTGAAGTTGAAGTTGTATTGTGGAATGTCTGGTATGTCTACGGCAGTGATAGTTGTGGCACGATTAAAAAACAGGTTGTATTTGTTATCACAAACTTTCAGAGGCATGTCATTCAACAAAGTTTCACCATTATAGACCATGTAGGTTTGAACCAATGTCTCTGGAGTTGATGGAACCACTATTGAAATAGAGATTTCGTAAGGGCTGAACGTCGATGTCGCGACTGAATCAAAGGACGTTTGAAGGTCGACGGCGTGGCTGGGCTGAGCGTCGACGTCGTGAGTGAATCGTTTGAAGGTTTGAGTGAATTAGATCGTGTTTTGGTTTTTGTGATGCAGTGCTAGCTGGATCGTGTTTTGGTTTTCCCAAAAGGGTTCATGAATAGTGAAAAAATTGTGCGCCTAAACTAAAACTATGATCTGCCAACATATTGCTTTTCTTTTAATTTTATATATTATTTATATTATTTATTATATATTCTATAATAAATAGCGTTTTAATATAAATGCTATCATAGAGTGGTACATTAATAGCGTTTAAAACAAAGTGGTATTTTAATGGAGCATAGAATAGTAAATTAATAGCGCTTTCAAAAAAGTGCTATCTTAATTGAGAATATTAATAGCGTCCTATAAGGAGGTAATTATTTTTTTTAGAAATCTTGGTATCCGGCCTTGCGACCGACTAATCCAAGAGGGCTCAATCTCACCGTCCACTAGCGGGGGCCCGTTTAAAGCCAGAATAAAGCTCCGTATGAACTGTCTCACACAAGAATTGATTGCACCTAGTAGGATTTGAACTTGAGACCTTGAGAGGAGCACACTCTCAAGACTCAAGTCTCCACCACTAGGCCAACTCTTGGAGTTTGAGGTAATTGTTGAAGCATAGGAGAAGATAATATCAAATTAAATTTTATAATTTATAAATTACTTTTTAAATTGGTTAAAATAATCTGACTTAATAACTCAATTGTTATTACATCATATGATATTAAGTCAGATTTTAAACTCACTGACAAATTCATATTAACAAATTTAAGAAGTATGTTCTACATTATTAATCACAAAGTATCCCTGACGCATCATAAACTTTTTTTATAGTAATATATTTATATTTTATTAAGTCAGTTTATTTTAACCAATTTAAAAAGTAATTTATAAATTATAAAACTAAATTCGATATTATCTATACCCATGCTTCAACAATTATCTCAGTATATTATATAAAATTTAAAAAAGGTATGACATTTTATCATTTTAAATATAAAACAATAACAATAAGAACTAATATTAATAAGAATTAGAGAAAGAAGAAATGAGAAAATAAAAGTGTGATACACAATGCAGAGTGGATGTCAGACCGATCAATAGTAATAGAGCTCACACGCATTGGGGTGGTAAGAAACTGGTGGTTAGTTGTGTAGTCACCAAATTATTTCAAAATTATCGTTAATTTAACCATATTCTTTAAGAAAACTAATTTTATCAAAAATCTTGAAAAATTAGTAAACACAATCAACTTTCTTTAAATAATATTGATCGTGAAGGCTGGATCAGATCCGGTAGAAGTGGGCCACCAAGTACGCCTGGAATGTTGGTCGTATGGAGAGAAGGGGGGGGGGGGGGGGGGGGGGGGTACCTGCAAGACACTCCGACGCTCAAGTAAGAAAGGGCCAGAGAGAAAGGGGCAAGTACAAAGTATGAGTTCTTAGGGTGAATATTTAATACCTGACCCTCTCAACCGAGAGGGTTTATATAGAGCCCCCTGCGCGTGGCCAACAGTCCTATTTTTGGGGCGAAATAATCGTTTTCCCGAAGAATAGGTAACTACCCAAACTAGCCGTTATGTCGGGCAGGGTGCCCAAAACTAGCCGTTATGTCGGACATATGCGCAGTTTCGGGCACCCGCTCATAGCTGTTCAGGGAGTGGACGAGCCGTGCGTAACGAGCATTGTTTTCGGGGAGGAGCGGTGCAGTTCCTGTAACACCCCAATTCCCATCGCGAATAAATAATACATAAATAAAATCAGAGTAACTAAAAATTTATTTTTCTGACAGAAACAAGGATGTCACATTTAAATAAACAAAACATCATCCCTGCTCATAAATTTGATACATAGCATAAAATAGATTACTCTCAATTGGGAAACTTTTCCATATAAAGGTAATACCAATTATATACATAAATAACATAATCGTTTCCCCGACTCCCGTGCTACGTATCAGAGCAGACACCAAGACCGACAATAGAACGGAGGGCTAGTCTACACAAAAGACCTCCAGCAGCTCTAATCTGCAATGCCTCATAGAGCATTATAAAATAGCATAAGGGTGAGAAATAACAACTAAATCGAGATTGTATAATAATATGCAAACACACATTCAAACACATGTATAAATCATCTCACCCATACCATCACATAATAACACATATAGCATGCCACAAATACAACATATCACACATAATAAATCAAATCATGAATTTCCACACATAACTCATCCGTTCACAATTCTCACCACACTTCATCACAACTCACTCATATACATCACAATGTATATATGTACAAAACCAAGCATATTCATCATGCACACTTCCACAATTATTATCACTCCACATAAACATACATATTTATGTTTATTCATCAATGCCCAAATACAGAGATGATAAATGCAAATCATAGAGACCGACTCACGACTCTATGCAAATGCAATGCGGTACCGACTCAATCATCACTAGTTCACTCAGGAACTCTGCTGGAACCATCGCTCGTTACCGAAGTAACTCCCCGTCGGGCCTACGATGTTCACCCATTGCTCACACCCCACATGGGCACACAATGTTTATGGATCGCTCACACCCCACATGGGCACACGACCCGATCGCTCACACCCCACACGGGCACACGATCCGATTGCTCACGCCCCACATGGGCACACAATCATTTGTAATCATCGCTCACCACCTCACATAGGCACACGACGTTACAACGGATTCTCATTAAAATCACTCAACACAAGAATGTACATCATTATGTTCCACACACAAAATGACTCAAGACATTCTTGAAATGCATACATATTCACAATATATATTCATGCATTCCTCTCATACAATCACAATTCAACCATATGAATTAATCAACATCATCACACTCATGCATTGCAAACCAATTCAAACAATGCATTTCAAACCATAAAGGCCACCAAATAACACACATTGAATTTCACATAAACAATGCATATCATCACAAACCACAACAATCATACGACCACAATTACCTCCACAAGGGATTCACACCACAAAGGCTACCCACAACACATCATAACAACATACATTGATATTCAATCAAACAATGTATTTTACTACCCAACAACATCATTAAATTACGCATCGAAGTCTAATCCAAAACAATGCACATATTTGCCATAGGGCCACAACCCATCATCGCAACATTTCATCATGTATATTCACATCATATAATGGTCCACAAGCTACACGTTACATGTCACAAGCATATATCATGCTAACACATAAATCGCACACGTTGTACGCGATAAAAACCCGACAACCCAACACTTTTCCAAAACCACGACCTAAATAAATCATCTACTTCCCTCCAAACCATTTTTAATAGAAAGAGCTTTTCATTAGCTTTCCAACACTTCAAACGGCGACCAAAACGGACTTACGGTTTGAAAATTACGACGAAAACAAAATTGGAAAATATCATGTTCGCTCCAGTATTCGCTAGGCGAACCCTAGCGAACCAAGGCAGTGGAAAACAGTCATAAAGTTCGCTAGGCGAACATTCGCCCGTTCCTTCGCTGGGGTTCGCTAGGCGAACCCGCGAAACCCAGAATTCGCAGCAGCGTCAATATAGGTCAAATGGGACCAAAATACATCATTTTTACCACCCAAACCCTTCTAATTCATACCAGAACAACCAAAACATGTTTAGACATAATCAACGAGTATTCTACGCGGTTTATATCGAATTTCATCCGTGAAAACATCGATTTCTATCAATTGCTCCTAATTTTAATCAATAAGAAAAAGTCGAGAAACAACCAAAACAATCACAACAAACAACACATATACATACACAAGCAAGATATAATTGAAACTTCTCACCCTTACCCGATTAATCGCACTCGAAACGGAGAATCTTCGATTTTCTTCTCTTTCTCCTCTTTTCTTTCCTCTTCCTTTCTATCTTCTCTTTTCTTTCTCTCCATTTCCTTTTCTCTCTTTTTCTTTCCACTTTCTATTTATAACAAAATATCTAACTACCCAAAATGACCCTTTTGCCCTTACGCTCAAATATCTCCCAAACGCTCTCAAAATGCGATAAAACATAAACAGCGATGAAATATATTTTTGTGAAATAAAAGTTGAAAAGAAATTATAATTTATTGAGAATATTTCATCTATCAGAGAAATTAACCAATTAACTCAATTAGCAGGTAAAATACAATAAATTCACACATTTCACAAAATTCATTAAATGAAATAAACAAATAGAATTAAACAAATCGGGGCGTTACAGTTCCTGCCCGGTTGGAGGGACAGAAACGTAACTTTTGCCCCTTTGTGGATTGGACTTAGGCAATTTGGGCCGCTCTGGAGCAGAAGTGGATTGGGTCATGTCTAGCCATTGGTCCAGTCTAGAACAAGAGCCCTCCAAGTCGTTGCTCCCGAGCATGGGAGTGATGACTTAAGGACAGCTCGTTGCTCCGGGGAGCTAGCGTGAAGTCTTCGTTTGATGACGGGGAAGGCCGCATCGGGACGCCCGCGACCGATGGTGTTCGTGACCCCTGGTGTCCGTGGCATTCATGACCGTGATCGTGTTGCGTGTCGTCCAGGGAGACTAACGTTCAGTCAGAATTGGAAACGTTGGGGCGCCACGTGTGCCTAGAGCTCCGTGTAGCAGTTACTAGGCAATGATGGCTAGTTAATAGCCATCATGACCTACGAGCGCGTCCACTGCACGTGCCCCTCTGTATAAAAGGGGAAAATCCGTCTCATTTTGGACTTTTCACTCTCTCTTTCCTTCGTCTTCTTCACAGCGTTTGTCCGTCACCGTCGTTTGCTACTCCGACCACCGCACCAAGCTTCGAGCAACCACCTTTTGTCTTCTTAAATCAAGTAAGTTTCCGATTTTGTGCTTGTTTTAACTCTTTTTGGTGGTCAATGGTAGATTGCATGTGGTTAGGGCTAGGTTTAGAGGAAGAAATAGGCTAGTTTTCGGTGATTGTTGGTGGTGGACGGTGGTCGTGCCATTTTTCCACTTCTGACATGTCGCCGGATGTGTTAGTATGTTTTGGTGAGGAGGGCGGTTCACGGCGTCGTCGCGACGGCGAGGCATGTGTAACCGTTGTGATTGTTCATCTTCTGAGTGGGTGATGAATTTTTTGGTCAAATATTCTCAGATTTCGGTGAAGCTTTGCGGTTTCCGTCAAAGCTTCAAACGGAATCTGGGTATGAGTGCGGGGAAGCTCCTCGCTTAGGGATGATCTGTTACGAGCGTCTCCTCGCGGGGAGGTTTCAGTTTTTCTTTTGATGTTAGGGCATAGGCCGGGGACGTTGTCCTCAGCCCTCTGCGCGCCCTTTCACTTGACTAGCGGTGGAAGGGTGAATTTGATTTATTGTCGAATTCACTTTTTTCTCTGCTTTTCAGGTGATCGATATGGCGACGGGGCCAGATAGAGAGATTATCTTAGATTCGTCCGAGGAAGAAACAAGTTCTTCGGATAGTAGTAGTTCGACGGCTTCGAGTACCCCTAGTGAGGTCGGGGAGGAAGAGGAGTTAGAAGATATGGACGAGGACGTCGTCGAGGGTTCCGTGGAGGAATGGGAGGTGGCCGAACCTGCTGAACATGTGTCTACTTTTGCAAAGTACTTGGGGGACGTCTTTACGGAGGTCGGGCCAGAGGGGGAGTGAAAGGTGCACTTTCCCTCTGAGGATGACCGGGTCTGCACGAATTACGGGGACCGCTTTGCGATGTATGAATACGCCTTTAAGGAGCTGGGTCTGAGGTTTCCGTTCACCAATTTTCAGCAGTCGGTGTTCGTGCACTTGAAGTTGGCCCCCACGCAATGGCACCCTAACTCGTTGGCCTTCATCCGGGCGTTCGAGCTGGTGTGCGAGTACCTCGCCATAGGGGCAACTCTTCCTCTGTTTTTCACCATCTTCCATCTTCAAAGGAAACTGTCGGGGAGGTAGTATGGTTGGGTCTCTTTGAAGCAGCCTCACAAATTGTTTAAACTATTTTCGGAGTCGATACGGATGTTTAAGGAGCGGTACTATGTTATCGAGCCCGCGTCTGAAGCTGCCAAGGATAATACATACATATGGGAGATCGAGGTTGATGAGGATGGAAATGACCTGCGCGACGAGACGGGGAAATTTATTGGGCAGAGAATTTACAAGTTCCCCATCCATTGGCCATCTGACCATTTCGCCAAGAGGCCCGGTGACTACGTTCTCCAACCACACGAGCTACACGGGCAGGATATTGTGGCGTACGAGGAGTTGGTGAAGTATGTTAACTCTTTCCGGCTTGCGGAATGCTGGACGAACAAGGGTAACCCGGTCTTCGAGGAGGACGACAGTCAGAGGGTTGAGTATCGGTTTATTAACACCAAGGCACTCCTGGAGTGCAAGACTCCTACAGAAGTCGAGAAGCTGCTTGGTAGTCTTAGTTATTTTAGATTTGCTCGCATTATTTCTTTTCCTCGTAACTAACGTGTTCGATTTTTGTTTGTGCAGGTGAGATGCCTCAGGCCCATAAGCGGGTTGTGAAGAATGCTCTTGCGAAGAACAAGGTTGGAGCGGTTCCTCTGAGGTCTCAATTCGCTGGTGCGCGTGCTCCCACTCTAGTTCAGTCTGCTGCAGGGCCCTCTTCTCCTACTCCCGCTCCCCGGGGATCTCCCCTGCCTTTAACCAGACGATCCAAGCGGCCAAGGGTTACTAACGCTGTGGATCTCACCCGGGTACCAGAGAAAGGGAAGTTCGAGCTTCCTCCTTGTATCCTTGATAGGAGATTCTTTTAGGGGAATTCTTTGGTCGTGCCTCGGGCGGAATCTCTTCGTTTGGAAAGCATGGACCGCCCGAGCAAGAGGGCGTTGGTGGCTCAAGATGCTTCAGCTTTGGTTAGGATGCTGGAGATGGCAGCCGTTTATGCTGAAGGGGACTCTGCAACTGAGTCTGAACTTAATGTTGTTTGGGCTACCATGGCGTCCCTCAAAGAAGAGGTCAAGGGCGCAGATGATGCTTGGAAGAAGGCTGAAGAGGAGGTGGCCAGACTGAAGAAAGAGAATTCTACGCTGGCTGCGGAGAAGAAGGCGACCGAGGAGCTGGTCCAGCAACTGAGGGCGGTCAACGCTCCGGGTGAAGATGAGCCTGAAGATGTGAAGGAGTTAAGGAAAAAGTCCGAGCTGGTCGCCCGCATGCTGGCGACCGAAGATGACAGTATTGCCGTCGCGGACGAATCCTTCAGAAACGCCGTGGCTCAACTGCGGGTGGTGAACCCCGTGCTTGACTTCTCTGTAGAGGGTACCCATTATCTGGCGCATGTTGAGGATGGCCGGATCGTTATGCCCGACGCCCTTCTTGAAGGAAATGCCGAGGATCGGCCCGCGGAGATCCAGGGGCCTCAGCCCGAGCCTGCCGATCAGATGGACGCGTGAGGGGTTTGTCTTTTTGTTGTTGTAATTTGTCCGGCCTGCGTGCCGTGTAATTGTTGTAATCTATTTGGGGGGCATGGCCCCCGTTTTATGTAATCAAGCACAGCCGTGGTCCTAGTGGCCACTTATTATGTTTAAATTATATGCCCGGTCTTGGTGACCGGTTCTGTTATTTGCATGGTTTTACTTGCTTTTATTTTCTGCTAAGTGTTGCACTCATGCTTGTTGTGAATGTATGTTTGCCCGTGATAGGGAGTATTTGCCTTATGTGAAGTTTTAGGGGATTGCTCGTTGTAGATGTGTTCGGCAGTGAGGGGTACTGGTTGAACGGCCGGGGAATGTCCTGGCGGGGATGCGGAGCTCAGGTCGCGTTTGAGGCCTGAGTTCGCAGCGTGAACGTCCCATCGCGAGCTGGGGTTCTACCAGTCATGGTACTTTGACGACGATGATGCTCGATCGAGGACCACCGTCGAGCAGTTACTCGGCTCGTTACTGAGCGGGGTTCTGCTTTGTTGGTATGCGACGCTTGTACCTAGGCGTGCATAGTGGTCGGTAGCTGACGTTCGTCGTCGTGACGGGTCGAACAGAGAATTAGGGCCTTAGCTATAGTATCGTTTTAGCTTTTCGGTGTTTCATGGTCGAGCAAGTTCTTCCCCGTTGAGATGTTCTAGGTAATAGGCCCCATTCTCCGTTTTTGCTCGGACACGATAGGGTCCTTCCCAGTTGGCGGCTAGTTTGCCCTCGCAAGAGTCTTTGTGGTTTCTTCTTAGAGCAAGGGTTGAACTCTCGTCGTATCACCTTGGCGTTGTGCCTGATCGTAATTTTTTTTAGTGAGGCTTCGCAGAGGGCTTCCCCCGTTCGGATTTCCTCGACGAGGTCGAGTTCTTCTCTTAATGATTCGTCGTTCATCTCCTCGTCTAGGGGAGGCTCTGTCCGCCTGGAGGGTATGTGAACTTCGATGGGAATTATAGCCGCGGTCCCGTATGCTAGACGGAAAGGTGTTTCCCCGGTTGTAGAGTGTGGAGTTGTGCGGTATGCCCACAATACGCTGTGCAGTTCCTCGACCCAAGCCTTATTTGTTTCATCCAGCCTTCGTTTGAGGCCTTGAAGGATGACTCGGTTAGCTGGTTCAGCCTGCCTTGAAGGATGACTCGGTTAGCTGGTTCAGCCTGCCCGTTTGTTTGGGGGTGCTCGACGGATGCAACGTACTGCTTCGTGCCCAGTTGGGCGACGAAGTCCTGAAACATCCATTCCGTGAATTGCGTCCCATTGTCCGTCACTATCGCTTGCGGAATGCCGAAACGTGCAAGGATGTTTCGTTTGTAGAAACGCAGTATGTTAAGGGCAGTTATTTTGGCTAGAGCCTCCGCTTCTATCCATTTCGTGAAGTAGTCTACGCCCACTATTAGGTATTTGTTCTGATTCGATCCTACTACGAAGGGTCCTAGGATGTCTAGGCCCCACCAGGCAAATGGCCACGGGGAGGACATTGCCTTGAGCTCGTTAGGTGGAGCCAGGTGCATGTCCCCGTGCCGTTGGCATTTATCGCATTTCTTCACGTGTTCTTTAGCGTCGTGCTGCATGGTCGGCCAGTAATACCCCGCTCGGAGGGCCTTTCGGGCAAGTGACCTTCCACCCAGGTGTTGGGCGTTGATTCCCTCATGGATTTCACGCAGGATGTGTGCGACCATTTCTTCCTCGACATACTTGAGCAGTGTAATGGAGAATCCCCGCCTGTAGAGTTTATTTTCGACCAGGACGTAGGAGCAAGCTCTTCGCCTAACCACGCTGGCCTCTTTTGGGTCGGACGGAAGTTCGTCTTTAGCGAGATAGTTGTAAACAGGGGTCATCCAGCAGTTGTTATCGCCGATCACCTGTACGTTGAGGTTCGGGAGGCCTTCTCGATACTGGGTCGAGGAAGTACTTCCTGTATGACGGATTTGTTTCCGACTTTCTTCTTCGTGCTGGCTAGTTTGGATAGAACGTCTGCTCGCACGTTATGTTCGCGGGGAACATGTTTCACTTCTACTGTTGTGAACTTCGCCATTTCCTTTTTGACCAGGGCTAAGTATTAGGTCAGGTTGTCATTTTTCGCTTGATATTCTCCTCAGACCTGAAGGGCCACGAGTTGTGAATCTGTGCAAATAATGACTTCTTCTGCGCCCAGGTCCTCGGCTAGACGTAACCCAGCGAGGAAGGCTTTGTACTCAGCCTGGTTGTTAGAGGTTGGGAAGGATAGGGTGAGCGATACTTCAACAATGATTCCTTCGTTGCTTTCCAGTATGATGCCCGCACCGCTTCCTGCCGAGTTGGAGGCGCCGTCCATAAAAATGGTCCATTTGCGTACTTCTCTCGCGGGGAAGTCTGTGAACGTCATTTCTGCGACGAAGTCGGCCAGAGCTTGGGCCTTAAGGACTTTCCTAATTTCATATTGGATGTCAAATTCGGATAGTTTAAGCGACCATTTGAGCATTCGACCGGCCATGTCTGGCCGTCCCAGTAGATGCTTTATGGGTTGATCTATTCGAACCACGATCGTGTGGGCCAGGAAGTAGTATCTTAGTCTTCTGGCAGCGTTGATGAGTGTAACACCCCCAATCTATACCCCCAAGCTATAAAAAGCAATATAAAAAATTCAAAATTTCATCAGAGTATAATTAAACATGCACAGCATAGACCAAGGGGTCACATCAATTTGAAACAAACATACAACACCTGCTCATAAAGATATGCAACAATTCAGGTAGTAATACACCCACAATCCAATTACAGAATAAAAGCAGAAAATCCGTAACTGAATCTCATATATATATATATATATATATCATAAAAGTTTGTTTGTCATATACAACATCATACATGTACAATCCAAAAGATACATATACATAATACAAAATAATCACACTCGATCACCCCGACAACCCAGTGTCACATATCAGAGCCGACCGACAAAAGAATGAAGATCTAAGCTTCACAAAAAGACCTCCAGCAACTCTAATCTGCAATGCCTCATAGAGCATTATACAACAGCAGAAGGGTGAGAAACACAATCATAATATAATTGCATATAATTATATATTAACACAGAAATGCACAAGTAAAATATTCTCACCACAAATGCACCACAATCAAATACAACACAACACACTACAATTCTCAGGTATCCAATACCAATACACATCAGTCATACACAATACACTCATCATTAATACAATTATACATATTCCATCTCATCAATCACATTCACAATTCCATACACAATTAATCCATGATTTATGCACATGCACAGAGACCGACACAACGACTCTATGCAATGCATATGCGGTACCGACTTCCAACATTTCTCAATACTAGTTCACTCAGGAACGCTGCTGGAACCATCGCTCGTTACATCACTGTAACTCCCCGTCGGGCATACGATGTTCCCCGTCGCTTTCGGTCCTCTTTGTATAAGGCTCACGACGTTTATGGATCGCTTTCGGTCCTCTTTGTATAAGGCTCATGATCCGACCGCTCACACCCCACATGGGCACACGATCGTCTATAATCATCGCTTTCGGTCCTCTTATTTTTAAGGTGCACGATCCAATCAGATCGCTTTCAGTCCTCTTATTTTTAAGGCGCACGATGTTATAGCGGATTCCCTCTGGAATCAATCTGTCACTCAGGACGTCACAAGAATGCATATCATGATGCTTGGCATACAATGACTCATGACATTCAAAATGCACACATATACACATTCATAATCATGCATACATCATCAATTATCACACATTGCATTTTCTTGCCCTAAGGCCACCAATCATCATCACAATATGTATTTCATGCAATTTTAGCACACAACAGTACACAGGTCATACAATATCCACACCAACAGCATATTGCATATACACATCAAGTTCGCACCATTAAAACGGCAAAAGTCGACAAAACAACATATTCCAAATTCCCGACATAATTAAATCGGCCAACAATCTCCAAACCATTTTAATAAGAAATAACAACTCAAAAGCTTTCTAACGCACCCAACCACGGCCCAATCCGACTTACGGATCAAAAGTTATGAATTTTCGAAGAAAAGAATTTATTGAGAAACAGCCAGATTCGCTTGGCGACTTAGGATTTCGCCTGGAGGATCCCCATTCGCCAGCACTTCGCCTGGCGAACTAGTGGCGAATCCCAAAATTAGAAAAAACCAAAAGTTACAGAAGCTACCCCAATTTTGTCTTTCCGATTTCGCCTGGCGACTTACGATTTCGCCTGGCGAATCCCCCTTCGCCAACACTTCGCCTGGCGAACGTGTGGCGAGACTTAATTCGCCTGGCGAATCACATCAGAACCAGAAAATTCTGTTACGGGTTACATTGATCCAAAACCCCCAAAATCTCATTTTTCATTCCAAAATTAATTCCAACAGCAAAACAATTATCAACAATGACTCATAAACACATTGTGATCATACAACGCAAATTATATCGATTTCCGACCGCGAAAACATCGATTTCTACTCGTTTACTCGTTTTCGACCTAAAACCTAAAACTATGGAAAAAGCAAGACAACATGCACACACACATACATAATCATACACAATGATAAGATAATCGATTTTCGCACCCTTACCCGATTAAATTGCGTGTAGAAAGCCGGTTCCTAAATCCACAAGTTTTTCCTCTTTTTCTTCTTTTTCCTCTTCTCTTTCTCTTTTCCTTTTCTTCTTCTCTTTTCTTTTCTTTCTACTTTTCTCTCTTTCTATTTCTATTTCTATGAGAAATATAATATCTACCCGACAGAGACCAAAATACCCCTACACTCAAATATCTCGCAACCGCTCTCAAAATGCGATAAAACATAATCACGATGAAAAATAACATATTTTCACATAAAAGTCAAAAATAAAATAAAATAATAATAAAATAATCAAAACGACTCAATTAAATAAAAATAACTCAAACTAGGGCGTTACAACTCTCCCCCACTTAGAAATTTTCGTCCTCGAAAATATTACCTGAAACGAACAACTCTGGATACGACTCCCGCATCCGAATCTCTAACTCCCAAGTCAAATTACCCTCAGCAGCGCCTCCCCACGCTACCTTTACAAGTGCAATCTCCTTGCCCCTCAACTGCTTCACCTCGCGATCCAAAATACTCATTGGTAAGGCCTCAACTGTAAGATTCTCTCTTACCTCAACCTCACTCATCGGAATCACATGCGACGGATCCGGAACATACTTCCGAAGCTGTGAAACATGGAACACATCATGCAAATTCGACAGACTCGGCAGCAACGCCACCCTATAAACCACAGCACCCACTCTCGCAGATATCTGGTAAGGACCAATAAACCGAGAAGTAAGCTTCTTCGACTTCAATGCCCTACCAACACCCGTTACTAGCGTAACCCTCAGAAATACATGATCGGCCTCTTGGAACTCGAAATCTTTCCTCCGTCGATCATGATAACTCTTTTGCCTACTCTGAGAAGCCTTCATTTTCTCACGAATAAGCTTCACTTTTTCCGTAGTCTGTTGCACCAACTCCGGTCCAACCACCGAACTCTCACCAGATTCGTGCCAACACAACGGTGTTTGACACCTTCGTCCATACAATGCTTCAAACGGTGCCATTCCAATACTAGAATGAAAACTGTTATTATACGTGAATTCAATCAACGCAAGATAACTATCCCACACACCACCTTCTTCCAAAACACACACTCGCAACAAATCTTCCAAAGACTGAATCGTTCTCTCCGTCTGACCATCCATCTGCGAATGATAAGCCGAACTCAATCTCAATTTAGAACCCAACGCCTTCTGTAAACTTTCCCAAAATCTCGAGGTAAACCTTGGATCTCGATCAGAAACAATACTCAACGGAACCCCATGCAACTTCACAATCACACTGATGTAAATCTCAGCCAACCTCTCCAAAGTAAAACTGATGTCAATCGGAATAAAATGCGCCGATTTAGTCAGCCTATCCACAACCACCCAAATAGCATTATGCCCTCGCTGTGTATTCGGAAATCCCATTACAAAATCCATAGAAATGCTATCCCATTTCCATTCCGGAATATCCAACGGTTGCAACAAACCACTAGGCCTCTGATGTTCCACTTTCGACTTCTGGCATGTCAAACAAGCATACACAAACTGAGCCACATCTCTTTTCAATCCAGACCACCAGAAAATCTTTTTCAAATCTTGGTACATCTTGTTCTCTCCCGGATGTATACTCAAATTACTCCGGTACCCTTCTTCCAAAATCATCCGTTTCAAATCCGAATCATCTGGAATACAAATTCGCCCACGGAACCTCAACACACCATTAACATCCACTTGAAAATCACCACTCGCATCTTTTCCGCCAACCAACATCAAATCCACCAATTTCACATCCAACTTCTGTTTCTCACTTACCGTCATCAGAAAATCATTAGTAACCTTCAACATACCCAGCCTCACACTATCCGACGTCACTTCACATACCAAACTCAAATCTCTAAACGATTCCAAAAGCTCTCACTCCTTAACCATTAAAGCGGACATATGCAACGATTTCCAACTCAACGCATCGACTACCACATTAGCTTTACCAGGATGGTAATTCAGGACAAAGTCGTAGTCCTTCAAAAATTCCAACCATCTACGCTGCCTCATATTCAATTCCTTCTGATCAAACAGATATTTCAAACTTTTGTGATCACTAAAGACTTCAAACCTCGCACCAAAAAGATAATGCCTCCAAATTTTCAACACAAAAACCACGGCCGCTAATTCCAAATCATGCGTAGGGTAATTCTTCTCATGCACTCTCAACTGCCTCGAAGCATACGCCACAACCTTACCGTCTTGCATCAGAACACCACCTAGACCAATCAAAGACGCATCACAATACACCACAAACGGTTCAGTAAGATTCGGCAAAATCAAAATCAGAGTTGTCGTCAATCTTCTCTTCAGCTCATTAAAACTTTCCTCGCACCGAATATCCCAAATGAACGCTTGCCCTTTACAAGTGAACTGGGTTAAAGGAAGTGCTAGCTTAGAAAAACCTTCAATGAACCTTCGATAATATCCAGCCAAACCCAAAAAGCTTCGAATTTCAGTAACAGATCTCGGAGCCTCCCATTATAGAACTGCTTCTACTTTAGATGGATCCACAGCAATACCATTACCTGAAATTACGCGTCCAAGAAAACTCACCTCCGACAACCAAAATTCACACTTGGACAATTTGGCAAAAAGCTTCTTTTCCTTCAAAACCTGCAAAACAATACGTAAATGCTCCGCGTGCTCCTCCCGAGACTTAGAATAAATCAATATGTCATCAATAAACACAACAACAAATCGATCCAAATGCTCGTGAAAAATACGATTCATGTACTCCATGAACACACCTGGCGCATTAGAAACCCCGAACGACATCACTGAATATTCATAATGACCGTAACGTGTCCTAAAAGCCGTCTTCTGAATATCTTCCTCTTTTACCCTAATCTGATGATACCCCGACCTCAAATCAATCTTACTGAACACACAAGCACCAACCAACTGATCCATCAAATCATCAATTCTCGGAAGAGGATACTAATTCTTAATTGTCACCTTATTCAACTGGCGATAATCAATACACAATCGCATACTTCCATCTTTCTTTTTCACCAACAAAACTGGAGCACCCCAAGGAGAAACACTTGGCCTCACAAACCTCTTCTCCAATAATTCATTCAACTGTTTCTTTAACTCAACCAACTCAGATGCCGACATACGATAAGGTGCCATAGAAACAGGTCTAGTACCAGGAACTAGATCTATCGAAAACTCCACCTCTCTCTCTGGCGGAAAGTCTGAAATCTCCTCAGGAAACACTTCGGGAAATTCACACACAACAGGAAACACATCAAGCGACACTTGACTATCCACAGTCACCGACGCAAACAACCCAAACAACTGAGCTTCATCCGCCAAAAGTTTCTTCAACTCTTTGGTAGATAAGAAACTCGAGTCTTCGTCTTCCTCAAGAGAAGGAAACCTTACTAACTTATGATAACAATCAATATGAACCTGATTGAATTGCAACCAATTCATTCCCAGAATCACATCTAAACCCTCCAACGGCAAACACACCAAATCCATCTCAAAGTCTTTACCATAAATGGTCAAAGGACAACTTAAACAAACCAAAGAAGTAGTTACTGACCCCATTGCTGGAGTATCAATAACCATCT
Source organism: Lathyrus tuberosus (assembly GCA_022829125.1). NCBI lineage: Eukaryota > Viridiplantae > Streptophyta > Magnoliopsida > Fabales > Fabaceae > Lathyrus > Lathyrus tuberosus. The sequence goes on from JALAZF010000702.1 coordinate 1,036,528, forward strand.
CTCTATCCATCGAAGACAACACAAGATTCAAACGCTTCGTGCACTCAGACGAAATAAACGAATGAGTCGCTCTAGTATCAATAATAGCAACTAAAGGCGTATTATTAATAAAACAAGTACCTCTGATCAGACGATCTGCATTAGTAGTCTGAGTCCCTGCTAAGGCAAATACTTTACCACCAGATGGAACTTGCTTTGGTTTTGGACACTTCGTGCTAATATGACCAGGGTCACCACAGTTGAAACACTTCACCACATTCTTCCTTTTGCACTCAGCTGCAACATGTCCTACACCTCCACAATTGGTACACTTCCCCAAATTCTTCCTACATTCAAACTGACGATGTCCCAATTCACCACACCTATAACACCTCAGAGGACCAGACATACCTCCACCACTTGACCTTCGATCAAAAGTACCCCTTTGCTTACCCTTATCAGCTGGTATCACATAGGGCCCACTACAGAACCGTTGCTTCCCTTTTCTGTCACTCATACTCTTGTAGTGAGTAGAACGAGCTTTACTATCTTCTTCATAAATCCTACAACATTCCACCAAATCAGAAAACCTTCTTATCCTTTGATAACCGATTGCCTGCTTAATCTCAGGACGTAATCCGCTCTCATACTTCACACACTTAGAAAACTCTGCAGTCGCTTCAGCATAATGAGGATAAAACTGCACAAGCTCCACAAACTTAGCAGTATAATCAACAACAGACATATTACCTTGTTTCAATTCCAAGAACTCAATTTCCTTCTTTCCTCTTACATCTTCGGGAAAATACTTACTCAGAAACTCCATGCTAAACACAACCCAAGTGATCTCCTCCTCTGCAGCTTCCAACACATGACGAGTACTAATCCATCAGTCATCCGCTTCTTCCTGTAACATGTGAGTTCCCAGTCTCACCTTACTGTCCTCAGCACAATCCATAACTCGGAAAATCCTTTCAATCTCTTTCAACCAAATCTGTGCACCATCAGGATTATGTCTCCCTTTAAAGACAGGCGGTTTGTTCTTCCTGAACTCATCATTACCAGCAGCATTAGGTGCACCCTGCACAGCCCGAGCCATAGCTTGCATAGCAGCAGCCAAAGCAGCATCATTCCTACCAGCCATATTCTGTTCATTTCTAATAACAGAAACTATGGTTAAACAAACAGCTCACTCCAACACCACACCGACAAAGGACTGACACAAACAGACACAAACTGACATGGACTGGCTCTGATACCACTTAATGTAACACCCCCAATCTATACCCCCAAGCTATAAAAAGCAATAAAAAAATTCAAAATTTCATCAGAGTATAATTAAACATGCACGGCATAGACCGAGGGTACACATCAATTTGAAACAAACATACAACACCTGCTCATAAAGATATGCAACAATTCAGGTAGTAATACACCCACAATCCAATTACAGAATAAAAGCTGAAAATCCGTAACTGAATCTCATATATATATATATATATATATATATATATATATATATATATATATATCATAAAAGTTTGTTTGTCATATACAACATCATACATGTACAATCCAAAAGATACATATACATAATACAAAATAATCACACTCAATCACCCCGACTACCCGGTGTCACATATCAGAGCCGACCGACAAAAGAATGAAGATCTAAGCTTCACAAAAAGACCTCCAGCAACTCTAATCTGCAATGCCTCATAGAGCATTATACAACAACAGAAGGGCGAGAAACACAATCATAATATAATTTCATATAATTATATATTAACACAGAAAAGCACAAGTAAAATATTCTCACCACAAATGCACCACAATCAAATACAACACAACACACTACAATTCTCAGGTATCCAATACCAATACACATCAGTCATACACAATACACTCATCATTGATACAATTATACATATTCCATCTCATCAATCACATTCACAATTCCATACACAATTAATCCATGATTTATGCACATGCACAGAGACCGACACAACGACTCTATGCAATGCATATGCGGTACCGACTTCCAACATTTCTCAATACTAGTTCACTCAGGAACTCTGCTGGAACCATCGCTCGTTAGATCACTGTAACTCCCCGTCGGGCATACGATGTTCCCCGTCGCTTTCGGTCCTCTTTGTATAAGGCTCACGACGTTTATGGATCGCTTTTGGTCCTCTTTGTATAAGGCTCATGATCCGATCGCTCACACCCCACATGGGCACACGATCGTCTATAATCATCGCTTTCGGTCCTCTTATTTTTAAGGTGCACGATCCAATCAGATCGCTTTCAGTCCTCTTATTTTTAAGGCGCACGATGTTATAGCGGATTCCCTCTGGAATCAATCCGTCACTCAGGACGTCACAAGAATGCATATCATGATGCTTGGCATACAATGACTCATGACATTCAAAATGCACACATATACACATTCATAATCATGCATACATCATCAATTATCACACATTGCATTTTCTTACCCTAAGGCCACCAATCATCATCACAATATGTATTTCATGCAATTTCAGCACACAACAGTACACAGGTCATACAATATCCACACCAACAGCATATTGCATATACACATCAAGTTTGCACCATTAAAACGGAAAAAGTCGACAAAACAACATATTCCAAATTCCCGACATAATTAAATCGGCCAACAATCTCCAAACCATTTTAATAAGAAATAACAACTCAAAAGCTTTCTAACGCACCCAACCACGGCCCAATCCGACTTACGGATCAAAAGTGATGAATTTTCGAAGAAAAGAATTTATTGAGAAATAGCCAGATTCGCTTGGCGACTTAGGATTTCGCCTGGCGGATCCCCATTCGCCAGCACTTCGCCTGGCGAACTAGTGGCGAATCCCAAAATTAGAAAAAACCAAAAGTTACAGAAGCTACCCCAATTCTGTCTTTTAGATTTCGCCTGACGACTTACGATTTCGCCTGGCGAATCCCCCTTCGCCAGCACTTCGCCTGGCGAACGTGTGGCGAGACTTAATTCGCCTGGCGAATCACACCAGAACCAGAAAAATTCTGTTACGGGTTACATTGATCCAAAACCCCCAAAATCTCATTTTTCATTCCAAAATCAATTCCAACAGCAAAACAATTATCAACAATGACTCATAAACACATTGTGATCATACAACGCAAATTATATCGATTTCCGACCACGAAAACATCGATTTCTACTCGTTTACTCGTTTTCGACCTAAAACCGAAACTATGGAAAAAGCAAGACAACATGCACACACACATACATAATCATACACAATGATAAGATAATCGAGTTTCGCACCCTTACCCGATTAAATCGCGTGTAGAAAGTCGGTTCCTAAATCCACAAGTTTTTCCTCTTTTTCTTCTTTTTCCTTTTCTCTTTATCTTTTCCTTTTCTTCTTCTCTTTTCTTTTCTTTCTACTTTTCTCTCTTTCTATTTCTATTTCTATGAGAAATATAATATCTACTCGACAGAGACCAAAATACCCCTACACTCAAATATCTCGCAACCGCTCTCAAAATGCGATAAAACATAATCACGATGAAAAATAACATATTTTCACATAAAAGTCAAAAATAAAATAATATAATAATAAAATAATCAAAACGACTCAATTAAATAAAAATAACTCAAACTAGGGCGTTACAATGAGGGCCAGAGCCACTTTCTCTATCTGTTGGTACCTTAACTCTGGTCCTTGCAGTGCTTTGCTCGTGAAGTATATAGGCTTCTGTCCGTCAGGTGTCTCAAGGATGAGAGCGGCGTTTATTGCTTCGGTTGCTACGGCGAGGTATAGGTACAGGGTTTCGCCATTGTCCGGGCGAGACAGGACTGGTGGCTCTGAGAGTGCCTGCTTTATATGGAGAAGAGCCTTGTCACATTCCTTGGTCCACTCGAACGATGCCTCCTTACGGAGGAGTTTGAAGAATGGTAGGGTGTGCTGGGCGGATTTGGCCACGAAATGAGATAGTGACACGAGCATCCCGTTGAGGGACTGAATGGATTTCTTTGACTTGGGCGTTGGAAACACGGAGAATGCTCGACATTTATCGGAATTGGCCTCGATTTCCCGTTCTGTTAGATAGAAGCCGAGGAACTTCCCTACCCGGACACCGAACGTGTACTTCTCCGGGTTGAAACGCATTTTGTATTTTCTGGCCTGTTTGAAAACCTTCCTTAAATGGGCAGTGTGATCGGTTTCCTCGTGGGATTTTACGATCATGTCGTCCATGTAGACTTCGAGCATGTCGCCTATCTCTACCCGAAAGACCTTGTTCATCATTCTTTGATAGGTCGCTCCGGCGTTCTTTAGGCCGAAGGGCATTACGTTGTAGTAATAGTTACCTGATTCGGTCATGAAGGCCGTGTATTTTTTGTCGGCCATTGCCATTGGAATTTGATTATAGCCTGAGTAGGCATCCATGAACGATAAAAGTTTAAAACCAGTAGAATTATCAACAAGTTTATCAATATTGGGGAGGGGATAAGCATCCTTCGGGCATGCCTTGTTAAGATCGGTGTAATTAATGCACATTCGCCATTTTCCATTAGAATTTTTCACGAGTACAACGTTGGACGGCCAAGTGGTGTACTTGGCTTCCGAAATAAATATGGCCTAGAGGAGGTCCTTTACAGCTTTTTCTGCAGCCTCCGTTTTTTCCGGAGACTGCTTTCTCCTACGTTGTGCTACGACCTTGACGGCCGGGTCAATTGTCAGTTGGTGGCAGGCGACGGACGGGTCCATGTCGGGCATCTCGGTGGCGCTCCAGGCGAAGAGGTCGGCGTTCTCATGGAGGCATGCTTTGAGCTGCTTCCTCACGATGTAGGGCAGGTCTGCTCCAATCTTCACTCCCCGCTGAGGGTTGTCGTCGAACAAAACGATCTCGAAATTGCCATCCGGGATTGGGCGCATCGGATGGGAGCTATTGCTGGACGATGTAGATAGGTTGGCTGAAGCTGCTCGGTCCTCCTGTTGGTCTTCTTCGGGGAAGCGGATGTCAAGGTCGATGGAGTCGACCTGGGGCAGAGGCTTGGCTTCCTCGGAGCTGCTGGGCAAGGCTGTCTTGCTTGATCCCTTTGGCTTGGATGTGATGGCGTTGAGCCCCTTTGTGGTTGCGTTAAAACACCATCGTGCAACTTTGATGTTGCCGTGGAGTGTGGCGACTATCCTTTTTGAAGTGTAATACTTCATCTTAAGGTGGACTGTTGAAGGTACGGCTACCAACTCGGCCAGAGTTGGCCTTCCGAATATGCACTGGTAAAGCGACGGGCAGTCGATCACCAGAAATTGCACCTTGACGGATCTGGCCATCTCAGCTGATCCAAAGGTTACGATCAGTTCGAAGTATCCCCATGGCTTGGTCACTGATCTGTTGAATCCCTACAAGTCAGACCCCACGTAGGGGGTAAGGTGTGATTCGTCCAGCTGAAGTGTTGAAAACAGCTGGGAGTACATAATGTCGATCGAGCTTCCCTGGTCGACGAGGATTCTGCGAACGTCGAAGTTCTCCATTCAGGCTCTGACGAGCAAAGGTATGCTCGAGTTCGAGGATCCCCCGAGGAGCTCTTCCCGGTAGAAGGAGATGGGGACAGAGCCCTTCTGGGTCTGATCGAGTGTGGTCACCTTATTGGAGCTTGTGTTGATCAGATGCTCGAATTTTTGTTTCACGGAGCCCACCGTGACTTTGTTGAAACCCCCGCCAGAGATAACCATGGCGGAGGGAAACGTCTCCCACGGGCTATGGGCCGCGAAATAAGCAAGGGTGCTGAGTTTGTCCGGGATGTAGAAGTCCTCTAGTCGCGATATAGACATAGCGACCTGGATGTTGGCGTCTTCCGAGGAGGGTGCCTCTTCCTCTATTCTCTTGGACTCCTGGGCGTCCGGCCGAGGAGTGTCCTTCTTCTTCGCGAACTGTTTCAGATGGCCGTCCCTGATCAGTATCTCGATAGCATTCCTCAGTAGTGTGGCCGTGACTCTTGTGAAAATGACAATACTTTGATTTGTCGGCGTTGGGTCTGGCCGGCAGTTGTTTGGGGAAGCGGACCCCTGCTTACTTGAATTCCGAATTTGCGCATTCGGACAGTATTTTCTCCCTGGAGACTGTTAGGGGAGTATAGTCGTGGAATCGCCCGGAGGGTCCCTTGCTGTTGCGGGAGTCCCGAGGACGGTCCTCGCGCCTCCGCTCGCCTCGGTGAGATGTTGAGGCTTCCTCACCTCTGGAGGCCCGAGCGTTCTCCTGATGGCGTGATGCTCGGACGTTGCTGGCCGCCACCTTCTCCTCGTACTGAATGTGCGATTGAGCTTTGAGGAGGAGGGCGTCTAGGTTCCTCGGAGGTGCGAGGTTAATGGCTTTAGAAAACTCGGAGCCCGGACGAAGTCCTTGCTCGAGCAGAAACTTCTTCATCTTGTCCGTTGTAGGGACCTGCACTGCCTCTTTGTTGAACCTCTCGATATATGTGCAGAGAGGTTCGTCCTTTCCTTGGATTATGGCTCCAAGGGAGACCTCGGTCTTGGGGTCACGGCGAGAAGCTGTGAAATGCCGCGAGAACATTCTGCCAAGTTGCCTCCAGGAGGTAATGAACTCTTCGGCAGCTGCTTGTACCATGTCATTGCCCCTTTTCGGAGCGTGGTCGGAAATAGCCGGTACTTGATGGCGCCCCGTACGCCACGGTAGTCCAATAGCGCATCGATGGTCTTGATGTGTTCGTCGGGGTCAGTAGTCCCGTCGTACGTGCCCAGTGACGGGGGGTTCTCAAGGCCCTTAGGGAGACAGGTAGCCAAGATTTCATGGGACAATGGGCTGCGAGGCTCATCATCGCTGCTAGAACTGGTGAATGACGGGGACCGAAGGGCACGCTCGCGGTGGCGGTTCCTTCGGGGAGAAGGTGAGTGGTTCCGTCGAGGAGAAGATGAGTAGTTCGTTCGGGGAGAAGGTGAATGGTCCCGACCTTTAGACTTGACCGGGGGAGACTGCTCGTTCCTTCGAGTCCTCTTGTGGCCGAGAGAGTACTGGTCATACGGGGAAACCTAGTCACGCTTCCGGGCGGCGCGAGGGTCAGGCTCTTGGCGCAGTTTCCGGTCAATATCTCTCCGGGCCTGCGGGCTCCTAGATCGTCGCTGGTTCCTCCTCGGAGGAGGGAATCTTGGACGACTTGATTCTTCTAACGCTCCGATTCTTTCGTTTTGCTGCAGGATCAGGGTGTTGGTTTTGTTGATCGCCTTTAGGAGGGCTGCCACGGTCGGGTCTGCGTTGGGCAGAACAGGAATGGGCTGGACGTCCAGCGAGGGCTGATCGTTGTTGCGGTCAGCAGGGGTAGGGGGAGGGGAAGTTGTGGCCCTGTCCCTCAGAAAGCGGGCATCTCGGAGGAGAGATGATGGGCCGTCAGCGTCGGTCTTGTTGACGGGGAGGACAGCAGTTTGGAGAGCACCCTTGGTGTGATCTTGAGAGGCCATGATGATGATCTTTGAAATTTGTTTTGATCTTCGGTTTCCGGGGAAAGAAAGATGGGGAGAACAATGTTTTCCACAGACGGCGCCACTGATCGTGAAGGTTGGATCAGATCCTGTAGAAGTGGGCCACTAAGTACGCCTAGGATGCTGGTCGTATGGAAAGGAGGAGGGGGGTGTACCTTAAAGGCACTCCGACACTCAAGTAAGAAAAGGGTCAGAGAGAAAGGGGCAAGTACAAAGTATGAGTTCTTAGGGTGAATATTTGATACCTGCCCTCTCAAGCGAGAGGGTTTATATAGAGCCCCCAGCGCGTGGCCAACGGTCCTATTTTTGGGGCAAAATAACCGTTTTCCCGAAGAATATGTAACTACCCAAACTAGCCGTTATGTCGGACAGGGTGCCCAAAATTAGTCGTTGTGTCGGGCATAGACGCAGTTGCGGGCACCCGCCCATAGCTGTTCGGGGAGTGGACGAGCCGTGCGTAATGAGCATTGTTTTCGGGGAGGAGCGGTGCAGTTCCTGCCCGGTTGGAGGGGCAGAAAGGTAACTTTTGCCCCTTTGTGGATTGGACTTAGGCAATTTGGGCCGCTCTGGAGCAGAAGTGGATTGGGCCATGTCTAGCCATTGGTCTAGTCCAGAACAAATATAATTAAATAGACTGAATTTTAAAAATATAATTAGAACATTTTAAATTCTTTTAACCAATTTATCCTAAAAATGTGTTTATCTTGAAAGTAAAGTCTGAGTTTTGCGATAAAATAATTTTTAAATTGTTCATATGATTAAGAACATTAAATACAAATAACATTCTTTATTTTAATGTAGGCTTAAATGCACTTTTGGTCCCCATACTATCATTTTTCTAAACTTTTGATCCCCCTTTAAAAAAACCCAGATTTTGGGTCCCTTGTTTTGATTTTTTTTGGGATTTTTTTGGTCCCCCCTCCAAATTAGGGTATGTGGCACATTTTATGCTGATGTGGATTAGCTGACTGGGATTATGTATTATTTTATATTCATTGACATAATTAATATATAACTTTAATAAATAACCTAATTAATAATTATATTATTATTATTATGCTGAATATTTAATATAAGTAACAAATCCCTAAATCCCTTGTTCTTCCCCGTGACATTGTTGAAGAGGAAAACTCAGTAACCCTAAATATCATGTTCTTCCCCAATCTTCAAATTTCAGAAACCCTAAATCTATAATCATTTGCAAATTAGTGATTTCGTTTCAATCTTCACCATTCAACCCTCACCAGGATGTCTGCGTATTCTTCTACAAGCAAGCGCACTGTGTCTCGCTCCATTGACGTTGAATGCAAGTGTGGGATTTTGTCGCCATTGATGACGGCCTGGACGGATCAAAACCCAGGTCGTCGCTTTTTTGGTTGTGGGATGTACAAGGTTTGTCGTGAAATCCCTAATTTCTTCCATTGTTTGTCTTATAATCAAGTAAATCCCTAATTTCTTCATCTATTTTGCTAGAGTCATGGATACAAGAGATGTTCTCACTTTGTCTGGTTTTATGAAGAAATGTCTCAACGGGCCAAGGAAGTTATATCTTCTCTGCATAAAAAATTGAACCAAGAAAAGGTTAAGCTTATTGAAGCTACTGTTAGAGAAGAAGAGCTCAAGTTAGAGATCAAATATTTGAAGATGTTAAACAAAGTTATTATGGGAATGACAATAGTGGTGTTGATTGGATGGGTTGTGTCTAATGTAACAAAGTAGTTTGTAATGGTTAAGTGTTAGGTTTGGTTGTAATCTCAAACAAAATGTTAAGTAGTTTGTAATCTCAGACCTGTAATGTATAATGAAAATGTTAACTCGCTGTATTTGTTTGTGTTTGATTATTATGTTTGTGCTTCTTATGTATTTGGTGCCTATATCAGTACAACAATGACCTGTAATGTTTGGTTGAAGTAACAAACATATACCTTTAAAAACATGTTAATATCAGACCTATAATGACATGTAATGTTTGGTTCAATTAACAGAAATAATGACCTATAATGACCTGCAATAACAGACCTATAATTTTTGGTTGAATTAAGAGACCTATAATTTTTGCATATCAATATCAGCTTTGTAATTCCAAACATTAATTCAAAATATCAATATCAGCTTTGTAAAAATCAATATCAGCTTTATCAATATCAACTTTGTAAATATCAATATCAGCTTTGTAATTCCAAACATTAATTCAACATAACAAAATGCTAGCTTCATAACAAAATACTTAATCAAATTTCAGTACAGCCAGTAATGGCTACATAATTCAACATAACACTTAGGTCATGAAAGTTACAAAATACTTAATTCAGCATAACAAAGTACTTAATCCAAAATGACAGCCTATGTCATGACAATTACAAAATGACAACTTAGAGAACATGACAGTTACAAAATGACAGCCTAGGAAAATACATAATCCTATTCTTGGGTAGGCTGTGGAGCTTGAGAACATGATCCAATCTCTTGAGTTGACTCATTTTGCTTCTTTTGCTTCTTTGCCTTCTTTGCCTTTGCACCCTTTCCATCTTTATGCTTCTTCTGCTTACTGATAGTTTTTTGCTTTTTGTTCCCTCCCTTAGGCATCACTCTATCAGCTGCTCTCTTCCCCTTGCAAGTTCTCACGTTATGTCCAAGGGAACCACACTTGTGGCATGTCACAGTTTGGAATTTCCTTGGTAGCATATGTGGATTTTTGGGTTCATCATTGGTTTTGTTCCTCATTTTCTTTGGGCATCCAATTGCCCTCCTCATCACAGGTGGATTAACTACCAGCTTATCATTTACAGGCCCCAGCTGAGAACCATTAGTTGGGAAGATGATATGTGAATATGTTTTCTGGAAAGTAGCTTTCCTGCAAAAGTATAGCACTAAGTTCAGTTGATAAAATGACAAAAAAAAAAAACAAAGTCACTAAAAATGGTAATAGTTTAATCATACTTGTAGTAATCAGAAGTGAATTCTTCTGGTTGTGTTTTGTTATGCCACATGCATGCTATTGCATGACTGCAAGGTATACCAGAGAGGTTCCATTTCCTACAAGCACATGTTCCCTCATTAAGGTTGACACAATATGTTTCAATACCATTAGTCACACCAAATATTGCCATTTCATCATCACTATGCCAAGTTGGAATCCATCTTTCAGCAAACCTCTTATTTTTATCAAGAACTACTTGAATTCTTGGGCAAAGATCACCAGCATATTTAACCATCAATTCTTTTTGTTGTGTAATCCTCTTGGTCAGGTAATGCTTAATCCCTTCTAAAAGGGTGATGATTGGTTTATCCCTATATTCTAGAATAGCCCTATTAAAAGCTTCACACATGTTGTTTACCTGAAGGTCACACTTAGAGCAAGTCTTGAAATGAGACCTACTCCAAAATTCAGCTGGCACCTGTTTCATGTCTTGCCAAGCAGCTTCTTTCAATCCTTTCATCCTCAACATTGCTCTCTCCCACCCTTGCACAGTAGTGGCCCTTGCAGTACTCCACAATACTTCCTTCAATTCCATAACAGTTTTCGAAACCCTAACAGAAAAAGGGACCACCAAGTACGGTAAAATATAACGAAAAAAACCCTAAACCATTTGGGGTCCACCATAACCAATAAACTAAGAATGAAATGCAATAAGGGAAGAACGTGGGAAAATGATACAACCCATACCTGAGGCAAAACTTAACGCCTTTGCTCATCTTGGAAAGACCAGGATTTTCCATGGAATCTTCAGAAAACTTCACGCCTTTGCTCGTCTAGGGTTCAATGTTTCTGGGAGTTTTCCTCTTCAACAATGTCACGGTGGAGTGCTGCAATTAGGGATTTGGTACTTATATCCAAAATTCAGCATAATAATAATAATATAATTATTAAATAGGGATTTACTTTTTATTTATTAATTAGGTTATTTATTAAAGTTATATATTAATTATGTCAATGAATATAAAATAATACATAATCCCAGTCAGCTAATCCACATCAGCATAAAATGTGCCACATACCCTAATTTGAAGGGGGGACCAAAAAAATCCCAAAAAAATCAAAACAAGGGATCCAAAACCTGGGTTTTTTTAAACGGGAATCAAAAGTTTAGGAAAATGATACTATGGGGACCAAAACTGCATTTAAGCCTTTAATGTATTTGACTATGTGAAACCCTTATTTTTAATTTGATTAATATTTCATGTAATTCAATTGTTGTTCTTGTAGTTCTCGTTGTTACATGGAGTTATTTAGTAACTCATATATCATTTGCTATTGGTGTTTTAAAATATTCAAAAATTATATTTTATATTTCTTTTACGAAAAGATTAATGTTAGTTTTCTTCGTAGTGCATATAAATTACTACGAATAGTATTTTAAAAAAAATTAGATTTTTTTATTTTTTAAATCTAATTCTTTTTATAAAAATATAAATATATCACTACAAAAAAGTTTAAGATACTTCATGGATGTAAGTTAAGATTGTGCCTAAGAGGTGGTGAATTAGGTACTTAGACAATTTTCCGAATTTTTTACGGTTTTTGATTTTTACTTTCCTAAAGATTACTAAGTGATGAAATGCTGTAAATTGCGGAAAGTAAAGAACACCAGGAAGTATACCGATTTCTCTCACAGGTCGAGAGTACTCCAGTCCCCTTTCAACTTGAAAGAGATTTCACTATAGTTTTGGACAAGACAAGACTCTTCCTAGTCTTTCTATACAAGTCACTAACTATCAACCACCAAGAACAATCCTTTTGGATTTTTCCACTAATTCCTATTGAGAACAATCCTCTCACAAAGGACCTCTTGTATCCACAATCCGGATAACAAGGATTACAACTTCACAATTTTATTTTTAACAATCCTAAAAACAAGATGTGACAAAGAAATATAATTCTGAATTTTGTAGTAAGTGATGAAAGTTGGATTTTGAACTTGAATCAATCAAAAGATTGATCTTCTCCATTTTGTAGCAATCACTCTAATAATGTAACACAAGTGTTCAAGATGTATGGAATGAAACTCATACAATATGTATGAAGGTTTGATGCAAAAGTTTCACTCTAAGAAAATTTTGATGAACACTTAGTGAAAATGAAAGTTTGTATGGATGAATGATTGTTTGAAAATTATTGCAAGGAGGTGAGTTGAAGTTCTGATGCAATGGTGTTTAAATATCCCTAAGATACCTCTACAAAATGGTATAATACATGAGGGGATGCCATGGTTCATTAGAAGAAAGTTTAAAAAAGTTTATGTGAAAAGTTACATATTTTTGGCCACTGCTTCAGTGTTAATCGGTTAACCATTTGGGTTAATCGATTAACACCTCTTCAACGTACCAAAATATTCAAAATTTTGACTGGTTAATCGATTAACCAATTGTGTTAATCGATTAACCACTGAACAGAATTGAAAAATAGTTAATTTTAAGGCATGAAACTTATGGCAAATCATTTCTAAACACTTTAAAACTTATGTGCATGCATGAGACATTATTGAACACTTGTATACACATTATCAAGAGATTAATGTCAATACCTTTGATCAATCTAATGAAATCTTCAAGACTTTGAATGATATTGAAATTTGCTCTTGCTTGCACGACTTTAATCCATTTCCTTTTTGCAAATATCATCTTGTATGAATATTGTTGTCTTCATAAAAATCATTGAGAAGCTATGTCTTCACATTCTCCCCCTTTTTGATGATGACAACCCAATTCTTGAAATTTTGCTCCAAGATTGTTTCTCCAACAAATGCTCCCCCTTAATTGATACCCCCCCTAAATCCATGATTTTTAGAGAGCCTTTGAAAATCTGCATTTTGTTGTTAGAGAAACCATACAACCATATACAATTCTTCTCCCCCTTTGTCATTACTAAAATGGAAGAGAAAAGAAATTTTAAAGAGAAAAACTCAAGTTGTATGAAACAAGAATTATATGAAAAATATAGAAAACATACACAAGAAACATAATACCACACAATACTTAATACAAAATACATAATATATTATAACTTGGTACGAATAACATATTGCTAACGTAACAACATTGTACGAAACAATACGGAAAGGAAATATAACGAAACATAGATTACTTAGGCCATACCATAATGATAAACTAGAATAATACTATAAACAACTTAAGACATAAAACAAAATGCAATGCACATGAAGAAATTAATCGCTTTCCGATTTTCCTCTTCACCCTCTTCTTCACCACTTTCCTCACTTTCTTCAACATCCTCATGAGATTGGTTCATGGAAAGGACAAGTTTCCTAAGGGAGTTTATTACTTGTGTGGTCTCACGGTGATTGCTTTGCATAGTAGCATAGAGAAACTCATTGGTGATACCACCTTCTGGAATATTTGGAGGAGCCGGGTTGGAAGAGGACAAATCATCCTTGTAGCGAAACACACCATCATCACAAATCACAATTCCAGTGTTTTTCAAAGTGGTCTTATAGTTGATTTCATTAGCCCTTGATGTCATCTTGACTTGAGGTTCCCGCTTGAGATCCAAAGTGGTCTTTTCCAAGATGCGAGAAATTAATCTACTATATGGAAGTCCGCCGGTTAGAGAAAGTTGTTGTTGCATATGGTACATAATGGTGAGTGCCCAATTCACTTTAATCTTACGCTTGATCACATAAAGAGCTTGCATCTCAATGTCATTAATTTGGGAGTGGTTTGAGTTTTTGGGTAGGAGAACATAGCAAACGACATAATGAAGCATCCGGTCGCTCACTGTCAAATTTTTAGCATAACTTAAAATCCTTGAAGAAGACAGCTTTTGTCCTCCCATAACCTCAACTTTAGAGCCTCTGCAAATCTTGTAATAATAATCCATTTTATAGTAACCCTTCCACGGACCTTCGTCATGATTAACACCTTGTCGGAGAAAATATCCAGCACTAGGAATATATAACAGAGTTCCAATTTCAGAAATTTCCATATTAATCTCTACTTGCTTAACCTTAGCATACATCATATATTTCTCATCCTTATCTAGACTAACTTCCAACTTAGTGAAAAATGACTTAGCTAAATCAAGATAGCATAGACCAAACTCAGATACAAACTTATCAATACCTTGAAAGACTAGCAGAGCAGGAAAATCAAAGCTATGATCAGGAAAGGATTTGAGATTCACATACTTTACCGGCATAAAAAGCCTATTCCTGACATTGAAGTTCAATCTCCTTGCTTTTATTGTTGGTAGAGGAGTATCTTCATCCACTGTCTTTGAGCTACCCATTGGAAGCTTTCCTTTGTTCTTTCTTGATGAAGCCATTGACGATGTTTGGAAGGTTATGGTTTGAAAGAGGGATTTTCGGATTAGGGTTTCAGAGTGAGATGGAGATGAGAGTTTCTGAGGTTTGGGTTTATAAGGAGTGAGAGAGGTGAGTGGGGTTGTAATTACACTTGAAGTGGAGTAATGGAGTCAAGGATTTTGGAGGGGATGAATGTTGAATGTTGAAGAGAGAGTAATGAAGAGAGATATGAAAAGTGCTTCTTAATACAATGAATGAAAATGAAAGGGTCTCATCTAATAAGCACTTAAGAAAAAGTAAATAAAATATGAAAAATGTATATAATCAATTTATTATAATTTTTGATTAAAAAAAATTGCTTTCATAACAGTGTTAATTGATTAACCATTTGGGTTAATCGGTTAACACCTCTAAAATGCGCTATCCAGGGGCTGTACAGACACGTTAATCGATTAACATAAATGGTTAATCGGTTAACGCATGCAAAAACAGAAAAACAGTGACTTTATAACTCTAAAAATGCAGAATTTTTCCATAATTTTTTGCTTTGACATGCTAGAACATATAATAATGCACCTTTGAGAGTCATACTCATATCATGAAGATTAGTTTAAGCTAGAATAAAATCAAGAAAAAGCATATTTTTCACATAAAACACATTTTAAATATAGATTACAAAAATTAAAAAATTAAAACTTTGTGTACCTTGGCTTCATTATAGTGTATAATGAATAATTATTGAAAATTCATACATCACCATCATCTAAAATGTCAAGTTCTCTTCGAATCTTGTAAAATGGTTCTTTTGCGAGCGGTTTTGTGAAGATGTCCGCTAGTTGATTATGTGTATCCACGAATGAGACTTCAACATCGCCTTTTAGCACATGATCACGCAGAAAATGATGTCGAATGTCTATGTGTTTAGTACGGGAATGCATGACTGGATTCTTTGTTATATTTATTGCACTAGTGTAGTCGCATCGAAGTGGTATGCATCCGAGATTGATTCTGTAATCACTCAATTGTTGCTTTAGCCAAAGAATCTGAGCACAACAACTTCCTGCTGCTATGTATTCTGCTTCTGCGGTACTAAGAGCAACACATGCTTGTTTCTTACAGGACCACGATACTAATGCATTTCCTAGAATGTGACATGTTCCACTTGTGCTTTTTCTATCTATTTTGCAACCTGCATAATCCGCATCAAAATAACCAACTAAATCACACAAACTAACTTTTGGATACCATAGACCAACGTTCGCCGTTCCCTTGAGATACTTCATGATTCTTTTCACAGCGGTGAGATGTGACTCCTTTGGATTTGCTTGAAACCGGGCACATAAACACACACTAAACATAATGTCAGTATGACTTGCCGTCAAATATAATAAAGAACCAATCATACCTCGATACTTAGTAATATCAATGGAAGCACCCGATTCATCTTGATCAACATAGGTTCCGGATCCCATTGGTGTAGCCATAGCCTTGCATCCATCCGTGTCGAATCTCTTCAACAATTCTTTGCAATACTTGGATTGGTTGATGAATATGCCATCCTTTAGTTGCTTAATTTGAAGTCCAAGAATTCTTCACAAAGATCTTTGTTCGTTGAACCGAATATGATGTCGTCGACATAGACTTGAACTAACAAAGTATTACCTTTTACTTTCTTAATGAACAATGTCTTGTCAACTTTGCCTTTTACAAATCCCTTTTCACAAAGAAAGTTGCTTAGACGATCATACCATGCCCTTGGTGCTTGCTTTAAGCCATAAAGAGCTTTCTTCAACTTGAAGACATGTGAAGGATTCTTGAAGTCTTCAAAGCCCAGGGGTTGTTTGACATAGACTTCTTCATTGATGTAGCCATTCAAGAATGCGCTTTTGACATCCATTTGGTATAACTGAAAATTTAATGAACATGCGTAAGCAAGTAATAAACGAATAGCTTCTAACCTTGCAACCGGAGCGAATGTTTCCTCGAAATCAATGCCATTCTCTTGATTGTAACCTTATGCCACCAACCTTGCTTTGTTTCGAATAATTATTCCATTCTCATCAAGTTTGTTCTTAAACACCCATTTGGTACCGATGATGTGTTTATCACTTGGCCTAGGAACAAGTTCTCAAACTTGATTCCTTTCGAATTGGTTTAACTCTTCTTGCATAGCAATAATCCAATGGTCGTCACTTAAGGCTTCGTCAACTTTGGAAGGTTCAATTTGTGAGACAAATACCATGTTTAAGCAAACATGCCTTGACTAATATCACCAATAACTTTATCAATTGGATAATCTCTATGAGTTCTCCATTCCTTAGGTATATCATTGTCGTTTGGTTCTTGTTGAATCGGTTCTACTTGATGTTCCACTTGATTTTCAATTGAAGTATCTTCTTGAGGAACTTATACAATTTCATCATCATCATCACACAAAACAATATCCTCCTTGGAGGGGTTAGATTCATCAAACTTAACATGCATAGATTCTTCAATTGTTAAAGTTATTTTATTATAAATTCTATAAGCCTTACTAGAAAGAGAATAACCAAGAAATATACCTTCATCCGATTTTTCATCGAACTTACCAAGATTGTCTCTGTCATTGTTTAAGACAAAGCACTTGCATCCAAAGATGTGAAAATAAGCAATGTTAGGTTTCCTCCCTTTGAAGAGTTCATAGGGGGTCTTCTTTAGAATAGGCCTAATGTTAACACGATTACTTACAAAACATGCCATGCTTACCGCATCCGCCCAAAAGTACTTTGGAAGATTTGAGTCGCTAAGCATTGTCCTTGCAAGTTCCACCAATAACCTATTCTTTCTCTCTGCCACTCCATTTTGTTGAGGAGTCCTTGGTGCCGAGAAATTGTGAGATATTCCATGTTCTTCACAAAATTCTTCAAAGGAAGCATTTTGGAATTCTCCACCATGATCGCTTCTTATGGAGGCAATTGTTAGAGATTTCTCATTTTGAATTTGCTTAGCATATTTCTTGAACGCCTTAAATGCATCACTTTTCTGCACTAAAAAGAAAGTCCAAGTATATATAGAAAAATCATCAACAATAACCAAAGCATATACATTACCTCCGAAGCTTCTTGTTCTTGATGGACCAAATAAGTCCATATGTAACAATTGTAGTGGCCTTGAAGTGGACACCACATTTTTGGATATGAAAGTTGATTTGGTTTGCTTTCCATTTTGACATGCATCACATAATTTATCTTTGACAAACTTTATCTTAGGCATACCAATAACAAGATTATGCTTGACTAATTTATTCAAATGTTCCATATGAATGTGTGCAAATATTTTATGCCAATGCCATGAATCATATTATTTGCCATGAGACATTTTACTTTCAAAGACAAATCATCAAGGGAAATCATAAATATATTATTAAGTCTCTTACCTTTGAGTTTTACCTTATGTGTGACTTCGTCTTCAATCAACACTACGGGAAAAGAGGGAAAAAAGGGCGCTTTTTTTGCCCTATAAAAGCGCTTAAAAGCGCTGTCTAAGCCTGCGCTGTCGTAGGTAAAGACGGCGCTTTTTTATTTATGAAAAAGCGCTCTCTAAAAGGGGACTTTAGACAGCGCTTTTAAAAGCGCTGTCTAAAGTATACGTTAAAAATTAATTTTTTTTTTTTTATAAACTTTAGAAAGCGCTTTTTCCTTCAAAAGCGCTCTCTAAAGGTGCTTTTAGACAGCGCTTTTGAAAGCGCTGTCTAATGTATACGGAAAATGATTTTTTTTATACCTTTGGAGAGCGCTTTTCCCTAAAAGCGCTCTCTAAAGGGGACTTTAGAGAGCGCTTTTTCCTTAAAAGCGCTCTCTAAAGTATACCTATAATTTTATTGATTTTTTCTACGTATAAAAAATCTCATTTTAGCCATTTTTTTTATGCAGAAACCTGCATAGTTTCAAACCTGCATTTCTTATAGAATTTCTTGCAACAACAGAATTCTTATACATTTCAATAAATAGAATTCTTGCAACAACAGAATTCATATACATTTCAATAAACACAGAATTTCCTTCTATTCACAAAACTAGAATTTACAACAGAATTCTTACAATAGAATTCTTGCAACAGAATTTCCTTCTATTCACAAAACTAGAATTTACAACAGAATTCTTCTTGCAACAGAATTTCCTTATATTCACAAAACTAAAATTTACATTCACAAAACTATACATTCAAAGAATCCTTCTTAGAAGAAAGAATTCGCCCAATTCTTCCGTAATATAATTCAATTGTTTCCTTGTGTAACAAGAACACGCCATATCTTCGAAATACTACATAACAAAACAAAATACGCATTATTTAGTTAAAAATAATAAATTATATGACATATCCGATAAATATTAAAATAAATCCTAAGTTATAAAACCATGCATACCCTAATAGGAATCTCCAACTGTCCCATTTGAAGGATTTCTCTCATGAACCTCAAAACGAAGTACCCGCAGTTTATGCCATTACGCTGACGAGGGCACTACACATAGACAAACAAATAAGAAATAATATATAGATGTTTTGTGTTATTAAGTAGCATCACTAATAAGCAATATTGTGAAAATTAATATACCTCCACTTTGATCCATGTAATATTGGTTGATCTAGCCCGTGCTACTCGAGTCTCTCTTTGTGCACGGTATAGTAGTATAGCTCTATAAAAGAAAAACGTAAACTTAGAACAATGTCACAAAAATAATTAAATATACAAATACACACGAATATTTCGAACAATCTCACTTACGTGTCAACCACATCCTTCATATTCTGATATGTGGACCAATCAGTATCCAATGAATTAAGATAATAGACCACTTATGTTATAGGATTAATGGCAACCAACAACCAGTATCCACTGTAAAATATAACAAAAGTTTAGATGGATAATTTCTACACAAAATATACAAATTAAAGATTAGAATGAAATTATAATGAAAATCTTACCCGTTTCCAGTATTATACGGTAAAAGAAACAGACTTTCTGTGTTGCTGGCCATAAATCGCTCAAGTAAGTGGTCTCTTACTTCAATTGCATTCATACCAATTCTCGGTGCATTAACAAGGCTGCAAGAGAAGAAACGGAATTTGTTTGACAAATCCGTCCCCCGCATGAATTTTTCATACATGCACCTTAAATAAAAACATAATAAACATTAGACTATTATCATTGAAATGTGTAAATAAATTATTCAACTAAATAAATAATAGATTGATTGGAGTACCAGATGTATGAATGCATAACACCGATGCCTAATTCAGTATGATTGAAAACCTGCTCCATGTCCTCTTTTCCGATTATCTCGGAATGAGGAAAACCAAAAACACCTTCGTCCATGTTGATTTGACGAATAGCACCTTGCATCAAATCTGACATTGACAAAAGTGTTTCTAGACACGTCTGAAAGTGAGGTCTTTTTTCCTTCACGGTCCTTGTAGGAGCTTTTTTCTTGCCAGTCTGTTGTGAAGGTTGAGCAGGAACCTAACAATCATATAAGTTAGGTAAAGTAGAAAATCATGAATTCGGATAATAGAATAACACTTAAAAGCTACCTCTCTGTGTGATTCAACAGACTCATTTTGCAGCAAAACCCCTTTATTCTTTGCTGCGGGTTTTGTAGGAGTCTAACATTACCATGTAAAAAAAATGTAAGTAATGGTTCAAAATGATTTTCATAATCGTTCAGAATTGACATTTGAATACTAAGAGATTCATAATGATTTTCAACATACCTCATCACCTATGGAAATGAGGTCTAACGGCCATGCAACAAACAAACCTATTGCATCCCGCAGCAATGTAACCTCTGAAACCGAGTCTGGTATCGGTAGTAACGCATCCGTATCTAAAGCGATATCAACCGACACTTTCAGATAACCTTTTGGGAGCGGATGATGGTGAAGTAACGCTCCCACAAAGTTATGCACTTTTCCCTTGCCAACCATGCGATAAGTCGGAAACGACAAATACAGTTGGCAAGATGAAATGCCCTGAAGCAATAATAAATATGTAACTGTTAATATGTATAAAGGTCAAATAAAATAAATGTGTTAATTTAATTAAAATAAATATGTGCTAATTACCTCGGGAATTTTATTTGGAGAATTGATACTAGCTTTGTCACTAGCATCTTTTAAACCGGATCCGCGCCTTTCCGCCTCATATCTCTCTTTATCCTGCTGCAATGCTTGGACTTGCGTTTGTAGTGCCATCACAGTTTGCATGATTTCTTAGGTGGTGGGATTTTTTTCTTTGATTGCTTATACAAGGATGATGGAGTTACACCAAATCCTTTACCTCTCACCCGACCGGGATACTCAGGAACATTTAGTACTCGACTAAGAATGCTCTTGCAATCATCTTCACCTGCGGGTATGGATTTAGATAGATTCTCCTGAAATTCATTGACATATCGAAAATTATTAGTGGGGATTAAAAATTAATTATAATTTAATAAAATTTCAATTAACTTTGAGACATAATGTTATACTTACACATTCTTCATAAACATGCTGAACATCTTCTGTAACAGCTCCACCCTTACCCACGCGAGCTTCCTTCCACAAAACATGGTCCGGAAGTGATGATTCTTCACTTTTAGACTCTTCTAACTACACATTTAGTTAAATAATAAGCTCATCAATTATAACACAATAATACAATTAATAAAATCATAGCATTAATATATACTTACCAATTTTTGTTGTAACCGTGCATATCCCAAACGCCCTTTTCTGTATGGATACGCGGGTTTTGATGCTCTTTCGCGATTAATGGCACTCAATTTCTGGATAAAAAATTTTAAGTCATATCAAAACAAACTAATGAAACAAATATATAATACAATCAATAGATATGACAAGATAACATTACATTGAATTCTTCGGTTTTCCGTTTGTCTACAAAAATGCCCCATTCTTCCGGTGTAATCACATCCGCATACAACGGTGGAAGTTCTGCTTCAACAAAATTTTTGTCCTCATCCCTAAGATATTTGTTTGATAATAAGGCTCTAAACCCTCTGTGTCTCTTTCCGGCCAATTGAAGACAATACTTTTTCCGGCTTTCTTCAATATTAAAGGACCTCTACGAAAAAACATACACATATAAACATAAAGTGTGTTAGTATAAGTAAATTAAAGACTTAATCGTCAACAAAAATCTAATAACATCAATCATATTTGGTAAGTACCTGTATCTCAGTCCATATCTTTTCTTTACTGGCATCCAACGATTTACTCCTCCAATTATCACTAGTGATTGGAATGTGCTGACGGACAAGTGAACCAATGTATGAAGACCACATTGAACCGTTAGGCTCAACTAGTTGGTTTTGGTCACTCCAATGTACATCAAATCTCATCCCTTTATCTCTAGCACGGATGATTCTCTTCATAATGGTTTTTCCTCTTTTTATTTCATGTTCTACATTCGAAGCTTCATTCTGACCTTCCTGTGTATCATGTGTCTCGTGGGTGTCTTCCTGGTTATTAGACATTTTACCTGTAAGAAAGAAAAAAACAAAAATTAAATGATAAATATAAAAATCCATAATCCATAATCCATAATCCATTGAATGATATAAGTTATATATAATTACAGTGGCGAGAGAGAACAACTAATTACCTTTAGAGATGTAAATTACATTCTAACAAATGTTTGAATCACATTCTAACCAAAAAAGGAATAACAGACAAATACCAACATTTAAAAGTAACAAAAGAATTAGTCAAATTGACTCAGCTATCATCATTCATCTATGAAGAATCTATTTCGAAAATAAGCAGTATCACTTGTATAAGTGGTAACCAAATGTTTGAATCACATTCTAACCAAAAAAGGAATAACAGTCAAATACCAACATTTAAAAGCAACAAAAGAATTAGTCACATTGACTCAGCAACACTGCAGCCAACGAATCACACTGGAAAAATATGCAACCACAACAAATGCAACATAATTGTTATCAAAGATTAGTGACTCATTCTTGATTAAAAACTAGACATTGGTTACATTCTTAAAACTCTATTCATATCACAGTAAATACCCTAAGAATTTCCCTAATTTTCTCTGATTCTATAATTTAAACAAAACAAGGTTGCATATTATGGAAAAATAGAATAAAAAATGCTATTAATATATATGACTGATTACAGAACAAGTCATTCTCTGTGTGGCATTACATCAAACATGTGATATGCTTATCGTCCATGAGTTCACCAATATTGTATCTTGAGAAGCAACAGTGTTCATGAGTTCACCAATATTGTATCTTGAACATTTTTCTACGAAGGAAGTAATGCAAACTGAATATTGAGAACAAACAGAACATTTTTCGACAATATTATTATTATTTTTCTAACAATGACATTCAATAAGCTAGAGTTGTTAAATATTGCTCACAAAGAAGAACGAAGAACGATAATGGGAACTGAAGAATACCTGAACTGAAGAACAAAGGAGAGTTTCGAACGGGAACTGAATGCTAGAACGACGATAATGGCAACAGTGACGGTAACGGCAACGGCAACAGCAAAGAACGACGGCAATAATGGCATGCAAGAACGACGACAAGGGTTTAGAGAAACGGTCGAGAGAGAAAATGAATAGAAGTGTCTCTGAAAATGATTAGAATTGTTTTATATTTTAATTAGTAAAGGACTTTAGAGGGCGCTTTTCCTTAGAAAGCGCTTTCTAAAGTGAAAATAATTAGAGCCCTATAAGAGCGCTTTCTGAAAGCGCTTTCTAAGGTGGCCTTTAGACAGCGCTTTTTAAAAGCGCTCTCTAAAGTAATACCTATAGAAGCGCTTTTTGGAAAGCGCTTTCTAAGGTGGTCTAAGGTGGCAGTCTTTTACAGCGCTTTTGAAAAGCGCTTTCTCAAGCCTTTCTTTTAAGGCGCTTTTTTTTAGCGAAATTTTTTTATTCTTTTTAGCAGCGCTTTTATATAAAAGCGCTGTCTTTTATGCGCCGTCTAAACATATTTTTGGCGTAGTGCAAGCATTCATCCTTTGTGAATTTGATCTTGAAGCCTTTGTCACATAGTTGGTTTATACTTAGAAGATTATGCTTTAGTCCTTCGACATAAATAACATCTTCAATAGATGTGAAAGGTGGTGTACCAACTTTTCCTACGCCAAGAATTCTACCTTTGTTGTTATCACCATAGGTAACATAACCCTTGGCCTTAAGCATTAGATTTGAAAATTTGTTAAAGTCTCCTGTCATATGCTTGGAACAACCACTATCTAGATACCATAGGTTTGATGTGGCCTTCAAGCATACCTACAAAACAAATTAGGTCTTGTTAGGTACCCAAATTGCTTTGGGTCCTTCATAATTAGTACCTTTCTCTACCCACACATAATGCTCACTTGCAACACTAAAATTTCTAACATAACAAG
Source organism: Lathyrus tuberosus (assembly GCA_022829125.1). Classification (NCBI taxonomy): domain Eukaryota; kingdom Viridiplantae; phylum Streptophyta; class Magnoliopsida; order Fabales; family Fabaceae; genus Lathyrus; species Lathyrus tuberosus. The sequence goes on from JALAZF010000702.1 coordinate 1,060,691, forward strand.
CATTAGGTGTATGGCCAATAATTCCACAATAAAAACAAGTAGGTTCAAAGTTGCTTTTATATCTAGGAACATATGATTTTTTCTTAAAAAACTTTTTTTTTTAGGACGTTGATGCACAATTTTTGGTTTGTTCACTCTCTCCTTAGAAGTTTGATCCTTAGGCTTAATAAAGATAGTTTTACTTGAACTTGGTTTGGAAAATTTTGAGTAACCAAGTCCGCTTTTGTCATTTGAATATCTTTGTTGCCTTAGGATCTCTTCCAATCCAATTTGTCCTTTCTCATATCTTTCAAGGACCCTTTTTAATTGAACAATTTGAAAAGAGAGAGATTCATAATTTTTACATACAAAATTTTTTTTTTCACTAATCATCTTTTTTTTCTCATCTTCAATGTATTTTTCCAATGTTACATTCTTTTCTTCTAAAGATGAAACTTGTTTCTTTTGAGATGATATAGTTTTATACAAGATTTTGCATTCATTTAACAATTCATTTATGGCATCTTGTGCATCACTATCATAAAGAGAAAAATTACTACTAACCTCATCTTCTTCATCATCGGAATGGTGTGAAGCCATTAATGCCAAGTCTTGAAATCCTTTTTGCCTTTAAAACCACCTTTCTTAGAGAGTTTCAGACAATCCGGCTTTATATGACCTTGCTTTCCACATTCGTAACATATAACATCTTGTATTGATGTGGAAGCCTCCTTTTTCCTGAAATGTCTATTCTTCTTAGCATAAAAGGATTTGTCATTTTTACTAAAGAACTTACCGAGTCTTTTTACAAGGAGCATGAAGTTTTCATCTTCCTCCGTTACGTCATCATCTTTATCTACTTTCAAAGCGATGCCTTTGGAATTCTTCTCTTGGCTTTCATGCTTCTCAAGTCTTCCAAGTTCAAGTTCATGTTCTTGGAGTTTTCCAAACAAAGATGCCGACGTCATGGTAGAAAGACTTTTCTTCTCCGAGATAGCCATCACTTTAGGTTGCCATTCTCTAGTTAATGATCTTAGCACTTTAAGATTGGGATCATCATTTGTAAAAGTTTTCCCGAGTCCAATCAAATGGTTAGTCAAGTGAACAAATCATTTCTGTAATGCAACAATGGATTCTTCGGGTTGTATTCTAAACATTTCATATTCTTGACTCAATGTGTTTAATCTTGATCTTTTTACTTTAGCGCTTCCTTCATGAGTCTCCACCAAAGTATCTCATATTTCTTTTGCCGATTTACATTGAGAAATGCGGAAAAACTCATCCATACTTAGTGCACTTTGAAGAAGATTGATAGCTTTCTTTTCATTCAAGATCTTTTTCTTGTCATCTGAATTATATGCTCTTTTTAACTTTGCAGTGCCTTCACCATTGATAACATTAACCAGATTATGCGGACCATTCTCAACGGTTTCCCATATACCTTCTCCTTGTGCTTCTATATGTGCCTTCATGCAGATTTTCCAAAAGTCAAAATACTCTCCAGAGAATAGTGGGGGCTTGTTACTACTTCCACCATCTTTGAAAACCGGGTTTGTGCTTGCGGAAGCCATACTGGATCGGTAGAAACATGTCACCTATAACCTGCTCTGATACCAATTGTAAGTTAAGATTGTGCCTAAGAGGGGGTGAATTAGGTTCTTAGACAATTTTCTGGATTTTTTTTACGGTTTTTTATTTTTACTTTCCTAAAGATTACTAAGTGATGAAATGCTGTAAATTGCGGAAAGTAAAGAACACCAGGAAGTATACTGGCTCCCCTCACAGGTCGAGAGTACTCCAGTCCCCTTTCAACTTGAAAGAGATTTCACTTTAGTTTTGGACAAGACAAGACTCTTCCTAGTCTTTCTATACAAGTCACTAACTATCAACCACCAAGAACAATCCTCTTGGATTTTTCCACTAAGTCCTATTGAGAACAATCCTCTCACAAATGATCTCTTATATCCACAATCTGGATAACAAGGATTACAACTTCACAATCTTATTTTTAACAATCCTAAAAACAAGATGTGACAAAGAGATATAATTCTGAATTTTGTAGTAAGTGATGAAAGTTAGATTTTGAACTTTAATCAATCAAAAGATTGATCTTCTCCTTTTTGTTGCAATCACTCTAATAATGTAACACAAGTGTTCAAGATGTATGGAATGAAACTCAGACAATATGTATGAAGGTTTGATGCAAAAGTTTCACTCTAAGAAAATTTTGTTGAACACTTAGTGAAAATGAAAGTTTGTATGGATGAATGATTGTTTGAAAATTATTGCAAGGAGGTGAGTTGAAATTCTGATGCAATGGTATTTAAATACCCCTAAGATACCTCTACAAAATGGTATAATACATGAGGAGATGCCATGGTTCATTAGAAGAAAGTATAAAAAAGTTTCTGTGAAAAGTTGCATATTTTTTGCCACTGCTTCAGTGTTAATCGGTTAACCATTTGGGTTAATCGATTAACACCTCTTCAACGTACCAAAATATTCAAAATTTTGACTGGTTAATCGATTAACCAATTGTGTTAATCGATTAACCACTGAACAGAATTGAAAAATAGTTAATTTTAAGGCATGAAACTTATGGCAAATCATTTCTAAACACTTTAAAACTTATGTGCATGCATGAGACATTATTGAACACTTGTATACACATTATCAAGAGATTAATGTCAATACCTTTGATCAATCTAATTAAATTTTCAAGACTTTGAATGATATTGAAATTTACTCTTGCTTGCACGACTTTGATCCATTTCCTTTTTTCAAATATCATCTTGTATGAATATTGTTGTCTTCATCAAAATCATTGAGATCTTGTATGAATATTGCTGTCTTCATCAAAATCATTGAGAAGCTATGTCTTCACAATGGATACCTTATGAGTAATAATGTAGAGAATTTTGTTAAATTGGTTAATACGAATTTGTAAGTAAGTTTATAACATGACATAATATCATATGATGTAATAACAATTTAGTTATTAAGTCAGTTTATGTTAACCAATTTAAAAAGTAAATTATAAATTATAAAATTTAATTTGATATTATCTTTACCTATGCTTCATCAATTAACTCATTATCTTATATAAAAAAAAAAAAAATGTAAGGCTATTTATTTTCTAAAATATATATAATACCAACACCCTAAAAACTAATATTAATGAGAGTTGAAGAAAGAAGAAGTGAAGAGAAGAAATAAAAGTATGATACGCCATGCAAAGAAAGGATGTCAAACCCATCACGAATAATGGAGCTGACACACATTGGGGTGGTAAGACTGGTGGTTAGCTGTGTCGTCTTCAAAATATTTCAAAAATATGATTAATTTTATCTTATTCTTAAAGTAAACTAAATTTTACCAAAAAATCTTGAATAATTAGTAAACACAACCATTAATTTTAAATTTTCTTAAAAAATTTATAATAAAAATGTGTATATCGTGAAAAGTAAAGTCTGTGTTTTGCAATAAAATAATATTTAAACTGAAGTTCTTATTTTATGAAATATCTAAAAAATATTCAAAATATATGATTTATATATGTTTTTTACATTTTTGAATCCCGTCTTCAAATATTTGGAAGTTATGTCAAGTTAATTAGTTAATGCTTCCCTTCATTTATAAATTCTATGTATTTATGTAGTTAATTATAAGACCAACCTTTCTTATACTTTTTCTTAAAATAACTATTTCTTAACGATATTTTTAAATATCGCATAATGTAATCTTAAACTAGTTTTTCATAACCATAAACTTTAATAAGGTTTTATTTTAGGTATTATCTTAACTTATAAGTTTTATTTTAGCCTATAAAAATTAATTAGTATTTAATTAATGGATGAAGATTCTCTCCATATTCTTCTTTTTCGATATTTTTTTATGAAGAAAATTTTAAAATTTAAATATAATAATGTGTTATTGGTTGATTCACTTTTTTTATACAAAAAATAAAAATAGTAAAGAGAAAAAAAATAGAGAGGATTTAAAAATATCTAAACCTTCAACAAACGGTTCATATGACTAAGAATATTAAATACAAATAACATTCTTTATTTTAATGTATTTGACTATGCGAAACACTTTCCTTTTTATTTGATTAATATTTCATGTAATTTACTTGTTGTTCTTATATTTTATACTTCTTATATCAAAAGATTAATAGTATTTTACAAATTTTTAGGTTTTAAAATTTTTAAATCTAATTCTTTTTATGAAAATATAAATATATCACTACAAAAAAGGTAAGGATACATCATGGATACTTTATATGTAATAATGTAGATAATACATATTAAATTGGTTAATACGATTTTGTAAGTATGAATTTGTAATTGAGTTTATAACATGACTTAATATCATATGGTTTAATAACAATTTAGTTATTAAGTGAGATTATTTTAAGCAATTTAAAAAGTAATTTATAAATTATCTTCACCCATGCTTCAACAATTAGCAGATTATAGTATGTAAAATTTAAAAAATTTATGACATTTTATTCTTTAAAATATAAAACCTGTACCATAAGAACTAATAGTTATAAGAGTTAGAGAAAGAAAGAGTGAAGAAATAAAAATGTGATACACAATGAATATATTGGATGTCAGACCAATAAAAAATAATGGAGCTGTCACACATGATTGGAGTGGTAAGAAATTGGTGGTTGGTTGTTTAGTCTCCAAGGTATTATAAAAATATGGTTAATTTAATCATATTCTTAAAGTTAAATAATTTTAACAAAAATCTTGATAAATTAGTAAACACAACTAATTTTATTTAAATAATATAATTAAATAAACTGAATTTTAAAAATATCTTTGGAACATTTTAAATTCTTTTAACCAATTTATCATAAGAATGTGTTTATCATGAAAGTAAAGTCTGAGTTTTGCGATAAAATAATATTTAAATTGAAGTTCTTAACTTATGAAATATCTTTAAACATTCAAATATAAGATTTTTATATGTTTCTTACATTTTTGAATCCCCTCTTCAAATTTTTGGAAATTATGTCAAGTTAATTAGTTAATGCTCACATTCATTTATAGATTTTATGTATTTATGATTTTACAATATTGTTAATTATTAGAACCATCTTTCTACCATTAAGCTTTTCCTTAAAACATCTCTTTCTTAAACTTTTTTTTTTTTTTTTAAAACCACATAATGTAATCTTGATTAAGTTTTTTATAACCTTAAACTTTAATAAGGTTTTATTTTAGGTGTTATCTTAACTTATCAGTTTTATTTTATCCTATAAAAATTTATTAGTATTTAATAAGTGGATGAAGATTCTCTATTTTCTTCTTTTTCCATATATTTTTTTTTATGAATAACATTTTAAAATTTAAATAAAATAATGTGTTATTGGTTCATTCAATTTTTTTATACAAATAAAAATAGTAGTAAATGACAAAAAAAATAGAGAGAAATTTAAACCTTCAACAAATGGTTCATATAATTAAACAACTACTTGCCCATGACACACACCTAAGTATCATTGTGTATAAGCATTATCATCTAAGTCATTCATCACACCCTAATTATCTTACTAATTCATTCAATTATTTTGCTCCTGGGTTTCCTCACTAATCCTTATGAATTTCCAATCATATTATCATGTTCAAACATCGATTAAGACATAACATATTCATCATGCCATCATATATGAAATATAGTTGAATCAATGATAATTTCATGCCCTAATATCATATGACAAGTTATATCACCATTATGATGGCTTAGGAACCATATAAAACATGATTTTTGCAAAAACTAAAGGATATAATCGATTGCACAAGGACCACAATCGATTGCATCGATTAAGACATAACATATTCATCATGCCATCATATATGAAATATAGTTGAATCAATGATAATTTCATGACCACATATCATATGACAAGTTATATCACCCTTATGGTGGCTTAGGAACCATATAAAACATGATTTTTGCAAATACCAAAGGATACAATCGATTGCACTAGGACCACAATTGATTGCATCAATGTCCAGAGCTCTCTGTTTCTGTTTTTCTTAAGGACAATCGCTTGTCATAATAGTGCAATCGATTGCACTGCACCAGATTTGTGATTTTCTGCTATTTTGTTAAGGTGCAATTGATTGTCAGACATGCACAATAGATTGTCACTGTAAGTTTTATTAAAAATACCTGCTGAAACATGTTTCTATCCATTCCTATCAATACCGAAACATTCCATACATCAACCAATCATAGATTACAAGTTTCTCATGATAGAACACGCCAATATTCATCATTCTAACAACAACAACACTCAAACATGTTGAAAAACAACAATCATAGCAATTTCTCATAAATAATGGAGGAAGTATAACAACATGTCAAGAATCATCAATTTCTATTCTATGTTTTTACAACCCCAACCTTTACAATCACAAAGTTCTACCTAGAACCCACCTTAGTAATGACATGAAGGATTTGTTGAGAAAAGATGAGATGAAATGATGATGAAGATCCATGTTTTGTATGTTGTTACAAGTTTATTCTTTTTCGTCTTACCACAAGTTTATTCTTTTCTATGTTTCTCGATGTTTACTTTACTGATACATTGCAAAAGAGAGTAGTACTAAGAGGTGTGGCATAATGAGAAAGTTGGTAAGGTTTGTGGTAGAAAACGTGTGGTCCCAATGCAAAGGAAAATTGAGTGGTGAACAAGTAATCACAAAACTAGTAACAATTATATTAAGTGGTACAATACTTAATATTTGTTCTACTAGAGCAATTGACCCATTATTAATATTATCAAAATGTCTCTTTTTGTACTAATTAATAAAAGGTCGGTTTTAAAAAATAATATTAATTAAGTCAATTTGAACTCACTAGTTACTCTATTTATCCCAACTAAAAACTTTTAGAGTACACAAGTACTCAGTTGATCTTAACTGATATGAATTGAGTATTTAAGGAAACACGGGGTATACAAGATCAACACGGTTGATCATCAATGTCTTGCTTTGACAATTGTTGAATATAAGTACATGATATGGCATCATATGTATAGACACCTAAACTTCAGAGGTCTAGGTATGCTCAACCAGAAGAAGATGGTGTATGGTTTACCTCAAGTGAATGAACCAATTCAAGTGTGTGAGGAATGTTACAAAGTAAAGGCGGCTTGGAAAGCATTCAAACATGACTTGTCCATGAAGTCAAGAGAAAAGCTGGAACTTGTTCACTCTGATGCGTGTGGACCTTTTGAAGTAAGTTCAAATGGAGGTAATTGAAATTTCATAACTTTCATAAATGATTTCACCAGATATATGTATATTTACCTTATTGAAAAGAAGAGTGAGGTATTCACACAGCTCAAGAAGTTTAAGTTGCATGTCGATAAACAAAGTGAAAGCAATTTAAGAAACTAAGAACTGATGGTGAAGGTGAATACACCTCTAGAGAATTTGCAAGATTTTGCAATAAGGAAGGTATATAGCATGAGATTGTTGGACCCTATACACCTCAGCATAATGGTATACCTGAGAGGAGAAATAGATGTATACTAAACATGAGCAGGAGTATTTTTAAAGCTAAAGAAATGCCAAAGAGATTTTGGGGGTGAAGCAGCTTCTACAACATTATATATTCTAAACAGATGTCCGACAAAGAGGATAGTTGAGAAGATACATTATGAGGCTGGGACAGGATTGAAACCAAACATTAGTAATCTCAGAGTATTGGGATCAATGTGTTTCAGGCATGTACCTGCACAATTGAGGAAGAAGTTGGATGATCAAAGTCATGCCATGGTGCTCTTAGGTTATCATTCGAATAGTGCATACAAGTTGTATTCACCAAATGATGATAAAATAGTGATCGGTAGGGATGTTCTAGTGGATAAAATCAAAGGGTGGAATTGGACTCAGGGGTCAGTTCAAAATGAGTAAGATATAATCATAACTATGCTTGAAGAAGACCGACAAAATAAAGTCACAAACAATCAAAATGAAGAACCTCCTGAGAAGAATTTTAAATATCAACTAGAACGAGAATTGGGTCAAAAAGGCTAGCTGAATATGAAATATTTTAAGATCAAGCAATAGATGTAGATGGTGACTTCATAGAAAAAGTGATGATGATGGCTGGATCAGAAACAATTTACTTATATCAAGACATGAATGATTCAAATTGGTTGGCATCCATGCAAGAATAACTCAAGGAAATCAAGAAGAATAAGGCCTGGGAGCTTATAGAAAATTCAATCAATAATCCAATTTATGTGAAATGGGTATACAATTTAAACTAAGGCTAAATGGTGAAATTGCCAAGCATAAGGCACAACTAGTGGCAAGAGGGTTTTTACAAAAACATGGTATCTGTCGCAACGCGAAAAAACAACCGGCGGGAAACAAAGTCGCCACCGAACGTTTTTATCCCAAAGGGAAAGGAAACGATCGAAGAAACCTAAAGAATGGAAAAAGAATGGTCTTGCAACCAAGATTGGGGTTCGGGAGTCGGTTATGCGAGGAGAAGGTATTCGTACCCTCTCGCATCCATCGTACTCGACGGGATCCACGCTTGCTGTTCTGATCAAAGGGTGTCGATATCTGAAGCTTCATCTGGTGATAGGAAATAAAAAGAAAAAGAACAAAGGGGGATGGAAAAGGAAGCTGACTCGCAAAGATCTCGCACGATCCTATGCCAACGTATCTTCATTAACTAATGAAGAATCAGAGTCAATGCAGTTCTGACCACGACAGAAAGGGAATTGGGCTCGCCAAGATATCGCGTCTTGTACCTACGTATCTTCATGGACGAATGAAGAATCAGAGCGGACGTAGTTCGACTACTACAAGTTAAAGAGAAAAGGAAGTCTTGATCGCACGAGGGCGAAAGAAAAAGTTGATTAGGCGATGTTAACGTTCGCATTCTAGCAGTTTAAGTGTTATCGCTCGCTGCGTGGAGACTCACACGTTTACCTATTTGCGGTAGAACGAAAATAACATACCCTATTGAAAAAAGTTTGATTTTGGTTCAATTCATGTACAAGGATGAAATATTTGGCCTTAGTTATAAGTGATATGGTGACAAGGTAGGAACTTGATCAGGACTTATATACAAGTTAGTGATTTTAATTACATAATCAATCTAAATTAGCTAAATCAATCCACTTAAAATAAAGGGGCATATTTTTGTATTTTTATTTTTTAATGATAAAATTAAATAACCCAAATAAATAAAGCCTAGCAAAATTAACGCAATCAAATTTAATTGACCAAATTGTTTATTTTATTTATTTTATATTTTTATAGAGGAAAGATTTTTGCTTACCTATTGTAAAATATTTACAAGAGGCGAGAGATTCATAGGAGACCTAAGAAATAAATACAAAGTTATGTTTTGATCTTTTCTCTATTTTTTTGTTAGCATTTTTAGTAGAAACTTAATGAACTAGTAAAAACCAAAACTAATCGACTAAAATATATTCATCAATGTAAGTGAAAAAAGCCCAAGAGACCCAATATCACACAAATTAAACTCTTTACATGATTTAAATATTAACAAAAATATAAAGAAGAAAAAAAAAATACTTATAGATGCAGCATGGGCGCTTCCTATCAATTCCTGAAAATACTTATTACACCAAAAAAAAACAAGAAACTTGACCTTCTCAAATTATATGACTAGCCAATTAGAATAGGACACATGCTATAGAATTAACATAATAAAAACTAACAAAAATTTATTTAGTAATTAAAAGAAACCAACCAAAACTTACCTATATATACACGTAAAATCTTACTGAAACATATATACATAAAAAAAACTCAAATTGAAACTTATATATACATATGAAACTCTAACTAAAAACACTTGGTTTCGTTTTCTATTCATTGGGGATGAATTCTTAGTTGTTTTCGGCTTAAACTCCTTGTCTTAGGACAAGGGGCCTTGGCAACTAGGGTTTCATTATGTTAGTTTTGTGCTTTGACCCATTAATTCGTTTCAATAATAGGGGATAATGACTGGTCGAAGGTGCAGTATAAACAGAAAAATGGGAGGAAGTGGGACGATATGGGTAGGGGTCAAGGCAAGTCCTCTAACGATTCAACTTCTTTTTTCATCTCTGAGTTTTCTGATAGGATGAAAGCTAAAGACTTGTATAAGTTGTTCTCGGATTATGGTGATGTCGACGAGGTTTTCATACCTCAGAAACTAGACAAGAGAGGTCGAAGATACGATTTTGTTCGGTTTTTCAACGTCACAGATGAACGGAGAATGGGAGTGAAGCTTGATAACATCTTTATAGAGGGAAGAAAACTGCATGCTAACGTTCCTAGGTTCTCTAAGTCTGAATCTGCTGAGAAGGAGAACTTAGGTCAACCTTCGTTTCATAAGTACAAGGAGGATGACACAAGGAGAACAAAAGGGTTTCACCAAACGGTGAGAAAATTGTACGCTGAGGCGGTGGACAAGGGTGTGAAGAGTGATGTTAAGGGTGGGTCTTTAGAGTTTGTGGTGGAGGAAGAAGTATTGGGGAGGTATGCGAAGGCGTACGTCGGAAGGGTTCTTGAAGCCGGGATGACGTTTAGCATTCAGAGGTTTTTCCACTCAGAGGGTTACTTTGGGGTCAAGGTTACGCCTTTGGGTGCGAATCTTTGTCTTTTGGAGGAGAATGAGGATGGGGAGATAGAAGAATTGTTAGCTAGTGCAAAGTCATGGCTTGATCAGTAGTTCAGTGAGGTTAAGAAATGGGAGTGTTGCGATGTTGATCCGGAGAGATTGACGTGGGTGAGAATCTATGATGTGTCGTGTCATGCATGGACAGTTAGCTTCTTTGAATTATTGGTATCTAAAGTTGGAAAATACGTTAACTATGACGAAGATTCCCTTAATTTTACCAGCATGGATGTAGCAGATGTGATGTTAAGGACTAATTGTGGTACGACAATTGACGAAGTTTTTAAGGTGGCTATCAACGATCATGTTTTTAGAATCAGGATGGTGGAGGAGACTAAGGTCAATAAAAACCTCCCTTATGGGAAAATGGAGGCGGACGACACAGAGTCTTCTGTAGAGGAGACAGTCGATTCGCTGAACGTTGGTAGCACTAAGTGGTGGTGTTCGGAGGAAGAATGGGGTGGAGAGGAGTTTGAGGTTGAAGAAGGTGATGGGGACAGCTACGTGTCAGCTACAGGCAGACCTAAGGGAACAGGCAGTAGGGATATTAGTTCTTTTGGCAACTCTGGTCCCTATACATCCTTGCCTGTCAGGAAGATGAATAGGCAAAGTGAAGGGAACGTGGATCGAGGCAGTCTGCTAGGGAAAAGTTTTGCAGAAAAAGCACAGGCGGAGGGTGATAAGTCCACTTCAGTAGTTATGAGGGTAGGCTCATCAGGCGAGGAAACTAGCAAGGCAGTAAAAGAGAAAAACCTTTTGGACATTACAACTAAGTCAAAGGACAGAGAAGTGTCTTTGATGGAATGCTGAAGGCCCACGTTAAACCAAAGGCCCAATCTCGTCTAACTGTTGATGGTATGAGTGGTCCTGCTAAAGTTGCGGCAATTAGTGAAGTGTACATTTCGAATGATGATGATCTTTTGAGCGTCGGGTTAGCAAAAAATGTTAGGCTGGCTTTGATTATAGGCCCAATGGGTTTAAGCTCAAGTAGAAGTAGTCCAAGTAAGAAACATAACGTGGAAGTCTCATCAGGAGGCCCTTCTGTTGGAATCCATTTGTCTTCTGATATTAGAGCTACAAAACGTGATCTAGGAGGAAGCAGTGTGGATTCTAGGCTTGTCTCTAGGTGTCACTCCGTCACCGATTCATAGATTATGAAGGGGAACTTGAGGTTCTGGGAGAAGTATGACAACAACGTTGCCTGCAAAATCAGAGAGTTGCTGGTAGCTTTGGGTGTTTGTGACGAGAAGGGTAGGAACGACATAGAAAAAAAGGTGAGGAGTTTGGAGAAAAGAGATAGTGACAGCTCGAGGGTGGTTACATCAACTGGGTTTTTATGAATATCATGTCTTTGAACATGAGAGGGTGCATCAGTTCAGTTAAGAGAAAGAGAGTGGAGAAAATGATTCAATCGAAGGGGATCGAGATGTGTTTTATTTAAGAGTCAAAGATGGAGGTTATTGATGGTGCAATGGCTTGTGCTATTTGAGGTAACGAGGAAGTGGAGTGGTCTTACTCTGGTGCTAGAGGAAAAGTAGGCGGGACGGTTATATTGTGGAAAAAGGGATTATTGGACCTCTTAAGTAGTTTTAGGGGTGAAGGGTTCCTTGGCCTCAACGTAGTTTGGAAAGGGAGGAACTTGTTTTTTGTGAACGTTTACTCGTCCTGTTTGAGAGCTAAGAAGAGATTATTTTCAGAGGAGATGGTGAAAACTAAAAAAGCGTTTGGCTCTGGTGATTGGATAATTGGAGGTGATTTCAACGCTGTGGCGTTTAAGGAAGAAAGGAAGGGCATTGGGGTTGTCAAGAACAGTAAAGAGATGGTGGAATTTAGAAGTTTCATTAGTGACCTTGATGTTGTTGGTGTTCCTTGTGAAGGAGGTTTGTTCTCTTGGTTTAACAAAGCTGGTAACGCTATGAGTAGACTCGACAGATTTCTATTGTCAGATAGTATTGTCGAAGAGTGGAGAGTTAGAGGTCAATTTATTGGTAGGAGAGAGATCTCTGATCATTGCCCTGTCTGGTTACTCGCGAACGTTCAAAATTGGGGTCCTAAACCTTTTCACTTCAACAGTAGTTGGTTAAATCATCCCAGATTCATTTTTTTGTGAAGGCTAACTGGTGTTCTGAAGTAGTAACAGGGAGAGGAGACTATGTCCTCAAAACCAAGCTTTCTAAGTTGAAGGAGGGTCTTAAGGAGTTGATGAGTGCAAAATGTACCTATTTTTGTAAATAAGTTTTGTTGCACTTATCATTACTTTGTGTTAAAATTGGTTGAATAAACCCCACTTTGTTTATAAATACGTTTACTTTACGTTTTAGTGTATATATTGCCTATTGTTTAAATATTACTTAGTTGAATTGATTTTTATCTCAATTTTGTAGGTAGTTAATAAAGGCTTTCTTGCCATATTCTTGGAGAGCATTGAATAAGCTTTCCAACGCTTCCGACCGTGCGTAAATCGGAGTTTCGGTGTGGAAGTTGTGGCCAAAATAAGGACTGGTTTTCTGTCTTGTTCGCACTGCGAACTGGCAGCGAGTGTTCGCATTACGAAGGTCTAGCGAAGGTCCCAGCGAAGGCTGGCAGTGAGTTACAAAAGAGAAATAAGCCAAGGTTCGCACTGCGAACCAGTCAGCGAGCATTCGCACTGCTCTTTTCTTTTCTTTTCTGTGGCCATGCCTGAGGGTGTTTCCTCGGCTGCTATGCCCGAAGGTTCTAGTCAGTCTCAGCCTGCTGCCAGTGTGTCGGGGATTTCAGAGAGGCGGACACCTCCTGCTGGGAGTCAGTCTCCGGGTACCCAAGGGACACCGAAACGACAACGGGTTTCGAGCGTGGAGGTCGTTGACCTGGGCCACGACGACAGTCCCCCGCCTCCATCCAGCTTTGATCTTTCACCATGACATCAAAAGCCTCGCTTCTTCTCCGAATTCATCTATCCTCGTGTCCCTCCCTCTGAAGTCCAAGTTGTGTTGGGGGCCGCTGCGGAAGCGAGGAGGAAGACGATCTTCGAGGACCTGTCTGCGATCATGCGGCTTTGCTCGACTGCCATCGTCCTGAACGATGAGACTCACCCCGCTACTGAGCTTTCTCGACTGCAAGACAAGCTCGAGAAATTGGATGCTGAGATGCTCGACATGCGCAAGGAGTTGAAGGAATGCTGGGACCTGAACAAAGAACAAAGCGAGCAGCAGCGGCGGGCAGAGACCAAGCTGAAGTAAGTCGAGGAAACGGAGAGGGGCCACCTTGCCCGAATCGCCGAGCTGGAGGCGGAGGAGAAGCGGCTCAAGGAGAGGATCGCCGAGTTAGAGGATGATGTGCGGCCGGCCGAAGGCGAAACTGAGGAGGACAGGCTCCTAACCACTCGAGCAGCGCTGGTGGCTCAACTCAGGAAACTCGAGCAGGATCTCCGGCTATCCGAGGATGATGCTCTTGAAACTGTGGGCATAGGGTTCCGGAATGCGGTGGCGCAGCTTCGGGTCCTAAACCCCGACCTGGTGACCGATGGGGCAGATGCTGACTTCGAGGTGGTCGACGGCCGGATAGTGCCGCCCGGGCATGGAGGAGACGCCAACGAGGGAGGTGGGCCGGACGCCACTGAGACTGCCGCAGAGTAGGGATATAGTTTGCTTGGCCTGCGTGCCATTTTGTTTTTTCCCGGCTTGTGGGCTTATTTGATGTACTATTAGCACAATGGTTATTTTTGCCCGACTTGTGGGCTTGTATCTGTAACATTCGTACAATGGGCTTTGCCCGATTTTCATACTTCGCTGTGCCTCTTTATTAATTTTGTTTGTGTGTGATATTTTATGCATTACTTATTTTTGTCTAAGTAGTTGAGATCACTGACGCCTTGGGCGTTTGCTCGACTCTGATGATGCTCGACTGCGAAGAGAGCTTAGCCGAGTGGTCAGGGGTTGTACTCCGACCTTCGACGAGGCTAAGAAAGCGGTCGATGTCTTAGCTTTGTGGCGTGAACTTCCCATCGCGAGCTGGGTGTTCTGCCTATTTGGTACGTCGACGACGGAGCTCGGTTGAGGTCTCCTCGCCGGGCCAAAAAGTCTCACGCACACACTCCGCGGTTTTTGGCTGTCGTGTGTTATATAGAGGTATCGCGCATGTACCGTTGCACGCCCCCGTGTTCGCGACATTGTATTGTCCCTGGCAGTGTCTAAATGTAGTATTGCTTGAGCTTCTCAGCATTCCATGGTCGAGCAAATTGTTCACCGTGGAGGTTCTCGAGGTAATAGGCACCCGTCCCCGTCTTCGCGGTGACGCGGTATGGGCCCTCCCAGTTTGCGGCCAACTTTCCTTCGCGTGAATCTTTTTGATTTCTTCGTAGGACAAGACTACCTACTTGGAAGTCTCGCTTGATAACTTTGTCATTATAACGCAGAGTTATTTTTTGTTTTAAAGAGGCTTCTTGGAGGGAAGCGCCGGTCCTTATCTCTTCGACAAGGTCGAGTTCCTCTCGCAGGGCTTCGTTGTTCGTTTCTTCGTCGAGGGGAGCCTCTGTCCTCCTCGAGGGTTCCCTGATCTCCACGGGGATAACCGCTTCAGTCCCGTACGTTAGGCGAAACGGGGTCTCCCCGGTCGTGGAGTGTGGGGTTGTCCGATACGCCCAGAGGACGCTGTGCAACTCCTCGACCCACCGTTGTTTGGCCTCGCCGAGTCGTCGCTTCAGTCCCCAGAGTATCACTCTGTTCGCTGCTTCGGCCTGCCCATTAGTTTGAGGGTGTTCGACCGACGTGAAGTGCTATTTTGTGCCCAGTTTGACGACGAAGTCTTGGAAGTTCCTGTCGGTGAACTGTGTCCCGTTGTCCGTAACAATGGCTTGGGGCACCCCAAATCGGGCGAGGATGTTTCTCTTGTAGAAACGGAGTATGTTGAAAGCAGTGATTTTGGCCAGTGCCTCGGCCTCAATCCACTTTGTGAAGTAATCCACCCCGACTATGAGGTACTTGTTTTGGTACGACCCCATGACGAAAGGTCCGAGGATATCCATTCCCCACCACGTAAATGGCCACGGGGACGACAATGACTTAAGCTCGTTTGGAGGAGCGAGGTGCATGTCTCCGTGTCTTTGGCAGCGGTCACATTTGTTAACGTGCTCCTTTGCATCATGTTGCATAGTGGGCCAATAATACCCTGCTCAGAGTGCTTTTCGGGCTAGGGACCTTCCGCCGAGATGCTGGGCGTTGATTCCTTCGTGGATTTCTTAGAGGATCCCCGAAACTTTGCCTTCTTCGACACACCGGAGTAAGGGATTGGAGAATCCTCGACGGTATAGTTTACCTTTAGGATCGTCAGGCAGTTTTCCCATTGTCAAGTATTCGTGAACTGGGGTCATCCAACAGTTTGCGTCTCCGATTGCGTTGACTTCCGTGGTCGGTGCGGTTTTGGTTATGCTCGGTTGGGTCAGTATCTCCTGGATAACTGATTTGTTCCCTCCTTTTTTCTTAGTGCTCGCAAGCTTGGAGAGCACGTCTGCCCGAGTGTTGTGCTCGCGCGGGATGTGAGCTACTTCCGCGGAGACAAATTTCTTCAACTTTTCTTGCACCAAGGTGAGGTACTCGATGAGACTGTCGTTTTTGGCCTGGAATTCTCCCCGAACCTGCGATGCCACGAGCTGGGAGTCTGTAAATATTTTGACTTCTTTTGCGCCGAGGTCTTCCGCAAGTCGAAGTCCCGCGAGGAAGGTCTCGTATTCGGCTTGGTTGTTCGATGTCTTGAAAGACAGTTTAAGGGAGACCTCTATAAGGATGCCCTGCTCGTTTTCCAGGATAATGCCCGTTCCACTTCCCTTCGCACTGGAGGCCCCGTCGACATAAATCGTCCATTTCTGGGAGCCATTGGTCGAGGACTCATGGACGGTCATTTCCGCTACGAAGTCGGCCAGTACTTGGGCTTTCAGGGCCTTTCTTCCTTCGTATCGAAGGTCGAACTCAGATAGCTCGAGAGACCACCGGAGCATTCTCCCCGCCATATCTGGCCGACTGAGGAGCTGTCTGATGGGCTGCTCTGTTCTTACCACGATTGTGTGGGCCAGGAAGTAATGACGTAATCTTCGGGCTGCAGATATGAGGGCCAAGGTGACCTTTTCAATCTGTTGGTATCTGAGCTCAGGGCCCTGAAGAGCTCTGCTCGTGAAATAAATCGGTTTCTGTCCTTCGGGGGTCTCCCGTATAAGGACAGCGCTCACCGCTTCGCCGGTGACGGCTAGGTATAAGAAAAGTGTTTCCCCGGTATCTGGTCGGGACAAGACCGGGGGTTGTGACAAGACTTGTTTTAGATGGAGGAGGGCTTGTTCGCATTCTTCACTCCATTCAAAAGTCGCCTTCTGCCGGAGGAGCTTAAAAAAGGGGAGAGCGTACTGAGCAGATTTGGCCACGAAACGGGAAAGAGCAGTCAGCATTCCGTTGAGTGACTGGATAGACTTCTTCGAGTTCAGGGTTGGGATTTCGGAGAATGCCCTACATTTGTCGGGGTTCGCTTCGATGCCCCTTTCTGTGAGGTAAAAGCCGAGGAACTTCCCTGCGCGAACACCGAAGGTGCACTTGTCGGGGTTGAACCTCATGCGACATTTCCTCGCCGTGTCGAACACTCTCTGGAGATGAGCGGCATGGTCGAATTCTTCCGCAGATTTGACGATCATGTCGTCCATGTAGACCTCGAGTACGTCTCCGATGTCTGCCCGGAAGACCTTGTTCATCATCCGTTGGTACGTGGCGCCAACATTTTTCAAGCCGAAGGGCATTACGTTATAGTAGTAGTTGCCCGACTCGGTCATTAAAGCGGCGTGCTGATTGTCGGCCTCGTCCATGGGGATTTGGTTGTACCCCGAATAGGCATCCATAAAGGATAGCAATTTAAATCCTGCAGAGTTATCGACTAGTTGGTTGATGTTAGGTAAGGGATAAGAGTCTTTCGGGCATGCCCGGTTAAGATCCGTGTAGTCAACGCACATCCTCCATTTTCCATTATTTTTCTTAACGAGTACAACATTTGAAAGCCAAGTAGTGTACTTGGCCTCAGAAATAAAGTTTGCCTCTAGGAGGTCTTTTACAGCTTTTTCAGCAGCCTCTATTTTTTTCGGAGACTGCCTACGCCTACGTTGAGCTACAGCCCTAGCGGCCGGATCTATGGTCAGCTGATGACAAGCTACTTCAGGGTCTAGTCCGGGCATCTCTGCAGCACTCCAGGCGAACAGATATGCATTTTCTTGGAGGCATGCCTTCAGTTGCCTCTTCGCCAGGTCGGGGAGTCCAGAGCCAATCTTCACGCTTCGGTCAGGGTTGTCGCCGAGTTGAACTAGATCGAAATCTCCGTCTAGGACGGGGCGCGTTGGGTGGAGAGGCTGCCCGTTGACTTCAACTGGGAGGTCCTTGCCTGGGGCTTCTTCCTGTTCCCCGGGAAATCTGCTGTCAAGGTCGACCGCGCTGACCGGCGGGAGCGGAGCCTGTACGGCGTCTGGAGGTGTCTCGGCCTGAGTCTTAGCTTTGGTGCCGCCGACGACACTCAGACCCCTGATTGCCGCGTCGAAACACCTTCTGGCCGAGTTGATGTCTCCGTGGAGAGTGACCACACGTCCGCGCTTCGTGTAGTATTTCATCTTCAGGTGGACCATTGTAGGCACGGTCGTCAGTTCCGCCAACATGGTCCTCCCCATTATACAGTTGTAGAGGGACGGGCAGTCCACCACCAAGAAGCGCGTCTTCACCTGTCGAGCAGTTTCCTCAATCCCGAAGGTGACCATCAATTCCACGAAACCCCACGGTCTGGTGGTCGCGCCGTTGAAACCTTGTAGGTCTAATCCTACGTATGGGGACAAGTGTTGCTTGGTCAGCTGGAGGGTCTCGAAAAGGTGGACGTACATGATGTCCACCGAGCTCCCCTGGTCGACCAAAATTCTGTGGACGTCAAAGTTGGCCATCTGTGCCCGGATCAGGAGGGGGATGTTGGCGTTCGGCTCCCCACCGGGAAGCTCCTCGAGGTAGAAGGTAATCGGATTTGATCTTCCTTTAACCCTCTCGAGGGTGGGAGCTCGAGGAGTTATTGCTTTCAGCTTGTCAAACTTCCTCTTTATTGACCCCACGGTCAAGCGGTCAGGGGCTCCGCCCGATATGACCAGGGCTTGGGGGAAAGACTCCCAGGTGCTTCGGGCACTTATCGAGTCTTCAGTCGGGAAGTTCTTCCACATGTCCCGAACAGCTTCAGGGCTGTCGAATTCTCCCGAAAAACCAAAATCTTCAGGTCGCGTGATGCTCAACGCGACTTGCAGCGATCCGTTGTTGGGAGAGGGAGTTGACTCCTCGACATTCTGAGCCTCCTGGCCGCTGGGGCGGGGGGCCTCTTGTTGCTTGGCGTACTTCTTCAGGTACCCTTCTTTAATCAGCGTTTCGATTGCGTCCTTAAGGTGGACGCAATCTTCAGTAACGTGCCCGTGACTGCGATGAAACCGGCAATACTTGGACTTGTCAGCATTTGGTTTGGAAGCCGTCGGTTTCGGGAAGCGGATTCCCCCTTTGACGAACTCCGAGTTGGCACAGTCGCTGAAAATGCACGAGCGGGACACGTTCAGTGGTGCGTAATCTTTGAAAAGGCCAGACGGTCCCCGTGATTCGCGGGGCTCTTTGGTCCGGGCTTCTTTCTTTCTCTCCCCGCCTCGCCTGGGTGGAGGGGAGTCTTCTCTTCTCCTGTCTCCACCTCGCCTGGGTGGAGGGGAGTCTTCTCTTCTCCTGTCTCCACCTCGCCTGGGTGGAGGGGAGTCTTCTTCCTTGTTGCCGCGGGGGCCTTCTCTGCGCCTCGAATCGAGGGCAATTTGTGCAGCCTCAGCTTCCTCGAACTCAATATGCGACTGAGCCCTCTCGAGGAGGCCTTCAAAGCTGCGGGGACGGTGCAGCCCGACGGATTCTGCGAACTTAGATCCTATCCTCAAACCCTTGATGATGAGATACATTTTGATGTGGTCGGTCACGTGGATCTCGACTGCCTCTTTGTTGAACCTCTCTATGTAGCTCCGGAGAGGTTCATCCTTCCCCTGAAAGATGGCTTCCAGGGAGGCTATCGTCTTCAGATGGCGACGAGAAGCCATAAAATGTTTCCTGAAACGCTCCCTCAGGACTCTCCGCGACGTGATTGACTCAGATGCCAGGTTTTTGTACCAAGCCATGGCCCCTTTCCGAAGAGTCGTAGGGAATAATCGGCATTTGATAGCGCCGGAAACATTCCTGAAATCGAGCAGAGCTTCAAAACTCTCGACATGGTCGTCAGGATCAGAAGTCCCGTCATATGTCCCCAAGGATGGGGGCCTCTCCAGGCCCTTAGGAATAGGGGCGTCCATGATGTGCCTGGCCAGAGGGGTCCGGTAATTGTCATCCTCACTGGCACCCGGAGATACGGAGGGGGAGCGGTGTCCGTGAACATAGTGACGTCTCGGGGAGTGGTCCTTCGGGCGGCCTCTGGGCTCCTCGACGTCCAGCCTGCTCCTTTTATTTTTCGAGGAGCGAACTGGTTCCTTTGGTGGCGGGGAGCGGTAGCGTTTCTGAGGATACTCCGGCTGAGCACGCTCCAAGCATGGTCTGCGACCCCTGGGAACCGGGGAGGGGCTGCGAGATGCCTCCGGGGACAGTGAACGTCTTGGAAATGGTGGTGGTCGGTACCTTCGCGGGGAAGACCGACCACGACTTTTCTCCAGCGCCTCGATCCGGATGTTCTGGTTGAAGATCATCTGGTTGGTCTGATTGACCAACGCAAACAGGGCAGCAGTGCTCGGATCTGCATTTGGCGGCGGGTCCACGGGCTGGAAAACGGGCTGGAGGACGGTTTCCTGTCCGTCCTGGTGATCTGTCTCGTACTCCACTTCCTCGGAAGTGTGAGTCTGTCTCTGACGTCGTTCTCCGCGACAGGTCGGGCAGAGTTGTTGTCGACGTGGTTGTCGGTGCTAAGCTGCGCAATAACGTTGTCTAGAGCCTGATTCGCCGACGGGTTGGCCGTGATGGTTGTTGAACGGAGAAAGCTTTGGTTTATTGAACAGAAAAACGGGGAAGCTTATGAGAATTTCCCACAGACGGCGCCACTGATCGTACCTGGATCAGACAGAGATAGTGGCCAACGACGTCTGGAACGGCAGCTCCGGTGATGGTGAGAGACGGCCGGGGGGGGGGGTGTACCTACAGGGTACTCCGACGCTCAAGTGAGAGAGTGCACAGAATATCAGCAAATACAGAAAGCAAGAATGGTAGGAAGAAAGTATCTAACCTGACACTCTCAAATGAGAGGGTATTTATAGAGAGAGCCCCCAGCGTGGGGCCAACGGTTACCTGCAATGAGCTGGATCAACGAGGTCCACTCCAAGTAACTGCTAGGGCTTACGTGTAGTAGTGAAGACCAGTACGTGGTCTTCGCCCTAGAGTAACTGCTCCTATATTTCCGGAAGTAGGGCAGACCGAATCTTTCGGAAGCGGGAGGTTACTTGGAACGTGTCCACGTGGGGTGGACCGTTGGGTGTTCCTCGCGGGGAGGAGCCTTGTGTGTCGAGGAGATGTGAAGCCCGTAGGAAAGGCAGGGCCTCGCGAGGAGGAGCTATCATGTCGAGGAGGCATATCTCAGTGGGACGTGATGCCCACTTCTCTTATTGCCAGGTGCCCGACGATGGCTCAGTGCCCGACGAAGCTGTGGTGCGCGTGTGGCAGTCACGTGTCCGCAGAAGGACCTTATTGGGCCTCTCCAGGCAGTACGGGTTGGGCCTGCTCGACTGTTGGGCAGCCTCGGCCCAGTCCAGAACAGACTTATTTCACTTTGATTGTTGATTGGTGTTGCATCTAGAGCATTTCTTAGGACATGTGCATTAGCTTTAGGGTATAGTTTTGCATAAACCTTTCAACTATCTTATAGTTGAGCTTGTTTGCATAGTTCTTTCAACTATTCAATAGTTGAGCTTGTGTGTGAGGTATAAACTTTTAAGTCACTTTAATTTGATGTTCATTTACATGTAACCTCTCTTTCATCTCACTTCTCTTTCTCCTTTGATTTTTGTATTGATTTGTTTAATGTTTACTTGTGCAATCACATGCTCCCTCAAGGTTCCTAGCTTGATTTTAATTTTTTTTATTAAGAACAAAGTAGGATAGGCATTAGGTAAGCAATCCAAGCATGCTAACATAGGTAGCATCCCCTTTCTATAACTCAACTATAGGGCCATTATGCATGACAACTCTAGGATTGAGTTCCCCCTTAGATTTTCTTTTTAAACATTTGAGTCTCTCTTCTCTCTCAAAAAGAAAAGTAAAAACACTTAACAAATGAAGATACGCTTTGTGTGCCACGAGCCTTAAGTACATAGGATATTTTACATACGTCCTGTCTTAGGGCGAGTTGTAAAGTATTTGTTCCTATGCCATAGACTTTAGCACAATGCATAACGCAAACAAATAAATTCAAAACACTTCTTTAAAAGACATAAACAAATCACTTGACTTCCTTCGAGATTCTCTTCTCATCTCACTCACTCTAAACGTAAGGGCGTGCTATTCCCGTTCTACCCCAAACAGGTAAACGCGTAAGGCTCCACGCAACGAGCAGCAACATCTAAACTGCTAGAACTTGCAAGTTAGCATCGTCGACTTAAAAAATACCAAACAAACAAGGCTACCCGTAGTGAGCCGGACTACGACGCTTTGATTCTTCATTGGTTAATGAAGATACGTAGGCACAGGACGCGATGCCTGGCGAGCACAATCCCCATTCATTTTAGAACTGCGTTGGCTCTGATTCTCATTCCCGATGAGATACGTAGCCCTGGGATGCGAGAACCCATCGAGTCACCTTTCGTGCCATCTCCCCCCGTTCCTCTCTTTCTATTCCTTTCTAGTTAGCTGTGGAGGTTTAGATATCGACATCCTTTGATTGAAACCACAAGCGTGGATTCCATCAAGTACGATGGACGCGAAGGGGTGCAAATACCTTCTCTTCGCGTAATCGGCTCCCGAATCCAGATCTTGGTCGCAAGACTATTCCTTTCCCTTCTTCAGGTTTCTTCGACTGTTTCCTTTCCTCTTCAGGATAAAAACGTTCGGTGGCGACTCTGTTTCCCGCCGGCCATGTATCTTGTCTGCCCTTCTATGTGGTTGTCTCTGGAAAATTCTATGGGAGCATAAAGATGGCAAATTGTTCCTTATTTTCCTATCCATGATTTAGATATAAAATCTACTGGACTAATTAAAATAATAAAACCTATAGTTTTTTCGTTGTTTAATTTATAGATGTCTATATGAGAATGTGTGTATATTTGAATGCAATGTGTTACAGGTTACGTCCATGAATTTCATTTTTAATATCAAATTTATGTTTCTATTTTTTCACTTGAGCGTGTTTATATTCTCACACTATCCTTATGCAAAACATTTCTTAATTAATTATATATGATTCTTCTCGAGGTTGTCAGGGTGTGCAAGGCGGCGGGTTACCACATTAGGTCCAAAATTTATCATTTTAAATGTTGATAAAAGAGAGCCTCATAAATATTTTCAAAGTTAAATCATGTTTAAATATGATCTTTATTGTTTTCTTCCATGATTAAATTACAGCTAATTTACACTAGGGCTCCCAAAATTTGAGAAGGCTATGATTCTCACAATGTTTTAAAATTTTTGCATACAAGTCATTGTCAATTTAAAACAAGTTTTTATACTATGAAAAGAGAAACACTACTATGGTAATGTCTTATATTATATGTGGATGAAATTGAGAAGGAAGGCTTACCAGTTGTTTGTTGAGTAATTTAAACCACTCTTACTAGCCTTGAAATTAGTATTTTTCAAATTTGGTTTTTTTT
Organism: Lathyrus tuberosus; assembly: GCA_022829125.1. Taxonomy (NCBI): domain Eukaryota; kingdom Viridiplantae; phylum Streptophyta; class Magnoliopsida; order Fabales; family Fabaceae; genus Lathyrus; species Lathyrus tuberosus. The sequence goes on from JALAZF010000702.1 coordinate 1,084,173, forward strand.
TTTATTCCATTTTCTCAATTGAATTCTTAAATATTTTAGACATTTATTTGTCTTGAATTTGGATCTTACAAAAGCTCTGTATATATTTTTAAGACTAGGATTTTTAAGACTAGGATTATTTATCGAATAATTATTGAAAGGTGTTAGAAAGGTTTTAAAAAATGGTTACGATTACGTAAAGACTTTCGCAATTTTGATAGGTACATATGTTACGATACTATTTGGAAGACTACTTGAAACCCTAGTCTTTTTCCTTCTCAAATTTTTAATTTGGTAAAATATATTTTTTTTAATAATCAAAATATATTCATTAAGGATACAAAGGATATCCTAACCCGTATACAAAGAAACACAACTACCATAAAAAAAAGAAGCTTACATGAACTCACAAGGAAAATTTACCCATTCATAATAATTACAAACTAGATGTTGACTCGCGCGATGCGCGGGAGGATTTGAAAAAAACAAGTGAAAACTATTCTCATATATTTTAAAATATTCGTTATCTTAAATGTTTTGAAATTATAATTTATTAAGATTATAATGTTTATAAATATAAAAATCTTAAAGCATGTTCTTCTGCTTTTTTCTTTTGTCTTTTGTTCATGATATTTAGAATTTTTTCAAATTTAAAATTATACAATCTAAAATAAAAATGTTATCATCAATATTGTGCATATATATAATTTCCTCTTTAATGAAAATATATATTTTATCATAGATATTTTTAATTGTCAATTAAAAAGTCTAGATATAATATTTATTAATCAAATTCTTTATTGATGGGATTTTACATATAGTATGTTATGTAAGATATTGAGAAAACAAATTAGAATTATTAGTGAAGTGAGAGAGAATATTTTTGTAGGTCTAACTCTTTCATTTTTTTAGAACTTGTAATATATTATTAAACTTGTTAATATTATATAATTCATTGGACAAAAGAATTGAGGTCGTATTCAGTACATTCTACATCAAACATGAAGAAATTGTTCTTCTTTTTTTGGTAGAAAGTATTGACATATATAATTGCAATAAAATGAACACTACAATAAAATAAAATAAAATTTAAATTTATAACAGATTAATTAAAGAGTCAAATAAAATAAATAGAAGAAATAGGAAGAGAGTACCTTCAATAATATTTTGTTCATCAAATATCTTAATAAATTTTATATCTTTATGGATATGAAATGTTGTGAGGCTTGGTATCTAGGCTCTTGCACATTAATTTAGACCATTTACAATAGAGTTTTTAAAGTGTATTAATAATAGGCATATTGTATACACGATTACGTTTTTATGTGTTCATTTTTTTTAAGATTGGGGAGGTGGAGAACATCAACTCCTTTGATTCTCATAAACAACGATTTCAATAAAGACAAATATTGAGTAGATTTACTATTAAATTGCCAATATTGAGGGACAAATCCTTACATGATGTGAATTAAATAAAAAATATTAGTAAATACAATAGTCATAAAACTACTAATCTAATACTAATAATAATAAAAAATATTTAATTGATGAAAATGGAGAAATAAACATCTTATATCTAAAGTTTCATGGGTAGAACAAAATTCTTACCAAAAATAATAATTAACTACAGACAAATGATGAGAAGAAGGTTTAGACATATTCTACAATCCTCACATATGAGAAATCAAGTGTATGAAGTGAAAGAAAATTGCAGATAAATTTTTTTATTTATACTGATAAACTATTGAGAGATTTGAAGAATTTAGATTGTTTTCTATGAGATTTGGGGAATGATGTATTAACTTTAGTACCTCTGCTTTTTCTAGCTACCGTAATGCCGTTTTGATTTGTCCACGTACCGATGAGTTAGATATACTTCTAAATTTTACTTTTTAATTTATCCTTTAGATTGTTTGTATTAACTATCCTGCATTAATTTTTAGAGGTTGTTTTGAATTAATTTTAATGTTTGACTTGTTTAAAATATCACGGTGTAGGATTATATTATTCTTTCATTTTCTTTCTCTTTCTTTTTTAATTCTCTACTTGAGAACACATTAGGATTGTTGTCATGATGAGTAGCTTACTTGAGAAGTTTTCATTCTATTAACAAGACATGATTAGTAGATATCAACTAGTCTCTAAAACAAATATGATGTGCACATACATTTGTCTTTAGTTTTTGATTGTCTGGACATTAATGTCAAGGTAATCTTACAATTGTAAGATTGATAATCAACTATCATAGTTGAATGTTATGCTTCTAATATCAATAACATCTTTGAGATTGTGGAATTGAGGTTTAAAGTATATCAGCATCTACATCGGTATATATTAACATGATGAAGCATATACACAGCTGATTTGAAGTTCTATTTACTTTTACAATTCCATTGTTTCTAACTTCTTGGTGTTTCTACATGTTAGGTTATGTGGTGATTTAGACAAATGGTTATGTCCAAGAACTCGTGATATGTTTTTCTGTTGCAAGTGTTCAGAGTTGCTTTTGCTTGCATCGTGCTCTGAGTTTTAATGTCCAGGCGCATAATGGTTTGAACATACCCTTATTGTTGATTCTTCTTAGAACATCTGGATGGTGAACACTAAGATTCTTCTTAGAATATTATTTGAGATGAGGATAAATATGTATCTTGTAGTTGATTAATGGATTAGTCATTGTCCCATTGAAGATATATTAATATGAAATTGCTTCTAGTGTTCTCATTCTACTAATTAAATATAATCTTAAATGAAAAATTATTAATATTAGATTATTTTATTTAAACCAATGCTTAATTATCAACAAATATGATGCCTTCAAAATTAGTTTTCTAGGAATAATTTTTTATAATTTAAAGCTTAATCGGTTTTGATTAGAAAATTAAAAAACTAATATAGCCTTTTTAGCTTGAGATTTGCTATGAGTTTTTTGAGAGGAAGTTGTAGCTGTTTTGATTAGAAACATAATAGAAGATTGATATTTTGCTACGATTTAAATGTGGATTAGCTGCGAATTACAAAATATTAGTTTGAGTTTTGCTAGAAAAATTTGCTCTAGATAATTAGCCACCCAATCCAAACTGCGACATATTCTGTAGTTAATCCGCAACTAATCTCTAACTAACTCTATTTAATAGAGATTTGCTTCAAATTTGCTACGGTTTTTGACGTAGCTAATCTCTGATTTTTTTGTAGTGTTCCTTTGACCTAAACTGCTCTTTATTAGGGCCTAATAAAATATAACACTACATAATTTAAGTAGTACATAACAGTTAAACTCCCACTTAACTGAATGCTAGTGTTAATTGACTTCCTAAGTTGGAAGAAATTAAGAGTGTTCTCTAATTGGCATTCTCCTCTATTAAATATTCGTTTAGAGAAATATATAGAAATCTAATTCTCAAGAGGCTTAGTTCTCTATATTTTTCTTCTTTTTATGTTTCTTTTTGATAAAAACATATTAGTTTCATTTAACTAATTACTTGAAGTTTAAACTAAATAATTGTATTGTACTATTATTTATTTTATTTCAAACTATAACAATATTGTTATCGTAAAAAATATATGTTGTATTTGTGTATTTTGTAGTTATTATATTTTAAATTTTTGCTCAAAATATTACAGATATTTATAACATAAAATCCACATTCTAAAGAAAAAAAGTTAATTTTTAAAATTTCAACTAGGTTGAATCAAACTAAACAAGCCTATTTTTCTATTGATTTGATTTTCTAAGAAAAATTACAAAAATCAAACCAAATTAATCTGAATATTTTTATTGATTTATATTTTATTTTTATTTAAAAATTAATTCAAACCAACCTGTTACATTTCAGGAGATATAGCCAAAACAACTTTCAATTACTCCATATGGGGTGTTCTTCTCTCTGCTTGTAGAATAGATGAAAACGTAGAATTAGATATATAAAGCTTTAACCGCTTATTGCTCTCTGCTTGTAAACAATATATTGCACCGACTTTTATATATATATATATAGAGAGAGAGAAATGCTAACATACACTTAAAAGTAGTGGATTCTACACAAAAATACACTACATTTATTTTCTTTCAATGTTTTTCTTCATCTTTCTAATGTGGGTCCCACTCAAAATTGGTGGGTTCCATACAAAAATACATTAAGGTATATGTTGCTAATACACACCTACATGGATGTGTATTAGCATGACCTATAGGTGTGTCAATGTCTTATATGTTGCTAATACACACCTCTATATATATATATATATAAAATTTAAAAACCATGATTTTTTTCCATTCAAGGGTCTTATTCATAGTTTGATCCACCTTACTAAAATTGTCTTTCTTCCTTTACATGTTAATTTGAGATTAGATTATGGTACTAAAAAAATCAATTAAACTTGGTTAATCATAAATCACATCTTATAAAAACTTGAATGAAGTATACTGAAATTAATTTTTGATTGAAGTATAACAATCTGGTACAAATATAATAAAATGGCTATTACAACTTTTTCCTCATTATGTATCTGATTTAACCTAATCATCAGTAATATTGAATCATACATGCTCAAAGCACGCAGTGTTATATAATTTTGAGTTGCTACACCAACAAATCTCAAGATACCTCTTCAAAAATAGCAACATCAACTATAAAAATAGCTATCTCAATTAGATGGCAAAGAAGCTGACAAAGGCAATGGTGGAAGCAGCAACAGAGAATTGAATAGCCGAGGCACCGCTAGTAGCCGCGTCGGCTGCTGGGGATGCCCCGGGAGCAAAGTCATCATTAGCAGGGGAGGGTCCAGGAGCGTATAGCTCAATGGGATCACTGGCTTGTGCTGGTGGAGATGAAATATCTTCTTCGTTATTAGATGTTGAAGGTGCAACTGATGGAGCTAAAGGGGATGCTATTGGAGAAGATGATGGTGCTGATGATTTTGATGGTGCTGATGATATTGATGATGCTGCTTTTGGTGCTGGTGATATTGATGGTGCTGCTTTTGGTGCTGATTCTAATGACGGTGATGATTTAGGTGATGTAGATGGGGCTACTTCAGCCATAACCATGTTGATGATGACTACAAAAATGAGGGCTACAACAAATAATTGACGAGCCATTTTTTAAAAGTTTTTTATTTTTGTTAATTCTTAAAATAATTACAGCTTTTCTCTATCGGAGAAAAACTGCAGTTATTATAAGAATGAACAATGAATTGTTATAAAAATGAAGAATGAAAGATGCAAATATTTATAATGAAATAACATATGATGTGTTTGAGAGAAATTAGGAAAATGAGAGGAGGATATTGTATTTAGAAATGAATGATTAAATAATTGGTCAAAGCTTAATATATGGAAGGTGTTGATTGATTGTGTATAAATAACTGAAAAAATTGGATAAAAGTAAATTAATGGAGAAGATGAGATACAAATTTAGACTTCATTTTTGTGGCTTTGGTTTGAATTGGATGTGAGTCAACCGAGATGAAGTGGTGTTGGGCTTTGATATATGTAGCTTAGGATGTTAATAATGGAAAAATTAATTACTCTACTTTTGAAATAAAATAACTAGGTTATGTAAAATAAGATAGAATTAATTATTTTGTCAATAGAATGTAATGACTAAAATAAAATTTAAATATTTAAGAATACCTAAATTAAATAAGATAGAATTATCAAAAAATAAATAATACAACATATTTAATTGAAAAACAATAAGTAAATTGGAGTTGATCGACGATCAAAAACTCATAATTGACAACGACAAATAATATTGACTTAAACGACGATTAAAAACTCCTAATTGACAACGAAAAATAATATTGACTTGAACGAAAAATAAATATTGAGTTGGACAGTGCAACTATGTTTGAAAGAGATGATGCGATGATGATGATGTAATGTGATTGAAAGAAAAACTATAACGGCGTGATAGAACTTAGAAGTTTGTATAATTGTAAAAAAAATAAGGAATTCTTTTTTGTGATTGAGAAACGTTTTAAGTTTTGATAGTCACATAAGCTTTGTAAAAAAAAATTAAAAAATGACCAATTTGATGCATTTATTTGAACCAGGTAGTTTTACAAAACTGGCTCTGCTTCTTTGGTTCAAAAGGTTTTGAACGGTTTTCTGGTTTTACTCCAGTTTTGACCCACTAAATATTTTGAATGGTTGATCGGATCAGATTCAGCTCTGATTTCCAATCCAACCGATTAAACCAGTCGATTCGGTCCAGGTTTTAAGACAATGCGTTAATCAATGATGTCTTAATACTTTATTAATTTTATATTTAATTTTCTCTTACTCTTTATTTGATTAGAAATAATAACAAAATTATTATTATTTTATGTTTACATGATCTCAATGAAAAATGTGAAAATAGGCAAGGATGAGGTTGTGGAAAAATACATTATAAGGTTGAAAATGAGAGTCGGATTGAAGATCATTTTGGGTGATAATGAAAGATTTAACGTAACCAAATAGACACAAATTATAGTATATGATTTAATCAAACAATAATCAAGAATAATTAGAACGGTGTACCTTGTCGAATTGAAAAGACTTTTGGTCGAGGTATAGTGAGTATGAGAGGATTACTACCCTATTTGCCGTCTAGGGTTTTCAGAGTATGTTAATTGTGTAATGGAGAGACACTTAAATAGATAAATAGCTAAGGGAAGGGACCTCTCATTGGGCTTAACTAAATGGTCAAACCCATCACGGTTTATTCAGGCACAAAACTCAATCAATCAATTCATCTATTTTAGTGTTTAATAACAATAGACGGGTTTTCAGAGTATGTTAATTATGTAATGGAGAGACACTTAAATAGATAAATAGCTAAGGGAAGGGACCTCTCATTGGGCTTAACTAAATGGTCAAACCCATCACGGTTTATTCAGGCACAAAACTCAATCAATCAATTCATCTATTTTAGTGTTTAATAACAATAGACCATAATGTAATTGATTAATAATTAATTATGTCAATCCTTATTTGATTAATTAAATAATTAATCTAAAATCTCCCACTTGGATGACAATAACTAATTATTAAAAAATATTAATTTTACTATTCGAATATCAATAATGGTCAAAACACTAATCAATCAAAAAGAAGTAAATTTCAATGTTGTAGAAATTGTCACTACTACGAAAAACCCATTTAACAACGGTTGGGAATGACATATAATGACGCGGGAGAAGGCATTGTTATGTAGATTGTCGTTGTAAGTTCGTTGTTTCTACAACAGTCTGGAAACCGTTGTTGTATTCTAGAAGCGCGCGTTATATTGCAACGGTTAGGTATATCAACCGTTGTAATATATATTAACTATCACAACGGTTATGAGTATCAACCGTTGTAATATATATTAACTATCACAACGGTTACATGTCTCAACCATTGTGTAATGTACCCTTAGTTTATTAAATACAAATGTATATTGCTTGTTTTACCATACACCTAATTAAAGAAATACAACCATTAAAATTGGTAAAGAACTATATAATCTGAAAATTAAATTGTTCTTGAAAACCAACTTAAACATACCACTGTTTTCTGAATTGCATCCATTTCATTCCGCACATTTTATGTTCTTTAACATAAAATTTATGGTTCAATGGTCGGTTTTCTTCAATCCATCGATATCTTTTATTATAGTTTACCTCATCATCGCCAAAAATCATCGCGATTTTATCATCATAACAATCATGATCTTAACAACCACGATGATTAGTGACGACGATGAGGTAAACTATAATAAAAGATATCGATGAATTGAATCAAACAGACCATTGGACCATAAATTTTATGTTAAGGAACATTAAATGTGCTGAATGAAATGGATGCAATTCGGAAAACATTTACATGATAAAGGTTTATTTTCAAATACATCTTAATTTTCAGATTATAAGTTTCTATGTCAATTTAACTGATTGCATTTTCAAAAAAGGATAGTGAAACAAATAATATACATAATATATAATAAACTAAATTTCATATACAATATCAGAATGAATTCATATATATGTACCTTATCAGAATGAATTCATATATATGTACCACCATCATCATCACTATGTGAAACAAACCCTAAGAAATGGGAAGCAATGAAGAAAATTAGTTAGTATTCAAAACCAAAACAAGCAAAAGTTGAAACAAAACCTTAAGAAGTGGGACTGTACCATTACAATGAAGTTCACCTTGCTTGTGAAGCATTGAAGTCGAATCTGCACAAAATGAGAACAATCAACAAAAACAACATGAAGCAAAGGAGATAATGGGAACTATCTAACAAAAAGATTGAAGTAGAGGAATACCTTATTTTCCATAAACAATATGTACATTACGCTTGCTACCGCCAGCATCATCACCATGTTCATCTTGTTTTAGACTCTACAAGAAGAAATACAAGGAGGAAGAAGCTTAAATCAAAAGCTTCATACTTCTTGTATTTCTTTTCGTAGATTCTAAAAAAATATGAAGTTTGCTGCCAAAAATGTAGAGAAAAAATGGGTGCTTGGGTTTCGCTGTGAAGGAAACGGCGCTAGTGTCAATAAGGGAAAGTTAATTCCATTATATAGGTAAATATTTCACAACGGTTTTCTAAAAGAAGCGTGATGATAAGTATATATATTATTTTAATAATATCATAACAGTTAGTTATATTAACCGTAGCGATACCCCTTATACTTGGTACAAGGTTCGACTCCAAGCAACAACATTATTCTATAATTACGTAAAATAGAAAAATGTTGTTGCCTAGAGTCGAACTTTGTACCAAGTATAAGGGGTATCGCTACGGTTATTATTACTAACCGTTGTAATATTACAACCCTTGCTCTTCCCGGAATAGAGAAGACTCTGGCCAAGTATAATAATGATTTAAAATTTTCTCCATTTTTCAAAAAATATCGTTCCAGAATATCAACCATTTACAAGTTATCATCATTGCAAGCATTAAACTATTAGACTTTTCATCTTCAACCTCATCTATAAATAGACAATTTTACATTTCTTCATAATATATTCTTCCTAACAATGAGTTCTACAAATGAGAATGCTAGAAACATCACCAATGAGGGCACAAATGAGCAACGTCAGCCGTCAAATGAGGAGGTCCAACCAGTGGCCAACGTCAGGGATGCGTTAAGGGTAAGGAAGGAGAAGAAGAAGAAGAAGAAGAAGAAGAAGAAGAAGAAGCTGATCAAGAAGAAAAAGAAAAATACGAAAAGGAGGACTGTTTATTATGATTCCGATGAGGGAAGTGAGGAGAGAGTCCTGGATTATGAAGATGCATTTGCAGCTATGGGCTCTGACATTGATAAATATATGTAATATATGATTATCAATGTACTCTTCTTATCTGGAATATTAATAAAGTTTTATTTTATATATATCTCTTTCACTTTTATTTTTAAAGAAGTTATGATCAAACTATTTCAACCTATTCTCTTGCACTTAAAAATAGAAAAACAAAGATGAATTTTGAGGTTAAATCCCTGTAACACTAACAAAAGAAATAAAATTTATGTTTAAAATCTAAAAATATGGAAAAAAATGTGGTTGCTGGGAATCGAAGCTTGTTACACATCATGTATTGTAACAGTGTTTTAATACAAGCGAGTTTAAAATGTAAAAATATGGAAAAAATGTAGTTGCTGGGAATCAAAGCTTGTTACACACCATGTATTACAACGGTTGTTTAATACGACCATCGTTAAATATGGCGTTATAAATCAGCTGCAAAATTTTTAACTTATTACAACTGTGGGTTACGAATCCGTTGTAAGTCTGACGTTGTTGTTTTAGCGTTTTGTAGTAGCGTGTATCTGATAGGGAAGACAAATCATACATATTAAAACTCACAACTTTATATAAATAATGATGAATTTAGACTAACATATTCAAGATAAGAGTAATATGTTATAAAGAATGACCCAAGCATATTAAAATGCTATTGGTAAACTCCCACTAACTCAAAATATTATAAGACTTATTCATGTGTATAAGTCTTTGGTTAGTGATTAGACTAATGAGTTTTAAATTATTGGTTATAAAATATCCACATAGGTCTAACAATAGTAATTACATATAGGGATACCCTATTATAAAAGTAATTACATTTAATCATAAATACATTCATAACACAATATCACACTCGATAGGAGTATTGATATTTACTTGTACTTTCATATTATGACCTGACAAATATGGACTATTGAAGATATAATAATACATATTATTGCATGCTTAAGAATTATTATGTCTTTTCAATATCGACCTAAACATCAAGTTATGATGTTTCCTGAGATTAGAGAATAATATATATCTCAGTATAATAGAATAAGACTTCTTAGAGTTGTTATATATGTTGAAGTCTTCTTGAAATATGTCATATTTTATAATGCACGCAAGAATATATGATAATAAAAGAATAATAATCTAAAAATTTTAGATTATATGATTTTGTACACATGTACTCCCACTAATCCAACATATATAAGTAGGATACGAATTTATCAGAGTCTGCTAGCATGAAATACTTTAATGATATAATACTCAATAGTGGGATACTTAATTGCTAGTGAAAAATTGTCGACAAAAGTGGTTGTCTAATTTATCAATATTTCAAAAAACTTAACCACTTAGTTTGCACATGAATATAGAAGATCTATTAACACAAGTGATTACATAAAAACAATATGAAACTCAATATTTATTTATGGCAGAATTTTTTTATCAAAATTTGAGTTTCATAGTTAACCACATATTCTGCATTTAGAATTAAAGAGATTGTGTTTTTTTTTTTTAATAATAAAAGCTTCATTCATTAAGGCAACTTGATACAATTACACAATGAATGTGACCTTTCTAAGTTCTATTAGCCCAACTGTAAACATGGCTTAAAGAACAAAGAAAGCATGAAATAAAACAGATAATACAATAACCTCAATTAAGGCTCAAAAACAAAACCTTCTTGATTTCATAGAGATGCAATAGGCATCTTCACCCAATCATAGAAGCTACCGTCATATCCCCTCGTTTTCTGTTTCTTACTCCACTTCCAAGTTAACATTTGGATTTCTAACAGCATGTCTTTCTCTGCAATATCAGACCATTTAAATAGAATTGCATTTCTGTTCTTCCAAATACACCAACAAGATGAAATCCATATGAAAAGTAGTTTTGATTCAGCCCCACCTGCTTTTGTCCATGTTAGAAACATTTCAATACAACAGTTACCAGTAGGAAGTTTACATCCTAGCCAATTTTCCATATCAGTCCATAACCTCAAGATTTGATTGCATCCTAGAAACAAATGGCTGTTATCCTCTTCCCTATCAGAACAGAAAGCACACATCATACCATTCGGATCTGTAATGATGCCTCTTTTGATGAGATTCGACGTGTAGGCAATCTGTTCAACAAAAATCTCCATCCAAATATCAAAACCTTCAACGGTAACTTAAGCTTCCAAAGATATCCAAGAGCATCCCTAACATTCTCCTCCAACAAGTCGACCTCATTATTTCTATTCCACCTGTCATAGCATTCTTTGACACTAAAAGAATAGTTCATCTTCCTTGGCCAAATAACAATGTCTTCCTCTGAACTGAGTCAGTTGCATCACAAAAAGAGGTACATTGATATATATGCATCGAAAATGTTAATTCTATGATCCAAATTCAAAAGCTTCATGATTACTAAGTTTATGACTTATATGATTTTCAGATTCCTGCACAAGAGGTGCAACAAGGGAGCAAGAACAAGAAGCCAGTAGTAGCCAAGGCAAAAAAAGCATCTATTTCTCGATTTAGGTTGTGCCTTGAAACAATTGTAGGCACAACGGATTTGATGGAAGGTGGTATCCGTGAAATACCTATGGAAGCAGGTATTTTTGAGTTTGCTTATTCAGAAACAATTGCTAAAGAAGACTTTGATCAAATATTTACGCATTCTGAATTAGGCGTCGGTGTTATGAATTCATACATCAGATAATCCATCGATTTTATTTATTTAATTGATCAATTTATTTACTCATTTCAATGAATATTAGAATGTTAAATATAATAACATATTTATTATAATCCGTTTTTATTTCAGGTTCTTGTATGAAAAATTGATGCTCCCGCGTCAGTTGACTGAAAGATACTCCTTCTTGTCTCCCAACTGTGTCAATGCAAATTTAATCAATCGAACTACAGATGCGGTCAAAGATCACTTAGTAGGTGAATTTATGACCAACATTGATACAGAGAAGTTGTATCTTTTACCATATAATACTGGCCATAGGTAAGATTTTCATCATAACTTCCTTTATTATAATCTTTCGCTTTTTTATGTTGTGTATAACATTTTCATCTATACTTTTGTTTAATTTTACAGTGGACACTGGTTGTTGCTTGCGATTAATCCGATAAAAGAAATAGTCTATTATGTGGATTCGCTAGAGGGTGATCAAGCAAAATACCCGGAGATGAAGAAAATGATTGATACGTAAGTGATACGATTGTTCTAAATATTCGCGTGTGTATTTCTTTATTTATGTGAGATTGTTCTAAATATTCGTTTATATTATGATAGATCCATACAAATATTTCGATCACAACGACTAGCTCGGGTACCAAAGAGCAAAGCAAACAATATTACATGGATAAGAGTGGAGGTATAATTTGTTATTATAATAGTAATGCTACTTGATAACACAAATCATCTATGATACACATTAATACTTTTTTTCTATGTGTAGTGTCCTCGGCAGCGTAATGGTATCGATTGTGGTTATTTTGTCTTGAGATTCATGAAAGAAATTATTCATTTGGAACAAATAGAGATTCCAAACATGGTATGGATTTATATATAAGTTATGATTTATTTTAAGATTTATTATCGGATATTTCATCTAATTAATTACTTTTAACTAAATCATGCATATTATGTTATATGTAGTATTTTGATGAATTCAAGTGTGCCATGTACACGAAAGACAAATTGGAAGAATTAAAGGAGGATTGGTGTCAATACATAGTTGAAATGAGAATTTGTTGAATAGTTTTAGAAATTGTGTTAGGTTTATGGAAGGTGTTGTATATATATAGGTGATGGAAATGGTGTATAAGGTTTCGAATTGGTGCTTGGAATTGGTATTGTATAGTTTGTATTGAGTTATATATATGTAATGGTTATTTTGGTGTTGTATATATAATGGTTTTTACGGTTTATGTGTTGAATTTTAATCGTATAAAGGCCTATTGTTGATTATAATGGTATAAGGCCTATGTGTTGAATTATAATGGTATCAAAGGTCGTGTGTTGAATGATTATGGATTCTGTTTAATTATACAGGTGTAATAATTGATTTAAAAAAAAAAAGCTTTTAAAAAGCAATTTTATAAAAGACAGCGCTTTCTAAAAAAAGCGCTGCCTAAAGGGGTGTCATGGCGTATATATAAGACAACGCTTTTAAAAGCCCTGCTAAAGGAGGCATACGAAAGCGCTTTTATTTGAAAAAGCGCTGCCTAAAGGGGGACCTTTAGCAACGCTTTTAAAAGCGCTGCTAAAGGGGGTCCTACGAAAGCGTTTTTCTTTGGAAAAGCGCTGCTATATGGGGTCATACGAAAGCGCTTTTAAAAGCGTTGCTAAAGAGGGTCCTAAGGGGGACCTAAGACAGCGCTTTTAAAAGGAAAAAATCGTTGTCTTTACCTTTAGCAGCGCCACCTTTGGCAGCGTTTTTAAGCGCTGCTAAAGGCAAAAAAAAAGCGTTGCTACAGGTCTTCTTTGGCGTAGTGTATGAAATATGTATTTTATGTTTTTATTTTCCTATTTTAACCGATGCTATGATTTATGCACATTATGTGCTTTTTATCCATGTAATGACTAGGTTATATCATGTAATGATTTATGCACTTTGGTGCTTTTTTAAATGATCATTTGTCTCTTACACTTGAATGAGCTTTGTTTGACCCCTATGAATTAACTATTATGCGTTGATATGTGTTTCTTTTTGCATAATGTTAATAAGTAAACAATATTATGTCGTCCAAATTATAAACAAATCAAGAACATAAAAGTAAGATATGCCAAAATCAAATCCAATATCATTTATTCATAATACCAATTTCACATTAATACATGGTATTAATATTATTTTAGCTTTTTTTTTACCTTGGCAGTGCATTTTCTTCCTATTTAGTTGCATTTTCTAAACATTTTTCTTTCATACATAACATTAAAAATAAGGTTAATACTAATTTTTCCTTGTCATTTGGTTGGAATTTGAAAAACTTGAAAGAAAAAAGTTTAGATTCCCTCCTTGGTTTATAAAGATTCACCTATTATAGCCTTTTATTCAAACCAGTTACTCGAAAAAATGATGTGGCACTGCCATGTGTTTTATTATTATTTTTTTAAATGATGTGGACTGCCAAGTTGACTTATTTCTAATTATTCTTTTTGTTTAAATGCGACATTGGATTTTAATTTTATTTTTTATTATTTTTAACCATTTATATTCAAATAAACAAAAAGCAAAATTAATTTTGCACTTGCCATATTTTGAACTATTGACCTTGTTGTGCAAAACATGCCTCTAATCCACTAGGCTATGTTGCATTTATGAAATTCAATCCCCGTCATTAATACTTATTTAGAACAATTTAGATTTTGCAAAAAAAAAAAAGCCAAAATTAAGAAAATCTACAACTAAGAGGATTTATCAAACAAATTTGCCATAGTTCAGTGGTAAAAGGTGCGTACCTAAATAAGTCAAAATTAAGACCAAACAATTCTTTCTGTTGCAATTTTTCGTATTTTTTTTAAATTGAATTTGTTGTGAAACGATGTCGTCAATAACAGAGCAAAGTTATGAGATAAAGATTGAGTTTCTTGAACAAACACAAGAAACGCTATTAGGTTTTACAAAAGAGAGAGAAGAAGGAAGAAGAAGAATAGAGAATTGGTTAAATCTGTTTTTTCTATTAACTTTCTCAATAAGGGTTCAAAGATTACAAGTTAATACCAACAATTAACCTCTCTCACCCTAATTAGGATTTGCACCACCCTTACACAGATGAGAGACTAGCATGCTATTTATAAGAAAACTAACATACTAACTTCATGGGCTTTTACACACAGGCTCATTACACAAGCTAACTTAGGGAACAAGCTAACTTAAATAATTGGGCTTACAAGCAAGTTCGACATACTAAATTAAATTACAAGTTAATATATTATGATAGTATATGCTAGAACAGACTTCGACTACAACGTGTACAACTCCTACCGAAATATCAAGCTACCCTTGTCGACACTAGATTTAGATCCAAAATACCACAAATCTCCACCTTGGAATAAACTCTACACAAACAAGGGAGCAAACTAGCTTTCATCATCTCTGATCCTTTCAAGGCTTCTAACAAACCCTGTTGAACAAGAAGGGCTTTCATCTTCAAGCGCCACAAACTGAAATCATTCACACCGGTGAATTTCTCAATTTCATACTTTGTTGACGACATCTTCTCCTCCACGCTCACCACACCAGTTTGTTGTGAATTGATGTCGTCAATAACAGAACAAAGTTATGAGAAAAAGATTGAGTTTCTTGAACAAACATAAGAAACTCTATTAGGTTTCACAAAGGAGAAAAAGAGAAGAGGGAAGAAGAATAGATAATTGGTTAAATCCGTTTTACTATTCACTTTATCAAGAAGGGTTCAAAGATTACAAGTGAATACCAGCAATTAACCTCTCTCAACAACCTGATTAGGATTTACACCACCTTACAAAGATGAGAGACTAACATGCTACTTATAAGAAAACTAATATACTAACCTAATGGGCTTTTACACACAGGCCCATTACACAAGCTAACTTAAACAATTGGGCTTACAAGCAAGACCCAATTCGACATACTAACTTAAATTAGAAGTTAATATATTTTAACAGCATGCTTGAACATATTCTGACTACAACATGCACAACTCCTGTCGAAATATCAAGCTACCCTTATCGACACTAGAGTTCGATCCAAAATACCACATAATTGATCTAAATAAGTAACAATGATGGGATTTATATTTCCTAAATGAACATGACTTAGTGGATAAGAGGTGGTTTTGTACCATAAGGTTACTAGTTCAAATCTTGACAAGTCTAAAATTTTGTTTGGTTTTGTTTATTTGAAAAGTAATAGTTAAAAATAATTAAAAAGAAAATAAAAAATTGATGTGGCATTAAAAAACCAACTAAACAACCATATCATTTTAAAAAATTTAAAATAAAAAAAAACATAAAGTTGTGCTACATCATTTTTTCTATTGACTGGGTTGAATGGAGAGATAAAATAGGAGAGCCTGTTTATAAGTTAGAGAGAGAATCCAATTTTTATTACATGAATTTTTTTTAAATTTCGCTCATAAAAAAAAATATGTATTAACTCTTAAAAATATTCGTCATCATGTTTATCAATTGTCAAAACAAAAATGGTAGCTTTTGAAGTGAATAAAACAATTAAGGTGAAATTGAGATAGAAATAGGAAACTTATTGGGTTTGATTTGGGATTTTTAAACTTCAAAAAACAAAACCACTAATGATAAGATACAAGTCTTGTTTATAAATGTGATTGGAATAAGTTTTTATTTTTCTTTTAAACTAAGTGTTTTCCTTAACTCAACTTTCAATCTCATGTTAAAACTTTTGCATTTACCAATTTTTTTAAGGAATGACATAAACTTCTCAAATTTAAGTTTGTTTTTGTAGTATCTTTTTTACATTAATCTTACTCCCTTCACAAATATCAATAGTTACTCTTTAAGAATATTGGAAATCCACTTGATTCTCGTTCAAGAATTGCACGACAACTTGATGAATTCCGAACCAAATCTTGATGAACAAGAATCAATCTTTCTGATTGTTTATCCCTCTTGTTCTTCACTCTTAACTCGAGTGAATCAACCACTCTTGGTTGCAAGATTTTGCTGCACAATAATAATGAAAGAAGAAAAGAAAATTGAGCTGAGAAGAAGAAATTAAGGTTTCAATGTGAGAGGGAAGAGAAGAGAAAGAGTTGTGAATTCTGTAGAGTTTCTCTCTGCTTCTCAAATTGAGAAATATTATTGAACTGTGCAATTGTACTTCTGTTGTGTTACAGTTCATAATAGGGTTACTCCCTATTTATAGATCTGGGCTTGCTTTCTCTTCAAGCAAGGCTCAAAATACCTAAATTTGCTAACACTACAAAATTAGACCTAAGACAAAATTCCTGTTGAGGTACACTACTTAGACATTTTAAAACTCACACAATTCGACACTTCCTTGCTTCTGTCGAGCAACATGCTTCGGTATAAGGAATTACAATTCAACACACCACCTAATTCATTGTGCCTAAGCTATTTACATTCATCATAGACCTTAGTCTTTTGAACACTTCGACTACACTCCTTTCATCATGATGTCTGCAATATAATTCTCAGTTCTGCAGCATTCCAAGTTCATCTTCGTTTCTTCCACCTGCTCTCGAAGATAATGGAACCTCATTTCGATGTGTTTGCTTCATCCATGTGCTATCGGATTCTTTGCCAGATTGATAGCCGACATGTTGTCGATCTTCATGGTAATTGCTCCATGATTCTTCCTTGTAATCTCTTTGACCAAATTCACCATCCATGTTACTTGACATGCACAAAGAGAAGCAACTATGTACTCTGCTTCACATGACGACAGTGCCACTACTGGTTCTTTTCTTAAGCTCCAAGCAACTGGTGCACCACCTAGCATAACACATAGCCAGTTGAGGATTTTCTATCCTCAAAATCACCACACCAACTTGAGTCGGTGTATCCCACTAACTTGCATTATTTTCCTTCATCAGCTGCAGGAAACAAAATACCATAGTCGAGAGTTCCTTTCAGATACCTTAGTATCCTCTCCGTCGCTGTTAGGTGTGATACCTTTGGCTTCTACATGAATCTGCCCACGATACCCACACTATATGCTAGATCAGCCCTTGTGTGACAAAGGTATCGAAGTGATCCAATGAGTCTTCTGTACTGCGTTGGATCGACATCATCTTCACCCGTGTCTTTCGAGGGTTGTATTTTGGGCTCAGCTGGACTCGAAGTTGGGTTGCAATCGTGCTTCTCAAATCTCTTGAGTATTTCGCCTGCATATCTTTTTTGGTGCATTAGCAAGCCTCTACTACTCTTGTAGGATTCGATGCCAAGGAAGTATGAGAGATTTCTCAAGTCTGACATTTCAAACTCCTCACTTAAGTCAAGTTTGAAGTTTTCAATCTCCTTTTTCCAAATTCTTGTTATCAACAGATCATCGACATAGAGACATAGTATAAGCAATTCACTATTGTGTTTTCTTACATATACTTCATGCTCAGCTGTGCACTTCACAAATTCGTTCTCCCTTATAAAGTTATATATCTTCTTATTCCAAGCTCTTGAAGCTTGATTAAGTCCATACAGAGCTTTATGCAGCATGTATACATTGTTTTCTTTGCCTTGTTTCACAAATTCAAATGGTTGTGCAACATAAACTTCTTCATCTAAGTGTCCATTCAGGAATGCACATTTCACATCCATCTGACATATATTCCAGTTTTTCATGTTTGCTAGTCCAACAACCAACCTGGTTGTTTCGATCCTAGCAACAGGTGCAAGAACTCAATCGAAGTCGATTCCTTCTTTCTGAAGAAATCCTTTTGCCACAAGCCTTGCCTTGTGTCAAGCTACTTTTCCTTTGGGATTCAACTTCACCTTGTATACCCATTTCACATCGATTTCCTTCTTATATTGAGGCAATTCAATAAGTGACCAAGTGTTGTTAACTTCGATGGACTTAAGTTCCTCATTTATTTCTTTCATCCACTTTGAATCCTTCAATGCCTCAGTTTCATTGACTGGTTAGACATCTGCGTAGAAAGCATAGTGTACCAGCTCACCTTCATCGTCGACCACATCATCTGATGTAATCACACATTCTTGCAACCTTATAGGCATGTGTCTTGTTCTTTGAGGTATGCTTGTGCTTGCTTGACCTCTGACTTCTTCTTGTCGAACTTCTCTTTCGACTTTGCTTGTTGGTTCCAATAATGCAAAAATGAGATTTAACACCTATGTTTTTTACATTTCACACCAGATTTTGTGTCGGTGTTATTGCCACTGGTATGGTAAGCAGGAACGTCTAACACCGGTTTTAAAACAGGTGTGAATACCCCATATTTACCCCGTATTTACTCTTCACGCCAACATTTAAGATCAGTTATTAGGAAAATCAAGTGTTAAATGTTGACATTCAACACATGTTTTAAGCGGAAACAGGTGCTAGATGCCCATAATTAATACTCGTTTTATAAAACCAGTTTTAAATATATTTATTCAACATTTGTTTTTAGTTGAAATTTGGAGTTGAATAGGAACATTTAAACCTTTTTTTTAACAGAAAACTGGTGTTAAATAACTAGTTTCTTTATTTTATAATTAAAATTGTTCCTACATTCATATAAATTTACTGCATTTTGCACCAAAAATTCATATTTTAGCTTGTAAATTTTACTATTATTAAATAATTTAAATAAAAGTGCATGTGTTTGAAGAACAGTTAGAGTAGTTGCAACTTTCAAGCATGTCTAGTGCAGAATATAGCTTGCATAGAACCACAAATTGTAACATGTATATACAATTCTCTAAAACCTAGAAGTAACATATTTTGAGAAGCAACAACTACTATCTTGTACCAATTATTCCTAAAAAAACTACATATGTTATTCCGAGTATGATAGAAGGTAATTCAACCCGATAAGCTAACTCTAATGTGAGTGTGAGCATAAAAAGTTTAGGAGCATGCAAAGAAGAATTATGATGACCTTGCAGATCTTGTCGCCTGAGACGTTGAAGGATTAGTACAAGATAAGTTAATGTCTTTTCAGAACCTCTTTGATCAACTATGATACAAGACTTTGTATCTAATAACACGAAAATGTATCATATATTTATCTTGATTTACGACTAATAATTACGTTATTTCAGCTCAAGTTCCGATTATTCCGCGAGTATTCTAGTGTTTTCGCAGGTATTTTATTGTCCAAGCTGAAAGGAGCACAGTAGAGAAAACATGAAGAAATGAGAAGAAAACAGGAAGAATTAATAAGAAAAAGAGCAGAAAATGGAAAGTGGTATGTGTGACGACCGTCACACACCTACCACGACTGTCACACTCCCAAAGCTTGCCACGACCGTCACACACTCACCACGACCGTCACACGCACAAAGTGGCTATTATGTTCAGAAACGCAGACGTGGACAAGGAAGACCAATGCACACGCACGATCAGCATTTTCTCCTACATTCTCTCCACTACTTCTCCAACTTCCCATTATCTCCACTATTTTTCACATGAATTCTTAAGTAACTTCCAACCTATTATCACTATATATAGGACCTATCATTTAGTTTCAAGGGATCCAAGTTTTTGTATGCGAAAGCACTGTTGAATTTATTTCGTAGTTTTAGGCAGAAATTACTGGTGTAAAAAGTGGTAGTTTCTCACATCAAGGAACTACCACACCATTAGTGTTAGGCCTTCAATCCATGTAATGCTTGGATCGATCTTGCCGTCATTACTTCAAGATATTTAATTCAGTTTTATTTCCAGTTTTATCTTCAGGTTCATTTATTTTTACGCTTTTATTTTCTGCCATTTATATTTATGCTTTATCTTTCTGCCATTGTTATCATTTCAAGTTTTATCATTTTTCTTCAAGCATCACTTTAAATCATTTTAAACCGCTTGCAATGTTTTCATCTAATTGAAAAACCCAAAATTTTTTATTTGTTTCTGTCACTATGTTCGGCTAAATAGTTTAGAGTCCGGTGTATGAGGACCGTCGTTACCGACGGGACTCGGTAGAAAATAATAGGTGCGAACTTATGAAGAAAATCCTGTTTTGGTTTTAATTTCCAAGTCTAATTTAAATAACTTTGTCACGAGAGTGAAATGGTATTTAACACGATTTTGTCACGAGAGTGAGAAATTAATTAAGGTTAGAGCCGACACTGCGAGAGCGTGGGGGTCGAACCGGATAGTGGAAATTAGGCAACAAATCTAAATACAGCGAGAGCGCTTTAGATACGTTTAGGATATTATTGGCTTTCAAAATATATTTCCTAGTTACCGGGCGAGCGAGAGCAAAATCTTGGGATTAAGGAACATGACTTTAGTTAATACCGCGAGAGCGTGAGGCGAAGTCTTTAAGTTATTCTACGGAACTAAATTATAGTTGTAATTAGTACCCGAATTCTACAAAGTCCTTTAGGAATGCGGAATCCATATTCCGGCCTCTCTTTATTATCATATTTTCTAAGTTCATTTTTAGTTTTAGTTATAGTTTCCCTTTTATCGAATATCGTTAGCCTTAGCTTTATAAAGCAACGATAGATTACAGTAGGTTGACATTGGTCTCTGTGAGTTCGACAATCTTTTATATTACTTCTATATTTCCGTGCACTTGCGGACGCATCAAGTTTTTGGCGCCGTTGTCGGGGACCAACAGTCAATATTGTTATTCCATTATTGCACCGTATAGACTAAGGCACTCCCATAAAAAAAAATAATAATAATAATTAAAAAAAATAATAAAAAAATTTAAAAACCATGTATCACCCAAATTTTCTCTATGATAACCACTCACATTATCTTGAGGAGCCGCATCCAAATTTTCTCTACAATTACCAACCGCAATACTCCCAATATTTTGAGGAACCGCAACCAAATTTTTCCTATGATTACCATTCCCAAAATTTCGAAGAACCGGAAGAATCTCATAATTCCAACCTAGAAATATAAATGCAGGATTTCAATGCGACACTGACTCACTCCCAATATCTCGAGGGACCGCACCAAAATTTCCTCTACAATCACCATTCCCAATATTTCAAGGAACCACAAGAATCTGTTAATTCCAACCTCGAAGCATTAATGGAGGATTTCATTGAAACAACAACTAATTCGAGGCTAGAATCCATGATGGAGCGCTTTGCGGAGACACAAACTCTCCAGAATGAAGAACTTAGAAGACAACATCTCGATACTTATGAAAACCTCAGGCAGATAAACACAATAGTCGAGTCCCTCGCGACTCACACTGAGGCATTGGAGACTCAAATCTCCCTGCTTGCACAGACACCTGTAGGACCTTCCCCGGAGGAGCATGTGGATTTTGTAACAACCATTAATGAAAAACAAATCGAGAATCCCGAGGAGAGTGATAATGAGGTTGAGGAGAGTGATATTGAGGTTGAGGAGAGTTCTTGTGAGGAAGAAGTAGAGATTGAGAAAAAATCATTGGGATCACCTGAAAGGGAGGTCGTCAAAGAGGCAGCGAAGGAAGCACCTAATGTCGTTCCTCCTCCATATACCCCACCAAAGGTAGAATCCCAATCCAAAACGTATGCGGAGGTATTGGAAAATATCTACACCGATGCATCTTTGTTTGAGGTCACGCATAAAAAGTGAAAATTCGAGGACCATGAAACTAGGGATATCATTACTGCTAAGAGGGTAAGGTTAGACTTTGAGGTGATGGATGAAATAACTAAGCCCAAACTCGAAAAGCTAATACTTAGGATAGATCCAGAACCACCACCACAAGTTCAAAAGAATGAACCGCCCCATAGAAGGAAGAAAAGAAAGGTGAGGGATATGTGAGATGGCTTGATAAATGGCCATGGAAACCGAAGATTAACACTCCTAACCGTCGAGCTATCGACATTAAACAAAGCCCTGCGTGGGTGGCAACCCACGAGATTTTAATTTAATGCTTTACTTTTATTGTTTGTGTTTGCAGAAAATAAATAATTGTATCGCTTATCACGTCTCAGCCATATTTAGGCGAAAAATCTCTAGGTGACAATCCTTTAAGATGAGTTGGTGTCCACGCACACTCCTACGAATGTCGCTGCTGGTGGTGAAACCAATGAGGAGTATGATGGGAGAAAGCATGTCTCTCCGGTTCGTAACTTACATCCACCTTGTTCTTTGCATGGTCAGGTTCCACCTGCACACACCGCACCGTATTTTTCTAACAATTTTTGCAGGTACTTCCATCGGAAATAGGCAATATAATGAGTGGCTTCAAGAAAATGAAGTCTCAGCAAATTCAGATAACTCGTAGTACAAGACACCAGAGTAGAAGTGGCCAGCGAAGACAGGGACGACAAGGGAAGAATCAGCGCGAATTTGACTGTGGTAGCACGCAACGACATTCATACAGGTTCTATCTTTCCTCTACCACCCTTTTATCAAAACATTGAGGACAATGTTTGGTTTAAGTGTGGGGGAGGAACATTTACCGCTTTCATTTTAGTGTTTTCTAGTTAGATTTACTGTTTTCCAGCATGATTTTAAAAAAAAATCTGTTTTAATTTTTCGTTGCGTCTGTGCATGTGCTATCGAGTCTTTATGTTGATTTTATGTTGTTTATCGATTTTCCCATTCTCTTGAGACATACCAAATATTTTGAAAATTTTTGAGTTAAAAACAGTGTTTCTTTTGAAAATCTTAGGTTACAGACAAAATTGAGGTTAGATTGTGAGACTTGGGAAAATTCTGCAAGATCGGTATCATCTTAACACCGTGAGCCTTAATTATGGAAATCGATTTGAGTACTTGTTATGCCATAGCCTTAAGTTCTCACCTCTTTAGTAGTCCCTAATTAGTTTATTTAGCAGTCAGCACCATCCTAAGCACACACTAAGTAGAAAGCCGATGCAAATAAGTGTATGATCTCTGGCATAAAAAGGTAAATTAAGGAAAAAATGAATGAATGAAAAGAAATGTTCCTTCTAAGTTAGGTGATCCTCACCCGATCATTTAGCCCAATGATGTAAACTTCTTTACTTTATTGGTATGTGCAAAAGAGAAAATTTGATGAGATCATAGTCACTAACAGGCTATCCTACCATGAGTGTAAAATGATAACGGGCTTAATGTGATTGTGCCAGAATGAAAAGGGAAGAAAGAAGGATGAGTGAGTTAGGCTTAGGTATAATGACATGATTCGGATTGGTTTGTGTAGGATGGAGGTTGATGACCGCAAAAGCGGAGTTGTGTTGTTACGATATCCTTAGTGTGTGAGCAAGTACCTATCGACAAAAGCGTAACCAAAGTAGAGTTGGTAGCCTAGGAAGAGTATCCGTTTGCACTATCTTTTCTTACGAGTCATGGTTTGCTTGAGGACAAGCAAAGGTTTAAGTGTGGGGGTGTTGATAACACGAAAATGTATCATATATTTTCCTTGATTTACGACTAATAATTACGTTATTTCAGCTCAAGTTCCGATTATTCCGCGAGTATTCTAGTGTTTTCGCAGGTATTTTATTGTTCAAGCTGAAAGGAGAAAAGTAGAGAAAACATGAAGAAATGAGAAGAAAACAGGAAGAATTAATAAGAAAAAGAGCAGAAAATGGAAAGTGGTATGTGTGACGACCGTCACACACCTACCACGACTGTCATGCTCCCAAAGCTTGCCACGCCCGTCACACACTCACCACGATCGTCACACGCACAAAGTGGCTATTATGTTCAGAAACGCAGACGTGGACAAAGAAGACCAATGCACACGCACGATCAGGATTTTCTCCTACATTCTCTCCACTACTTCTCCAACTTCCCATTATCTCCACTATTTTTCACATGAATTCTTAAGTAACTTCCAACCTGTTATCACTATATATAGGACCTATCATTTAGTTTCAAGGGATCCAAGTTTTTGTATGCGAAAGCACTGTTGAATTTATTTCGTAGTTTTAGGCAGAAATTACTGGTGTAAAAAGTGGTAGTTTCTCACATCGAGGAACTACCACACCATTAGTGTTAGGCCTTCAATCTATGTAATGCTTGGATCGATCTTGCCGTCATTATTTCAAGATATTTAATTCAGTTTTATTTCCAGTTTTATCTTCAGGTTCATTTATTTTTACGCTTTTATTTTCTGCCATTTATATTTATGCTTTATCTTTCTGCCATTGTTATCATTTCAAGTTTTATCATTTTTCTTCAAGCATCACTTTAAATCATTTTAAACCGCTTGCTTTGTTGTCATTTAATTCAAAAACCCAAAATTGTTTATTTGTTTCTGTCACTATGTTCGGCTAAATAGTTTAGAGTCCGGTGTATGAGGACCGTCGTTACCGACGGGACTCGGTAGAAAATAATAGGTGCGAACTTATGAAGAAAATCCTGTTTTGGTTTTAATTTCCAAGTCTAATTTAAATAACTTTGTCACAAGAGTGAAATTGTATTTAACACGATTTTGTCACGAGAGTGAGAAATTAATTAAGGTTAGAGCCGGCACTGCGAGAGCGTGGGGGTCGAACCGGATAGTGGAAATTAGGCAACAAATCTAAATACAGCGAGAGCGCTTTAGATACGTTTAGGATATTATTTGCTTTCAAAATATATTTCCTAGTTACCGAGCGAGCGAGAGCAAAATCTTGGGATTAGGAAGCATGACTTTAGTTAATACCGCGAGAGCGTGAGGCGAAGTCTTTAAGTTGGTATATTCTACGGAACTAAATTATAGTTGTAATTAGTACCCGAATTCTACAAAGTCCTTTAGGAATGCGGAATCCATATTCCGGCCTCTCTTTATTATCATATTTTCTAAGTTCATTTTTAGTTTTAGTTCTAGTTTCCCTTTTATCGAATATCATTAGCCTTAGCTTTACAAAGCAACGATAGATTACAGTAGGTTGACATTGGTCTCTGTGGGTTCGACAATCTTTTATATTACTTCTATATTTCCGTGCACTTGCGGACGCAGCAAGTTTTTGGCGCCGTTGCCGGGGACCAACAGTCAATATTGTTATTCCGTTGTTGCACCGTATTGACTAAGGCACTCCCATAAAAAAAAAAAAATGATAATTAAAAAAAAATAAAAAATTTAAAAACCATGTATCACCCAAATTTTCTCTATGATAACCACTCACATTATCTTGAGGAGCCGCATCCAAATTTTCTCTACATTTACCAACCGCAATACTCCCAATATTTTGAGGAACCGCAACCAAATTTTTCCTATGATTACCATTCCCAAAATTTCGAGGAACCGCAAGAATCTCATAATTCCAACATAGAAATATTAATGCAGGATTTCAATGCGACACTGACTCACTCCCAATATCTCGAGGGACCGCACCAAAATTTCCTCTACGATCACCATTCCCAATATTTCGAGGAACCACAAGAATCTGTTAATTCCAACCTCGAAGCATTAATGGAGGATTTCATTGAAACAACAACTAATTCGAGGCTAGAATCCATGATGGAGCACTTTGCGGAGACACAAACTCTCCAGAATGAAGAACTTAGAAGACAACATCTCGATACTTATGAAAACCTCAGGCAGATAAACACAATAGTCGAGTCCCTCGCGACTCACACAGAGGCATTGGAGACTCAAATCTCCCTGCTTGCACAAACACCTATAGGACCCTCCCCGGAGGAGCATGTGGATGTTGTAACAACCATTAATGAAAAACAAATCGAGAATCCCGAGGAGAGTGATAATGAGGTTGAGGAGAGTGATATTGAGGTTGAGGAGAGTTCTGGTGAGGAAGAAGTAGAGATTGAGAAAAATTCACTGGGATCACCTGAAAGGGAGGTCGTCAAAGAGGCAGCGAAGGAAGCACCAAATGTCGTTCCTCCTCCATATACCCCACCAAAGGTAGAATCCCAATCCAAAACGTATGCGGAGGTATTGGAAAATATCTACACCGATGCATCTTTATTTGAGGTCACGCATAAAAAGAGAAAATTCGAGGACCATGGAACTAGGGATATCATTACTGCTAAGAGGGTAAGGTTAGACTTTGAGGTGATGGATGAAATAACTAAGCCCAAACTCGAAAAGCTAATACTTAGGATAGATCCAGAACCACCACCACAAGTTCAAAAGAATGAACCGCCCCACAGAAGGAAGAAAAGAAAAGGTGAGGGATCTGTGAGATGGCTTAATAAATGGCCATGGAAACCGAAGATTAACACTCCTAACCATCGAGCTATCGACGTTAAACAAAGCCCTGCGTGGGTGGCAACCCACGAGATTTTAATTTAATGCTTTACTTTTATTGTTTGTGTTTGCAGAAAATAAAGAATTGTATCGCTTGTCACGTCTCAGCCATATTTAGGCGAAAAATCTCTAGGTGACAATCCCTTAAGATGAGTTGGTGCCCACGCACATTCCTACGAATATCGCTGCTGGTGGTGAAACCAATGACGAGTATGATGGGAGAAAGCATGTCTCTCCGGTTCGTAACTTACATCCTCCTTGTTCTTTGCATGGTCAGGTTCCACCTGCACACACCGCACCGTATTTTTCTAACAATTTTTGCAGGTACTTCCTTCGGAAATAGGCAATATAATGAGTGGCTTCAAGAAAATGAAGTCTCAGCAAATTCAGATAACTCGTAGTACAAGACACCGGAGTAGAAGTGGCCAGCGAAGACAGGGACGACAAGGGAAGAATCAGCGCGAATTTGGTTGTGGTAGCACGCAACGGCATTCATACAAGTTCTATCTTTCCTCTACCACCCTTTTATCAAAATATTGAGGACAATGTTTGGTTTAAGTGTGGGGGAGGAACATTTACCGCTCTCATTTTACCGTTTTCTAGTTAGATTTACTGTTTTCCAGTACGATTTTAAAAATTTTTCTGTTTTAATGTTTCGTTGCGTCTGTGCATATGCTGTCAAGTCTTTATGTTGATTTTATGTTGTTTATCGATTTTCCCATTCTCTTGAGACATACCAAATATTTTGAAAATTTTTGAGTTAAAAATAGTGTTTCTTTTGAAAATCTTAGGTTACAAACAAAATTGAGGTTAGATTGTAAGTCTTGGGAAAATTCTGCAAGATCGGTATCATCTTAACACCGTGAGCCTCTCAATTATGGAAATCGATTTGAGTACTTGTTATGCCATAGCCTTAAGTTCTCACCTCTTTAGTAGTTCCTAATTAGTTTTTTAGCAGTCAGCATCATCCTAAGCACACACTAAGTAGGAAGCCGATGCAAATAAGTGTATGATCTCAGGCATAAAAAGGTAAATTAAGGAAAAAATGAATGAATGAAAAGAAATGTTCCTTCTAAGTTAGGTGATCCTCACCCGATCATTTAGCCCAATGATGTAAACTTCTTTACTTTATTGGTATGTGCAAAAGAGAAAATTTGATGAGATCATAGTCACTAACAGGCTATCCTACCATGAGTGTAAAAGGATAACGGGCTTAATGTGATTGTGCCAGAATGAAAAGGGACGAAAGAAGGATGAGTGAGTTAGGCTTAGGTATAATGACATGATTCAGATTGGTTTGTATAGGATGGAGGTTGATGACCGCAAAAGCGGAGTTGTGTTGTTACGATATCCTTAGTGTGTGAGCAAGTACCTATCGACACAAACGTAACCAAAGTAGAGTTGGTAGCCTAGGACGAGTATCTGTTTGCACTATTTTTTCTTACAAGTCATGGTTTGCTTGAGGACAAGCAAAGGTTTAAGTGTGGGGGTGTTGATAACACGAAAATGTATCATATATTTGCCTTGATTTACGACTAATAATTACGTTATTTCAGCTCAAGTTCCGATTATTCCGCGAGTATTCTAGTGTTTTCGCAGGTATTTCATTGTCCAAGCTGAAAGGAGCAAAGTAGAGAAAACATGAAGAAATGAGAAAAAAACAGGAAAAATTAATAAGAAAAAGAGCAGAAAATGGAAAGTGGTATGTGTGACGACCGTCACACACCTACCACGACCGTCACGCTCCCAAAGCTTGCCACGCCCGTCACACACTCACCACGACCGTCACACGCACAAAGTGGCTATTATGTTCAGAAACGCAGACATGGACAAAGAAGACCAATGCACACGCACGATCAGCATTTTCTCCTACATTCTCTCCACTACTTTTCCAACTTCCCATTATCTCCACTATCTTTCACATGAATTATTAAGTAACTTCCAACCTGTTATCACTATATATAGGACCTATCATTTAGTTTCAAGGGATCCAAGTTTTGTATGCGAAAGCACTGTTGAATTTATTTCGTAGTTTTAGGCAGAAATTACTGGTGTAAAAAGTGGTAGTTTCTCACATCGAGGAACTACCACACAATTAGTGTTAGGCCTTCAATCTATGTAATGCTTGGATCGATCTTGCCGTCATTATTTCAAGATATTTAATTCAGTTTTATTTCCAATTTTATCTTCAGGTTCGTTTATTTTTACGCTTTTATTTTCTACCATTTATATTTATGCTTTATCTTTCTGCCATTGTTATCATTTCAAGCTTTTACCATTTTTCTTCAAGCATCACTTTAAATCATTTTAAACCGCTTGCCATGTTTTCGTCTAATTCAAAAACCCAAAATTGTTTATTTGTTTCTGTCACTATGTTCGGCTAAATAGTTTAGAGTCTGGTGTATGAGGACCGTCGTTACCGACGGGACTCGGTAGAAAATAATAGGTGCGAACTTATGAAGAAAATCCTGTATTGGTTTTAATTTCCAAGTCTAATTTAAATAACTTTGTCACGAGAGTGAAATGGTATTTAACACGGTTTTGTCACAAGAGTGAGAAATTAATTAAGGTTAGATCCGGCACTGCGAGAGCGTGGGGGTCGAACCAGATAGTGGAAATTAGGCAACAAATCTAAATACAGCGAGAGCGCTTTAGATACGTTTAGGTTATTATTGGCTTTCAAAATATATTTCCTAGTTACCGGGCGAGCGAGAGCAAAATCTTGGGATTAGGGAACATGACTTTAGTTAATACCGCGAGAGCGTGAGGCAAAGTCTTTAAGTTGGTATATTCTACGGAACTAAATTATAGTTGTAATTAGTACCCGAATTCTACAAAGTCCTTTAGGAACGCGGAATCCATATTCCGGCCTCTCTTTATTATCATATTTTCTAAGTTCATTTTTAGTTTTAGTTCTAGTTTCCCTTTTATCGAATATCATTAGCCTTAGCTTTACAAAGCAACGATAGATTACAGTAGGTTGACATTGGTCTCTGTGGGTTCGACAATCTTTTATATTACTTCTATATTTCCGTGCATTTGCGGACGCATCAAGTTTTTGGCGCCGTTGCCGGGGACCAACAGTCAATATTGTTATTCTGTTGTTGCACCGTATAGACTAAGGCACTCCCATAAAAAAAAATAATAATGATAATTAAAAAATAAATAAATAATTTAAAAACCATGTATCACCCAAATTTTCTCTGTGATAACCCCTCACATTATCTTGAGGAGCCGCGCCCAAATTTTCTCTACAATTACCAACCGCAATACTCCCAATATTTTGAGGAACCGCAACCAAATTTTTCCTATGATTACCATTCCCAAAATTTCGAGGAACCGCAAGAATCTCATAATTCCAACCTAGAAATATTAATGCAGGATTTCAATGCGACACTGACTCACTCCCAATATCTCGAGGGACCGCACCAAAATTTCCTCTACGATCACCATTCCCAATATTTCGAGGAACCACAAGAATCTGTTAATTCCAACCTCAAAGCATTAATGGAGGATTTCATTGAAACAACAACTAATTCGAGGCTAGAATCCATGATGGAGCACTTTGCGGAGACACAAACTCTCCAGAATGAAGAACTTAGAAGACAACATCTCGATACTTATGAAAACCTCAGGCAGATAAACACAATAGTCGAGTCCCTCGCGACTCACACAGAGGCATTGGAGACTCAAATCTCCCTGCTTGCACAAACACCTATAGGACCCTCCCTGGAGGAGCATGTGGATGTTGTATCAACCATTAATGAAAAACAAATCGAGAATCCCGAGGAGAGTGATAATGAGGTTGAGGAGAGTGATATTGAGGTTGAGGAGAGTTCTGGTGAGGAAGAAGTAGAGATTGAGAAAAATTCACTGGGATCACCTGAATGGGAGGTCGTCAAAGAGGCAGCGAAGGAAGCACCTAATGTCGTTCCTCCTCCATATACCCCACCAAAGGTAGAATCCCAATCCAAAACGTATGCGGAGGTATTGGAAAATATCTACACCGAGGCATCTTTGTTTGAGGTCACGCATAAATAGAGAAAATTCGAGGACCATGAAACTAGGGATATCATTACTGCTAAGAGGGTAAGGTTAGACTTTGAGGTGATGGATGAAATAACTAAGCCCAAACTCGAAAAGCTAATACTTAGGATAGATCCAGAACCACCACCACAAGTTCAAAAGAATGAACCGCCCCACAGAAGGAAGAAAAGAAAAGGTGAGGGATATGTGAGATGGCTTGATAAATGGCCATGGAAACCGAAGATTTACACTCATAACAGTCGAGCTATCGACGTTAAACAAAGCCCTGCGTGGGTGGCAACCCACGAGATTTTAATTTAATGCTTTACTTTTATTGTTTGTGTTTGCAGAAAATAAAGAATTGTATCGATTGTCACGTCTCAACCATATTTAGGCGAAAAATCTCTAGGTGACAATCCCTTAAGATGAGTTAGTGCCCACGCACACTCCTACGAATGTCGCTGCTGGTGGTGAAACCAATGACGAGTATGATGGGAGAAAGCATGTCTCTCCCGTTCGTAACTTACATCCTCCTTGTTCTTTGCATAGTCAGGTTCCACCTGCACACACCGCACCGTATTTTTCTAACAATTTTTGCAGGTACTTCCTTCGGAAATAGGCAATATAATGAGCGGCTTCAAGAAAATGAAGTCTCGGCAAATTCAGATAACTCGTAGTACAAGACACCGGAGTAGAAAATTCCAGCGAAGACAGGGACAACAAGGGATGAATCAGCGCGAATTTGGCCGTGGTAGCACGCAACGGCATTCATACAGGTTCTATCTTTCCTCTACCACCCTTTTATCAAAACATTGAGGACAATGTTTGGTTTAAGTGTGGGGGAGGAACATTTACCTCTTTCATTTTACCGTTTTCTAGTTAGATTTACTGTTTTCCAGCATGATTTTAAAAAAAATTTTGTTTTAATGTTTCGTTGCGTCTGTGCATGTGCTGTCGAGTCTTTATGTTGATTTTATGTTGTTTATCGATTTTCCCATTCTCTTGAGACATACCAAATATTTTGAAAATTTTTTAGTTAAAAATAGTGTTTCTTTTGAAAATCTTAGGTTACAGACAAAATTGAGGTTAGATTGTGAGACTTGGGAAAATTCTGCAAGATCGGTATCATCTTAACACCGTGAGCCTCTCAATTATGGAAATCGATTTGAGTACTTGTTATGCCATAGCCTTAAGTTATCACCTCTTTAGTAGTCCCTAATTAGTTTATTTAGCAGTCAGCACTATCCTAAGCACACACTAAGTAGGAAGCCGATGCAAATAAGTGTATGATCTCAGGCATAAAAAGGTAAATTAAGGAAAAAATGAATGAATGAAAAGAAATGTTCCTTCTAAGTTAGGTGATCCTCACCCGATCATTTAGCCCAATGATGTAAACTTCTTTACTTTATTGGTATGTGCAAAAGAGAAAATTTGATGAGATCATAGTCACTAACAGGCTATCCTACCATGAGTGTAAAAGGATAACGGGCTTAATGTGATTGTGCCAGAATGAAAAGAGACGAAAGAAGGATGAGTGAGTTAGGCTTAGGTATAATGACATGATTCGGATTGGTTTGTATAGGATGGAGGATGATGACCGCAAAAGCGGAGTTGTGTTGTTACGATATCCTTAGTGTATGAGCAAGTACCTATAGACACAAACGTGACCAAAGTAGAGTTGGTAGCCTAGGTCGAGTATCCGTTTGCACTATTTTTTCTTACGAGTCATGGTTTGCTTGAGGACAAACAAAGGTTTAAGTGTGGGGGTCTTGATAACACGAAAATGTATCATATATTTGCCTTGATTTACGATTAATAATTACGTTATTTCAGCTCAAGTTTCGATTATTCCGCGAGTATTCTAGTGTTTTCGCAGGTATTTCATTGTCCAAGCTGAAAGGAGAAAAGTAGAGAAAACATGAAGAAATGAGAAAAAAAACAGGAAGAATTAATAAGAAAAAGAACAGAAAATGGAAAGTGGTATGTGTGACGACCGTCACACACCTACCACGACCGTCACGCTCCCAAAGCTTACCATGTCCGTCACACACTCACCACGACCGTCACACGCACAAAGTGGTTATTATGTTCAGAAACGCAGACGTGGACAAAGAAGACCAATGCACACGCACGATAAGCATTTTCTCCTACATTCTCTCCACTACTTCTCCAACTTCCCATTATCTCCACTATTTTTCACATGAATTCTTAAGTAACTTCCAACCTGTTATCACTATATATAGGACCTATCATTTAGTTTCAAGGGATCCAAGTTTTTGTATACGAAAACACTGTTGAATTTATTTCGTAGTTTTAGGCAGAAATTACTGGTGTAAAAAGTGGTAGTTTCTCACATCAAGGAACTACCACACCATTAGTGTTAGGCCTTCAATCCATGTAATGCTTGGATCGATCTTGCCGTCATTACTTCAAGATATTTAATTCAGTTTTATTTCCAGTTTTATCTTCAGGTTCATTTATTTTTACGCTTTTATTTTCTGCCATTTATATTTATGTTTTATCTTTCTGCCATTGTTATCATTTCAAGCTTTTGCCATTTTTCTTCAAGCATCACGTTAAATCATTTTAAACCGCTTGCTATGTTTTCGTCTAATTCAAAAACCCAAAATTGTTTATTTGTTTCTGTCACTATGTTCGGCTAAATAGTTTAGAGTCCGGTGTATGAGGACCGTCGTTACCGACGAGACTCGGTAGAAAATAATAGGTGCAAATTTATGGTTAAAATTCTGTTTTGGTTTTAATTTCCAAGTCTAATTTAAATAACTTTGTCACGAGAGTGAAATGGTATTTAACACGATTTTGTCACGAGAGTGAGAAATTAATTAAGGTTAGAGCCGACACTGCGAGAGCGTGGGGGCCGAACCGGATAGTGGAAATTAGGCAACAAATCTAAATACAGCGAGAGCACTTTAGATACGTTTAGGATATTATTGGCTTTCAAAATATATTTCCTAGTTACCGGGCGAGCGAGAGCAAAATCTTTGGATTAGGGAACATGACTTTAGTTAATACCGCGGGAGCGTGAGGCGAAGTCTTTAAGTTGATATATTCTACGGAACTAAATTATAGTTGTAATTAGTACCCGAATTCTACAAAGTCCTTTAGGAATGCGGAATCCATATTCCGGCCTCTCTTTATTTTCATATTTTCTAAGTTCATTTTTAGTTTTAGTTCTAGTTTCCCTTTTATCGAATATCATTAGCCTTAGTTTTACAAACTAACGATAGATTACAGTAGGTTGACATTGGTCTCTGTGGGTTCGACAATCTTTTATATTACTTCGATATTTCCGTGCACTTGCGGACGCATCAGTATCTAAAACTCTTCTTATAACAACTGTGTCTGTTAATTACATATTCAGATATGAATATGTTAATAGAAAATTCTTCAAATAGATGGACATGCCAACATCTTGTCACCTAGGCTAATGACCAAAGCGCCATGAATTGATGTGACATCAACCTACTATTTTTCATGGAAAACTTGGAGGTCTCCGAGTTGATCTTACAAGAGAACTGCGAGGAAGCTACTGTGAGAATGAGCTTTGCTGCCAAAAGTTAGTTCCAGCTCAGAGCAAGGTGGATAATAATAGGAAAGTAGGAAAAATCCTTTTGCACAATCAATTTCATTAAGGTAACTGGAATTAAGGCCTAATACTTCAGAAAGAAATTCAAACAGGATCCTTCCAACTTTCTTAACATGCTCAGAATCCTCAAGTGTTATATCTCTGCAAGTAAATAAAGTTAAATAACATTAGAGTTAGAGTGGAAAGATTAGTAAAGTACCATTTTAAAAAATGAAATATGACTAGATAAGTCATATTTTCCAAAAACAATACAGATTATAATAGTCAAATGATTAGCTTTATTTGTGCAACTACTATTAAAATCAGATTATTCTATGTTTTTAGTTAAATGCAAAGATTGTGCTAATCTTTTTAGGTGAATTGACATCCAATCTTTGTACAATAGTAATGATTAATGTAATCACAGATTTAAAAATGGGACTACCCAGTATATTTAGAGCAAAACCTACAAATTTTGCAACCTATGCATTGGATTGGTTGTGCACTTGGACTGGTAATAACATCATCGACTTGGATTTGAACCTTTGAAACGGGTAAACTTGGTCCATTTGGTTCAATTTTAATAGAAAAATCTATTGAATAATTCAATACAAACACAAGGTGTATAAGACATGAAAAAAGGAACATAAAACATAAAAACAGAGTCCCAAGGACCACACCATCCTAAAGAAAAATGATCAATATTTTATAGTTTGTGCCATCCGAGGATTATCAATTTCCTAAAGCAGACAACAACAAAATTTCCTTTCTCAAAAGATACAAAATTGTTACTGCAAATATAATACAATAAATTACTTTGTTCAATAGCAGTTTCAATTCATCAACTGATAAGTACTGCTCTAGTTGCAAGTCATAAACAATATGGAATTTAGGCTGGTATGGAGTTAACTAAAGATGAATAAATTAGCACTTATAATCTATTATATATGTAAAGCCGCACAAATAAAAGATGAATAAGTTAGCACTTATAATATGTTATATATCTAAAGTCAGACATATGATATATGTGGTTGTTGAAACATTCATTCATATACTTAAAATCATAACCTCTACTCTCAAAGAACAAACAGAGAAAGAAAACAGTATTGCCAACGAAATTTGTTATATATAATGTCAACAACTACATTGAGAATTTGCTTAAGTGGAAGCGTTAGTATAACAAAAACTAAGTTAAATTTCTTAATACAGTAGAATTGCATATTCCATACCCAAAGACTCATATTTGCTCAAATGTTCTTCCAAAATTTAACATAATATATTCAGAATTTTACCTAATACTTTAAAGAATATGTTATCTAGAACTAAAAAAACCTAAATGGATCAAAATATTGCTTGGATCAAGAAGTGTTTGATATAGTTAGTAATCTCAAATATCAAATAACATAACCAATAACACCCATGATGTCAAGTACCAAATAACATAACAAACAATACCTAGATATCAAATACTCCCTCCATTCTCTTTTATAAGCAAATTTTGACTTTCTAGATTCATTTAATAAATGATGTATTTAAACTATATATAAATTAAATGCATTAATTACTTAATGAATCTAAAATATTAAAATTTACTTATACATAAGAATGGAGGAAGTAATAGTTATTAACTTGAATCAAAGTGAAACAAAATTCATTTAAGAAAACGCAAGATAAACAAAACTAACGGCGAGGGTTTAATAATAATAATAATAATAATAATAATCCCATACCATATCAAGAGGATCTTAACGGTCGGTGCTTTGTTTTGATGAACACGACAATGTGGCGTGCGTTGTAACAGGGAGGGAACATTGATTCTAAGATCTTGAACAAATCAAGAGATGGATTAAAATCAATTCTAAATCTAAGGTGAAATTAATCAGCGTTTCTGATTCACGAGAGATGAATTAAAAGGGATTCTAAATTAAAGGTGAAATTGAACAGCGATTCAGAGAAAGAATTAAGAGAGGAGTTGGGATCGTGAATTGTTAGATCGTAAATAACGAATTCTCTGAATTGATGGGATTATTGCTTGGAATATGTTCTGAGGTTTTTGTCATGCGAAAGTTTTGTTTGAAAAACGAGGGTTATTTCTTTGAAGAGCGAGTATTTTCACAATTTTAGTGGCACTATAAAAATAATAATTTTAGTCACCCGCTTTTCTTAAAAATTGGTTTTTTTTTTTTTTTAAAGGCAAAGAATTTTATTAAAAGCTCAATTCAGCATAAGAAATGCAAGAAGAGAGCAACACCAAATAATGTACAACACAGGTTTCGGAAACAACAACAAACAACAAACCCCCAACTAATACAAGACCAAAAGAATGCCAAGTTACCTAACTCCCAGTACAGAAGCAATAGAACTGCTGATACAGAGCAGCCTACTAACAACTATACTAATAGCAACTCCAAAACCAAAACAGCCCCATAGACAGTCAAGAAAAAGCTACACAAACCAACCAAGAAAATGTTGATACGAAGGAAGCTAGAAACTGCAGCTCGAAGCGGATGAAGAAGAGTTCAGACACCCGAACTAACAAAACGACATCAAACAATTATGAGCCACAAAACATGATCCGCGGCCTAAGATTTGATGGAGAAAAACACCAGCTCAACCCACTTAAAAATTTCCACACCAGCTGCTGGTGTTAATAGTTGTACCGCCCCAAATTTCGTAAGAATATTTAATTAATTTTTTTAAATATTATATTCGTAAATTTCGGTGATTTGTGTGGATGTCGGTGATTTTATGAAGTTTTGAGTTATTTAATTAAATAATAGCATATGTTATGGAATATGATGTATTATTATTTAAATTAAATAATGTTAGAGGAATTAAGGGCGAAGTGGACATTTGAGGAGAATTAGTGGGGGTAAGATGGAAATAGCACATTTAGGGGTATTTTAAGAGAGAATAGTGAAAGGAACTCATTACTCGTATTTTTCTTGAGGAAGAGGAAAAGGTGCTCTGAAGAACAAGTGAGAGGGAGGCTAGGGCATAGAAGATTTCCGGCGAATCTTCGAGAGAAGATCGAAAGAAGCAAAACTCTAAGGTATGGGGAGTATCGCTTTACAATATTTGTGATATAAAGATTAGGTGTTGTGGGTAATTGGGGTTTTGTGGGAAAACCTAGGAATTGAGGTTAGGGATGATGAATTGTGATGATTTACTATGTGATTATTGCTGTTATTGATGTATATATGATAGTTATAGGTTATAATAACATAATCTGTGATGATTTGAGGAAAAATCTGGGTTTTGGAGTGTGGAATCGCAGATGGGGAAGTGCTGTTATCGCAGGGTTTTTCTGCAGAAATCGCAGAGCCCGCTTAATGCATCTAGCGCGCTTAGCGCGGTCTGAAGAAATTTCGCCTCTTCGAGGCAGTGAGTAGCGCACTTAGCGCGGGTGGGGTGCGCTTAGCGCGGCCTGGAACTGAAAATATTTTTTTTTATTGAATTAAAATTCATGAAAAATATCTGTCTTGTGTTATATTGATGCTGTGATGTTGCGGTGAATTTCTGCTATGTGTAGACGTGTTATATGTGATGAAAATGATGTTTTGATGATTATATGATGATGTGACTTTATTGATGCTTATTAGATGTTTGTATGTGATGTTTGATGACAAAATGTTGATGTGAAGTACCATGAGTATATTAACGATTATGAGATGACGATTCATGATGTTTTGATGATTAAATGACGATGTGGATTAACATGATATTTGATGAATGATGATGCACTTAATAACTTTCGTTGATGATGATGATTATGACGTTGTGCATCATGCATTCATAGCATTTAGACTTCGGTCTATTGATGATGTTAGGACTTCGGTCCAGTGACGATGATAGGACTTCGATCCAGTGACGATTTAGGATTTCGGTCCAGTGGTGGCTTCAATCCCATTATGCGGATTGAAGTATTTTGTGACGTGCTCCCTTGTGGAGGGTTGATGGCCTAGTGTCCATTATTATGACGATTTGGTACCACATGCATTCTATGACGTTGCATTTCATCCTTGGTGGCATTGCATAATTGCATATGAGTGATATTGGTGATGTGATGTTTTATTATGATGTTTTATATGATGTTTAGGGTGAGAAGCTGTAGCATGTGATGAAAACAACTATTGCCTGTTGATGTCTTTTCTTTATATAATTTATATTGAATTGTGATTACTCACCCTGCCTGTTTGAATGTTGCCTCCACGTGGGTAACGTGCAGGTGATCAGGTTTAGCCGTGGACGTTTTCGAGGACTTGAAGTTTATTTGCTTTGGTCGATTTAGAGGGTCTTGCTCTGATAGTGTAACATCGGGTTGGGGTCCTTTGAGTCGAACTATGTTGTTTCTTTATTTTGGTGTTATTTGATGATGTGGTTTTATTGAATTATCATGACGTTTGTTGAAAACCGTTTTAATTGGAAGTTTTGAATTCCGTTGCCATGTGAAGGCTTTTAATTTAATTTTGATGGAAGTCCCTTGGTGTATAGGGCAATTGTGTCATTTTGAGTTTATTGAGAAATGTGCACCCTTTGAGGTGATTATTACTCTGATATTTTGTGTATTTTGACGTGTTTATTCGTGGGGTAGAAAAGGGTGTTACATTAGTGGTATCAGAGCAGGTCGGTCCGTCCGGCTAGGTTTTTACTTGATGTCTGTCCCTGTCAGTTGACGAGTGTGTGTACACTGTCGGTGTTTTAGTTCTTCTAATCTTGTTGGTGGTGTACAAGATGGCTGGAAGAAATGATCGTGCTATTGCTGATGCATTGGAATCGGTTGCTAATGTGGTGGCGCAGCTGAATCCAAATGGTTGAGCTCCTGATGAGTTTTGAGCTTTGGGTAAGTTTCAGAGAAACAATCCACCGACTTTTGTGGGTACGCATGATTCGTCAAGTGCACACAAGTGGCTGAAGGCGATCGAGAAGATTTCCGAGTGATGGGGTGTTATGATGAGCAACAGGTTCAGTTCGGAACACATATGCTGGAAGAAGAGGCTGAGGACTGGTCCGATAATACCCGTCAGAGACTCACAGATGTTGGTACTGTGATAACTTGGGCCGTGTTTAAACAGGAGTTTCTGGGCAAGTATTTCCCAGAGGATGCTCGTGGCAAGAGAGAAGTGGAATTCCTTGAGCTGAAGCAAGGAGATATGACTGTGGCAGAGTATGCCGCAAAGTTTGAGAAGTTGGTGAAGTTTTGTCCGCACTACAATCGTGCTGATGCGGAGATGTCCAAGTGTCTCAAATTTGAGAATTGGCTGAGACCAAAGATTAAGCAGGGTATTGGGTATCAGCAGATCTGCAGGTATGCTGAGTTAGTTGACAAGAGCAGAATCTACAATGAGGATAGCCGAGCTCGATCTGCTAACTACAAGCAGTTAAGTGAGAAGAAATGGCAGTATAGGGGTAAGCCTTATACTACTTCAGCTGACAAAGGGAAGCAGAAGGCTTCAAAGGGGAAAAAGAGAAGTGGGGGAGCAGCTCCCGCTTTTGGAAAGTGTCATAAGTGTGGCGAGCAAGGTCGCCGTGCTGATGTGTGCACCAATAATGTGACGAGGTGCTATAGATGCGGTAAGGAAGGTCATCGAGCTACTGATTGCAAAGATGAAGGTCTGACCTGTTTCAATTGTGGTGAGAAGGGTCATATCAGTACTCAATGCCAGAAGCCGAAGAAGACTGTGACCAATGCCCAAACCAGTGGCAGGGTGTTTGCTTTGAGTGGCGCCGAAGTGCTAGAGAAGGACAACCTGATTCAAGGTACTTGTTTTATTAATAATATCGAGTTGGTTGCTATTATTGATATTGGTGCTACTCATTCTTTTATCTCGCTTGAATGTGCTAATAGATTGGGTTTGAAGTTATCTGATATGAACGGTAATATGGTAATAGAAACTCCAGCTAATGGTTCTGTTACTACTATCCTTGTGTGTTTAAGATGTCCTGTGATGATTTTTGAGAAGAACTTTGTGATAGATTTGGTGTGCTTACCCTTGCACCAAATTGATGTGATCTTTGGAATGAACTGGTTGGAGTTCAACCGTGTTCATATCAATTGTTATACCAAGACTGTAGAGTTTCCTGAGTTTGATGATAGTGGGGAGTTGATGTTCTTGTCTGCTAAGCAAGTAGACAAGCTGATGGAAGACGAAGCGTTGGTGTTTGCAATGTTTGCATCATTGCAAATTGATCGTGAAGCTACGAGTGTGAAGTTTCCGGTTGTCTGTGAATTCCCAGAAGTGTTTCCAGATGACATCAATGATTTCCCTTCAGAGCGTGAGGTAGAGTTTGCAGTGGACTTAATATCAGGTACGAGTCCAGTGTCGATGGCTCCTTATCGGATGTCAGCCTCTGAGCTAAGTGAATTGAAGAAACAACTAGAAGAATTGCTTGAGAAGAAGTTTGTTCGACCAAGTGTTTCTCCGTGGGGTGCTCCGGTGTTGTTAGTGAAGAAGAAAGATGGAAGTATGAGGTTGTGCGTTGGTTATCGGCAGTTGAATAAAGTGACTATCAAAATTAAGTATCCGCTATTGAGAATCGACGATTTGATGGATCAGCTAGTAGGTGCATGTGTGTTCAGCAAGATAGATTTGAGGTCGGGTTATCATCAGATCCGAGTTAAGCCTGGTGATATTCCGAAGACGACTTTCAGAACGAGATATGGACACTATGAATACACTGTGATGCTGTTTGGTGTATCTAATGCACCTGGTGTGTTCATGGAGTACATGAATCAGATTTTCCATGAGTATTTGGATAAGTTTGTGGTGGTGTTTATCGATGATATCTTGATATATTCTAGATTCGAAGAAGAGCATGCTGAGCATTTGAGGATTGTGTTGCAAGTGTTGAAAGAGAAGAAGTTGTATGCAAAGTTGTCGAAGTGTGAATTCTGGTATAAGGAAGTGAGTTTCCTTGGCCATGTGATTTCAAGTGGTGGTGTTGCTGTCGATCCTTCTAAGATTGATGTCGTGTTACAGTGGGAGACTCTGAAGTCTGCTACTGAGATACGAAGTTTTTTGGGATTAGCGGGTTATTACCGCAAGTTTATTGAAGGCTTTTCTAAGTTGGCATTACCTTTGACTCAGTTGACTCGAAAAGGTCAAGCGTTTGTGTGAGATGTAGCTTTTGAAGAGAGTTTTGTGGAATTGAAGAAGAGATTGACTACTGCTCCAGTGTTGATTTTGCCTAATCCGAGAGAATCTTTTGTGGTGTATTGTGATGCGTCGAAGACGGGCCTTGGTGGAGTATTGATGCAGAATGGACAAGTTGTTGCCTATGCTTCGAGACAATTGCGAGTTCATGAGAGGAATTATCCTACCCATGACTTGGAATTGGCTGTTGTGGTGTTTGTGTTGAAGATTTGGAGACATTATTTGTTTGGCTCTAAATTTGAAGTGTTTAGTGATCATAAGAGTCTGAAGTACTTATTTGATCAGAAGGAATTGAATATGAGGCAGAGGAGGTGGTTAGAGTTGTTGAAGGATTTCGATTTTGATTTGAGTTATCATCTGGGCAAAGCAAATGTAGTGGCTGATGCATTGAGCATAAAGTCATTGCATATGTCGAAGCTTATGGTGAAAGAGTTAGAATTAATTGAGCAATTCAGAGATTTGAGTTTGGTGTGTGAAGCGACTTCTAACAGTGTGAAGTTGGGAATGTTGACGTTGACTAGTAGTATTCTGGAAGAAATCAGAGTGAGACAACAA
Source organism: Lathyrus tuberosus (assembly GCA_022829125.1). Lineage (NCBI taxonomy): Eukaryota > Viridiplantae > Streptophyta > Magnoliopsida > Fabales > Fabaceae > Lathyrus > Lathyrus tuberosus. The sequence goes on from JALAZF010000702.1 coordinate 1,126,536, forward strand.
TCTGATGTAAAGTTGGTTGACCAATTGACTTTAATCAGCCAAGGTAACGGAGGGGATTTCCAAGTTGTCTAGAATGGTGTAATGATGTTCAGAGACAGGGTGTGTGTCCCAGATGTCCCAGATATTAAGAAGAGCATTCTTGAAGAAGGACATCGAAGTAGGTTGAGCATTCATCCCAGTGCTACGAAGATGTACCAGGATCTGAAGAAGTTGTTTTGGTGGCCAAGTATGAAGAAGGATGTTGCAGAGTTTGTTTATGCGTGTTTGACTTGCCAGAAGTCGAAAGTTTAGAATCAGAAGCCTTTAGGTATGATGCAGCCGTTGAGGATTCCAGAATTGAAATGGGATAGTATTTCCATGGATTTTGTGGTGGGGTTGCCGAAGACTGCTAAGGGAAATGATTTAATTTGGGTGATCGTGGATAGATTAACTAAGTCGGCTTATTTCTTACCGATGAAGATTAATCATTCCATGCAGAAGTTAGCCGAGATGTACATTGAGGAGATTGTGAAGTTACATGGGGTACCTTCAAGTATTGTGTCGGATAGAGATCTGAGGTTTACATCGAGATTTTGGAAGAGTTTGCAAGATGCTTTGGGTACTAAGTTGAGGATGAGTTCTGCCTACCATCTGCAGACAGACGGTCAGACAGAAAGGACTATCCAATCTTTAGAAGATTTGCTGAGGGCTTATGTGTTGGATCACGGAGGATCGTGGTATAGCCATTTGCCATTGATTGAGTTCACGTACAATAATAGTTTTCATGCTAGTATTGGAATGGCGCCTTATGAAGATTTGTATGGGAGAAGGTGTAGGACTCCGTTGTGTTGGTATGAGTCGGGCGAGAGTGTTGTACTCGGACCTGAAATTGTGCAAGAGACGACCGAGAAGATTAAGAAGATCCAAGAAAGAATGAAAGCTTCGCAGAGTCGTCAGAAGAGTTACCATGATAAGAGGAGGAAAGCACTTGGATTCCAAGAGGGAGATCACGTGTTTCTGAGAGTGACGCCAGTGACTGGTGTGGGTCGAGCTTTGAAGTCTAGGAAGCTCACTCCATGTTTTGTTGGTCCATATTAGATATCGTAGAGGATAGGAGAGGTAGCCTATCGAATTTCTTTACCACCGTCACTTGCAAATTTGCTTGACGTGTTCCATGTGTCTCAATTGAGGAAGTACATTCCGGATCCGCCGCATGTGATTCAGATGGATGATGTACAAGTGAAGGATAATCTGACTGTGGAAGCATTGCCGGTGCGTGTTGATGGACGAGAGACGAAGCAACTGTGGGGTAAAGACATAACTTTGGTGAAGGTGTTGTGGGGTTGACTAGCTGGTGAAAGTTGGACTTGGGAACGTGAAGATCTGATGAGGGAGTCGTATCCAACTCTATTTCCTTGAGGTAATTTTCGAGGGCAAAAATTATTTAAGTGGGGGAGAGTTGTAACGCCCCGAATTTTGTAAGAATATTTAATTAATTTATTTAAATATTATATTCATGAATTTTGGTGATTTGTGTGGATGTCGGTGATTTTATGAAGTTTTGGGTTATTTAATTAAATAATAGCATATGGTATAGAATATGATGTATTATTATTTAAATTTAATAATGTTAGAGGAATTAAGGGCGAAGTGGACATTTGAGGAGAATTAGTGGGGGTAAGATGGGAAGAGCATATTTAGGGGTATTTTAAGAGAGAACAGTGAAAGGAACTCATTACTCGTATTTTTCTTGAGGAAGAGGAAACGGTGCTCTGAAGAACAAGTGAGAGGGAGGCTAGGGCATAGAAGATTTCCGGCGAAACTTTGAGAGAAGATCGAAAGAAGCAAAACTCTAAGGTATGGGGAGTATTGCTTTACAATATTTGTGATATAAAGATTAGGTGTTGTGGGTAATTGGGGTTTTGTGGGAAAACCTAGGAATTGAGGTTAGGGATGATGAATTGTGATGATTTACTATGTGATGATTGTTGTTATTGATGTATATATGCTAGTTATAGGTTATAATAACATAATCTGTGATGATTTGAGGAAAAATCTAGGTTTTGGAGTGTGGAATCGCAGATGGGGAAGTGTTGTTATCGCAGGATTTTTCTGCAGAAATCGCAGAGCCCGCTTTGTGCGGTCTGAAGAAATTTTGCCTCTTTGAGGCAGTGAGTAGCGCGCTTAGCGCGGGTGGGGCGCGCTTAGCGCGACCTGGAACTGAAAATATTATTTTTTATTGAAAATAAAATTCATGAAAAATATCTGTCTTGTGTTATATTGATGCTGTGATGTTGCGGTGAATTTCTGCTATGTGTAGACGTGTTATATGTGATGAAAATGATGTTTTGATGATTATATGATGATGTGACGTTATTGATGCTTATTAGATGTTTGTACGTGTTGTTTGATGACAAAATGTTGATGTGAAGTACCATGACTATATTGACGATTATGAGATGACGATTCATGATGTTTTGATGATTAAATGACGATGTGGATTAACATGATATTTGATGAATGATGATGCACTTAATAAATTTCGTTGATGATGATGATTATGACGTTGTGCATCATGCATTCATAGCATTTAGACTTCGGTCTATTGATGTTGTTAGGACTTCGGTCCAGTGACGATGAAAGGACTTCGGTCTAGTGACGATTTAGGACTTCGGTCCAGTGGTGGCTTCAATCCCATTGAGCGGATTGGAGTATTTTGTGACGTGCTCCCTTGTGGAGGGTTGATGGCCTAGTGTCCATTATTATGAAGATTTGGTACCACATGCATTCTATGACGTTGCATTTCATCCTTGGTGGCATTGCATAATTGCATATGAGTGATATTGGTGATGTGATGTTTTATATGATGTTTAGGGTGAGAAGCTGTAGCATGTGATGAAAACAACTGTTGCCTGTTGATGTCTTTTCTTTATACGATTTATATTGAATTGTGATTACTCACCCTGCCTGTTTGAATGTTGCCTCCACGTGGGTAACGTGCAGGTGATCAGGTTTAGCCGTGGACGTTTTCGAGGATTTGAAGTTTATTTGCTTTGGTCGATTTAGAGGGTCTTGCTCTGATAGTGTAACATCGGGTTGGGGTCCTTTGAGTCAAACTATGTTGTTTCTTTATTTTGGTGTTATTTGATGATGTGGTTTTATTGAATTATTATGACGTTTGTTGAAAACCGTTTTAATTGGAAGTTTTGAATTCCGCTACCATGTGAAGGCTTTTAATTTAATTTTGATGGAAGTCCCTTGGTGTATAGGGCAATTGTGTCACTTTGAGTTTAATGAGAAATGTGCACCCTTTGAGGTGATTATTACTCTGATATTGTGTATTTTGACGTGTTTATTCATGGGGTAGAAAAGGGTGTTACAATAGTTAACATTAAAACTAAAATTTTCATTTTATTTACAAAACTGCCATTATATATAAGTTTTATATCTTATTTAAATAAAATAAGTATTGTAACACTCTTTTCTACCCCCACAAATGTTGCAGCAGAAACAACTCAAATATCAGAGTAAAGCATCAAAATCACCTCAAAGGGTGCACATTTCTCATTTAAATCAAAGTAATACACTTGCCCTATAAACAAAGGGTTTTTCCTAAAAATAAATCAAAAGTCTTCACATGGCAGCGGAACTCAAAATTCTCACTTAAAAGGTTTTCAACAAACATCATAATAGTAAAAAATAAAACCACATCATCAAATGACAACAAAATAAGGAAACAACATAGTTCGACTCAAAGGACCCCAACCTGATGTTACACTATCAGAGCAAGACCCTCTAAATCGACCAAAAGCAAATAAACTTCAAGGTCCTCGAAGCATCCACGGCTAAACCTGATCACCTGCATGTTACCCACGTGGAGGCAACATTCAAACAGGCAGGGTGTGTAATCACAATTCATAATAATCATTATAAAACAAGATATACATAAATGGAATTATCTTCATATACAACATCTTCAGGGTCATCACAAGGAAACATCAAAATCACGAACAACATCATAAAATACAACAACGCCAATTAAATGCAAATGCACAACAAGACTCATGCATGTGGTACTAATAGGCATAATCGATGGACACTAGGCCATCACCCCCTCCAAAGATCCCCGTAAATAGGATCGATTCTGCAATTGGAACCGGAGCACGTCATAATTACCTCATATCCACACAATGGGAATGAAGCATCGTCACAGAGTATGCATATGAATGTATGATACACAACATCACTAATCGTCATCATCAAATAAATATCATAATGTGCATCATCATTCATCAATTCTCATATGAATCATGTCATCATACATCACAAATCAGCACCTCAATACCATCAAGAACATCATGGTAAATCATCATAAATATCACAACATCAAACACCAGAACAACACAGCAATAGAAACGAAATTTTGTGAACAACAGGCGTTCGCTCCAGGATTCGCTAGGCGAACCTGTTCGCTAAAACCTTCGCTTGGCCAAGCGGCCATCGAATCCCACAGACACCACACCAAAACACCAGAAAAGTACCCTCTGTCATACTCGCTGGTTTATTCGTTGGGCAAAGCTACTCGCTGATTCACTCGCTTAGCGAGACTTCCAGCGAATCCCCACTTCCACTCCAAAATCATCTCAGTGCCTATATTCATGATATCACGTAATCGCTATGCTATTCGCTTTGTGAACCTTGACAAACATTCGCCTAGCAAAGCGATGGTTTGTTTAGCGAACCTGCGATTACAACCAATCGCTGCTACGCACCAGTGGTTCCACAACCTCAAAGGTACATGCGATTACAGCTTCAAATGACCCAAAAACATCCCTATAACAGTTCTAATGCATCACAGAGATCAACGGCATAAAACCTACGTCTATTAGGTCGATTAGGACACCTCGGGGAAACCTTAAATCCCCTAAACCTTCATAACTCTCAAGCTTCCTATAAACCCCATAAATCCCTTTCTCACACAAAATCCCACATATCATCAAAAAGGGTTTTGCCACGAAGGCTCATTTTTACCCGAATCAATTCAACCCTTAATAATCCATCATCGGTCCTCAAAATACCTCTAAATCATCAACAACTCATAAACCCTTCAAAAATCCCAAAATCCCCAAAATCCACTTCAATTACATCGAATCCTATAATGAAAACAATGAAAGGTAATTACTCCCCATACCTTAGATTGTCGATTCGATGTGTTCTCTTTTGAGCCTTTGGAAACCTTCACTAATTCCTCTCCTTTTCCCTTTTTCCTCAGAGCTCTCCCTTCTTTCCTTCTTTTCACGGTTAACCAAAAGTGAACCCTATTCTCAAAATCCTCCTTAAATATTCAACCTAACTCTTGGGCCTCAAAATTGGACTTTCTCCATAATGCCCTCACTAATTCTCCTCAAATGTCCGTCTTACCCTTAATTCCTCTAATATTATTTAAAATAAATAATAATACAATATATTCCATAATATATATATTATTATTTAATTAAATAACCCAAAGCTTCACAAAATTACCGACATCGACACAAACCACCAAAAATCACAGAAATCCACGAATATAATATTTAAATAAATTAAATAAATATTCTTACGAAATTTGGGGTGTTACAACTCTCCCCCACTTAAAGAATTTTCGCCCTCGAAAATTACCTCAAGGAAACAAAGTCGGATACGACTCCCTCATCTGATCTTCGCGTTCCCAAGTCCAACCTTCGCCAGCTGGTCCACCCCAACACCTTCACCAAAGTTATGTCTTTACCCCGCAATTGCTTCATCTCTCGACCATCAACACGCACAGGAAATGCTTCCACAGTCAGATTATCCCTTATTTGTACATCATCTATCTGAATCACATGCGACGGATCCGGAATGTACTTCCTCAACTAAGACACATGGAACACGTCATGCAAATTCGCAAGTGACGGCGGTAAAGCAATTCGGTAGGCTACCTCTCCTATTATCTGCGATATCTGATATGGACCAACAAAACGTGGAGTGGGCTTCCTAGACTTCAAAGCTCGACCCACACCAGTCACTGGCGTCACACTCAAAAACACATGATCTCCCTCTTGGAATTCAAGTGCTTTCCTCCTCTTATCATGGTAGCTCTTCTGACAACTCTGCGAAGCTTTCATCCTTTCTTGGATAATCTTAATCTTCTCAGTCGTCTCTTGCACAATTTCAGGTCCGAGTACAACACTCTCGCCCGAATCATACCAACACAACGGAGTCCTACACCTTCTCCCATACAAAGCTTCATAGGGCGCCATTCCAATACTAGCATGAAAACTATTATTGTACGTGAACTCAATCAACAGTAAATGGCTATCCCACGATCCTCCATGATCCAACACACAAGCCCTCAACAAATCCTCTAAAGATTGGATAGTCCTTTCTGTCTAACGTCCGTCTGCGGATGATAGGAAGAACTCATCCTCAACTTAGTACCCAAGGCATCTTGCAAACTCTTCCAGAACCTTGATGTAAATCTCGGATCTCTATCCGACATAATACTCGAAGGTACCCTATGTAACTTCACAATCTCTTCAATATACATCTCAGATAACTTCTGCATAGAATGATTAATCTTCATCGGCAAGAAATGAGTCGACTTAGTTAATCTATCCACGATCACCCAAATTGAATCATTTCCCTTAACAGTCTTCGGTAATCCCACCACAAAATCCATGGAAATACTATCCCATTTCCATTCTAGAATCCTCAATGGCTGCATTATACCTAAAGGCTTCTGATGCTCAGCCTTCGACTTCTAACAAGTCAAACACGCATAAACAAACTCCGCAACATCCTTCTTCATATCTGGCCACCAAAATAACTTTTCCAAATCCTGGTACATCTTTGTAGCATCGGGATGGATATTTAACCCACTCCGATGTCCTTCTTCTAGAATACTCTTCTTGATTTCTGGAACATCTAGAACACATACTCTATCTCTAAACATCATCACACCATTCTCATCAATCCAGAATTCTCCTCCGTTATCTTGGTTAATCAAAGTCAACTGGTCAACCAACTTTAAGTCAGATTGATGTCCCATTCGGATTTCTTCCAGAATACTACTCGTCAACTTCAACATTCCCAACTTCACAATGTCAGGAGTCTTCTCGCAAACCAAACTCAAATCTCAGAACTGTTCAAATAATTCCAACTCTTTCACCATAAGCATGGACATATGCAATGATTTTCTGCTCAACGCATCGGCCACTACATTTGCTTTGCCCGGATGATAAGTCAAATCAAAATCAAAATCCTTCAACAGTTCTAACCACCTTCTCTGCCTCATATTCAATTCTTTCTGATCAAACAAGTACTTCAAACTTTTATGATCGCTGAACACTTCAAATTTAGAGCCAAACAGATAATGTCTCTAAATCTTCAACACAAACACTACCGCGGCTAATTCCAAGTCATGTGTAGGATAATTCCTCTCATGAACTAGCAGTTGTCTCGAAGCATAGGCAACAACTTGCCACCAAGACCCATCTTCGACGCATCACAATACACCACAAAAGATTCGCTCGGATTAAGCAAAATCAACACTGGAGCAGTAGTCAATCTCTTCTTCAATTCCACAAAACTCTCTTCACAAGTTATGTCCCACACAAGGGCTTGACCCTTTTGAGTCAACTGAGTCAAAGGTAATGCCAAATTAGAAAAACCTTCTATAAACTTGCGGTAATAACCCGCTAATCCCAGAAAACTTTGTATCTCAGTAGCAGACTTCGGAGTCTCCCACTGTAACACATCATTAATCTTAGAAGGATCAACAACAATCCCTCCACTTGAAATTACACGGCCAAGAAAACTACCTTCCTTTAACCAGAACTCACACTTTGACAGCTTTGCTTACAACTTCTTCTCCTTCAAGACTTGCAACACAATTCTCAAATGCTCAGCATACTCTTCTCTAGATCTAGAATATATCAAGATATCATCGATAAACACCACCACAAACTTATCCAAATACTCATGGAAAATCCGATTCATATACTCCATGAACACACCAGGTGCATTGGATACACCAAACGGCATCACAGTGTATTCATAGTGACCATACCTCGTCCTGAAAGACGTCTTCGAAATATCATCAGGCTTAACTCAAATATGATGATAACCAGACCTCAAATCAATCTTGCTAAACACAGAAGCACCTACTAACTGATCCATCAAATCGTTGATTCTCGGAAGTTGATACTTATTCTTAATAGTCACTTTATTCAACTGCCGATAATCAATGCACAACCTTATACTACCATCTTTCTTCTTCACTAACAGCACCGGAGCACCCCACGGAGAAACACTTGGTCAAACAAACCTCTTCTCAAGCAATTCTTCCAGCTGTTTCTTCATTTCACTTAACTCAGAAGCTGACATTCGATAAGGAGCCATCGACATTGGACTCGTACCTGGTATTAAGTCCACTGCAAACTCTACTTCACGCTTTGGAGGCAAATCACTGATGTCATATGGAAACACATCTGGAAATTCACAGACAACAGGCAACTCCACACTCGCATCTTCACGATCAATTTGCAACGATGCAAACATTGCAAACACCCAAGTTTCGTTTTCCATCAGTTCGTCTACTTTTCTAGCAGACAATAACATCAACTCCCCACTATCATCAATCTCAGGAAGCTCCACAGTCTTGTTATAACAATTGATATGAACCCGGTTGAACTCAAACTAGTTCATTCCAAAGATCACGTCAATTTGGTGCAAGGGTTGACACACCAAATCCATCACAAAATTCTTCTCAAAAATCATCACAGGACATCTCAAACACACAAGGGTAGTAGTAGCAGAACCATTACCTGGAGTTTCTATTACCATATTACCATTCATATCAGACAACTTCAAACTCAATCTATTAGCATAGTCAAGAGAGATAAAAGAATGAGTAGCATCAGTATCAATAATAGCAACCAACTCGATATTATTAATAAAACAAGTACCTTAAATCAGGTTGTCCTTCTCTGGCACCTCTGCACCACTCAAGGCAAACACTCTACCACTGGTCTGAGCAGCAGTTGCAGTCTTCTTCAGCTTCTGACATTGAGTACTGATATGACCTTTCTCACCACAATTGAAATAGGTCGGACCCTCATCTTTGCAATCAGTAGCTCGATGACCCTTTTTACCGCATCTATAGCACCTCAGCACATTATTGGTACACACATCAGCACGGTGGCCTTGGTCGCCACACTTATGACACTTTCCAGAAGCGGGAGCTACTGTCACACTTGTCTTTTTCCCATCTGAAGCCTTCTGCTTCCCTTTGTCAGCTGAAGTTGTATAAGGCTTCCCCCTATACCGCCATTTCTTCTCACTCAACTGCTTATAGTGAGCAGATCGAGCTCGGCTGTCCTCATCGTAGATTCTGCTCTTGTCAACCAACTCAGCATACCTGCAGATCCGCTGATACCCAATTCCCGGCTTAATCTCTGGTCTCAGCCCATTCTCGAACTTGAGACACTTGGACATCTCAGCATCAGCACGATTGTAGTGCAGACAGAACTTCACCAAAGCCTCGAACTTTGCGGCATATTCTGCCACAGTCATATCTCCCTGCTTTAGCTCAAGGAATTCAATTCCCTCTTGCCACGAGCATCCTCTGGAAAATACTTCCCCAGAAACTCCTGCTTAAACACAGCCCAAGTTATCACAGTGCCAACAGCCGTGCATCTCTGACGGGTATTATACCGCCAGTTCTCAGCTTCCTCTTCCAGCATATGCGTTCTGAACTGAACATGTTGTCCATTAGAACACCCCATCACTCGGAAGATCTTCTCGATCGCCTTCAGCCACTTGTGTGCACTTGCTGGATCATGCGTACCCACAAAATTCGGGGGATTATTCCTTTGAAACTTTCCCAAAGCACGAAACTCATCAGGCGCTCCACCATTTGGATTCAGCTGCGCCACCATGTTAGCAACCGATTCCAACGCATCAGCAATCACACGATCATTTCTTCCAGCTATCCTGCATATCACCAACAAGGTTAGAAGAACTAAAACATCGACAGTGTACACATACTCGTCGACTGACAGGGACTGACATCACGTAAAAACCTGGTCGGACGGACCGACCTGCTCTGATACCACTAATGTAACACCCTTTTCTAACCCCACAAATGTTGCAGCAGAAACAACTCAAATATCAGAGTAAAGCATCAAAATCACCTCAAAGGGTGTACATTTCTCATTTAAATCAAAGTAATACAGTTGCCCTATAAACAAAGGGTTTTTCCTCAAAATAAATCAAAAGCCTTCACATGGCAGCAGAACTCAAAATTCTCACTTAAAAGGTTTTCAACAAACATCGTAATAGTAAAAAATAAAACCACATCATCAAATGACAACAAAATAAGGAAACAACATAGTTCGACTCAAAGGACCCCAACCCGATGTTACACTATCAGAGCAAGACCCTCTAAATCGACCAAAAGCAAATAAAATTCAAGGTCCTCGAAGCATCCATGGCTAAGCCTGATCACCTGCACGTTACCCACGTGGAGGCAAGATTCAAACAGGCAGGGTGAGTAATCACAATTCATAATAATCATTATAAAATAATATATACATAAAATGGAATTATCTTCATATACAACATCTTCAGGATTATCACAAGGAAACATCAAAATCACGAACAACATCATAAAATACAACAACGCCAATTAAATGCAAATGCACAACAAGACTCAAGCATGTGGTACCAATCGTCATAATCGATGGACACTAGGCCATCACCCCTCCAAAGATCCTCGTCAATAGGATCGATTCCGCAGTTGGAACCGGAGCACGTCATAATTACCTCATATCCACACAATGGGAATGAAGCATCGTCATAGAGTATGCATATGAATGTATGATACACAACATCACTAATCGTCATCATCAAATAAACATCATAATGTGCATCATCATTCATCAATTCTCATATGAATCATGTCATCATATATTCATCAAAACATCACAAATCAGCACCTCAATACCATCAAGAACATCATGGTAAATCATCATAAATATCACAGCATCAAACACTAGAACAACACAGCAATAGAAGCAAAATTTCGCGAACAACGGACGTTCGCTCCAGGTTTCGCTAGGCGAACCTGTTCGCTAAAACCTTCGCTTGGCGAAGCGGCCAGCGAATCCCATAGACACCACACCAAAACACCAGGAAAGCACCCTCTGTCATACTCGCTGGTTTATTCGCTGGGCGAAGCTACTCGCTGATTCACTCGCTTAGCGAGACTTCCAGCGAATCCCCACTTCCACTCCAAAATCATCTCAGTACCTATACTCATGATATCGCGTAATCGCTGCGCTGATCGCTTTGCGAACCTTGGTGAACATTCGCCTAGTGAAGCGATTGTTCGCTTAGCGAACCTGCGATTACAGCAAATCGCTGCTACGCACCAGTGGTTCCACAGTCTCAAAGGTACCTGCGATTACAACTCCAAATGACCTAAAAACATCCCTATAACAGTTCTAATGCATCACGGAGATCAACGACATAAAACCTACGTCTATTAGGTCGATTAGGATACCTCGGGGAAACCTTAAATCCCCTAAACCTTCAAAACTCTCAAGCTTCCTATAAACCCCATAAATCCCTTTCTCACACAAAATCCTACATATCATCAAAAAGGGTTTTGTCACGAAGGCTCATTTTTACCCGAATCAATTCAACCCTTAATAATCCATCATCGGTCCTCAAAATACTTCTAAATCATCAACAACTCATAAACCCTTCAAAAACCCCAAAATCCCCAAAATCCACTTCAATTACATCGAATCCTATCATGAAAACAATGAAAGGTAATTACTCCCCATACCTTAGATTGTCGACCCGATGTGTTCTCTTTTGAGCCTTTGGAAACCTTCACGAATTCCTCTCCTTTTTCCTTTTTCCTCAGAGCTCTCCCTTCTTTCCTTCTTTTCACAGTTAACCCAAAGTGAACCCTATTCTCAAAATCCTCCTTAAATATTCAACCTAACTCTTGGGCCTCAAAATTTGACTTTCTCCATAATGCCCTCACTAATTCTCCTCAAATGTCCGTCTTACCCTTAATTCCTCTAATATTATTTAAAATAAATAATAATACAATATATTCCATAATATATATACTATTATTTAATTAAATAACCCAAAGCTTCACAAAATTACCGACATCGACACAAACCACCAAAAATCATAGAAATCCACGAATATAATATTTAAATAAATTAAATAAATATTCTTACAAAATTTGGGGTGTTACAAGTATGCTATCAATAATTCTAATGTTATTTTTGTACTAGTGTTCTTCACATAAGATTCTCCCTGAATCCTTCTTTACACTTTCAGTCCAATTTCATTCCTTAAGCTCATCTATGATCACGTACCTGCTGATCACTACTTGCTTATTCACCGAGTCAAACAACTTGTATCCTCTAGTCGAATGATATAATATTAGGATCATTTGACATGACTTATCATCAAGCTTTCTTCTCAACTGATCAGGCACATGTATATGTGTTATAGATCCAAACAAGATCAACACTCTTTTGGCATGGTTCCTTCTAGCATTTTCGTCGGACATCTATTCAAGATGTATGTTGCAGTCGACACAACTTTTCCCCATAATTCTTTGGGTAGATGCTTGCCTTTCAACAACTTCTCACCATATTCATGATGGTTCTATTTTTCCTTTATGTAGTTTCATTCTACTGTGGAGTGTAGGGTGGAACTACCTCATGCACAATACCTTCTTTCTCACATAATGTGTCAAAGTCTTTCGACGCATATTCTGCACCACCATCAGTCCTCTAAATCATGAGCTTTCAACCACTTTGTCTTTCGACCATAGATTTAAACTTGGCAAATACCTCGATCACTTCATTTTTCTTCTTGATCAGGTAAGTCCATAGTTTTCGACTGAAATCATCTATGAATGTGACAAAGTATTTGTTACCTCCAATTGAATCCACCTGGATAGGTCCACACACATCAGAGTATATGACTTTAAGAATTGCCTTCGAATTACATCATGCATCCTTGCTGAAGTTGTTCTTGTGTTACTTTTCCTACATACATTCTTCACACACTTCATTTGGAATGTCAATTTCTGGTAATCCTGAAACCATATTTCTTCACTTCAGATCTCTGATGTCTTTAAAGTTGAGATGGCTAAGTCTGTAGTGCAATATCCATTCATCCCTGCTAGCTGCAGTTGCAAGGCACTTGTGCTCTATCATATTTACTTAAATCCTGAAGGTTCTATTTTGAGACTGTCATACCCCAAATTTGTCATACATGTGTATTATTGTCATCTGTACATTTCATCCATTAACCGTTATCCAGAAAATCCAAAAAAATACGTTGTCTTCAACTTTATCCCTCTTCTATCCATTTAACATTTTATATTATCCATAATCCATAACTTGTTTTTTTTTTAAAAAAAAGAAACCTTTTGTTACAAAAATCCAATTCATGTTTAAGATCTATTTCTTTCCATTTTTCAAACCAAATCTATTGTCCATCAATAATCCATTTCATTATCCATCATTAAGCCATTTCTCTTTTTATCTATTTTTTCTAATATCCACAAATCCATAAAAAATCCATTTTTTTATTCATTTATCCAATTAAATCCATTTGTCCATTCCAAACTTTATCCAATTCATTGCAATTATCCAATTATCCATTTCATGATCCTATTTATTTCAATCCATATTACTACTATTCAAAAAATCACAAAAAAAAATCCATTTGTAATATCTAAATCCATTATCATTTACAATTTCAAATCCAAGGCCCATATATTTACAAAGTCCATTCTTGTCTCACAAAATCTACAAAAAAAAAAAAAAAAAATAGAAACTCATTGCCTTATTTGTTCCAAGAGCCCATTCCACATCAGTAAAAAAATACATTCAAACCATGCCAAAACACTGCTACAACCGTACTGCTGCCTGCGAACTAAACAAACACACCGAAACAAAACCGACCTGCAACTTTGAAAACAACTTCACCATGTAGCCAAAACCACTGTCCTACTACAACCCCCAACCTACACAAAAATCCAAGAAAAACACAAAGTAGCATCAAAACATAGTTGGCGAACCGTACCATCCTGCTATGACCTGCATCAATGAGAACAACACGATAATACGACAGACAATTTCAAAAACTTAATCAACAAGGATTGATGTGAGTTAAAGGAGAGATAAGACAACGATTCAAAGGGGGGGGAATATAGGCGAAGAAAAAAAAAAGAGTTTCAAAAAGCCAAACAAATGCTGCAGAACCTTTCATCCGAAAATCTCCTCAAACCCTCACACTTTCTTTCATAAACCACCAACAACCAAAATCATCACCATGCACAAGTTCTTCCCAAACATCAACAGCAAGACTCCATTAACTTTCTTTCAAGTCACCCTTCAATTCTTCCTCGTGCATAATAACCCTCTTCAACCCAACAACGTATAAACCTTCTTCTCACCCTCAACAAGCTTCAACGATCCAAACTCTTCATCCCCTTTCATCAACTCTTCTTCCACCTATCCCAAAACTCCATTAACCCACTCAAACTAACATCAACACAAAACCAAAATCAAACATAAACCTTCACCAACTCGTTCACACAACCCTCAACAATCCCTCCACCATAATCGAAACCTTCAACTCATTCTCTTCACCAACTTCAACCTCCTCTCCGGCGACTCATCGGAACACCCCAAACCCAAAAAAAACAACCAACAATATTCAACAACAACACAAATCAGAACCCAACCCCACTCTTTCACAACCATTCTTTCACCCTTACTCCCTCATAAAACCTCTTTAGAACCACCATAAATCCTCATCTCAAATTCCTTCACCCACCTTCCTCAACCTTCAATCACAACTGAAAATCACTTACAAATCTTCATACAACACCCCTTGAAATCCTTGACATCAAACCAAAACCCACAAATCCGCCGTGACCTTCAACCTTCCTTCTCTAAACCTCAACCACAATCAATAACCGAAACCGCAACACAAACCCACAATCCCAGATCAGTCTTCAAAACCCAAAAAAAATCAGAGAAAGCTCGAGAGAGTGAGCGAGAACCGAGAGAGGACGAGATGAAGAGGAATCCGGCGAGGTGAGAGGAGGACCAGATCAGAAAAGAGAGAGCAAGATGAAGTGAGAAAAGGATTTACAAACCTGTTCGAAGCAAGTTACGGAGAGAGTGGAGCGAAGAAAAGAGAAGGTTAGAACATGGTGGTTCGCTGTGGTTCTACTGGTCTTGGTTGCTTTTACATTGACTTTATTTCATGTCATCCCTTGTAATTTATATGTACCCCTCTCCCATTCCGATGTATGCATTTAGTTTTGATTGTGGCTTGTTTACTAGGAGCACCCCTAGGGACTAGCATAGGAAACCCATTTTCACACTAATTCTCGATTCGTCGTCGAGCCATTTTCAAACAAGCCTCTTTTCAACCAAACCCTCGATTCGTCGTGGAGCCCATTTTCAAATCAACCTCTAACCAAATCCTTTTTCAAACCAAACACTTTTCATACAATTAACCCTTGATCCAACGTCAAGCGAATTTTCATAATCAAACTTCAAAAACAACTAACAACTATCGCAACTCTTTTAAGGTGAAAAATGGGGGTTCAAGTCTTTGATCTCCCTTCGATTGTTTGGGTGCGAGTTCTCTTACTCGTGTGTAAGCAATTGACGCCTATTCTTTTAATAAATCAAATCCTTTTCAAAATAACCAAGCGCATACAATAAACCCTTGATCCCACGTCAAGCGGATTTTCATAATTAAACCTCAAAACGACTAACAACTATCGAAACTCTTTCAAGGTGAAAAATGGGGGTTCAAGTCTTTGATCTTCCTTCGATTGTTTGGGTGCGAGTTCTCTTACTCGTGTGTGAGCAATCGACGCCTCTAAAACACATCCAACTCGACAATCATCCATCCAACCATCCAAAACACTTTTCAAACCGTCAAACCTTTTCAAACTTAACCACCTTAGATGAAAAAAGAGAGAGAGCCAAATCTTTGACTCACTCTCCCGATTACTTGGGCCCGAGGAATCTTTCTTAAGTTCAAGTAATCGTCATCTAAACCAACCCAACCCTCCCTTATTTCGCGGGCATACCACGAACTACGACTGCTCTGATTCTTTATTCTCGTCCGAATAAAGATACGTAGGCACACGATTGCGATGATCTTGGCGAGCATACTTTTTCTTTTTCCACCTTTTCTCGTAGTCGAACTACGATTGCTCTGATTCCTCATTCTCGTCCGAATGAGCATACGTAGGCCCGAGGTCGCGATGAACTTGCCGAGCACCCTATCCTAAAACCACCCCTTTTCCCTTAGTATCTTTTCCCTTTATCGTACCTTTTTGCATTTATTTTAGAGAAGAAAATAGATAAACTTAGCTAATGAGTATCGCAATTCGAACCAAGAGGTTCCCGTTGAGTACAACGGACGTGAGGGGGTGCGCGTACCTTCCCCTCACGTAACCGACTCCCGAA
The DNA here is from genome assembly GCA_022829125.1 of Lathyrus tuberosus. Lineage (NCBI taxonomy): Eukaryota > Viridiplantae > Streptophyta > Magnoliopsida > Fabales > Fabaceae > Lathyrus > Lathyrus tuberosus. The sequence continues at coordinate 1,143,074 of JALAZF010000702.1, forward strand.
CCCAGAATGTGGTTGCGACGACCATGTTCTTATCCTCCCTTAAAGGTTTTCTCGATATTTTCCTTTCCCTCTTTTGGGATAAATAAAGTTCGGTGGCGACTCTGTCGAACATTTTTCCGCGCCTTTCGCGTGAGGGTCGTGTCTTTTTTCGAGGTGCGACAGATGGCGACTCTGCTGGGGACCAATTGCTCCATGCAAGAGAGAGTCAAGCCTATCTTGATTCGAATCGCAAGTTCGTTAGTTTTGTTTATTTATTTCCTTCTCCTTCGTTTACTTACTTGTTTTCCTATTTCCTTATTTGTGTTACCTTTTGTAACATTGTTGGGTTGTTCTGATATTGGGAACTTTGTGAGATGGCTCTACACCCGAGTCTGAGTATAACCCTAGGATTAGGATGGTGGTTGTGTAGTGTAGGCTTGCGTGGTCTCTTCCGTGTGAGTTGAAGCGAAAACCACCGCTTGGAGTAGATTCCCTTGGAGATATTATTGTTGTGGTGAATCTTTGCCATGGCGGTAATATCTTCGAGGTGGGTCGTTGATCCCAAGGACCATTAACTCAATTTACCCATGGTGGTTGGTAGTGTTAATTTTATGTGAGTTAATGCGAACGCCCCAATCAGATGAGATCCCTCGAACGTATTACTTCCTGACAGTAATATTTTTGACCTCGATCTAGGATTCTGAGAACCTTATTTAGAACCCGTGTGTCGATGGTTGTGTAGTGGGCGCTTCCGAGGAATCTTTCTTGTGGGGAAGAAATGAAGACCTCACCTAGACGAGATTATTTCGTGGATATTATAGTTGGACAAATCTTTGTCTTGGTTATAATGTTTTCGAAATATATCTGTAACTCTAGGCACCTACCCGCTTTAGAAACATACCTATGGGTTTTCTTGATCCTAGTTGTGGTTCTTGACCCGTTTCTCCAGCCAACCTCAGAACTTTTTGAATTTGTTTGATTCTGCGATCCTGGATCTTGCATCTTGCATTGCATCTCATGTCATTGCATTGCATATGTTACGCATCTTGCATTGCATTTCAACCTCAGAATCTCACTTCAACTTCCTTCCTTCTCCAGTAAATCAAGCCGATTCCTCGACACCAGTACACAGCTCAAGCCAAAAGCAGAGGAATGATGAATCATATCCAACAAAGATCATGTCACCATATGTCAGTCTACGCCATCAGTCATTGAAGGGGTTGCCGAAGACAAGCAGAACAGTCTCCACCTCTGAGCAAGCCAGTTCAAGCACCAATCAAGTCAAGACAGTAAGATCAGTTCCTCGAAGAAGGCAGTTATCATGCCATCCCATCATTTTTCATCCTTGTATTTTTGCTTTGTTTGTTCAAGTATTGTTTGCTTCAAACATTGTCATTTGTATTTGGTTTTCTTAATGTAGTGATTATGCATGTTTTGAATCAGTTATGTCGTATTCACTCATTTTGTTTCATTTACTGCAAAACACCGACACATTTATCCACTTCACCCTCTATATCAAACTGTTGCTTAGCAATGATTGGAGGAAGGATGATGAAAACAAGATACCCATAATTTCTGATGGTATGCTTTCGAATAAAATCCTGCCGAGGATGTACAGGCATTGTTTCGAATCCCCAAACACTGGAGAGATAATGAGTTAATCCCTAGTAAACCACTTCGAGCCTAGAAGTAGTAGTTTCCTTCGGATCTATAAACCCTTACACTCAACCTGGGGCAGGGTAGTGTTCAGTTAACCCAATAACGCACTCGAAACCACAAAGCATAATCCAAAGACATGACGGTTGTTCATCAAAGACCCATGACTTGGCAGTCACTACCCTCCAACAAAATCAACAAAAAAAAATCAAAAGCCTGCTAAGTCGAGCACCTCAAAGGAGACTTAGGCAAAAAAAATCAAGGCAATCCCGATGGACTTGAAAAGCAAAATCAGTCCATGCAAAAGTTAGGGGTAAAAAAAAAACCAAAAGAGGCCCTCGAACCCTCAACAAAAACGAAATAAAGTCCAGTGGCCACCATATCAAAACCGAAGGGTCATTGACATCCATCAAAAGCAAAATAAGGTGACTTCCAGTTCGAGCAAACCCTGAGCCATCACTCTTACACCGTCAACCCTTTTTGAAGACAAACATGTGAAAAATTAACTGGACATAGGACTGAAGAACATCACGAAGAAGGGGTGGGTACAAATCATACTTTGAGCCTAATATCCTTTGTTTCATAAACTTTGAACCAGACCACGTTACAACCCTCGAAAGACCTAATTGAGGTGAGGTATATTCTGAAAGCATACTATTGCAAGGTTGCGTAAACTGACTCCCCATATTTGCTAACCTTCAGCATTGGTGACATTCTCCTTGCTATATCTTTCGCACCATCAAAATCAGCACACGTTTGGGCTAACGGTCCATTCGCCTCACAATATCACGACACTCCAATAAATAACTCTTTTTCAAAACTTGTATGAGCATTGCATTAAGATTACCATTTGTAAATGTGCAATTTTAATTGCAAGTCAGGGCTAGACATCAAAGCAATTCCAACAAGGGGCAATCAAAGAGGAACTTGGACTTTAAGTGGTGCCGACCCAAAGCAAGACTCCCTCAAAACTCTCAGACTGGGGCAAAACCCATTGCAGCAAGCAACCTTGACCATCAAGCAAAGTTGTGGTTCTCTCAGAAATGAACTCACGACTTATCATCAAGTGATCAAACTCGAGGCTTCAAGAGCATCTTCGTCCGCTTCAATCATGGCGTCTTCAATAAACTGAGTGTCGAGGAAATCAAATCCCTCCCACCACCCAAAAGTCCAATCCGCATTGGCAGCTACCCAAAAGTTCACCGTGCTGGCACCTTTCCAAACATATCCAATCACCCATCTGCAATCATGCGCATCGTACGCATCATAGATATCATGTGCATCCCGAAAAAACCCAATCATACTTCCCCAGCACTAGCATCTCCGCGCGTCAGCATTTGTATTGCACATCATTACAAAATCAAGCATTCACATATGCATGTGTGAGATCCAGGATCAATCTCGAGACTGCAAGACGATCTTCAGCCCAGCCAGGGTGTCATACCCCAAATTTTGACCACTAAGATTTCCCATCATTGTGCAAATCATCCTCACAATATGGAGGAACCATCATACTTCATCAGTCTCCCCAAAGATGGGTGAGCATCCACTACAATCAGAATTAGGGTTTCAAGCCCTCTCTGAGTGCTTAGACAAAGGATCAATCAAGGAATGACATGATCTTCAACTTGTCTAACCTCTCAAACATCCACAATGGATCAAAAGGACTCCCACTTCAAGGATTAAGCACAAGGTTGCTCCCTTCTAGGTGGATCAAGTCTCAAGATTGACAGTGTCACCAAATTAGGGTTTTGGTCGACCAGGGCCTCCAGATGGAAATTTTTCATCTGGGCACAAGCCAATGATCCAAAACCTAACCTAATATACTCCATGGAACCTCATGGACCCAATCATCAAGTCAATCTTGCCTCAGGGGATGCATTCATCAAAAATCAGGAATTAGGGTTTCTCGACCTAATTCACCCCAAAGTTGACTTTTGGGACAAACCATGAGCCAAGACCTCAAGAGAGGGTTTGAGGGTCTCTAATGAACTATATTGATCCACTTGGAACAATGGATTAATCCAAGAAGCTTGAGCAACAAGTCTCAATTTCATCTGCACCACAGTTAGGGTTTTAAGGAAAAAGTCAACTATAACTTTGACTTTTGACCAGGACATGCTCCCAAACCCTATGACATGCACCAATATACCCTATAACACCCATGGAACATGTCCATCAAGTTTGATTTAGGTCAAGGATATGATTTCCTGAAGAATTGCACAGTTTGGAATTCATCTGATAAAAAGTCAAGTGTGCACAAAAGTCAACTTTGACTTTTTGAGATTTTTCACCAAAATGGATTTTTAACCCTAAAATGATGTTAATGTATGATTTGAATCATCATTCATCAAGAAAAATCAAGAAAAGTTGGATAACTTGTAAAAGGGGTAACCATAAAAAAACTTAGAAAATTTTCTAAGTTAAAAATAAAGTGGCTAGGGTACCAACTTTGGAGGGTCATAACTCCTAAACCACAAAGCCATTTTCTCCCATCCAAGGCTTGATTTGTAGATCTCATTGCCCTCTACAAAAATTTCAACTAGACCTAATTCCAACTCCTCATGGATTTTGAGTTATGGAGTGATCAAAATCAAGAGAAAACACTTTGTTCCAACACTTAGTGAAAATTTCACTAAGTCAGATTTTGCCTTACTTTTTGCCAAATGTAGGGGGATTTTTCACTTGGATTCAAAAGAGATCAAAACCAAACATGTTCAAATAGTTGTTATATCATGTAAGGGCTTTCCAAAATGGTCAAGAACATTACCAAATTCAACTTACACCATGAGACATGACATTGGCAAGTTGCCTTGCTGAAATCTGTCAAAGGCAAGGCAGAATTTGCAATTTTGCTCGATTTACCAAAATCAGCCAAATTCAAATGCTCCTATCCACTTGGACATATCTGAGGATTGAATCTAAAGCGGACAATCACTGAGCCAAGCCTCCAAAGTCCATGGAACAAGAAATAGCATGTTGAACCTAGAATGGCCAAAATAGGGACAAGACTCCAAATTTGGATTGAAGCATTCAATGGAAGCATCAAGGTGGCATGAACTGAGCCATTCTCATCTGAAATCAGTCAAGACTTATCCAAGACCAAGGGAACCAAAGCTCTGTGCCCTAACCTCTAGTCAATGGCTAGAGGAGACTTGGATTTTCATTTGCCAACATTGGCCAAACCTACTTAGCAGTTTCCATTCACTATTCCTTGCAAAACAAACTTGCTATACTATAAATAGAGCTCAATTGTGTTCAGTTTAAGTACACCAAAGGCCTACAACACTTTCCTTTCTCAAAATCTCTTTCTCTTGGCAAAAATGCCTTTCTTAGCAAGGTAACTATCGGGTTCTGAGCTAGAGGGAAATTCCACTCAAACCAATCACTCACACACCTCATATACATCACATATGAGCTGATCAAACACTTACACAACAACTGGAACATTGATTTCTCAGAATCACCAGTCAATTGCTCAAGGTTTTAACCAAAGTGCAGTTGAGATGCCATGAAGTGATCCAGCCAATTTCCATCAAGTCCAAGCATTCAAACACACTCCATAGCACCTAGGGAAGCTGTTCAGATCATCACAACACAACTGTAACACCTCCTACACAAATCACGATCACCAGCTGCAAGTGCCTTCATGCAGAAATTAGGGTTCTTGAGGATTTTTCATGATTTCTTGTTATATGTTTAATTTAAATGAAATTAATTGACATAGACATGATCGTGAGGTTGAGACGAGCATAATGGTATGTGGATTGCATGATATAATCAAGTATTCAGTGAGATTGGATGAAAAACGCAAATCTGGGAAACTCAGAACACGCGCGTGTTCTTAGCACCATTTTCAGAAATTTGAATAATTGAATTTTGTGATTTTTGTTTAATTGATTCAAAAATTAATTTCTCTCTGAGTTTTAATGATTTTGAGTTTATTCTTTTTTTAATAATTCACAAAAATGTTAAAATATTTTATTTTCCCAAAAAATCCCAAAAATATTATTTATTTTGTATAAGTGATATTTTTGCAAAGAATTAATGTTTTAATTGTTTTTAACATTTAAAATATTTTTTCCACCTTGATTTTGCAACTTTTAATTCTTTCTAATTATTTTGTAGGTCAATACTTAATTTTTGAAGCATTAATCCAAGATCATAATTTGTTTTTCCTATGTTAAACAATTTTGATCATTTTAATTGAATTTTTATTCAATTAAATACATTTTTGAAAACAAATTAGGGTTTTTGGATTAATTCAACCCTCATAAATCATTTTCAAAACACTTATGGGCCTCTAATAGAGTGTAAGACCCAACCCTTTGTAAACACAACCCATTATGGGCCTCACTTATTGTATAAGTCCCGTTGTATTTCAAAAAGTTCGACGCGATCATCATCCGTTGAAAAACAAACCCTGGGCCTACCCTCGAGTAGTAAGACCCATTTATTTTCTTTAAAACACTTTGGGTCTCTAATAGAGTGTAAGACCCGATCCTTTTTTGACCAAATCTTTTTTGGGCCTCAGTACATTGTATAAGTCCCGATACCGTCAAAAACAAACGGCGCGATCGTCGCCTATTCAAAAAATCAATTGGGCCTCTCCTTGAGCTATAAGACCCATTCAAAACTTTTTGGGCCTCTAATAGAGTGTAAAACCCAATCCCCTTTTAACCAAAAATCACTTTGGGCCTCAGATATTGTATAAGCCCCTTTGCGTTAAAAGAAAATCTCGGCGCGATCGCCATTTTAAACGAAAAATCAATTGGGCCTACCCTCGTGTTACAAGCCCCACTCTTTTTCTTTAAACCTTTTTGGGCCTCTTGAGAGAGTGTAAGACCCATCCCTTTGTACAGAAAACCTTTTTGGGCCTCAGTCACTTATATAAGTCCCTCTGTACAAATTCAAACAGTGCGCTCACTGATAAAACCCTGGGCCTCTCCTTGAGCTGTAAGCCCCAAATATTTCTTTTTCAAAGCACTTTCTCCTTTGATTTTGAATATACTGTTGTTTTCAATCTTTCTTTGTTGAACAACTAACCAAACCGCACGGAAGCTCTACAACTAAGTAAGTGGTTATTGCTTTCATTTACCGCTTTCATATACATATAACTGTATTGTGGGGCTGTTTCACTGTAAGTCTTCTTTCATAAACTCATATCAACTGTGTAATAATAGTATAGATATTTCGAGTTTCCTCGGCAACTACGTCTAGAACTAGGTGACGCTGTTTCGTTTATTCGTAGAAATAGACAACTAGATCCCCAATAGGATCACCAAATACAGTCTTTTCTTCGGCTGTCCTCATTAGGAATTGTCAAGAAACTCTATTCCCAGAGATGAATGTATTCTCCGTGAATAGCATCTTTGAGTTTCTTCCAAATTCTCGAACTTTCCTGACTTGATCTATTCCTTGTGAATAGCTTACCTTGAATTTCTCGGGGTTTGGAGACCCATCGGCTTCTTAAAAGCATCGGCCTCCTCTTGGGCATTATACAAGGACCCACAGGCTTCCTAAAAGCAACCCCGCCTCCTTTTGGGCTTAGTACAAGGACCCTACGGCTTCTTAGAAGTATTCACAGCCTCCTCTTAGGCTTCGTATAATGATCTCTTCCTCCGGGAATGATAGCCTCCTCTTGGGCTTCGTACAAGGACCCGTCGGCTTCTTAAAAGTTTCCAGCCTCCTCTTGGGCTTCGTACAAATTGTCCCGACGGCCTCCTAGAGGTATAGGAACAGAACTTAATCATCTGCATAGAACAGTCCTTTCAAAGAGTCTACTACTGTTTCTCAAAGCATAGTACAAAAGATAAAACTCTAGACTTGGACAGTCTAATCTCCTTGAGTCTCAAAGACATTCTCAAGTGACCCCTTCGTTAAAATAGGAAGGAAACACGTAGACTCGGACAGTCTCAACACCCTTCGGATTTCCCGCTTCCTTAAAGAACAGGAATAACCCGGATCCTTGAATCAAATCCATGAGTACAGTGTTGCTCATATAAGAACTGATTTTCTCTTTAAAATCAGTATACTGGACCTGTCACTCAACTGAAACAGTAACCCTAGCATCCTCTTGGGCTTTGTACAATGATCCTCCCCAGTGGAGTCAAACAACGTTTAGCCTCTCTCTCGGGCTTTGTACGAGACACATAAGAGACTCCCTCGTTGAGTCAATCACCCCTTTTGCCTCCATCTCGGGCTTTATACGAGATATAAAAAGGTTCTTATTAAGCCAAACAAATTTTAGCCTTCCTCTCGGGCTTCGTACGAGATATAAAAGACTCTCTTGTTGAGTCAAATAGCCTCTATCTCGGGCTTTATACGAGATACCAAAAGATTCCCTCGTTGAGTCAAAACCTTTTAGCCTCTCTCTCGGGCTTTGTACGAGACACATATTAGCCTCCTCTTAGGCTTTATATAATAAAACCACTGGTTGATCCAATCAACCTTTTAGCATCAAAGTTGTGCCTCGTTCACAGTACACAAACATCAATAACTCCTTCCCTTTCATATAATCGCTGTAAGCGGCAAGCCTCTGGATCATCTACATCCATGCCACTGTCCCTCTTTTAGCATGAGAAATTCCTAAGGAAAGATGGCATTTCTCTACACTGAGTTAAAGTCTTCTCCTTCAGGTTAAACCCCCTATAAAGGAAATTATGGCATTGCTAGGATCCGCGTATCCCGGTTAAAGTAATCCTCCTTTATAATCAGTCACCCAACAGTTGTGACAGAAAAACCTCTTTAGAGATGACAAATTCTCTCTAAAGTCAACACCTTTTAGCCTCACATCTTGGGTTTTGAACAAGATACAAACTACCTTTCGCTTCACGTCTTGGGCTTTGAACAAGACACCAAAACACCCATTTCCTCCCATAGAATAAGAGGAACTACGAACACTCTGATTTCCCTGTTTCGGTAAACGGGAATACGTAGGCATAAGATTGAAAGATAAATCTTAGCGAGCACACTAAACAAAAACCCAAAATCCCATACTCTCATGTATCTATCAAAAGCATCAGTCCTAACATCTTAATCCTTGTTCCCCACCAAAAAATCCTAGAAAGAGAGAAAACCGTATTGGCGAAAATACAAATAACCAGTACAAAGGCCCCCCCACATTGATAGCATTTGTAACCTAACAGACCGCCGTTTAAACTCAGTATGCAAAGCAGAGTTAATTGGTGACATCTATTTCCCTTCCTTCATCAGCTTTAATAGGATAAAAAATGAATCGACCTGTAGTAAACTCAACCGCAGAGAGTAACCAGCGCTTAAGAACTGCGTCCAAAATCGCTCGCTACACAGGGGCATCATCTCCTGCAAGTCCGTGGGCGTTTCTCACGAAGTTGTTTCAACCTTTTGTTAATCAAGACAAGACTGCAGGCAATCTTCAGCCTAGGCAGGGGAATCTTCTTCAAGTTCATGGGCGTTCCTCATAAGGCTATCTCAACCTTTTGTTGATGATACTGTGATCTCCAAGCAAGTCAGTGTGCATTCCTCATTGGGTTGTGTTCCTCAACCTTCTGTTGCTGAGGTCGTCATCCTCATCCCAACCAATAAACATTCCTCCGAGTCAGTGGGCATTCCTCATTGAATCTTTTCTTCAAGTCGAACTATGACTGCCCTGATTCTTTATTCTCGTCCGAGTAAGGATACGTAGGCACAAGATTGCATAGATCTTGGCGGGTTACCTTCTCCATTTTTCATTGTTTCCATTTCCTTTTCGTGGGCTCTCCTCATTGATTTCTTTACTTCAACTTTTTGTTGATGTCTCTAAATAAATCCCATCATATCCCCAACAAACTTGACCTCTTGTCAATTGCCTTACTATCATCTTTTTGGTGATAGCCAAAACCCTGTCATTTCAACCTAACCTGCATCCTTTTGATGTTGGCCCTCACAAATAAGAAGTTCCTATCATCCTTTTGGTGATAGTAGCTTGTTTTGATCCGTCACCCTTTTGGTGTCGCCGATCCATAAACCCTTGGTCTGTGTGTCATCCTTTTGGTGAGTGACAGCCTTTGTGTGTGTGCCCTATTATCCTTTTGGTAATAGCAGGCTATGTGTATGTGCCCTATTATCCTTTTGGTAATAACAGGTTGTGTTGTGTGCCATCCTATCCTTTTGGTAGTAGCAGGCGGGGTGTGTGCCCTATTATCTTGTCGGTAATAGCAGGCGTTGTGTGTGTGCCCTATTATCTCGTCGGTAATAGCAGGCGTTGCGTGTGTGCCCTATTATCCTTTTGGTAGTAGCAGGCTGTGTGTGTGCCCTATTATCTCATCGGTAATAGCAGGTGTTGCGTGTGTGCCCTATTATCTCGTCGGTAATAGCAGGCTTTGACCTCATTTTCATCCTTTTGGTGGAAGGGTCTGTGTGTGTGTGTGCCCTATTATCTCGTCGGTAATAGCAGGCATTGCGTGTGTGCCCGATTATCTCGTCGGTAATAGTAGGCTTTGACCTCATTTTCATCCTTTTGGTGGAAGGGTCTGTGTGTGTGTGTGTGCCCTATTATCTCATCGGTAATAGCAAGTGTTGCGTGTGTGCCCAATTATCTCGTCGGTAATAGCAGGCGTTAACCTCATTTCCATCCTTTTGGTGGAAGGGTCTGTGTGCGTGTGTGCCATATTATCTCGTCGGTAATAGCAGGCGTTACGTGTCTGCCCTATTATCTCGTCGGTAATAGCAGGCTTTAACCTCATTTTCATCCTTTTGGTGGAAGGGTCTGTGTGTGTGTGTAGCACCCCAAAATTTGCCCTCCTTACTTTAGTACTAACTGGCTTATGTTTCATTTCATTTTTGCATTATCATGTGTGCATATCATTGGTTCTTAGCATGGGGTCAAGGGGCCTGAGGCAGTTCTTCAAAGGGTCGAGCAAGAGTCCTTGTATTGTCCAAGAGAGCTCAAGTGGATCACTCTCTCCTATCAGCAGGGATGGCATTTGTTTTGCTAGTTCTCTTTATCAGCAAAGATAGCAATCTTTTGAAGGTTTTCTTCGTCAGTTCCCTTTATCAGTAGGGATGGCATTTGTTTCGCTAGTTCTCTTTATCAGCAGAGATAGCAATCTTTTGAAGATTTTCTTTCGTCTGTTCCCTTTATCAGCAGGAATGGCATTTATTTTCCTAGTTCTCTTTATCAGCAGAGATAGCAATCTTTGAATATCTTCTTCCGTCAGTTCCCTTTATCAGCAGGGATGGCATTTGTTTTGCTAGTTCTCTTTATCAGCAGAGATGGCAATCTTTTGAAGATTTCTTTCGTCAGTTCTCTTTATCAGCAGGGATGGAATTTATTTCGCTAGTTCTCTTTATCAGCAGAGATAGCAATCTTTTGAAGATTTTCTTTCGTCAGTTCCCTTTATCAGCAGGGATGGCATTTATTTTGCTAGTTCTCTTTGTCAGCAGCGATAGCAATCTTTTGAAGATTTTCTTTCGTCAGTTACCTTTATCAGCAGGGATGACATTTATTTTGCTAGTTCTCTTTGTCAGCAGGGATACCAATCTTTTGAAGATTCTTTTCGTTAGTTCCCTTTATCAGCAGGGATGGCATATTTTGAGATTCCTTTGTCAGTTCTCTTTATCAGCAGAGATGACATAACCTGGGAGAGTTTGTTTCACTTTATACCCAGCATAGCTAGCACTCGTCCGTGTTGTGGCAGTACAGCATTTATGGCTGATTCTCCAGTGGAGTCGTCCCTCCTTTGAGGATTGCAAATTTCCGGGTTCTTTGGTATTCAATCTCTGTGCATCCCGATTGTCTGAAATCCATCGCTATCATACCCTCAGGACCAAGTTGATTGAATAGGGGCAGCTGTAGCACCCCAAAATTTGCCCTCCTTACTTTAGTACTAACTGGCTTATGTTTCATTTCATTTTTGCATTATCATATGTGCATATCATTGGTTCTTAGCATGGGGTCAAGGGGCCTGAGGCAGTTCTTCAAAGGGTCAAGCAAGAGTCCTTGTATTGTCCAAGAGAGCTCAAGTGGATCACTCTCTCCTAACCAGTGCAGAAGTTAGGGTTTTGAGATTCTTGGGTTTATTGCTCCAATAGGCAAGTTTCTTGGGTTTTTATCATCACCAAATGGCACATCTTATCTTTTTTGGAGAGGATACACATCATATTCAGAGGAATTTGGATTTGGAGGCTGTGTTATTTCCTCCTAGACTAAGGGTACCAGGATTAGGGTTTGCCATAAAGTCAGTTTATTTCTGATTTTTTGGGAAAGACTTGATTCCATGGTATTTCTTGGGTCCCTAAGCATCTAGGAAGGGAAGATTTTCCATCAGTTTGGTTCAGGAGAGATTCAATTGGCCAATAGATTGCAAATCAGGAGAATTGGGGAAAAGTCAACAGTGAGAGGGGAAGTCAACTGTGAAATTTTGAGGTTCTCTTCAAGGTTTTCAAGGTCTCACATCCTCATATGGTCTTCAAGAGTCAAATTTCATACCATTTATCAAGAATCAAGGGTTGGTACAAAAGTTGCTAAATATGGAAATGGCTTATAATTTGAAAGTTTCCTTTTTGGGCAAGTTCTTACACTGCATTCAACTGGACTTTTCATCATCAAGGAAGCTTCAAATTAATTTTCCTCAAACATGAAAGTTGAAGATATTTTTCTCCCCTTTCCAACAAGTACTAGTGGGTCTCCATATCATTTGTGAAACTCAAGTTATGATCAAAAGAAGGCAAAGTGGTTTTTAGGGTTTCCATTTTCACAACTTTTGCACTTTGGGACATAATGACCTATAATTAATTCCATTGCTTCAAGGCACATTCTAACATCAAAGTACAATCCATAAGGACTATTTTTGGCCTTTGAATCAAGTGGATCCATGGTTTATTCATCATTTATTTTCCATTATGGAAAATTGCCAAATTATTCTAAACTCATGAACCAAGACATCTCAAGGCCCAAATCAAATACAGGTGTGATTAGCAATTGAAACTTAAGTGATCCATCATGAAATATTTGGGTGTACATGCATGTAAGAGGGTGTATCTCACATAATTCAATTTTCTAAAATCATCCAAAACCCATTAAACAAAGAATTACCAAGGCCCAAATGCTGATCAGTGGATTAACCTAATCTATTTAAGCCAACTCATGCTAGGGTTAGAGGGGATTACACGTGATATTTGAGGAGAACAAAGCTTTCAACCCTAATCTTTTTTGCTTGGAATCTCATCATCCTCAAGATATTTTCACAATCCACTTTCACAATCTTCATCCCTAGGTTCCATAGAGCACGAAGCACTCACCATTCGCAGCCAACAACAAGGATTAGGATTGCTTGATCTCAGGTTGGTAACTTTTTTCATGATCCTAAAACTCCATTTTTTGACATGCATAATGATGTGTGATTGTTACTGATGATTCTGATATGTTTTTCTTTGAGTTTGGACGCATGGTTTGCTTGTATCGTGTGTTTAAAGTTTTGGACCCAAATCTTGTTTCATGCAAATCTCCTTATGTGATGGTTATTTGTGATTTTTAATGTGATATTTGAGATCCTGGTGAAAATCTAGACAAAATGGTATATTCGCTTGCGTTTTCTGGTGAGTTTTTGGTTGCAGGTGGTCGGAGGTGGTGGCCGGAACCCAAGCTCCGGCGGCTGGTGAGGGTTCTGGCGAGGTTAGGGTTTGGAGGAAGAAGACGCAATCATGGCCGTTGGTGGCTTTGATTGCACGATCCATATGCTGCCATGTGTTCTATTTTTTTGTTTTATTTAATTGATTTCATGTGTGCTCTTCCATGGTTGTTACCGTGTGCGTGATATCTCAGCCTCTCATCATGTATTATTTGTGAATTGTTTGACTTATTTTCACGTGTTGATCTAATCATGTGGTCTGAATTTTGCCAACGAATTAATGAGATAGTGTGCATCTCACGTGGCGTGTGTATTGTGTTCTGAGCACTTTGGTGTATGCGTGATCATTTCATTACCATGTGCGTGCGAATCCTGACCTTTGATCATAACTACTATGTTGAATTGTTGACTTGATGTGGTACGTAGGATTGATTGTATGGCTGACATTAATTCTGAATTTGTTGACCAATTCCATGCTATGGTTGACTTCGCTAGTGGACTTGTTGCTTTGGGCCTTGTTAATTGCACCCCCACGTTTTAGCCCATTAACATTTTTCAACGTGTTTGTATTACTGAACACACCCCCATGCTTATTTCTCTTCTTTTATTTTATTTAATTTGCATTAATCCATTTTTAATTTTTAAAAATAGTTAATTGCATTAAAAAATTCCCAGAAAATTCATGAATCATAATTATAATTTTATAAAATTTTCCCAAATTTTATTTTTTATTTTATTTTAGTTTTAGCATCTGAAATAATTATTTGTTTATTTTCTTTTTGAACTTATTTCATATATGCACACCATGACTTGTTTATTTTATTTCTCATCATCCATGAAATATTTTGAACTCATTCATTTTTCATTCATTCACCAACACACTGAATTGCATTAAAATATTTTTCTCTCATTTTTAAAATCATTTCATATTGCATTTTAGTCCTCGTTTTTTGCATATTGAACTATATTTCTCATCTGAATTTGCATAATTGTTTGGGTGACTTATATGTTGAATTTTGGCATGATTTTTTAATATGTTGTTTGTTTCTGTTTGAGCTATTTTGATGATTAATTTGGTAATTTTAAAAGATGTTTTTCTAATTATGTGATTGCTCTTTGTTTGAGGCCTACTTGTATGCATATCTTTGATCATGCCTGAGTATTTGCTTGAGAAGGCACTTGTGCCATTGTTTTGGGATTGCGTCTTTGACTTCTTGAACCATGTTTGAATTGTTATAGGTCACTTGATCACCATTACATGTCATTGCTTGGTTTTCATTTGTCTCATCTCTTTTACGTATGTCTGTTTTGCACTAACCTTTTATGCAGGGGCTGAGGTAAGTTATTTAAGGGTGTGGATAGTTATCCATGTTCACCCTTAATCCTCCTTTCTCTCATATTTTCTGTTCTTTAGGCTTAGGTTGTTGTCAAACCTCCCCTTAGGGCCATCTTTGCATGATAACATTAGGATAGATTTTTCCCCGTAGTCTTTTCTTTTCTTTTGAATCCCTCTTCTCATCTCAAAACATTTCTAAGATACTTAATAAGGTCAACTTGCCTTGCACACGAGCCTTAAACATAGGAAATGAAGATTGAGGGGTCCCCCTTCTCTCTTCTAGAGTGTTGAGCATACGTCCCATTGGGGGCGACCATGCGACACATTCGTTCCCGTGTCATAGACTTTGGTTCAAGTCGAGTTATGAACTAACTCAAGTCACTTCTGTCCTAAAAAACACAAACGAACTTCAAACATTTTTGTCCTTCGGGATTGTTAAACTAAAGGCTATTTTCAAAAAGGGCACGTTACTTTCCGTCTGAGTCGCAAACAGGCATCGACCCTAACTGCCGGACACGAACTTAACATCACTCATAAATAACACAAAAAGAACTTGGTCCGAACTACGTTGACTCTGAATTTCCCATTGCACAAAGGGAGTACGTAGGCCTAGGACGTCGACGTCCTACCGAGGCTGTCTTTGTTTTCCCCTTCCTCGTGTCAGTACAGCCATAGATGATAGGATAACTCACCCTTAGATTAGACAACAAGCGTGGATCCCATCGAGTACGATGGACGCGTGGGGTGCTAGCACCTTCCCCTCGCGTAACCGACTCCCGAACCCAGGCTATGGTTGCGATGACCATTCCTTTCCCTCTTCCTCAGGTTTATGCGGTGTTCCCTTTCCCTCTCTTGGGATAAATTTACACGGCTGGCGACTCTGTTTTCTGCGCCACTCTCGCGTTTGTACCTGGATGAAAATCCTGGGAGCGACAGCTGGCGACTCTGCTGGGGAATCTGGTTGACCTATGATGGTCCATCCCTAAGCGAGTCAATCCTAGCGCTTGCTTGTCTTTGTTCTCTTTGGGTGTTTTTGTTTTGTTTTGCTTTATTTGTTGTATTTTATTTTACCGCATTTTTTTGCATTGCATATTATTATCAGCTGCTGCACTGTTTTTCTGTTTGGCGGGTCGGGAATTCTGAGAGATAAGCCCAATACCCAGGCTTGAGCATACACGTAGGATTAGCGTGGCAAGTAGTGTGACTCGTGTGGCATTAGGCCAGACATAGTATACATGAAAACTCCACATCCAGACGAGGTTTTCTTTGGTAATGTTTTATCCTGCGCATTGGTGCAGATGATTGAATGTAACCTGGAAAGTTGTCGACTCTGGCGACCATTCCCGAGAACTCAGTAATGGCACTCCTCCTGAGACGTGATAATGGCAGACCAGAAATGGCAAACCCATTGTACATGTCGATCTGAGGACCCAATACTGGGAACTTGCTATAGGGTGTCCTTTGGAAAAGAATCGGTAGAAGCACTCCTTGTTTGGCGATAGTATTGTACCCCGAGGGATGAATGTACTATTTCTTCTCGACCTCAGTGCCGAAGCTGAGGACTTGCCATGGGATATTTTCTTTTTGAGGGGAATTAGTTGAGGCCTCCTCGATTGATGATGATGCCAAACCAGAAATGGTGAACGTATCATCATTTCTCGACCTGAGAGCCCGTGATATTGAGGATCCTCGGCTTTCTAGTACCCACATGTGAGAGGGCAAGGTGTTTACAGGTTTGCAGGTAACCTTGACCTTCAACATACCCGGTTTTCTGATCAGCGGATTTATCAGTGTGGTACTATGGCTATTTTGGTATTCTGGGTGTTTGGGCTGACCTTTGAGATTATACAGTGGTTCAGTGCAGCAGTTGTCCAGTCTGTGTGGCATCCTTGATCCCATGTGTGCATTTGCATCATCATTTTGCATCCTAACATGTTTATTCATTTGCAGGGTTGCATCCTAACTTTGATTCCGGTTTTGAAGACTATTGAGGATGAGTACTGAGAAGAAAAAGAACATCATAATGTACAAGTTCCCATCACTTATTATGGATCCTGTTCATCAGATTATGGCTATGGCAGAACATGGAGTATTGGCAGACTTTAGAGGAGAATATGGAAGAATTCTGGATTTTGCTCGCAACATCACTGAATACGAGTATAGGGCTTTGTACACTCTGGTGCAATTCTATGACCCTCACCTGCGTTGTTTCCTATTCACGGATTATCTTTTGGCTTCGACGTTGGAGGAATTTGCTCTCATTCTGGATGTTGACATTAAAAAAGAGGCTCCTTTCTATCCTTCTAAAGAACTTCCTGATTTGGAAAAGGTTTCCGAGGCCTTGCATTTGGACCCATCCTTGTTGAAAAATAACATTGCCAGTAAGGGAGGGTGTAAAGGTTTTCATGTGAAATTTTTGATAGAACAGGCTGCTGTGTACGCCAAGGCTAGATGTTGGTCGGTTTTCAACGCCATCTTGGCTATGTGTGTCTATGGAACGGTGTTATTTCTAAGTATGAAGGACTTTGTGGACATGCACGCTGTCCAGATATTCACCATGAAGAATCCGGTACCTACTTTGCTTGGGGATCTGTATTATTCAGTGCACTATAAGAACGAGAAGAGGAGCGGAGGACCCCTTTATTTTTGTGCGCCAGTCTTCTACAAATGGTTTGCTGATCGTCTTCCCAAATCTAGGGCATTTGTAGATACTCAAGGGACATTGGATTGGTCCAAAAGATTGATGGGCTTGAGGGCAAATAATCTAATTTGGGTTAACTGTGACTTGTTGGGCCAAGATATCATGATTAGTTGTGGAGGTCTCCCAAATGTGCCTCTAATAGGGAGGAAAGGGGGAATTAACTACAACCCTATTCTTGTTATTAGGCAATTCGGGTATGCCTTGAAAGAGCCGCCAAGAGACGAGGAGGTCCGAGAATCTTTATATCTGAGTGGGGAAACCAATCCAGAACTGTTGAAAGAAGCTGCAAATACTTGGGGAGATTGTCATAAGAAGGGGAAGGTTTCTTTTGGGAAGAGCAACAACAGGACATTTCCTGCATATGAAGATTGGATCCGGAAAAGGGTAGAGGAGGAGCTTTTGCCGTTCTCCAAAGAACCACCATCTTACCCCTTGCTGATTGAGCCTCCTACAACAGTTGAGATAGAGAAGTTTAATAAGTTGTGGGCTGAAAAGGAAAAGCTGCGAGAAGAAAACAGTGAGCTACGAAGGGAAATTTATTAGTTGAAACATGAGCGGGGTGAGGCTGTTCATATCGCCAAGTTGAAGACAGAGCTTCTCGCTGAGGCAGAAAAGGAGCTAGCTGACAAGGTCGCGGCCAGACAAAGGATGAAACAAGCTCTAGACGGTATCAGTAAGGTTCTCGAGTCTAATAAGGAAGAATTAGACAAGGCTTTGTTAAAAATTCACAGGTTCAATGCTCACCGAGAAACTGCAATGGCTGAGAATAAGCAAAAGGAAGATGATTATCTAGCTCAGATTGATCAGTTGAAGTCGAAGCTCAAGAAGAAAGACGCTGAGATCCTATCAGGGGTATTCCAGAGACAAGCAGTCGAGGGTCGACTCAATGAAGTCATAGCCTCCATAGAGGAACTGAAGGTCCAAGCTGAAGTGAAGAGATCTAGACATGAGGGACCTAGCATGGATGGTGTTTCTGGAGAAGACGCTTGGGAGTTACATTGCCGATACTTGGAAGGGATCATGCATAGGAGAGACGTTCTCATTCAAGAGCTAATTCAGAGACCGAAGCATCCCGACACCAGAAAGCTGTTCAAGGAAATTCAAGACTGGGGCAAAAAGCATAATGGATGGGGGGGTTGACACTTGTGGACTTTGATGATATACCGTAGTTTTCTGTTTTCTTTCATTATTTGGACCACCGCCAGGCTCGTTGGTTGGTATCTATGATCATTGTGTTCAGACTTGTTATCTTGGATTTGTGATTGTTGACATTTGGTTTTCCTCTGGTTTTCTTAATATATGAGCAGAAGTCCCGTTACATCTTGTTGTTAAACTGGAATCAAGGGGTGGATCGCCCTGCGAATATTCAAACATGTTCATTTGCATTTGCATATTCATAATCATTTTTGCATAATCATTCTGCATAATAGGTGTTTATCTCTGGTGTTCTTACTTTACTCTCCTCCGCAGTACAAGATTGATCAGCCAGTTCATCAGTGTTCTACTCAGTCTGTGATAACCAGGGTAGCCATGGAACAACTCCGTGAAGAGATGCTTGAAATGAAGGTTCAGATGAGGCAATTTGGGGAAGACATACTGGTCATGTCCCAGGACCAGAAGATACTGAAGGAGGAGGTCAGTCAGATGAAGACTCAGATGGGTTTGGTCACGGAAGTTTTGAAAACAGTGTTAAAGAAGGAAAACAGTCATGTGCTCGCTTCCACAACAGAGGTCCTTGCTCCTCCCATCTCTTTGGGATTTGATCGTGGATTGCCTCGTGAATCTCTTCCACAAGCTGAAGTTCCAGGACTTTCCCAACCGCAACCTGGTCGTGTCTCCCAAGATAAGCCTAAGAATAAAAAATGCGCACAGAGACCGAAGCAGCCTGAAAGAGTTTTTCGTCCACTCCCTATGCCATATTCTCAACTATTTCTGCATCTCCTTCAGTCGCAACTGGTACAGAAAAGGACTTTGGCTCCTCTCATTGGTAATCCCCCACCAGGCTACAATGCAAGAGCCCATTGTGATTTCCATTCTGGGGCACCAGGGCATACTGTGGAGAAATGTAGGGCCCTTCAGCACGCTGTCCAGGATCTGATTGATTCGAGGAAAATTGAATTCACATCGAACGGCGTAAGCATACAAGGTGGTCCCACTCTAGCTGTTGAAAAAGAAGTGGGTATCCCCGTTGCTTCTCCCAAAGCCACTTCAGGTCAGGGGCATTTCTTGCAGTCCTTGGTCTTAGAATCCCCACATCCGCAAATGCTGCCTACGCCTCGACCAAGTCTGAAGAGAAAAGTGCCTGAAAAGATTATGCGCTCGAATCAGGGTCAACAGGAGAAATGCTCTGAAAAGAGACAACAAATATCACGAAGGCCTGAGAGAAGGTTTGATCCGCTCCCTGTTCCTCACAGCCAGGTTCTTGCCCATCTACTTGAAAGTTCTTTGGTTCAACTAAGGGATGCCAAGCCTGTCCCCGAACCTATTCCTCCTGATTATGATCTGGATGCCAAATGTGAATATCACTCAGACACACTGGGTCATTCAATTGAAAACTGTAACGTGTTCAAGCACAAGGTGCAAGACCTGGTAGACTCAGAGATCATTGTATTCACTGAAGATGATATGTACATCAATGGAAGCCTCCTTTCTCAAATGAACACTCAGTATGCAAGTACGTCCAGACAGAATTAAGCTTCCTCAGCAATGGCAATTTTCAGCTTCTTTACTGCATTTTCATTTGTAGTTTTTCATTTCTTGTTAAAGCATCGTATGCATGTAAGACTTGATTGTTTTTTTTATGATGATATTAATGCAATGAGTATGTTTTTCTTGAAGCAATCCATTCGTGTTCACTCTTAAATGTTTATATGCACTGCAATACCAATTTTCTTATTTAGAACTCTTAAGGGAGGATGATGAGACGAAAACGCTAAAATCTCTGGTTGTATGTTCAAGGATAGAACCCTGTCGAGGATGTACAGGCATTGTTTCAAACCCCTAAACACTGGAGAGATAAGGAGATAAACCTTCGTTAACCCCTTTGAGCCTTGGAGTAGGAGCTTTTTTCGTACGAAAAAAACCCTCATACTTAACCCAGGGGCAGGGTAGGCGTCAGTTAGTTTGACCGAGCGTTCAAATTTCAAGGAGAGTGTACATTTGAGGATCCATTACCTTCTATCCCACCATCAAGAGGTCAAGAGATGTGAAACCACAATGGTTATCCTTCAACAATCAAGGAGTGAGGCAGTCACAACCCTTTCAAGAAAGTAAGACAACCAGTGTCACACACTTTGTTCAAAGAGGGGAATAAAAAAGAAGGCCCGCTAAGTCGAAACTTGAAAACAAGCGACTTAGGCAAAAGTCAGGGCATCCCGCTGGACTTCAAAATCGAAAAAATCAAAGGAGTCAGTCCAGGAAAAAATTAGGGATCAGGAAAAGAGCAAAAGAAAGAAAAAGTGAAAAGCATTACAAAAGAAAATCCCCAATAAGAACAAATTCGTGTGATTACAGACACAAGATAAAAAGGGGTGACTGTCACTCCAAAACTTCCTTAGGTGTCAAACCATTAGTGGCATGGGTTCCTTAAAGATCATGAACCTTTTGAGAGATGAGCGTTTGTATCAGATTAACTGAACATAGGACTGAAGAACATCATGAAGAGTGGGTGGGCACCGATAAATTTTGAGCCATAAATCCTTTTTCTGAAACCGTGAACCAGACCACGTTACAACCCTTAAAAGTCCTAATTGAAACAGGGTTTATTCCGAAAGCGTACTTCAACAGGATAGCATTCCTGACTCCTACGAGTTGTGCTAATAAGATTTGTTGGTATTGCATGTGCGCATTGTTTTGCCATTCAAAAATCAAGGTCGCACCCCAGCTGGTGATTCGTTCACAAGGCTTGGCGACGCATTTTTCAATAAAACTTCAAGGTTAACATGAGTGTTGCATTAGAATTGTCATTCTAATAATAAACATTTTCTGCTTGCATATGTTTGATATCCAAGAAGCTTACACGATGAACGACAGTCGAGAAGCTCGATC
Organism: Lathyrus tuberosus; assembly: GCA_022829125.1. Lineage (NCBI taxonomy): Eukaryota > Viridiplantae > Streptophyta > Magnoliopsida > Fabales > Fabaceae > Lathyrus > Lathyrus tuberosus. The sequence continues at coordinate 1,164,384 of JALAZF010000702.1, forward strand.
ACGCCAAGTTGGGAGGCTTGAAAGCTCGATCAGTGTAGGAGGGGCTCTCCCCAGTAAGTCGTGTTAAGATGTAGCCAATCTAGGGCAGTCACGTCGACAAATCTCTTCGAAATTCAGTTACTCTGGGGCACTCATTCTAAGATCAGGGGCAAAGTCACGTCAAAGCTCATATTGGGGCAGGCCACCTCTAGAGCATGGGAGGTTGTCCACTCCTGAAAATGGTTAATTGAAAACACCTCCTCAAGGTTCAAGATACTAAAGCAGAGTATCTTCAAGTCATTACAATCCCTTTCGAGGTAATGTATTTCATGGATCACAAAGACTGGGGCAGTTATGTCGAGATATGATAAATCTCTCCAAGAGTTTGAAGACCCTGGGGCAGTGCGAAAGCCCGATCCTCTATAAAATCCTCTTGAGATGATTTCTTCCATTAGACCTGGTGGTCTGGGGCAAGTGAAAAGTTCAAAGAGCCGTTTATGACCATAAAGACAAGTCAGGCTGCAGGGCAACAGGATTGTACTTCCCCAGCAGTTAGCCCTCCCCAGCATTGAGATTGCTCCTTCCCCAGCAGGGCAAACTTTCCTCAGCAGAGCAGACCTTCCCCAGCAGGAGACTTGGGTAGTATTTTCTATGGATCAAGACATTATTTCCCCACAGGATCAGGGTGTTCACTTCCCCCGTCCAGTCAGGAAGCGGGCTTTCACCGACAATGTCGTATTCTAGTCCCCAGTAAGAAGGAAATAAAGTCATTCCCCCCACCAGCAGGCTAAGTTCAGCAGTATCCCCAAGCAGGATGGTATTATGGATTGTTTTCCCCAAGCAAGATGGTATTACGGGTTGGCACCCCCAGCAGGTCCTAAGCCCATCTGTTATTGACAACCCTCAGTAACAGACTTCCGATTCTGTTATTGGCATTCATTCTCAACTCCCCCAGCAGAGGAGGAATCTCAGGTTCGATGTCGCATTCAGTAAAGGACATATGCAATCCCCGGTAGATGGTATATTCTTTTGGGATTTCATCCCCAGTAGAAGTTGTTGATCCAAAGAGTCGGTCAGTGTGATCCTTCTCAGCAGAGTTCTTAGATTCAGAGGACAATTTATTTTTTGTCATCCCCAGCTGAATTGATCTTTTCTCTCCAGCATTCATTTTGCTGGAGGGACCCCTTTTGCATATCATAAGCATTTGCATTGCATCCTCAAACTCGTAGCATTTCCACTTCGTGTGGAACATTACGGAAAAATTCAAACATTTGCATTCGAAGCATAAGCCAGATTTGATGCTTTCCTTGCCAGTTCTCTTTCCCAGCAGAGATGGCATAACTCAGGACATTTTGGAGGGATGCGTTCCTCATAATTGTGCTCCCCGGCAGAGTCTTTTATTTAGACTTCTCCTTCCCCAACGGAGTCATCTTGCCTGTGGATTTTGAGTCAGTTGGGAGTTTGCCTTTGTTTGGCCCTTCTCTTTTGTGAAATCTCGTTCTCACCTGGTAGTTAGTTCTTGCTTGACATATTTTGCTGGCCAATTTCCCTTTATCAGCAGGGATAGCATTTATTTTGCTAGTTCTCTTTATCAGCAGAGATAGCAATCTTTTGAATATTTTCTTTCGTCAGTTCCCTTTATCAGCAGGGATGGCATTTATTTTGCTAGTTCTCTTTATCAGCAGAGATAGCAATCTTTTGAAGATTTTCTTCGTCAGTTCCCTTTATTAGCAGGGATGGTATTTATTTTGCTACTTCTCTTTATCAGCAGAGATAGCAATCTTTTGAAGATTTTCTTTCGTCAGTTCCCTTTATCAGCAGGGATGGCATTTATTGTGCTAGTTCTCTTTATCAGCAGAGATAACAATCTTCTGAAGATTTTCTTCGTCAGTTCCCTTTATCAGCAGGGATGGCATTTATTGTTCTAGTTCTCTTTATCAGCAGAGATAGCAATCTTTTGAAGATTTTCTTCGTCAGTTCCCATTATCAGCAGGGATGGCATTTATTTTGCTAGTTCTCTTTATCAGCAGGGATAGCAATTCTTCGTCAGTTCCCTTTATCAGCAGGGATGACATTTGTTGTGCTAGTTCTCTTTATCAGCAGAGATAACAATCTTTTGAATATTTTCTTCGTCAGTTCCCTTTATCAGCAGGGATGACACTTATTTTTCTAGTTCTCTTTATCAGCAGAGATAACAATCTTTTGAAGATTTCCTTTCGTCAGTTCCCTTTATCAGCAGGGATGGAATTTGTTTTGCTAGTTCTCTTTATCAGCAGAGATAGCAATCTTTTGAAGATTTTCTTTCGTCAGTTCCCTTTATCAGCAGGGATGGCATTTATTTTGCTAGTTCTCTTTATCAGCAGAGATAGCAATCTTTTGAAGATTTTCTTTCGTCATTTCCCTTTATCAGCAGGGATGGCATTTATTTTGCTAGTTCTCTTTATCAGCAGAGATAGCAATCTTTGAATATTTTCTTTCGTCAGTTCCCTTTATCAGCAGGGATGGCATTTATTTTGCTAGTTCTCTTTATCAGCAGAGATAGCAATCTTTTGAAGATTTTCTTTCGTCAGTTCCCTTTATCAGCAGGGATGGCATTTATTTTGCTAGTTCTCTTTATCAGCAGAGATAGCAATCTTTCAATATTTTCTTTCGTCAGTTCCCTTTATCAGCAAGGATGGCATTTGTTTTGCTAGTTCTCTTTATCAGCAGAGATAGCAATCTTTTGAAGGTTTTCTTCGTCAGTTCCCTTTATCAGCAGGGATGCCATTTGTTTCGCTAGTTCTCTTTATCAGCAGAGATAGCAATCTTTTGAAGATTTTCTTTCGTCAGTTCCCTTTATCAGCAAGGATGACATTTATTTTGCTAGTTCTCTTTATCAGCAGAGATAGCAATCTTTGAATATCTTCTTTCGTCAGTTCCCTTTATCAGCAGGGATGACATTTGTTTTGCTAGTTCTCTTTATCAGCAGAGATGGCAATCTTTTAAAGATTTCTTTCATCAGTTCTCTTTATCAGCAGGGATGGAATTTATTTCGCTAGTTCTCTTTATCAGCTGAGATAGCAATCTTTTGAAGATTTTCTTTCGTCAGTTCCCTTTATCAGCAGGGATGGCATTTATTTTGCTAGTTCTCTTTGTCAGCAGAGATAGCAATCTTTTGAAGATTTTCTTTCGTCAGTTCCCTTTATCAGCAGGGATGGCATTTATTTTGCTAGTTCTCTTTGTCAGTAGGGATAGCAATCTTTTGAAGATTCTTTTCGTCAATTCCCTTTATCAGCAGGGATGGCATATTTCGAGATTCCTTTGTCAGTTCTCTTTATCAGCAGAGATGACATAACTTGGGAGAGTTTGTTTCACTTTATACCCAGCATAGCTAGCACTCGTCCGTGTTGTGGCAGTACAGCATTTATGGCTGATTCTCCAGTGGAGTCGTCCCTCCTTTGAGGATTGTAAATTTCTGGGTTCTTTGGTATTCAATCTCCGTGCATCCCGATTGTCTGAAAGCCGTCGCTATCATACCCTCAGGACTAATTTGATTGAATAGGGGCAGCTGTAGCACCCCAAAATTTGCCCTCCTTACTTTAGTACTAACTGGCTTATGTTTCATTTCATTTTTGCATTATCATATGTGCATACCATTGGTTCTTAGCATGGGGTTAAGGGGCCTGAGGTAGTTCTTCAAAGGGTCAAGCAAGAGTCCTTGTATTGTCCAAGAGAGCTCAAGTGGATCACTCTCTCCTAACCAGTGCAGAAGTTAGGGTTTTGAGATTCTTGGGTTTATTGCTCCAATAGGCAAGTTTCTTGGGTTTTTATCATCACTAAATGGCACATCTTATCTTTGTTGGAGAGGATACACATCATATTCAGAGGAATTTGGATTTGGAGGCTGTGTTATTTCCTCCTAGACTAAGGGTACCAGGATTAGGGTTTGCCATAAAGTCAGTTTATTTCTGATTTTTTGGGCAAGACTTGATTCCATGGTATTTCTTGGGTCCCTAAGCATCTAGGAAGGGAAGATTGTCCATCAGTTTGGTTCAGGAGAGATTCAATTGGCCAATAGATTGCAAATCAGGAGAATTGGGGAAAAGTCAACAGTGAGAGGGGAAGTCAACTGTGAAATTTTGAGGTTCTCTTCAAGGTTTTCAAGGTCTCACATCCTCATATGGTCTTCAAGAGTCAAATTTCATACCATTTATCAAGAGTCAATGGTTGGTACAAAAGTTGCTAAATATGGAAATGACTTATAATTTGAAAGTTTCCTTTTTGGGCAAGTTCTTACACTGCATTCAACTGGACTTTTCATCATCAAGGAAGCTTCAAATGAATTTTACTCAAACATGAAAGTTGAAGATCTTTTTCTCCCCTTTCCAACAAGTACTAGTGGGTCTCCATATCATTTGTGAAACTCAAGTTATGATCAAAAGAAGGCAAAGTGGTTTTTAGGGTTTCCATTTTCACAACTTTTGCACTTTGGGACATAGTGACCTATAATTAATTCCATTGCTTCAAGGCACATTCTAACATCAAAGTACAATCCATAAGGACTATTTTTGGCCTTTGAATCAAGTGGATCCATGGTTTATTCATCATTTATTTTCCATTATGCAAAATTGCTAAATTATTCTAAACTCATGAACCAAGACATCTCAAGGCCCAAATCAAATACAGGTGTGATTAGCAATTGAAACTTAAGTGATCCATCATGAAATATTTGGGTGTACATGCATGGAAGAGGGTGTATCTCACATAATGCAATTTTATAAAATCATCCAAAACCCATTAAACAAAGAATTACCAAGGCCCATATGCTGATCAGTGGATTAACCTAATCTATTTAAGCCAACTCATGCTAGGGTTAGAGGGGATTACATGTGATATTTGAGGAGAACAAAGCTTTCAACCCTAATCCTTTTTGCTTGGAATCTCATCATCCTCAAGAGATTTTCACTATCCACTTTCACAATCTTCATCCCTGGGTTCCATAGAGCACGAAGCACTCACCATTCGCAGCCAATAACAAGGATTAGGATTGCTTGATCTCAGGTTGGTAAATTTTTTCATGATCCTAAAACTCCATTTTTTGACATGCATAATGATGTGTGATTGTTACTGATGATTCTGATGTGTTTTTCTTTGAGTTTGGACGCATGGTTTGCTTGTATCGTGTGTTTAAAGTTTTGGACCCAAACCTTGTTTCATGCGAATCTCCTTATATGATGGTTATTTGTGATATTTAATGTGATATTTGAGATCCTGGTGAAAATCTGGACAAAATGGTATATTCTCTTGCGTTTTCTGGTGAGTTTTTGGTTGCAGGTGGCCAGAGGTGGTGGCCAGAACCCTAGCTCCGGCGGTTGGTGAGGGTTCCGGCGAGGTTAGGGTTTGGAGGAAGAAGACGCAATCGTGGCCGTTGGTGGCTTTGATTGCACGGTCCATATGCTGCCATGTGTTCTATTTTTTTTTTTATTTAATTGATTTCATGTGTGCTCTTCCATGGTTGTTGCCGTGTGCGTGATATCTCAGCCTCTCATCATGTATTATTTGTGAATTGTTTAACTTATTTTCACGTGTTGATCTAATCATGTGGTCTGAATTTTGCCAACGAATTAATGAGATAGTGTGCATCTCACGTGGCGTGTGTATTGTGTTCTGAGAACTTTGGTGTATGCGTGATCATTTCATTACCATGTGCGTGCGAATCCTGACCTTTGATCATAACTACTATGTTGAATTGTTGACTTGATGTGGTACGTAGGATTGATTATATGGCTGACATTAATTCTGAATTTGTTGACCAATTCCATGCTATGGTTGACTTCGCTAGTGGACTTGTTGCTTTGGGCCTTGTTAATTTCACCCCCACGTTTTAGCCCATTAACATTTTTCAACGTGTTTGTATTACTGAACACACCCCCGTGCTTATTTCTCTTCTTTTATTTTATTTAATTTGCATTAATCCATTTTTAATTTTTAAAAATAGTTAATTGCATTAAAAAATTCCCAGAAAATTCATGAATCATAATTATAATTTTATAAAATTTTCCCAAATTTTATTTTTTATTTTATTTTAGTTTTAGCATCTGAAATAATTATTAGTTTATTTTCTTTTTGAACTTATTTCATATATGCACACCATGACTTGTTTATTTTATTTCTCATCATCCATGAAATATTTTGAACTCATTCATTTTGCATTCATTCACCAACACACTGAATTGCATTAAAATATTTTTCTCTCATTTTTAAAATCATTTCATATTACATATTAGTCCTCGTTTTTTGCATATTGAACTATATTTCTCATCTGAATTTGCATAATTGTTTGGGTGACTTATATGTTGAATTTTGGCATGATTTTTTAATATGTTGTTTGTTTCTGTTTGAGATATTTTGATGATTAATTTGGTAATTTTAAAAGATGTTTTGCTAATTATGTGATTGCTCTTTGTTTGAGGCCTACTTGTATGCATATCTTTGATCATGCCTGAGTATTTGCTTGAGAAGGCACTTGTGCCATTGTTTTGGGATTGCGTCTTTGACTTCTTGAACCATGTTTGAATTGTTATAGGTCACTTGATCACCATTACATGTCATTGCTTGGTTTTCATTTGTCTCATCTCTTTTACGTATGTCTGTTTTGCACTAACCTTTTATGCAGGGGCTGAGGTAAGTTATTTAAGGGTGTGGATAGTTATCCATGTTCACCCTTAATCCTCCTTTCTCTCATCTTTTATGTTATTTAGGATTAGGTTGTTGTCAAACCTCCCCTTAGGGCCATCTTTGCATGATAACATTAGGATAGATTTTTCCCCGTAGTCTTTTCTTTTCTTTTGAGTCCCTCTTCTCATCTCAAAACATTTCTAAGATACTTAATAAGGTCAACTTACCTTGCACACGAGCCTTAAACATAGGAAATGAAGATTGAGGGGTCCCCCTTCTCTCTTCTAGAGTGTTGAGCATACGTCCCATTGGGGGCGACCATGCGACGCATTCGTTCCCGTGTCATAGACTTTGGTTCAAGTCGAGTTATGAACTAACTCAAGTCACTTCTGTCCTAAAAAACACAAACGAACTTCAAACCTTTTTGTCCTTCGAGATTGTCAAACTAAAGGCTATTTTCAAAAAGGGCACGTTACTTTCCGTCTGAGTCGCAAACAGGCATCGACCCTAACAGCCGGACGCGAACTTAACGTCGCTCATAAAAAACACAAAAAGAACTTGGTCCGAACTACGTTGACTCTGAATTTCCCATTGCACAAAGGGAGTACGTAGTCCTAGGACGTCGACGTCCTACCGAGTATGTCTTTGTTTTCCCCTTCCTCGTGTCAGTACAACCATAGATGATAAGATAACTCACCCTTAGATTAGACAACAAGCGTGGATCCCATCGAGTACGATGGACGCGTGGGGTGCTAGCACCTTCCCCTCGCGTAACCGACTCCCGAACCCAGGCTATGGTTGTGATGACCAATTCTTTCCCTCTTCCTCAGGTTTATGCGGTGTTCCCTTTCCCTCTCTTGGGATAAATTTACACGGCTGGCGACTCTATTTTCCCCGCCACTCTCGCGTTTGTACCTGGATGAAAATCCTGGGAGCGATAGTGTGTGTGCCCTATTATCTCATCGGTAATAGCAGGCGTTGACCTCATTTCCATCCTTTTGGTGGAAGGGTCTGTGTGTGTGTGTGTGCCCTATTATCTCGTCGGTAATAGCAGGCGTTGACCTCATTTTCATCCTTTTGGTGGAAGGGTCCTTGTGTGTGTGTGTTCACTATCATCCATTTGGTGATAGGTCTGTCATCCTTTTGGTGCCAGATTTCTCGTGTTTCAACTTCCCAATCCCGTTTCTTTCCTTCAGACAAATTTGTGGTCTTTTTATATCTAATTGACTTGTACCTTGATAAGACTGAACGTCTTAGCAGTTCATCTTACTTGGGTTCAAGCCAATTAGATAGGGGCATCTGTCATACCCCAAATTTGTCCTACCTGTGTATAATTGCCATCTGTACATTTCATCCATTAACCGTTATCCAGAAAATCCAAAAAAATACGTTGTCTTCAACTTTATCCCTCTTCTATCCATTTAACATTTTATATTATCCACAATCCATAACTTGTTTAAAAAAAAAAAAAAAGAAACCTTTGTTACAAAAATCCAATTCATGTTTAAGATCTATTTCTTTCCATTTTTCAAACCAAATCTATTGTCCATCCATAATCCATTTCATTATCCATCATTAAGCCATTTCTCTTTTTATCTATTTTTTCTAATATCCACAAATCCATAAAAAATCCATTTTTTTATTCATTTATCCAATTAAATCCATTTGTCCATTCCAAACTTTATCCAATTCATTGCAATTATCCAATTATCCATTTCATGATCCTATTTATTTCAATCCATATTACTACCATTCAAAAAATCAAAAAAAAAAATCCATTTGTAATATCTAAATCCATTATCATTTACAATTTCAAATCCAAGGCCCATATATTTACAAAGTCCATTCTTGTCTCAAAAAATCTACAAAAAAAAATAATAAATAGAAACTCATTGCCATATTTGTTCCAAGAGCCCATTCCACATGAGTAGAAAAATACATTCAAACCATGCCAAAACACTGCTACAACCGTACTGCTGCCTGCGAACTAAACAAACACACCGAAACAAAACCGACCTGCAACTTTGAAAACAACTTCACCATGTAGCCAAAACCACTGTCCTACTACAACCCCCAACCTACACAAAAATCCAAGAAAAACACAAAGCAGCATCAAAACATAGCTGGCGAACCGTACCATCCTGCTATGACCTGCATCAATGAGAACAACACGACAATACGACAGACAATTTCAAAAACTTAATCAACAAGGATTGATGTGAGTTAAAGGAGAGAGAAGACAACGATTCAAAGGGGGGAGAGTATAGGCGGAGAAAAAAAAAAGAGTTTCAAAAAGCCAAACAAATGTTGCAGAACCTTTCATCCGAAAATCTCCTCAAACCCTCACACTTTCTTTCATAAACCACCAACAACCAAAAACATCACCCTGCACAAGTTCTTCCCAAACATCAACAGCAAGACTCCATTAACTTTCTTTCAAGTCACCCTTCAATTCTTCCTCGTTCATAATAACCCTCTTCAACCCAACAACGTATAAACCTTCTTCTCACCCTCAACAAGCTTCAACGATCCAAACTCTTCATCCCCTTTCATCAACTCTTCTTCCACCTATCCCAAAACTCCATTAACCCACTCAAACCAACATCAACACAAAACTAAAATCAAACATAAACCTTCACCAACTCGTTCACACAACCCTCAACAATCCCTCAACCATAATCGAAACCTTCAACTCATTCTCTTCACCAACTTCAACCTCCTCTCCGGTGACTCATCGGAACACCGCAAACCCAAAAAAAACAACCAACAATATTCAACAACAACACAAATCAGAACCCAACCCCACTCTTTCACAACCATTCTTTCACCCTTACTCCCTCATAAAACCTCTTTAGAACCACCATAAATCCTCATCTCAAATTCCTTCACCCACCTTCCTCAACCTTCAATCACAACCGAAAATCACTTACAAATCTTCATACAACACCCCTTGAAATCCTTGACATCAAACCAAAACCCACAAATCCGCCGTGACCTTCAACCTTCCTTCTCTAAACCTCAACCACAATCAATAACTGAAACCGCAACACAAACCCACAATCCCAAATCAGTCTTCAAAACCCAAAAAAAATCAGAGAAAGCTCGAGAGAGTGAGCGAGAACCGAGAGAGGACGAGATGAAGAGGAATTCGGCGAGGTGAGAGGAGGACCAGATCGGAAAAGAGAGAGCAAGATGAAGTGAGAAAAGGATTTACAAACCTGTTCGAAGCAAGTTACGGAGAGAGTAGAGCGAAGAAAAGAGAAGGTTGGAACATGGTGGTTCGCTGTGGTTCTACTGGTCTTGGTTGCTTTTACATTGACTTTTCAAATTGGTTTTGTTTTAAAAAAATATATAAAGTCTGAGCGCTTTTTTCTTCCTGTTTTTATTTGTATTGAAAATCGATTTTGGTGCTATAGGTTTTACAATGAGAAGAGTAATTCTGTCGTTATGGTTTGATGGGTCGTCCACCTCTTGTTCTTCTTTTCGTAACTGTGCCTTGTTATGATAGATGATGGGCTTTGATGGCCCAAGTGATTCTATCTCACGTCACAGATTGAGCACCCCTTTTTCATATCGTTTTTATTTTTAATTATTTTTCTTTTATTTCATATCCTTGAGCTTTTATTATTTCTAATATTTTAAGTTGTTATTAACTTATTTGTCTCATTACATTTTAATTATCTTATCATTTTCAATTTCATTTTTAGCGCCAATGATATCAAAAACATCTTGATATTGGGTGATTCTTTAAAATCGGTACCAAATCTTGATTTATATGAGGCCTACCTATTTATTTATTTTTATTTCAATTTATTCGCTATTTTTTGTTTATTTTGGGTCGATGAAAACCAAATATCGATCGATTTATCGATTTCTCGATTAAATCTCGATAAAGGTGAGACATTTACTCTTTGTATTCACCTTTTCGATTTTATTTCATTTTTATTTCATTTTGGGTCAATGAAAACTAAATATCGATCGATTTATCGATTTCTCGATTAAATCTCGATAAAGGTGAGACCTTTATTCTTTGTACTCATATTTTCGATTTAATTTCTTATTTGTCACTTTATATTTCATTTATTTTCACTTTTGGTCAATGAAAGTCAAAAGTCGTTGATTATCGACTTCCCGATTAAATCCGATTAAGACGAGACCAACTTTAATTTTATGTCAATATTATCTCTTGTCCATTTTATCTTGATTATTATTATTGTTCATATTCTTATTATATTATCCATACCCATATTTATTTATCTAACCATTTTTTCATTTGTATATACTCTTAATCAAAACAATCCAACAAATATCGAAACCCTAATAACAATCATATTGATGGACTGTTGATTTTGATCATCCACTTGCTCGACGCTTGCTCAAGGTTTAGTTTAGGACACCTCGCACACACGCGGCTTTCTCTTGGGCTACCTTACAATGAGACCCTTTATTTCATGTCATCCCTTGTAATTTATATGTACCCCTCTCCCATTCCGATGTATGCATTTAGTTTTGATTGTGGTTTGTTTACTAGGAGCACCCCTAGGGACTAGCATAGGCAACCCATTTTCACACTAATTCTCGATTCGTCGTCGAGCCATTTTCAAACAAGCCTTTTTTCAACTAAACCCTCGATTCGTCGTCGAGCCCATTTTCAAATCAACCTCTAACTAAATCCTTTTTCAAACCAAACTTTTTTCATACAATTAACCCTTGATCCAACGTCAAGCGAATTTTCATAATCAAACTTTAAAAACAACTAACAACTATCGCAACTCTTTTAAGGTGAAAAATGGGGGTTCAAGTCTTTGATCTCCCTTCGATTGTTTGGGTGCGAGTTCTCTTACTCGTGTGTAAGCAATTGACGCCTCTTCTTTTAATAAATCAAATCCATTTCAAAATAACCAAGCGCATACAATAAACCCTTGATCCCACGTCAAGCGGATTTTCATAATCAAACCTCAAAACGACTAACAACTATCGAAACTCTTTCAAGGTGAAAAATGGGGGTTCAAGTCTTTGATCTTCCTTCGATTGTTTGGGTGCGAGTTCTCTTACTCGTGTGTGAGCAATCGACGCCTCTAAAACACATCCAACTCGACAATCATCCATCCAACCATCCAAAACACTTTTCAAACCGTCAAACCTTTTCAAACTTAACCACCTTAGATGAAAAAAGAGAGAGAGCCAAATCTTTGACTCACTCTCCCGATTACTTGGGCCCGAGGAATCTTTCTTAAGTTCAAGTAATCGTCATCTAAACCAACCCAACCCTCCCTTATTTCGCGGGCATACCACGAACTACGACTGCTCTGATTCTTTATTCTCGTCCGAATAAAGATACGTAGGCACACGATTGCGATGATCTTGGCGAGCATACTTTTTCTTTTTCCACCTTTTCTCGTAGTCGAACTACGATTGCTCTGATTCCTCATTCTCGTCCGAATGAGCATACGTAGGCCCGAGGTCGCGATGAACTTGCCGAGCACCCTATCCTAAAACCACCCCTTTTCCCTTAGTATCTTTTCCCTTTATCGTACCTTTTTGCATTTATTTTAGAGAAGAAAATAGATAAACTTAGCTAACGAGTATCACAATTCGAATCAAGAGGTTCCCGTTGAGTACAACGGACGTGAGGGGTTGCGCGTACCTTCCCCTCACGTAACCGACTCCCGAACCCAGAATGTGGTTGCGATGACCATGTTCTTATCCTCCTTTAAAGGTTTTATCGATATTTTCCTTTCCCTCTTTTGGGATAAATAAAGTTCGGTGGCGACTCTGTCGAACGTTTTTCGCGTCTTTCGCGCGAGGGCCGTGTCTTTTTTCGAGGTGCGACAGAGACATAGAAGCCTTCAAGATTAACCTTCCTCCTAAATCGAGAACTCTCATCATCTTGTCTTTGATCGACACCTTGTAGTTCTTTATGACCAACTGCCCTATGCTGAGCAAATTACTCTTCATGTCTGGTATGTACCATACATTGAAAATTACTGACATCTTGCCATCTTTCCTCATAATTAGAACATCACCAATACCTTCAGCTGCTAGAGTATTGTCATTTGCAAATTTCACCATGTTCTTATTGAGGGTTTTATGTTGACAAACCAATCCTTCCTACCAGCCATGTGTGATGAGCATCCTGAGTCTAAGTACCATTGGTCCTAGAATCTTTCTTCATCTCTTGTTGTGGCCATCAACAACATCTCTTCTTCTTCTTCGTGATTTATAAACTTTGCATCGTTGTCTTGGTTCTTTTGTTTTTCAGGACAAACACTAGAGTAGTGACCATACTTCTGACAATTAAAACACTGAATGTGACTTTTGTCATGTTTTCGACCACCGCCTCTTCCTCTGCCAGCAACATTACCTCTTTGGTTACTTTGGTATGGGGGTCTTCTCTGATTTGACCAGTCTCCTTCTTGCTGACTTTGACTAGTCGAATTATTGTAACTTACTCTACTCTTATTGTCGAACCACTTCCCTTTACCTTTGTTTTTCTTGCTGATTGCACCTGAAAAGCCACATCACTCTTCGATTTGCTTGAAGCTCTTTCATCCATTGTTTGTTCATGAGATTCAAGCATCCCTTGAAGCTCATCCTTTGTCAATGTTGACAAATACTTTGACTATGGCTACTACCATATGGTCTAACTTTGGAGCAAATGACCTCAAGATCTTTGCAACAACTGATCTTGGCGTCATCACTTGTCCACATACCTTGATTTGATCCACCAGTTTTGTAACCCTAGTGAAGAAATCAGTTATGCTTTTACTTTCTTTCATCTGAAGCAATTCATACGTTCTCTTGTGAGTTTGTAACCTCACCTTTTTCACCTTCTATGTGCCTCTAAATGATTTCTCCATAATTTCTTATGCTTCTTTTGATGATTCTACATCACTGACCTTTTTGAAATTATCTGGATCAACACACTGATGGATTATAAAGAGAGCTTTATAATCTTTCTTCTTCAATTCTTTGTGTGCAGCCTTTGTTAGAACAAGATTTGTTCATGACATATTCTCTTTTAGTTTTTATGATAACAAAATTATTAAAAGAGCAATGGTTTATTTGATGTGTGTTTTATTTATGCAGGTTCTTGTTCTTGTACATAAATAATCATATTCTGTTCTACTTAAACACACTTGGGAGTTGCTTCATTGCTAGCTTCTGGTGGCAGAGTCTGAAGAACAATTGCTAGTATGGCTTGGCACAGACTATGAGCTAAAGGATGCAGCATTCAGATGAGTTACCACACTTGGTAATTGTATATCAGCATCTGGTACCATTCAGAGTTGGTGATAAAGATGTGGTTGTCTGTACTGCATAAAGCAGGTTGTATTATCTTATCAGCTTGTCAGCTAGAGTTTACAAGATTGCAAGGCTCAAGAAAGGTTGGCATGCTCTACGAATATCTGCTCTCGACTGCTCTATCAATACAAAACCTCTTGAAGACTTAAAGGTTAAACATGTTACACACTGGATTCAGAATCTGCTGTGCATCCATCTTCAACGTCTCTTGTACTATGGGGCAAAGGCAAAGACACTTGATCAAGTTACTTCCTCAACGGCTAGTTTCTGCAAAGGCTATAAATATGGCTGAAGATTCAAGTTTGAATCTTAACAAGGATTCTCCAGACGAAGGAGTAGCAAGATCAAGCAATTATCAACTCTATTGTAATATGCAAATTTTCTGTTATAGGTTGTAATTGTAAAAGCTTTAAGATTTCTTACCATTGAATATCTTAGAAATTTTAAGAGATTTAGGTCTTTGTTATGATGATTTCCCGTACCTCTGATGCATGCATCATGTACACCTTGTTCTCTATTCTGCTGAGCCTTCAGTAGTTTAGATCAAAGCCTCTTGCTATGTGCTTGAGCAGAAGTCTTGTCTCATTGGGATTCAAGCAACAAGTCTTGAGCCAAGATGCTTAAGCCACGTAAGTCTCATTGCTTATGTGCTTGAGATATGAAAGTCTTATTCAGCTAGTCTGATTGAGTAAAAGGGAAGTCTCAAGTGCTGCTTGAGCAAGGAAGTCTCAGTCTGGATGGCCAGAAGAGAAAGTGGCTCGGTCAGAGGGCGTGAGCAAGAAGTCTTAGACATGTGCTCTAAGCAAAGGGAAGTCTCAACCAGAAGACCTTTGGAGCGGGTGGATCGGTCAGAAGGTGTGAGCAGGGAAAGTCTTAGACATGTACTCTAAGTAAGGAAGTCTCAGACAGTTGGTCTGAGCAGGTGAAAAAGACTTATGCAGAAGCATAAGCGATTATAATCATGAAGTGGTTATAATGAAAATCTCTTGTTAGGCAAAAGGACTGGAGTACTCTCAGTTAGGGGATGAACTAGAATAAATCTTTTGTGTCTTCTGCTGTTATTTATTTACTCCTGTTATATCCGCTGCCAATGAATTAAAACAAAATCTGAACACCAGTTCTGATTCTGAAAATCTGATCAGAAGTTAAATTAAAGAAAACGTGAAACATAATTCAACCCTCATTCTTGTGTATTTTTCACACCTTCAGCCTTTTGTTCATCTGTCGTGTTCCTTACAAGTGGTGTTACTTCTTCCTTCAGAAGATCCCAAAGATCTTGATAACAGAAAACAACATTCATCTATCTACACTATTTCTAAATATTTTGACCCTTCACAATTGGGAGACTCGCTGAAAAATTTCCATTCAGATGATTCATCGCCATCGTGTTTTGTTTCCCACGAATCGTTCATCCAGTGCTCTAGATACCAGATGTTGGAAATCCACTTGATTCCCACTCAAGAATTTCACCACAACTTGATTAATTTCGAACCAAATCTTGATGAACAATAATCAATCTTTCTGATTGATTATCCCCCTTATTCTTCACTCTTCGCTCGATTGAATCAACCACTCTTGGTTGCAAGATTTCGCTGCTCAATAATAATGAAAGAAGAAAAGAAAATTGAATTGAGAAGAAGAAGTTAGGGCTTCAATGTGAGAGGGAAGAGAAGAGAAAGAGTTGTGAATTCTGCAAAGTTTCTCTCTGCTTCTCAAATTGAGAAATATTATTCAACTTTGCAACCGCACTTCTGTTGTATTACAGTTTATAATAGGGTTACTTTCTATTTATAGATTTGTGTTTGCTTGCTCCTCAAGCAAGGCCCAAAATACCTAATTTTTCTAACACCACAAAATTAGACGTAAGGCGAAATTCCTATCGAAGTAAACTACTTCGACATTTTGACACTCATACAATTTAACACTTCCTTACTTCTATCGAGCAACATACTACAACAACAAAAATTACAATTCAACAAAGAATTCATTGACTCTAATCAAAAGAAAATCTAGGACTCGCATTTTTCATGGAATATGAGAAATGCTTTAGGTCCCTTGGCGACATATAGCAGTATTGATGGAATATTAAGTGTGTCATTAATTTATAATTAAAAGTGATTAAATTTTTATTAGGAGTAGATGTATCACCATTATTTTTATTCAAACATTTCGAATATTTATTACTTGGAAGAATAATTACTTAATGAAAAATCTAAAATATAATTATTTGGAGATAAGAGTAAAATAAATTAAACTATATACTTATCTCAAACTTAATTAAATCATGACTACTTATCTATTATACTATTAAAATGGCACGTAAAAATGAATACTAAATTTATTTAAAAACAACATGGGTTATGAATCATAAGAAATTATATACTTCTACTTTATAATTAATTCGGAACGAAGAACGAAAGAATAGATGTTAAGAAAGGGCCTAGGCCCATTAGAAACAAGATAGGTTCAGTCCGTTTGAAAGATTATGTTTTACATTAAAGGGAGTGTTGTTAGCAACACTCATGTTTTATCTTGCTGTCTTATTTTTCGTTAGGCCCATGACCCATTAAAATAGTCTAAACCTACTTATATATTTGTAATTCTTCTTTGTGAGGAGGAAGAAAGAATTGTTGTCTTATTTTATTGTCTTTCAATGCAACTTTTGATTTAGGGTTCCTATTCATAGTCTAACAATTTGGTGCTTTCATTCTTGCATTCATGGCCCCTCCCAAACCCCCTAATCAACTACCTACCAAAGATTGGAACATGCTTAGGCATGCCCATCTTTGCCCTTAACTACTTCTTTATTACATGACCATTTCATGCCCTTTATGGTAATTTGATATCTCTAAATTTCTACTGCCCTTTACACCACCTTTCTATCCACGCGGCTTCATTTCTTTTTCCCAACTTGCACTTACCGGGACACATCATAATCCGGTTTCATGCTAGCACTTTTCATCATTTCATCACTTCATCACTTCACTTCTTCTCTGTCCTTTCCACCTTCCTTCATCTCAACCCACTTTCACTGCAAACGGAGAACAACACCCATCGAAGCTTCCGAACACCAAAACGGTAACATTTTGGCTTTAATCTTCATCTTCGTTTAACATGCATGGTTTCGTTTCCTTGTCTTTCATGGGAATCGGTGTTTTAGGTTGAAAAAACAAGTTAGTATTGTTATATTGTTGTGCTTCGGTTTCTTGAATGTTACAAAGTTTGAGTGTTTTTCAAGGGTTGCTGTTTCTATGAAAAATCAACTTTGAGCTGGAAATAAGTTTTTTTCTAAATGCTGAATGGGTTTACTTTATTTATAATGTTATGGTTTAGTTTGTTGAGGTTTACAACCTGTGAGTGTTTTGCATGCGTTGCTAAATGATTTTCTTTCAAACCCTAACTTACTCAGGACCTGATGTGTACTATTGTTAAATGTGTTAACTTTTGTTAGATGCTTGTGGTTTAGTCGGTTGAAGGTTACAAAGTTGTTGTGGTTTGCATGCGGTAATGTTTTGTGCTTTTTCTGCTGTGAACTGTTTATGGAACAAAATGGTTTTAACTTTCTATTTGTTGTTTCATTTTCATAACTTGCAAGAAAGATGTCACGACCACCCATCCTAATCAGTGACTTGAAGCCTGATAACAATGTTTGGAAGCTGGCAGTACGTGTTGTAGATCTGTGGTTCGTAAAGGAGCGCAATGGACAGCAGCATATTGAGGCTGTTATTCAAGATGGGAAGGTGTTGGTTATGTCGATGTTTTGTTTTTTAAACCCTTGGTGAATTTAGCCTTTTCTGATGTGCCTTACAAACTTTTATTTTAAACAGGGAGATCAGATACAGGTGATTACGCGGTCCTGAGAATTTGATGTCTGGAGCAAACTATTACAGGAATATAATACGTACATGATTTACAATGGAGAACCCATGCTGAATGACTTACCATTGAAAGTGTGTGACAACGATTACAAACTATTTTGGAATCGTGCTACCACTGTGACAGCCACAGACATCCCAGATATCCCACCGCACACATTCAAATTTAAACCGTTGCAAGATTTCATAAATGGGAATTTTATAGTTGATCGTTTGTATGGTATGCTGAGTGTTTTCATGTTTATGTAATATTGTACTTCATTTCTTAAAAACCACACAACCTAACATTTCATTGTGATATAGATGTAATTGGTGTTGTTATGCAAGTGGTTAGGACACAACATCCAGGTGCAGGGAAAAAGGCTTGCGTTAACCTGTCTGTTGCTGATCAAAGGTTTCATTCGTATCTTTTATGTTAACATTTGGAATGCATGTTTTCATTATACAAAACATAATTCATTGTTTCTTATTGTTTGTTTCCAGTGGGACTGAAATTGATGTTACGCTGTGGGAGTCATATGCCACTCAATTTATGTCTTACAATGACGATAGTGGTCAGCTGGTTGTCATCCTCACTCATGCATGGTGTCGCTAGAGTTCATGTAATTTGTGTTGTTGTTGTCTGGATTTTCACATTACATAATTTGGCTACCCGATATAAATATATGTAATTGTTTGACTCCGATGCAGCATCTGTAAAGCTGAACTTGTCTAATTCATGGCATGGATCAAAGCTACTACTTAACCATGACCATCCTCAAGTTGCTGAATTCATGAAAACGTATATACCTTAAGACAGGTTTTATTGATTATATATCCATTCTAATTATAATTTAGTAACCATAGATGTATACTTTGTTTTGTGACTCAGATTTATTGATGGAAATCCTACACCTGATGCCTCACAAAGTGGATCTCTAACTTCGTGTTCACAAGGGACATTTGATGACAGGTCCTTCTCCTTTACGAAGGATGTCAGGAGCATAAGAGATATGCTTACTCTTCGTGATGTAATTATGTTTATTCTCATTAATTATTAAGCCATTATTAATTAGATGGTTTTCGGTTTTTTCAGCGTTTTCGGTGTTTTATAATAATGTGGAGTATTTTTTGTGGGAATCATTCTGCAATACAATTGGTACAACAAAGCGGTTCAAGGCCAATCTGTTTGGATGGTACTATGAAGTATGTTCAAAGTATAACAAAACTAACCAATGCATGTGTGGCGACAAAGCGACACCAATTACAAAGTATTTAGTGCCATTCAAGCTATGAATTTCGTTACACATTTGATATTCGTGTTGTTTATAGTGGATTAATTGAAATACTTCTTTTATGTAACATGTGTACGTTTTGTGCAATTAGGTACAAAATTGAAATAGAGGTGGAACATGATGGTGTGTCTGCGAATTTTGTCTTCTAGGACAAAGAATGCATACCAATTGTTGGTATGTCTGCCCATGCTTTAAGGGAGATCATGCGACCTGTGAGTATTCTATAACCTTTCATCATGGCTGCAAGTTACACCCATGTCTTATAACATTGTTTCATTACCCACTAATATGCCTAATATTCTCAATATATTCCATAAATCTGAGGTCAATGCATAGTAATACAAATACTTTCCAATATTATTATTTGCCATAAATCGAGAATAATACATATTAATACAATGCTTCCAATCTATTTCATAAATTCCTTTATGAAACACTACTCGTAGACCAATGAGGACCACCCACTGATTTACCCCGCCGACCTTGATAATCTGCTGGAAAAGAGTTTTGCTTTTCGGGTCAAATATCAGCTATTTTACAAACAAGCATCTGTAGTGAGACTCACTAGAGATAAGGACGTTATGCTACAGATTAGAGATGCCATCATGCCTAATGAAGTAGGTTTTTCATCATCCAACAAAATTCATTGTTTGGTTGTATGATGTATATTCTTATATAACGTATGTTGTCTGTATATAACGTTGACAATAAGGATTTTTATAAAGGATGCCCCAATTATCCCACCAAAAGATTCTGGTAGCAAGGGAAAGGCCCCTATTATAGATGAAGATGAGAACCACAATATCACTCTCACACAAACCTCAAATCCCACTGTAAGCTTTCATATACTGTATTAACCGAGAAATTCATAATATTGCATTGTAAATTACAATTATATTACCCTCTTGTAGAGTAATGCTTCTGCTGCACAAAACTGGAGCCCGGAACCCAACTTGGCCCATAGCCCGGCTAAAAGATTGTCGCCAGATGTTGTTCTAAATGATGATACGGATTATTCAGAACTCTTGGCACCAAAACAATCTGCCACCAAAAGTTCAAGACCCAAAAGTGCAAGACACTCGAAGAACAAATGATATCATGATGCATGCCATGCAACATATTCCCTAATTAATGTTTCATCTTTTGAACATCTAACTACTATCTGTTTATGTACAATCTAATATCCACTCCATTTCTCATGAATATTAACTCTTGGAGTGGTAGTTTTGTATCTTAATATGGAAGGATGTGTTCCTTTATTTTGTTATGAATATCAATGGTAATGCAAATATTTTGTTCAAATATTTATTACTTCAAACGGCAACTACAACCAAAAAATTTAACTTCTCTATATCCTACCATACAAGTATTTAATACAACAACTTTAATTATTTATAACGTTTAAAATACAAAACAATTCCAATTATATTTTCAACTACTTTATTAGGCAACTGTAATTAATGCTAATATTTACAAAATGTTGCTGTAAACAATATTTACAACCGCACCATGAATGTTATAATACTGTTTTTTATAACAATTTTTTTTAGAATACCCAGTTTATTTTATTTTATTAGGCAACTTTAATAATAATATATCATACACACCTTGCAGGTTTGACTTACATGTAATAATAAAACTTTTGTCATGTTGAAGTCCTTCATTTTGTACCAACTTCTGACACACGCCCATACAAAAAGTAATAATTTTTCCACCTTTCTCATCCTTAAACAAAACACAGCAAAAAGTTGTAATAAAAAGGTATATGTTGCAAAAAGTATTAATGAAAAGTAGTGAGTTAACCTGATGTGTACTATTGAAACACACTCCCTACCCATTATTTACCACCTATTGTTTTAGAAAGCTTTATTTGGTTTGCTAACTTATTAAATGCTTTTTTGCTATAATAAAAAGGTATATGTTGCAAAAAGTAGTAATTAAAAGTAGTGAGTTAACCTGATGTGTACTATTGGAACACACGCCCTACCCATTATTTACCACATATTTTATTCGAAAGCTTTATTTTGTTTGCTAACTTATTAAATGCAGCTACAATTTGATTGGAAAGGTCACACTGTCTTGTATCATTACTTGTACATTACTACAATTGTTTTATTATTTTATCCTATTACACTCCACAAAGTTATTATCATTGCAAGTTAAGCTGCTGCAAGACTAGACTGGGATTTCCAATATTTGCTTTTCCCATGCAACTTCCACCACTGCCTGCGCATGAAATCTGCCAGTGATCCACTTTATTGTAGCTTTCTCAAATCTGCCACAACTTCCCTGCGCATTTACTATTCCTTCTTATTTTTCTCAATGCTTAAAACTTAATTCTTTTTACTATCACATTTAGCACTTCAACAACAAAATTATTATTAATTCCTCTTAATTAATATTATTATATATATCTTTTTAAATATGTTATTACAATTACAATAATTGCAACTTGAACAACAATGTCATTATTACCTTTATATTTATTATTATTGTTTTTTTACTTTGTCCTTAATATAAGCTTATTATTGCTACAATTAAACAACATACTAAACCATTATTAGCTTTCTATTAATTCAGGGGCTTATTAAATTTTTCCTTACTCTATTCTGATTAATATTACAACTCAATAATAATATTACTAATAGGTTTCTATTTACTATCATCATTATTATTATTATTATTTTACTTACTATTTTCTATTCAGTTCAACGAAACTATTATTCGTTAGGTTTGTAATTATTATAATAATAATAATAATAATACTAATAATATTTATTTTATTGTTATTATTATTATTATTATTACTACTCTTGTGCTGTTAACATATGCTATGAACATAATATTTTTTTTCTTATAAAATTATAAGATTTTATTTAATTATTCTAATTGTCAAAGCTTTGTTATTCTAATATATTTCATTTATGCATTCTGCCCTTTTTCATTCACACCTTTTTACAGTGCATTCTTTGTTGTTATTCTGAAGTGGTGGTTACAGTACTTGCTTGACTTCATTCTGAGATTACCAAGTGTAAGTTCTAAAAACTATTCATAATCCATGTATCCCATTATCTGCTTATTAGCCTATCTTACAGCTGTTGTTCTTATCCTTTATAGTGCAGGAACCTCAAATTCAAACCCTCTCCTCTCAGTTGCACCATTGGTAATGTTACATCCTACGTAATTCTACCGCGTCATTATCTCAACACCATGCAACAACCACAACATAAAAGGTTAGGCATAATTTTGTATATTTCCATTAATATTTTCTAAATATTCCATAATTATCTATATGACATTCTGTAGAATTATGTAAATTAATGCATAACCTATTTACTATGCCATTGTCTTTATTTCGGTTAAATGTAGAGAAAGCTATTACAATGCAACTCCTGATGATGTTGCACTGTGGAGGCAGTGTTCAACCAAGCGGAATAGGTTCCGTAGATTTCAAATACTCAAGCATAAAAAATCAAAACGCAGCAAGCATGACTGCCACACCAACGGTTTTACCCCATCCAACATTAGGATTCCCTTATCTGAAATTCCTTTACAATGCATAAACCAAGCTTTCAATACCAACTCTACACATACACATCCTTCTCATTCCAAACATGTTATGCATATTCCACCCAAACGGTTCAAACTTAATAACATCGAAACAAACCTTCTAAGTCTGTTCTCAAATGTCCAAGACACAAGTGGCGATGAAAATCATAATTCAAACATACTGCAACATCCACATGGACCACAACCTCATCCTTCGACTAAACAGACTCCAACACCAACATTGAGGTAACTAATAACTCCGCAATACACAATACGTTATTCTAACAACAATTTTTTTTTCTTATGTCATTTTATGCTTCAGATTATGCCAGAATTTACCGTGCTCAATTCCGGATCAAACTACTCCGACAAGAGGCCGACCTAATAAGAGTCTCCGTTTACCAGAAAGAGCACAACTCCTTATGAGCCGAGAGAATTTGGATGTCGATGTGACTCAGGCTCCAATCCCTCTAGTGTAACTTATACCCTACTATTTAACTTACCCTACCGCACAAGTCATTATTATACGTTATAATCTAATGTTGTTATTTGCAGCTGTGATAATAATAAGGCCACCGAAATTATCCCACTTCAAATTAAACGCGGAAGAGGCCGCCCAAAAAATCCTGTTGTTATAAATCATTTGCAAGTCAACTTACCAACAATTTGTTATCCGCTTAATACTCTTCCTGTGTAAGTATATACATATTGGTTCAATAATTTCTTTTAAAATAATATGTCAGAAAATGAAGTGTGTTGAAGCTATAGTATTTCAGGACTCCTGCCAATGTTGTTGAGCCGCCTGTTACCATTGAATTAAATACACCAATATCCACACAAGATACCTCTACACATGTTTTTAATCCTACTTCAAACCTGGACTTTGATAGTGAAAGTGAACATGGCTCTGACTATGACCCTTTCCTAAGTATGTGTTTTTTTTTATGATTCCTTTATAATTTTTAATATATATCACTTTCAGTCAATATTAATTCAATGCTAACTATTTGCACCTGTCATTTGGACAGGTCAACACTCGGATGACGACTCAAGCTTCGAAAATGAAGACATTGACGCGCCGTTCTCAAATGCAAACATAAATCACCTTAACAATCAAGGTATACCATATGTTTTTCATTCCTATAATACATTTTTCACCGTGGTTTTACTATACGAATTTCATTATTTAAATATATCCCTATCTCTATAGAATATTCTGATTTGGGTGACGCCATGATGGAGTGTCAACATTGCAAAGCCTTAATGTGGTACCAAGAGAGGATTGATAAACATAAGCATACACCAAATCCCAAGTACACTTTATGTTGTGGCAATGGCGAAGTCGAACTTCCATACTTAAAACACCCTCCAGAAATATTATCCCATTTGCTATTTCATAAAGATGCAAAGGATTGTAAAAACTTTCAGGCGAACTTGCGAACCTACAACATGATGTTTACGTTCACTTCACCTGGTGCAAAGTTGGATAACAAATTCAACAACGGACGGGGACCACCGACATTAAGAATTCAAGGTCAAACTTGCCATCGAATAGGGAGTTTATTACCACCTGAAGGACATCCTCCAAAGTTTGCCCAATTGTATATATATGACACAGAAAATGAAATAGATAATAGAATGAAAGGTCTACGGTAAGCACTTTTGCCACTTATAACCCTGCAATATGCTACTGAGGCAGCCTTGTATTTTTTTTACATTTTTGTTTAAATATTCTCTTTTCGCATATCTACAGAGAAAACAACAACATTGATCCAAACATTGTCAAACAACTTTCGAAAATGCTGTACAACAATAATACACATGCAAAGAGTTTTCTAATGGCAAGACAAAGACTTAACCAAGGGAATGTCCACAACTTGTAACTACGACTAATTGCAAATAGAACTACAGATGGTAGAGTGTACAACCAACCTATTGTATCAGAAGTAGCTGCATTAGTTGTTGGGGACATTGACACGGTAGATGAAAGAGATATAATTATGCAGAGGCAAGGAGGAAAGCTAAAACGGATTGATGAGTATCATGCAAGCTATATGGCTTTTCAATATCCATTGATATTCCCATACAGAGAAGATGGTTATAGACCTAATGTTGCACATCGAGATCTTGACATTTTTGAAGATGATCTAAGAAACAGGCTTACTATTCGAGAATGGCTTGCATTCCGAATTCAAAAGAGGTGTCATGAGGGTAGGACACTTTTATCATCTAGGAGGTTGTTCCAATAATTTTTGGTGGATGGTTACACAATGCTAGAGGGGGAGCCGTTAAAATGGCTAAGAAACAACCAATCGAAACTTAGAGTATCTAAGTATAACAACCTCAACCAAGAAATAAACGAACCTGGCACAAGTGGTTCATCCATTGGCAAAAGAGTTGTCCTACCATCTTCGTATGTTGGAAGTCGAAGATTTATGGATCAGTTATACTATGACGGAATGGCCATTTATAGTAAAGTAGGATTCCCAGACCTATTTATTACTTTTACTTGCAACCCTAATTGCCCTGAAATCAAAAGAGCTTTGGATCCCCTAAACTTGAAGCCACACGATCGACCAGACATCATTGCGAGAATTTTCAAAATGAAGTTTGATAACCTCTTATCAGACATTACAGAAAAAGGTTTCCTTGGAAAAGTTCTTGCTTGTAAGTTTGTTTATATCATTATTTAATTTTTGCAAAAGCAACCTTTGTGTGTCTATTTAAATTGTTCAACAGCATCCTCCACTGATGTAGTTCTTTTCTTGTATTAACAGATATGTACACAATAGAATTCCAAAAAAGAGGTTTACCACATGCTCATATCCTTATATTCTTGGATCCATCCAACAAATATCCAACACCTAGTGACATTGATAAAATTATATCTGCTGAGGTCCCAGATCCTTTGAAACATCCAAGATTGTATGATTTGGTTAAAAACCACATGGTACACGGTCCGTGTGGTGTAGCAAACCCAAAGTGTCCATGTATGAAGGATGGAAGATGTTCCAAGTATTACCCAAAGAAATTTCAAGATGTCACTATAGTTGATCAAGATGGTTATCCGGTTTATAGAAGAAGACAAAATGGGCATACCATCGAAAAGAATGGAATACAACTTAACAGTAGCCATGTCGTCCCACACAACCCAAGCTTATTAATGAAATATGAAGCACACATAAACATGGAATGGTGCAATCAAAGTACTTCAATCAAGTATCTGTTCAAATACATCAACAAGGGTTCTGATAGAATTTCAGCGGTTATTGTTCCAACAACTACCACCGGTAATATAGATGTTGATGAAATAAAACAATACCTCGATTGCCGGTACGTTTCTCCAAGTGAAGCATGTTGGAGAATTTTTTCGTATTCTATCCATGGGAGAAAACCGGTTGTAGAAAGATTGTTCTTTCACTTGGAAGGTGAGCACTCAGTTTACTATAAAGATTTCGAACAAATCGGAAATTTCCTTTTAAAAGCAAGTGTCACAGAGTCAATGTTTACTTCATGGCTTGCGGCAAATAGGGAATATGAGGAAGCCAAGACATTGACATATGGTCAGTTCGTGTCCAAGTTTGTTTACGTCAGAAAAACCAGAAAGTGGAAACCGAGGAAAAGAGGTTATATAATTGGTCACTTGATTTGGGTTCCTCCAACAACTGGTGATTTGTATTACTTGAGAATGTTGCTAACTGTGAAAAAAGGCCCAACATGTTATGATGATCTCAAAATAGTTGACGGTTTTAAACATGCAAATTTTAGAGAGGCGTGCTACGCTTTGGGCTTTCTTCAGGATGACAAGGAATTTATTGATGCTATAAAGGAGGCTTACAACTGGGGGTCTGGTATATTCTTGCGAAAGCTTTTTGTAACTATGTTGTTATCAGCTTCGATGAATCGTCCTGAACATGTTTGGCGAAACACATGGACATACTTATCTGACGGTATTCTGTACGAGGAAAGAAGATTGACAATGAATCCAGGTACTTCGCCACTACTGTCCTTACTTTGCTATCTCATCCATTACTATGTTTTCAAAATGCCATAATGATTTTTCTTATTTCTTTTAACCATATTATGTAGATTTATCTTTGACCGATCATGAAATACAACAACTAACATTGATAGAGATCAAGAAGCAGTTACAAAAAAACAAACACAGCTTGAATGAGTTTAAGCCTATGCCATACCCCGATGCTTACATCCTGGATTTTCTTGGAAATCGATTGATATACGATGAAAGGCAATATGATATTTCTGAGCAAACTTCAATATACCAAGACTTGTTTCATAAATTAACAGGTTCTATTTAAAATACATGCACTTTTACTTTTTAATATCTATGATTTATGCATGCTCTGCTGTTTTATTTTAGCCTGTGGTAGTCTATTCCTAACCAAACAATATTCATTACACACACATTCATCATGTTTGTTTTCTCTACGTGCTATGTCACTTTCAATGATACTTCCAGCAGTACATATGAAATCTACACTTAACAATTATAATTAAAACAACACAATCACAATGCTTACAAAATAAACACCATGTTACTACCAATAATACATTTTTATAAGGCTTACATAATAATACTTCCAACAATACATTTCACGATCATTCAAAACAAAACAACATTGTACTACCATAGTTACTTCACGTGCTAATACTGCAACTTAATAAAACTGTCTTAAACATCACTTAGTACCACTAATACGGCAAATAACTTCATCACATAACGTAACTTATAATACGACCTGCATAACCAACCATCCTTTTTAAAACCCAAACTGACTTCATCTATCCCTAACTTGAACATACAGCCTATCTGGGGGATTAACTAAAGTGAAATAAACCACATTTCCTCTCTTTAGTTTTCTTGTCCGTACTAAGTTGTACCACGCTCTACCGATATACTTCTCAAAAACGTTTCGGTTTGCACTTAAAATTTCACAGTCATATCTGTTACCCATATCCAAATCTATCATCTCAATATATGTCTGATTCCATAATAAGCATTCTTCAGAAGCTTTTCTTGGAAAGTGCTGAAAAAAAAAGTCAATCCCATTATAAACATTAAAATAAATTGGTTTACGCTAAATCAAATATAACATGCATGTATAGACACAAACCAAAACATTTTTTTCGCCAACTTTCTAGACTTTATGTAAACCCTCCATGTATAGTTTCCCTCACTGTTATAGCCATCATCAGTGTCATCGGTTTCATAGTTGTTGATACAGATGCAACGAAACAATGTTACAATGTGTAGAAATGAACTGAGACATCATAACATTCAAAGTTATTTATAAAAACAAATTTCCATACCTGCTGTCACTTGATAGTTGAATGGGATTTTCCTCCATTCTTACTTCCTATCTTTCTTTAACTAATAACTTGTACATAAGCTGCTTAATGCATTATACTTGTGCCTTTTTATAGACAACCAATGGCCATTAATGTGGTAGATGGGATATAAATGACATGCAAGGAAACAAGACTTCATAAAATTTAATTTTACTCACCTTGCATGCATGCTACACGACATGTGTAACTTATTCATTTAATTGGTGATTCATATTAATGTGGTAGCTGGACATTAAATGACTTTGGTGGAACTCATTTCTTTACTACATCTGCAAGTAACTTCTTTAACACTTACACTTACTAATATTAAATGTCTTTGGTGGAACCCAAGGAATTTGTTTCGTTCGTTGGATATCCCTTACAACCAGTGTGCTTTAATTTTTTCGTTGACTATACAATACAATTCTTTTATACGTTGGCAAACATTCCTTACTGCCACTACACTTCATATTCCATAAATAATGTGATACTAATATTAAATTTGCATATACACACTACTGCTAATCAATTTTCGATGAGCTTTCTCATTATTCTTTATGTCTAACACAAATAAATTACTATTGTTAAGATAACTTAATTTTTTATCATGCAGACGAACAAAACACGATTTTCAACAAAATTATGACTGCTGTTGAGGAACAGAATGGAGGTGTCTTTTTTTATATGGTTATGGTGGTACTGGAAAAACATTCATGTGGAACACACTATCAGCAGCCTTGCGTTCACAGCGTGATATTGTTTTAAATGTTGCTTCGAGTGGAATAGCAAGTTTACTATTACCGGGCGGTAGAACTGCGCATTCACGATTCAAAATACCGGTTCCCTGTTTGGAGTTATCTGTTTGTAACATTGCCAAGAAAATAGACCTTGCTGGACTATTAAAACTAACAAAGCTGATAATATGGGATGAGGCTCCAATGACAAACAAATTCTGTTTTGAGGCACTAGACAAGTCTTTAAAAGACATCATGGGTGTTGGAAAAAACCCTTCTGACAAGATCTTTGGTGGAAAAGTTGTTGTATTTGGTGGTGATTTTAGACAAATTCTTCCTGTTGTACCACGAGGCACTAGGTCTGATATAGTTCATTCAAGTATTAATGCATCTTACATTTGGGATCATTGCAAGGTTCTAACACTTACCAAAAACATGCGATTGCAAACCGGGTCTGTTTTAGATGATGGAAGTGATATTGAGAATTTCTCTAACTGGATTTTACAATTGGGAGATGGAAAACTCAATGAACCAAACGATGGTTATGCAGAAATTACGATCCCGACCAATTTGTTGCTAACTGGTTATGTGGATCCTATTGATAAGATTGTTACTTCTACTTATCCAAATATACTTGAGAATTACAAAAATTCAAGTTTCCTTCAGAGCAGAGCTATTTTGGCATCAACTATTGAGATTGTTGACGAAATCAATGATTACATTACAAACATCATTCCAGGCAACTATCGTTAATCTACCATGTTTCCACATATCTTACACTATTTTTTGAAAACATACATATCTTTTTTACTCTAGCATCTTTGTACATATCATACACTATTTAGTGATTACTTTACCTATTTCGTTTCTCATTCCAATGTTTTATTTTTTTAGGGGATGCAAAAGAGTATTTAAGTAGTGATTCAATAGATAGATCAGAAGCCAATGATAATGATGCTTTTGAAAATTTGACTCCTGAATTTCTTAGTTGTTTAAAAACTTCCGGATTACCTAACCATTCATTGAAGTTAAAGATCGGAACAACCGTAATGTTGATCCGAAATTTAGATCAATCGGAAGGACTTTGTAATGGAACAAGGTTGACAGTAACCAGACTTGCAAATCATGTTATCGAGGCTAAGATTATTACAGGTATTCATGTTGGAAACACTATTTACATTCCCCGTATGTCCATGTCTCTGTCGCAATCTCCATGGCCATTCAAGCTTATTCGATGACAATTCCCAATTATTGTCTCTTTTGCAATGACAATCAACAAATCTTAAGGCCAATCCTTAGACTATGTCGGTATATATCTACCAAAAGATGTTTTCAGTCACGGACAACTCTATGTTGTAATCTCAAGAGTCAAAAGTAAAGCTGGTTTGAAAATATTGATTCATGACAAAAATAAACTCCCACTTGACTACACAACTTATGTGGTTTTCAAGGAAGTTTTTCATAATGTTATCTAGGTATAATACTGTTACATCTTTACACATAACATTTCATTCATCTATATTTCCTGTTATATGACATTGTTGTTCATTTTACAGGTGGCTGCGTTTATCCATTTCTATCTGTGCTTTGGAAACCTTGCAGTCTTTGATTTCCATTTTTTTTGTTTTTGCTACTGTTATGGGACTATCGTCCCAACTTTTCTGATGTATATTTCTTATTATTTTGATACTCTCCTATGCAACTCTTTGTGAATTTATGTTAACTACTGCCATAGTCTATCAAATTGAATTCTCACTTCATTGTTTAATTATTTAAATGTTATTATTACCACTAACGCAACGCATAAATCTCATAACCATTTTAAGTTCCTCCTATTTTTTATCAACCTATATATAAATCCATTTTGACTCATAACTTGGAACAACCACCCATTAGCACAACCAGACAAATCAGTTTTTGCTTCATTAGCACAACCACCCATTAAAATAATTCAATACCTATCAGTATTCGCTCATAACTTGGAACACAAATTCTTAAATACAACACCTCTGCCGACAGTATACCTGCTACACCACCCATGTTTTACTAAACCAACTGCAATACATGATATCCAAGCTTTATAACAAGACAATGAATAAACAAATAAAACTGATCAATAATTTCTTATAAGTGACAGTAACACTTAATTCATCAAAACATATTTATAACATAATACTAATATTATCCTTACAGACCAAAATGTTCAACAACTTAGTTTAAAACACTAACATAATTATACCAACAACAAAAAGGTTCCAACTTAGTCATTAAAATTCACAGGATCAGCATAACAAAAAAATACGATAAACTACCAGCATCACTTCATTCCTAAATGCTAATCCTCCTTCAAATCAATTAGTCGCAACGGTTTAAGATCTTGACATAAATTTTCTTGGCTGGAGGGGTACGAATCATGAAAGCGAGCTCATCACCGGCTTTAAGTTCTGTTTTCTTCGAAAACTCATACCATCCACGACCAATGAAAACTTCTGTAGAGTACTTTCTAACCGACCTATGCAGTTCACAATCATAGATTTCTCTCAGTTTACCATCACACATCTTAATTTTTGTTTCACCTTCTTTCACACATTTTTTTATAACTCGCTGCGGTAGTTGCTGTAAAATAAACAAAAATATCGATACCTATAAATGTCTCCATTACAATAGTTTAGATTGATACAACAACATTAAACATAACTTTTACCAAAACATTATTCCTTGCCGTGTCTCCAGAACGAATCTTCCGAAACCATATATAGTACTTCAGCCGACTTCCAATCACCTTCTATCAATCGTCATCATCGTAACTAAAAATCATAACAAAACATCACAAACACCCCATACTTTGTCATAACAATTTTCAGCCAATAATATTTGAAGCAACTGTTTTATTTATTAACTTTTTGTTTACCTTTCGCTATCGGATGATATGGCTATAGGTGGCCCGTCCTTCTTCCCAATTTCTCCTTCTAAAACTTCATCTACAGGTTCTTTTCCTTTTTCGGACGCTCGAATATTAGTTTTTCCCCTACCTCGACTCCCCTCACCAGACTCGGCCATCTTTCTCTTCTTGACCCCATTGTATTCAATTGACATTGTGTTACCCTTCATATCTTTCTATAAAACATTCACTTTTTTCGTAAAATTCGTAACACTGAAATCCAAAGCTCCCTCTCCAATTTGAGCATTTCCTTCATTTTCCTTTTTGCCCTTCAATTCAGCAGCAGCTTCTTGTCCTAATCCATAGCCACGCTCCCCAATCGTTGCACTACCAGATTTCTCTCCTGCAGGCATTTCGTTTCCTCTTCTAACCATTAACATAAAATATTATACTACTGGACATAAAAAATTATATACATAAATAGCAACTCAATTTTAGATTCACACAATTACCTTCTTGCAAATGTTCCTGTCTCAGCCTTCTCTTTTTCTTTTCTGAACTCCTCAAACGTCAATTTTTCCTCCTTTTGCATCAGCCGCACATAATCGTCTTCGTAACTCATGTATGCTAACTTAAGCTCGAGGTATCGACGCAATTCTTCCCTGAAAGTAACGAGAAAAATCTTATTACTAATGAAAATGTTGTCTCTGTCTTCGTGAAGTTTCTACAAGAACAAAGACGTGAAATTGTTTTTTCATTAATAAACAAACACAAAAATGTCATTTTTCTCCTCTCATTTAAGAATCAATTTGCAGATGCCATACTCCAACAACAGAATTTCTCAAAAATACACACTAACACCACCATCAACAAAGTTTCGATCATGTTCGAATATGGAACCGACAAAGACGTTACGAATAGCACAAACAAGATATTACAACAGCAACAATACACCAAACAACAACAATCTATCAGTTTAGTAAAACTATAATGGAAACGAACTTCTGAGCTGATACACAATTGAAATCCAAAAATCCATAATATAAATGAATCGAAATAAATGTGATAGCAGAACGGAATCAACACGTTTAAACAACCACAGATTCATGACGAAGACAAACACATTATAATACAAAATGAAACACAACCATCAATCCTTGTAAACAAACAATTTGCAATTTCACAAAACGACAACTAACATAACTAACTTCAACAACAACCAGTTTACACTGCTGTACCAATACTAAAATCCAACACGAAATTTGCAAAATAAATTATAATGAAGACGCTATCTGAACAAGTGCATAACGTTTTATACAAACAAACATTTAGCGCTTGAAACAATACTGATAACTATTGAGCTCAAACTCCACAATAGCACCACATGCAACAACGATTTCGATCTACTCTTTACTCCCCAATTTCGTCGTCCCCAATATTTGCAATATCAGGATTCATGAAACATGAACAACCACGGTTCCAGTACGAAACCCGCAAACGCTACACCCATAACTACATAAATTTATCACAAACTTACCTCTTCCATGACGATGACGATCCCTTTCTTGGCATTCTTCAGCTCCTCTCCTTTTCTTTCGTCTTCTGCCTCTGAATCTAACCCTAACTTTTCTACTCTCCCCCCAATTCACAACCTTTTTCTTAAATGAATACAAACCTACTACCCCACGTTACACAACCTAAACTCAGGTTTATTTTTAATTCCTTTCATCCACCACCACTTTATTTTTTCAATTGTACCCCCCCTATATTTTACATACCTCACATTTTTCTTTTTTCTAACCTTTTTTTTATTTCAATTATTTTCCAATTATTTTTCTAACCCCTACTTCTATGGCTACATATTCACTTTCTATTTTTTACCACTTTTTTTTTGTTCTTAAATAACACAGTTCAATTCTATCATACTTATGTAATGCTTTCATATTTTCTTACTTCTAATTCATTGCCTTTTTTTATTAATGATTTTTCACAATCAATCTACATTAATTAATATTTTTTCATTCTACATGTTTAATTTTTTATTCATTTTAATCTAAACAACAATAACCCGTGCGTCCACACGGGTTTTTTTACTAGTTCTTGTATAAAAAATTTGTATTCTTTTTAAGTTTTTCATAATAGAAAATATTTAAATTTTTTATATATTTATTTAGTTAAAAATGCTAAGCCACAAATCATAGAAAAGTCTTTTAAATCTATCAAAATGCCCTATTTAAATAAAAAAGAGTAACTTTTTTATCATCATTATTATATTATATTTTGTACTTTGATTAAAATATAGAAATACACTTTAATTAACTTGAAGAATTATAAAAATAAGTTGAAAAAACTTTATAAACAATGTAATAAATTTTCTTAAATAAATAGTATCACAAAATTTATACTATTAAATATACTCGAATAAATTGATACAAATAAATATTTAATCTCATTTATCTTTTAGTTTATTAGTCAATTTAAACATTAATTAAATTGTTTATTTACAAATGTACAAACATAATAGGTTTTTAATTATGCTAATAGATCAATCAGGTTAAAGTCAAGTCTAAAAATAAGTTTATGATAAGCTACATACTAGACTTAGGCTCTGTTTGGTAAAACTAGCTGTTAGCTGGTAGCTGATAGCTTATAGCTTATAGCTGGTAGCTGATAGCTTATAGCTTATAGCTGGTAGCTGATAAGTTAATTTAAGTGTTTGGTAAATTATCTGTTACACTAGCTGATAATTACAAAATGACTTAAAAGGACATTTTTAATTAAGAAATTGGTGATTTCATTATCTTATTATATTATATTATTAAATTAATTTTTATTCGATAAAAGTAAATGCATTAATAACAACATGCAAAACAATTTTAATATATATGAAAAATTAAAGATATCATCAAAATATATAAATTTGTATAAAAGTTTTATGGACTTTGCTATTTAGTATGAATATATTGACAACGAAATTCAATGGAAAAAAAAACCAGCAAATCATACATAAAGCAAGGGTATTTCATAAAGCCATTTAAGAAGACATAAAAGTAAAAGTAATCTTAATAACTACAATTCTTGATCTAGTTAACTCATTCTTTCATAAAATATAACTTTTTTTCTTCCTAATTTTATAATGAAATTTAATAAAATATGTGAAATAATAACATTGTAATTTTGAATTTAGTTATATTAATCTAAAATAATAACAAAAATAAGTTTATTGTCTAATATTTTACAATAAAAATGTAATAATATTCTGAATTTTTTTCACCTTTGTTGATTTTATTGATTCTATTCCAATGTTTCACTAATTTAAGAATTATCAACACTATTTCTAAATTAATTATATAATTTATATTTAATAAATAAAAATAATGTCTAATAAAGTAAAAAAATATAGTAAAAATCTTCTATAACATTTTTAATAATCTCCCTAAATTCAATCTTTTAAAATCAATTTTTTAATAGTAAATATTATATATATCTTACCTATATATAAAGAGGATAGTACTTTTTGGGCTGACCTATTTTTTAGACTAATTTACCCTTTACTTTCTTTTTATTTTAATAGTTAGTTATGAATAAAAAAAATAACTGTTTTCCAAAAATCTCTCCCACTTACTACACGTAAAAAAGGCAGTTTCCACTTAAATGTTTTGTGTTATGCAGAAAAATATTTTTACAATTAAGAGGATAATTCTAATGCAAAATTTAAAGCTTGCATAACCTCTCTCTCAACTGCTTCATCTTGCTCAACCCTTCAAACGTACACTTGCTTTCAATCATTCCTACCAAGACTCTCTCTCATTGACTTTTTGGTGTCTGCAGAATTTAAGAAAAGTTTAAGGTTTGAAAACTGGTAAGTTTATTCCCTTTCATGAAACTGGTAATATTTAAAAAAATTTATGAAAGCGTTGTAAAATTAAACAGTTGGCTAAACTAGAAGCATTTTTTAAAATTACGCATCTCTGATCCATTGGATTGACAAGGAATTTTTCATCAGGAATGAGG